>OZ010793.1:432191127-433421682 GCA_963932465.1 Maratus speciosus | reverse complement strand
TATCCAATTCTTTGCGTGACCCTGTATATCATTTTATCTATATTCAACAAACATTTCTTAGTAAGCTAAATGCAGTTCAGCATAAAAATGCATAACTCAGTTAAAAACCACCTTTAAGCAATTTGCGCTCATACTCCAGTTACCCTTACGAATTGTTTTGTGTAGCCCTGTATATTAATTATAGCATTTATACACACCATATAGTATGCTAGTATGCATAAATACTCGTATAGTGAAACATAAAAGCGCATATCATAATTAAAAATATATTTCCAGCAATAATTGTTAATGTACAGTACTTCTGATACAATATACTATCGGAAAACTTTTGTGTTTCCTGTAAATGCTATGCACTTCGTAATATACATGAAATAGCTTATAGTAAACCTCAGCGACGTATATCAATTTCATTATATGTGAAATAGTATAACATAATTAAAATACGCCGCAAACAATTCCTCCCTTCTTCCTTATATCATTATGTAACGGAATTCTTTTGTGTGGCCCTGTAAAAGAATAACTATTCTTTGCACCGCATGTTATACAGAATGCATTATTTAGTGCACTTCATAAATGCATATCAATTTTGTTATGTTTGGATGCGTGTAACATCCTTAAAAATCTTTTTAAGCGATTTCTTCCCATAGGCCCTAATGTAACGGAAAACTTTTGACTGTCCCTGTAAATGAACTAAACATGCTACAAACTTCATTTGAAATAGGGGACGTTCCATGGTAACCGTCAATCACATCCAAAAATTCCAGGGCAATCGGAGTATATTTACGGGAGTTAGAGCGTGGACAGGCGGCCTGACGGCCAGATGGACGGACAAACCGAAATCATAAACACTTTTCAACTTTGTTGGAAAGTGTTAAAAACGCCATAAATCACCAATAGTACCACACCTTTTTTCGAAGATCTTTACTAGTTCAGGTGAGCCATTATATCTGCAAACTGTTTCCCGTATTCAGAAAGGTTTGCCCATTATAATAATGTGCTCACAATTTGCTTATTATGTTTCTTTGCAGTGTTTTAGTCAGAGACGGATTAAATAGTACTCATAAACGTCGGAGTTCGATGCATAAAGCCAGAGGAGGAAGATGTTTTTAAATAGACTTTGGAGATAAAAAACTGGCCTCGAAATTTAAAGAAAAATAGATTTAGCTGATGTAACTGAGTTCTAGTCGATTCGTCTGCATCTACCAATCATCTGCTTGATATGCAACGTTTACTTTTACGCAATCATATTAAACAGTTAGGTTTTATGAACGAAAATGCAACTTTCTTTCTTTTTAGCACTTTCAAACAAAGTTGAAAAGTGTTTATGACTTCGGTTTGTCTGGCCGCTTGTCCGTCTGTCCGTCTGGTCGTCTGTCCGTCTGGTCGTCTGTCCGCGCTCTAACTCCCGTAAATATACTCGGATTGCACTGAAATTTTTGGAGGTTATTGACGTTTACTATAGCACGTTCCCTATTTCAAATGAAGTTTGTAGCATGTTTAGTTCATTTACAGGGACAGTCAAAAGTTTTCCGTTACATTAGGGCCTATGGGAAGAAATCGCTTAAAAAGATTTTTAATGATGTTACACGCATCCAAACATAACAAAATTGGTATGCATTTATTAAATGTACTAAATCATGCCTTCTGTATAAAATGCGGTGCAAAGAATAGTTATTCTTTTACAGGGCCACACAAAAGAATTCCGTTACATAATGATATGATTAGGAAGGGGGGAATTGTTTGCGGCGTATTTTAATTATGTTATACTATTTCACATATAATGAAATTAATATACGTCGCTGAGGTTTACTATAAGCTATTTCATGTATATTACGAAGTGCATAGCATTTACAGGGAAACACAAAAGTTTTCCGACAGTATATTGTATCAGAAGTACTGTACATTAACGATTATTGCTGGAAATGTATTTTTAATTATCATATGCGCTTTTATATTTCACTATATTTATGCATACTATATGGTGTCTATAAATGCTATAATTTATATACAGGGGCACAAAAAAATTATTTCTAAGGGTTACTGGGTATGAGCGCAAATTGGTTAAATGTGTTTTTTAAATGAGTTATGCATTTTAACTCTGAACTGCATTTAGTTTGTTAAAAAAATGTTTGAAGAATATAGATAAAAGGATATACAGGTTCACGCAAAGAATTGGATACATATCGTCTACGGATGATAATTTCTGGAAATGTGGTTTCAGTAGTTTTAAGAGTGTTCTAGTTTGAATTAAAATTTTAGCTAAAGAGTGACGTGTAATAAAGATACTAGGTAAACTACAGGGCTGTACAAAAGTATTCAAGCATTTTTCAATTAATTGTATAAATTGCTGAATGAGAAATTTCAACCTGTTATACGTTTTCTTTCTAAACTAATTTTTCGCATTATATAGTATATCTATCAACATACAGATCAATTACACGGCTGTTGAAAAGAATTGGAATACATATTTGGCTATGGGCGGTAACTACTGAAATCAGATGTTTAAATACAGCGAAACAGCACCGAAAACTGGCGATATGAAGCAATTAAAATTTTCGGACACGTGTATGCTTAGCTGATGACGAGCTGTTATGTTTTTAGCTCGAAACGCGTCCTGTGTTTTGTTTTAATTTTATGGTGATTTTTTTACAAAGTTTTATTATTTTAATTGCAGATGTTTAAATGTTTACTTAGTTATCTTATTTACCTTATTTCCCTAAGTAATGAAGTTTGGTTAAAGCTTTCAGGGAGTGTTGGAAAGTGTTTCCTAATCTATGCTGTACGCATGATTTTTCTTACTTGTTTTAAGTAATCTTCATTCAAATTTTCTGAAATGAGGCGGCTTTAAGAATTAACTCTAGTCAAATTTTTTTCTTTCAGTCAATCTAGTTATAATTCTTTAGTTTTTAAGTATGAAAATAATTATTTCCTTCTATAATGACATCCTTTTCAACATTGATAATTTTGCGGTGTTAAATAATAAGAATTAATATCAAAACTCCAGACACTTTTGTTTCAACATCAAAGCGTATCCGTTTTATTTTTGATATATGACATCATATTCGCCTACTTTCCGTACTTACTCAAATTCAGCCACTTTGTATTAGGTAGCTTTCATTACAAAAAGCTACCTATTGCAGCCGTTCGGAGGAAAGCGATTTCAAAAAAATTTGGTATATTTTCATCGATCATGACCCCCAGACCCCGAAACCACCCTCCGTTCAAAATTGATATATATATATATATATATATATCCATATATATATATATATATATATATATATATATATATCTGACCTATGTCACACTGTAATTCTCGTAATTATGAACCGATTTGGATGTAATTCAGTGTGTACATAGTACATACCAGTGTCTCGACCGAGTTCGTTGGCCAGCTTCATCCGCCATTTTGTTTCAAAATGGCGGCCATTTAAATTTTTTAAAAAAATTTAAAATTGGAAATGTGGTACCAAAAAATTGAAAATGGAAAAATATTTTTTTCTTATGTATTTGAACTTTATACAAAGACTCCGGAGCAGTTTTTGTTTCGTCTATATCTTAAAAAATGGCTGAGTTATAGCATTTTGAATTTCTAGCGTGGCTGACATTTTGAAACGTCCTGAATTTTGTCACGCGATAAAAAGCGTATTTATGAACCGATTTGGATGTAACTTCGTTTATACATAGTACATACCGATGTCTCGACCGAGTTCGTTGGCTAGCTTCATCCGCCATCTTGTTTAAAAATGGCGGCCATTTAAATTTTTAAGAAAAATTAAAATTTGAAATGTGGTACCAAAAAATTGAAAATTGAAAAAATATTTTTTTCTTATGTGTTTGACCTTGATAAAAAGATTCGGGAGCAGTTTTTGTTTTGTCTATATCTTAAAAAATGGCTGAGTTATGGCATTTTGAATTTCTAGCGTGTCTGACATTTTGAAACGTCCTGATTTTTGTCACGTGATAACAGGCGTATTTATGAACCGATTTGGATGTACCTTGGCGTGTACATAGTACATACAAATATCTCGGCCGAGTTCGTTGGCCAGCTTCATCCGCCATCTTGTTTCAAAATGGCGGCCATTTAAAAAAAATTTAAAAATTAAAAATTTAAAATGAGATACCAAAAAATTGGAAAATGAAAAGATTTTTTTCGTATGTGTTTGACCTTAATATAAAGATTCCGGAACAGGTTTTGTTTCGTCTATATCTAAAAAAATGGCTGAGTTATAGCATTTTGAATTTCTATTGTGGCTGACATTTTAAAACGACCTGATTTTTGTCACGCGATAAAAGGCGTATTTATGAACCGATTTGGATGTAACTTGGTCTGTACATAGTACATACCAATGTCTCGACCGAGTTCGTTGGCCAGCTTCATTCGCCATCTTGTTTCAAAAGGGTTGCCATTAAAAAAATGCAATTTAAAATTTAAAATGAGGTAATAAAAAATTGGAAAATGAAAAAGGTTTTTTTTTTTTTTTTTTTGTTTGGCCTTGATACAAAGATGGCCTTGATACAGTTTTTGTTTCTGAAAATTTGTTCTTTCGTTTATATCTTTAAAAATGGTTGAATTATAGCACTTTGAATTTCTAGCATGGCTAGCATGGCTTTGAAACGATCTTGTATTTGCCACGCGATAACACATATATTTGCCTATTTCGATGGAAGAAGGCATGTGGATAGTATACATCAATATCTCGACCAAATTCGCTGGCCAGCTTCATCAGCCATCTTACTTCAAAATGGCGGCCAATTAAAAAAAAATATATTTAAAGTGAGGTGCAAAAAAATTAGAAATTGAAAAAGGTTTCTTTCTTAAGTACTTGACCTTGATATAAGGATTCGGGAGAATTTTTTGTTTGTCTTTATCTTAAAAAATGGCTCAGATATAGCAGTTTCAATTTCTAATGTGGGTGACATTTTGAAAAATCCGATTTTTTGCCTGCGACAGCACTCGTATATATCAACCGATTCCGATGTGAGTGAGCATGTGCACAGCAATTACTAAGGTCTCGACCAAGTTCACTGGTTAGCCTCATCCAACATGTTGTCTTAAAATGGCAGGTACTTTAAGAAATCGCCGAATTTGGCAGCCAAATATAAGTTACTTTAAATAAAAGCAGCTTGGATAAAGCTGACTAATTTCGCGAATCATTCATAATGATTTAGTATTGATAAAAATTAGTATTGAATCTCCTATATTCGGTCTCCACTAAATTGAGCTTCGTGTGTTTGAATAATATAAGTTGGCTTTTTTAAAATAAGGAATATGAAAGCTACCTCTTCGTCCCGGCACTGGCCGGAAGGACTTTTTTTAAGAAATACTTGAAATTTTACGTTTTATTTCTAATATCACGTCATATTTATTTATTTTTAACTCTTAATTTATTTTTATTCCACTTATCTTTTGCAAATGAAAATCTTTCAAGTGAAAATTGACTGCTTCTATAGCCGAAGTGTTCTTTGAACCCGTTTTTAATGTTCAATCTTCTTTTCTTTTATTTTTTTAAATGCTTATTTTCACACTTATGAAGGAGATTTAAGTATCCCTCAAACAGCCGTATGTAGTTTGATGTCATGGTGGAGTAATTTGTACGTTTCAACTTTGTAAATTTGTATCTCATCCATTCAAAAATAGCTGTACGTGTGAATTACCTGTTTTTTGTTTATTTCGAGTTTAATTTTACTTTTATCGCCAAACAATACGATTTTAATCCAAAATTGCATAAGTATCAGCCCAGCAATCTTCATAATATTGAGGTTTATTAAAATGCACGATAGCATTTTCGGGGTAAATTTTTGTATTCAAATGCACATTATTGCCTAAACGTCAATTAAGTCTTACTGTGGATACCCGAAAAGATTTTGGTTTCCGTCTGTTAGTTAGCCTGTTAGTCTGTTGGGGGATGCAGAGTAGTGTTACCTATTTTTCAATGTTTCCCTGTCAGATACGTCATTTCTTTCGGATATATATAAACTCTTACTTTTACCACTCCAGTCAATTCATTAGCCTAGGGGCTATAGCATTTATAATATTATATGCAGTATTATATATTAGCCAGTACTAGGCTGAGGGGATTCTTTTTTTAATGCTTTTTTTCACACTGATGAGTGGCACCTAAGTATTCTTGAAACGGCCGTATGTGGTTTGATGTCCTGGTTGTATAATTTGTGAGTTTCAATGTTGTAAATTTGTAGCTTATGTATTTAAAACTCGCGTAAAATGATTACTTTATGGATACAGTCATTTTTGCAATTACATCTGCTAGTTCCTCCTGTAGGATACATGATGGGAGAGATAGATAAAACAAAATTAAATAATAAAAAAAAGTTACTCTGATTTTATCTAATCAAGTTTTCAGATTTATTTTTCTCAACCTAACGCAAAAGATAAATTTCCAAATATTGTTTTAATTGCAATCTTTCACATTGAATTAATTTTTAAGCATTACGAACATTTCTTCCATGTTTATATATCCTCCTGAGACCTGGCATGCATTTAAATGGATGTTTTGCTTTCTCCTTCGATTGCGTTAAATTTCATTGTAGCAATCTAAAACCAGTTTGGCATGGTAATGTATGAATCAAAAATCAACATACAGCTTATGGATTTTGGCAACGGTAACTACTTTGTTTACAAAATAACGTAATAAATAAGTCAAGTTGGAATTCTACGTTCTGCTGGTAAGTTTCATTTTTATGTTATTTTAATTTGAACTATTTTTTTTTCAATTTTAATAGCAGATATTAATACTTGCCTTATGTTCTTTATAAGAAATTCTATTCTTTCCCATACTTTTAGAATTTTTAAAAAAATTATTTTAAAGCGAGTTATGGCCTGAACATCTTTTTAGATGGATCTGCTGTAAAAAAAAAAAAAAAAAAAAAAAATAAATAAATAAATAAATAAATAAAAAATCGAAATTTATTGATTTCTTTAAAAACATCATTTTTGATGCCTGTTTGTTGAAAAAAACTCATATTAAAAAAAAAAATATGCATTATCTTTTGCTTGGGTCTCAGGAGGATATATTTTCGTTTTATAATACTATCTCTCTTTTAATAAGGTTTTCGTTCTTCCTTTGTTTTTATCTTTTCTTATCTTCTTTTTTTTTTTTTTTAAATAAAATTAGTAACACGTTTATTTTCTTTTATTTTTTGAGGTCTTTGTATTTTTTCTAACTGTTATAGCAGTTTTATTTCATAACCAATGGTAATGGTCGCCAAGAAATGACCAATGGTAAAATTGTCATCCAAAATAACGCAAAAGCACCAAATTTTATTATCAAAAATCATGGTTACACTGGTATATTATGAATAACGATGTGAATACAGTAAATTCTGTCTAAGGCGGATGTTGAGAATGTGTCAGAAAGATTTTCGTTACTGAGCGTTTTTTTAATACTAGGGCTTTGAAAATTTTCTGACTTAAAAGTCTTTAAGCCTAATCTTACAGATTTTGATAATAAGCAAATGTTTTTCTTCTGAAAAAATAAAAGATCATACCAAGTATATTTTTCACATATATCAAAATAATTGTTAAAAAAGTTCATCAAATAATCCCAATTTGTTATCAAGTGTATGTAATTGTGCTTGTTAAAGTGAATAATTTTCACTAAATTCCATAATTGAAGCAATTTCGAATATGTACTATTTATTTCAGTGTCTGAATACTGTTTTCCGAGATTTTTAAAATAATAAATTTAATAAACAGTTTAATTTCATTAAATTTTCATTTTAAAAAACGGTACAAAAGGTTACGAACATAAAAAACATATATGACTTGTGCCTTGCTTTCAGTTTTTTTTATGGGGAGGAGGGGCTATTTTGAATAAGGCGAAATATTGTCTACGGCGGAAAAATTTCTCGGTCCCGATGAATTCCACCTTAGACAGATTTTACTGTATTATCTATCCAACAGTATAATCCGGAAAAAAGCATCGGGTAGTTTTTTAAATTAGCCGGGACATACAGACAGACACTTTAAGGACCTCCTGCTTTATAATCTATATATGACGATATATATATGCATATATGTATTGAAATTAATTTAAGCAATAAATTTTCATGCAATCCAAAGCCACAGTTAAATAATTTTAAGACGAAAAAAAAAAAAGATGTTCTTCTGCAAGCAAAAAACAGCGTTTTGTTAACAACTTAAAAAAAAAAAAAATGATATTTGAACGAAATTCTAAAAAGATTTGTTTTTTGCTGTGCTGAAAGTGGGCGTTATTCTTAACCAAATAATATTTAACACGTTCACGCCGGCGCGGTGGGTCACACTCGACTGTCTCAGAGCTGCGAAGTCTCCGGCTTTTTGGATACCAGTATTTTAATACAGAAATGTTGTTTTATTTAATTAGAACAATTGAGCGATTTAAAGGAACAGCATTTTCTCTAAAATAATAGTGGTGTGCAAAAAGCCGGAGACTTGACAACTCTGAAACAGTCGAGTGTGATCCACCGCGCCGGCGTGAACGCGTTAATTCGATCTTTGACATTTCGAGATAAAAATCCCAGTACGTGGTCTGGATATTTTAACGAAATAATCGGGGATATCTGGCGATATTTTAACCAAATAATCGGGACTATCTGGCACTTATGTTGATATCACCAAACTTCACAAAGAAGAAGAAAAATCTGTTGAAAATTTCAATGCAAAACACTGTCAGAAAAACTCGTCAATATACACTAAATTATTCCTCATTTTTTAACAAATAATTTTCGTATTCCTAGAAAACATGTTTAATCCGTGAATTCTTCAAGAACGTCTAAAAAAGAGGGAGATACTCCGTTCATTCCTAGCACGCATGCGTATTGGGTCTATTAATAATAAATCCGAATTTATTTTAAAAATGAAAAACCAAAAATTCTATAAATTAAGATTTCTAATTTAATTAAAAAAGTCAAAAAAGTTTTCGAATTAAAAAATAAATAACAATTACTTTCCTCATTCATTCAAAAGTACTCACAATTTCTTTTTTAAAGTTGAATAAGTTGAATAAAGTTAAATGAAGTTGAATTTATAAAGTTGTTTACAAATAAATATTCGCATTTAAAATATACTTTAAATGAACAAATTTAAAGGATATATTAATTAAGAAAATTAAATGAAAAAAAAAAGATCAATATTGCTCAAAAAAAAAAGAAAAAGAAAAAAAAAAAGAAATCGTATCGAATAAAAATGTCATATTTGTATTTTACCTCTAGAAATTTACGTAAAAATATTTAAAAATCATATTTTTATGCTATATTAATATTAAAATATAAAAACCCCAGCCACAATCTATTAAAAACGAAATCTTCCCGAAATGAACTTCAAAATTAAAAGCTTTTTAAAGAAATTGATCAAACCATACGCATCTGAAGCGAACATATTTACTTCAAAGCGTTTCGTTGCTGTACAACTATATCTCAGTGCTAGCGTTCTCGTCTCGTAACGCTGTACTGATTGGTTCAAATCCAACGTCAGTCGCTTTTGCTTTCCCAACTTTCTTCAATTGACGAATATTTTACTTCCTGTAACGGAGAAATAAGAAACGGATATTCATCAATTCACGGAAAAATACCCACAGCACTGCTGCCAATAGAATTTCCGAGAATTCTAGAGAGTTTTTTTTTTTTTTTTTTTTTTTTTGAGAGTGTAGTATAAAGTATTTATTGTTAAGGCATATTATTAAAGGCATTACTGTTAAATGTATTATTTATACCCCAGGTTTGGCTTGAAAGGGACACCCCGTATTTTTTATTGAGTAAGTGGATTCAAAGGCTGGGTTCTGGAACAAATATTGAATGTATTAGCCCCCGGTATGTTATTTCTTTCTCCCAGCTTATTTTGTCTCCAATAAATAACGTTATCTTGTATACGCCAGCAGTAAAACAAAAGACGATTTTTCATTGTGCTATTCAATACTCTACAGCATTTTTTAAAACTTCTAAGCATCGCACATTTTCAATGTTTATACCGTCGTACTGGAAAAAAAAAGTACTTTTTAATGCATTTGTTTGAAAACTGCATCTCCATTTGTTTTTGAAATATTATTTTTTTTGTAGTTTTTAGCGACATTTGTTTCATTTTGGCAACTCAAGTACTCCATTTCTGTAGAAAGTAAAAAAAAAATTGTTGAAAAATAGCAATTATATCTTCTTGTTGCCATTTTCTCATAAAAATTGAAAAAAAAAAATTAAAATACGTGCTATTTTGAGAAAACTATAAATGAGGGATTTATAATAAAACAGGGAGCTATTATAAACTATATTTAATTTTAGGTATCTATATTAATGCAAATGACACCATTTTACATAAAATAAAAGCGTGTGCTTTAATACTTTAAATTTAAATATGTTTTGCAGTAGAGTCCCGATTATCCGAGTCCCGCTTAACCGAGTTATTTTCTTCTGGTGGACTGGTGGTTTCTATTATTATGAAACAGCCATTATAAATGAAGCGTTAGGTGAAAAAAAATTATGGCCATTTTTTTTTTTTTACCATTCTGACCAGAAAATCAGAGTTCTAACTTTTTACGACTGCTCTTTCATCTTCACCTAACGCTTCATTTATAATGGCTGTTTCATAATAGTAGAAACCACCAGTCCACCAGAAGAAAATGAAGTAATGGAAATGCCGGGGGCGACACTAAATTCTGAAAAAGCAGAATTCCTGTTCTCTAGTCTTTTATTTATCTTTACTGGCACACATCCTATTTTCGCGATGGAATTCGTAAACACTGGTAAATAAGAAATACATTACTTCAGATAAAGTCTTACCTACAATTATTGGAATTGCAAAAGAGGTGATACCGGATAAAAGTCCTTCACATCCCATAGCAACTGACTGCAAGTTACTGTCCACATAACGTAAGATCAAGAGTGGATAATGTGCTACAAATGTGCCAACTGTTGTTCCATAAAGTGCCACCAACAACATGAAAAAGTAAAGGTTCATAACTAGTGGCAAGAGAAGGATAATCACTGCTTGTAATATGAAAATCATCGCTGTGTAGGTAGAAATGCTTAAAATTTTCTTGTCGGTCACCCATCCAAAGCACAATCGACCTGAAAAAAGTAAAGTAATGACGTAGACGTACTATAAACAATATTGCTATTAAGAGGCACTGCACAGGAAACTACTCAGATATTTTCAGGTAAAGTGCAACTAAAAGTATATGAATATATAGGCATATGGATACCCTTCAATTTTGTTTCAATTCCCACAGAACGTACACATGCGTCTAAAATGGAAATCTGTGAATTGTCAGATTTGTATGTAGTATGATTGGGTCACTAGAGACACTTCCATAAAAATCAATTTTCAAAGTTGCGGCAAACATAAAAAAATCCCCAAATTGACATCTCACTGCTTGTAATGAAAAACATTTGCATGTTGAAAACATGCTTCTTAGTTCAACATTTTTAGGCTGAAAACAAAATGGCACTATTAACTCCTTTGGAACGAGCAACTGGTATATGTGCCACTTAAGGTGCTCAGAATACTTCATTATTCCCACCAGTTATTTTTTATTGTAAAGTTTACCTTATTTAATCAGAACATTTTAGTGATTAAATTATAGAGAATTTTCTGGTTTGAACAACCGGTGGTAAAAGATTAAAAAACAAGCAAAGTGCTCTCGTTGCGAAGGGGTTAAAGACCATAAAACAATATATGCCATAAAATTTGTGGCAATGAGAAACTTTCTGCCTCAGATTTAACACACTTAGAGCTTGAATATCTGAAATAGCTGAAATAAATGTTTAATTATTTTTGTAGCAGATTTATTATCTTTAATTTCACTCTCTTACCTAAAACGTCTAAATTGATACCGCGAAATGACCAAACGTTTTCGACCCTTCATTTAACCCTTAAATGCCGTGTGTTGCCTTTCGGCAGCATACCTAATTTAGCCTTCTAAAATACTATTAGAATAATATTGAAGCTCTAATGGCTAATGTTCCCAATAAAATACATATAGAACATATTATTAAATCAATTTTGAACATGTCGATGGCAGCACTAGTGCTGTTTAAGAATAAATATAGATTAGTTTTTCAATTGTTGCTACATGATCATTTTGTTTTGTTTGGCAGCTTGTGAAATACACTATTTTGTTCTGTAGCGATCAAATAAAATTTATTACATGGAAAAGTAAGGTATGTAACCCGTATTTATGATTACTTTTGGATATTTAACTGTAATATATTTGTTGTAAGCAGATTTTTGCATGTGTTGCCAATTGGCAACAACAGGCATTAAGTGTTCCACTAAGCCTGGAGAACAATGAGCAATTTTAGTTTCACTTTATTCTATATTCAATAGAAGTAGTTTATTTTTCTAGTTGTTTATAATTGTAGTTCACTTTTTTTAAATGTATGTAAGATATTTTTCTACATTTTATTTTCTGCAAATTTTACTCTATCATTTTTAGAATGCCTCCAAAAAAGTACTTGACTCAAAAACAAAATAGAAGAATTGGTTCATAATCATTCTCATAATGATATTGAAATGGCTATTTCGAAATGCAGTGAAGGGATTTCAAAGTAATGTAAACTGCCAAACAGGGAAACTATTTGAAATAAGAGTACATAAAGGTAAATGAAAACCAGATAAAGTTTAGTGGAAATGAGATTATTCACCAAACGTGAATGAGCTGGATACACCGCTAGCTTTTTTAGAATATTTCTCTTCAGATGAGCTTAGAGAAAAAATTGTTAGTGAACGCAATTAACACGTGAAGCGCCACGTCAGCCACCGGTGGCTGACAACGAGCTTTCCGTTTAGTCATTCACCGATGGCTGACGTCTAAAATATGATACAAAACTGAAAAAAATATATATTGTTTTAAATAATTACTGAACAAATATTTAAAATTTACCTACCTTTTATTTATTACAGGATTATACTTTCTTAAAAATTATTTTAAACATTGTAAATTTTCAGCGCTTCAATGTCAGTCATCGTGGCACTCAACGTGTTAAATATGTCTGCCAAAAAGATCCTTCTAAACCTACGAATTTCACATCACAAGACTTAAGGCAATTTTTGGGGTTAATATTATACACATCTTTAAGGTATTTGAACAGTGTTCGATTGTATTGTAGTAATAAACTTGGATATCCTTTAACTCAGGACAGAATGAGTAGAGATCAGTTCGAGAAAGTCCGAAAGTTTATACGTTTCAATGACAACTAAAAACGTCTACCTCGAGATGATACAAAACATGATAGATTACACAAACTTCGACCTATTATTGATATTTTAAACAATCATTTTGCTTCTAACCCTTTTAAACAAAATCTCTCAATTGATGAGAAAGCTGCACTACTAAAGTTCGACATTACATGTAGCAGTATATGCCAAATAAAACCCATAAATGGGGTTTTAAATTTTTTGTACTTGCTGGTATTTATGGGAATGCTTGTAACTTCGAAGTATAATCAGGTCAAGAAAATACGTTAACGGGACTAATTACTGAACCCGACTTTGGCCCTTCAAGCAATGTATTCAATAGACTGCGAAGAAGAATACCAAGATCAGTAAACCATAAGCTGCATTTTGACAACTATTATACTGCTTTGCCGCTGATTGTACATTTGACAAACACTGGAATCCATACATAGGGTATACAGTGAGAAGAAATATAATCCCTGGGTGCAAATTACCCAATGGAAAACCCTTAAAAGTTTTAGATCGGGGTTCTTGATTCGAATATGCTACAACTGCAGATGGCGTCGACATTTCATCACTAGTCTGGAAAGACAATAAATTCGTTACGATACTATATCTACTTTCGCCCGAACAAATCCTGTAAAAAAAGTCAGTCGTTTTGACAGGAGTCAAAAGAAGATCATTAAAGTAGATAGCCCATACATAATTAAGGAATACAAGCGACATATCGGAGGACTTGACCGATTTGGATAACTTAACGGCCCGCTATAAAATTAATATTCATTGTCGCAAATACTATCTTAATAATATTTTATCATTTGCGTGAATTCACTATAGTAAACGCATGGCTTCTCTACAAAAGAGTTTTGAATGCAAATGATCATCAATCGGAGATAATGCCTCAATCAAAGATCAGAGAAGAATTTGAAAGATCATTATACATGGTGAGAAGTAAAGATACCTCTTAGCGTGGAAGACACTCATCGGTGGGTGAAGAAGAAATTCAGGAAAAAAATCATAGAGGTCCATCACAGTACTCACAGTACACGTTTCGACCGAACAGGACATATGCCTCTATATGCAGAGAAAAATATGAGGTGCAAACTCCCTATATTCGTAACAAAATAGGAAAAATGTGGTGTTTGACTGTGTTTTAATAGGAGTAATAATTATTTCAAAAATTTCCATGCAAATGCCTAATTAAGTAATTTGTACTCATATTATCAAGTATCATAAAATAAACAATTTATTTTGTATTCCACATTGATTTTTATAATGTTTTACCATAAATTTTTGTATTTGTAATAAGAATTAATTACTTTTATAAAGCACTTTGTGAAAATTACTTATCAGAGTTCTTAAAATTCATTAATGTTTAATATTGTAGAATTTTATCTAGGAAAATTATTTTTTTGCAATTAAAGCCGAATATTACCGATTGGCAACAAAAGGTTTTATAGCCATAAACTATACTTAAAATAAAATATGAATTTTTAAAAGTATTTTTCCCATGATTTATTTAAGAAATGAAAGCCGAAAAATATTTTTAAATTAATTTTTAAAAAATCAGGTATTTAAGGATTAATCATTCAAGGGGTATATTTATCAAATAATTGAAATATGTGTTTAAGTGTTTTTTCTAGTAGTTTTATTATGCAGAATTTCTCGAACCTGCCTAAAACAGCTGCTGAGATATGACAAAATTACATAAAATTTGTGAACCGTTTTTAACCCCATTTAGAGTTTGAATTTCTAAAATCGTTGAAATATGCGTTTACCTAATTTTCATTATATTTGTTATGCTCCATTTTACGTTCCTCAATAAAAATGCTGATGAGATATGGCAAAATGACCTAAAACTTAAATCGAAATGAGCACCAATGTAACCTCTTTTAGGGATTGAAATTCTAAAATCACTGAAATACGTGTTGTTTATTATTTTAATTGATTTGTTACTCAGAGTTTCAAAATCCTACCTGAAAGTGCTGCTGATAAGGTTAGTTGGGGCAACTGGGCCATGATTTTACAATGTTACTCTGGAGCTTCTGACAATTCAGCTTCATAAAGCTAATGTTCATTTGAATTAAAGTCTGAACTTCTGTAAATGTATTCAGTTAGGTTCCCTCTATCAGACAGAAATGCTCAAAATTACATTTTAATATTTAAAAATATAAAAATATGCATGTTTAATCTTTCTTTCCTCATGAGCCCAGTTGCCCCATAAAAATGGGGTAAGTGGACCAGGAGGGTCTATGTTCCACACGCGTTTATTTATTTTTTTTTCATGTAAGATATCAGGTCCTGTTTGAAAAAGTGTTAATAACTTAAAAAAATTTAAACCAGGCAGATCATGTAAATTATATGTCAATAAAGAGCATTGTAAGGGAAACCTTTGCTGTCAATGTGTCTAAAAAAAGCACTAAAAGTGAAAATATTAGATTTATTTATACCAAAAACATAAAAATTAAATAAGTACATATGTACTTTAGTACAGACAATAAGTATAAAAGTCACATGGTAATTTTAAGGGAAAATATAGCAAGGTAAATCTATGAACAAACGGCTATGTAAGTATTTAAGTACTTTATCTGTATGTATTGAACAATTTCAAGGTTTGTCTATCTCGCTTTCAGGGGCAAGATATTTGCATTCGTAAAAGGTTGAAATAATTTAATGACACTAGTATTTACAAGAGAATCTGTTTGAAAACAAGTAAAACTATATTTTCGCGTATTTAATAAAGTTTAAATTTTCTTTATAAAATTCCGGTGCCAATGTGGCAATTAGGAATTAAAATTATGTAATGCCATAACGGCATCACCGCCTCTCAAGGGGTCAAGAAATTTGGTTTGATATCATCCAATATGCTTTTTTAAATTTTATTACGTAATTTTAATAAGGTATTCTATAATTTTCTTTATTGTGAGCAAAAAACATGGAAAAAATTACTTCCCGTTGTAAGATAAACTCAAAAAAATTATTTATAACTATTGGGGTAACTGGATCCAGCATGGTCCCGTTACCCCGGATACTTGTCCCAGTTACCCCAGTCTTGAAATATTTATGGGGTAACTTGGACACAGGACTTACATTTGAAACATGAAGTAAATATGTATAGATACCTAATAATATTAACGTAGTTATATGCCTAATCTTAAAAAAAAAAGATTGTTTAATAAAAGTACTTACAGTATTTTAATAAAAAGCCGAGGAAGTTCAACCAAATTCACGTTGTTTTTAAAAAAAGAAACGTAAATTTTCGACAACCTATCACAGCAAAGAGAGAGGTATGATTGAGTTGACACACGTTGTTTTAGGAAGTAGAAGTTAAGAGGCATTGTTTACAAAAGATAAAACTTAAAATACATCAACGATATTTTATAAAAAAGCCTATGGCCCAGTTACCTCATGGGTCCAGTTACCCCAACCAACCTTACATAAAGAAAAGACTTAACACTTTCTACCACCGATTTAACTCACTTAGGGAGTGAACATCTAAAATCCCTGAAATGCATGTTTAATTGTTTTTCTTAGCAGATTTGTTATACAGAATTTCACACCCCTATATAAAATTGCCTCTTAGAGATGGTGAAATGTCCTAAAAGTTAAGACTCAATTTAACCCCCTCAGTAGGTGCATACCTAAAATAGCTGAAAGACATGGTTAACTGTTTTTTAGTAGATTTATTATCCCGAATGAATTTCAACCCGTTTCCTAACACTGCTGAGTTTTGGCGAAATGACCAAAAAACACTCCCCTCATTTAAACCGTATGGAAGACTAGAGAGGGTTGGACCACTTTTTACATTTTTTTTTTTATTTTTTTTTTAAATATTGAACGTAGAATAAAGTTTTATATATAATTTTATTCGTTATACAATCAGTTATCAAAATAAAATCGCTACATAAGTGTAATGTACGTGGAATGTGAAAAATTATTGATTTATTCATAAGAAAATAATGGGTCAAGCCTCCCCTGATATGGGAGGGTTGACCCACTATATGGGAGGCGTGACCCACTTTGTTTTATATTGAAATTTTGTGAAGAGAAATAACACCAGTTAGAAATAGCAAAATAACTTTATGCTACACGCTTTAATTATTATACAAAAGTATTTTTGGAAATATGATGCTTAAACAAACCTGTTTAGACGCAATCGCAAGTCAGAGGAGAAACATTTTGTTTTAAACAGGATTTTGTCTGAGCAGGTATAATTGTACACTGTACAGCAGGGAAAATGAAATTTCAACATTTAAGACAGTGTTTTGTTAGAGACAGGCTCCGTTTTTGTAGGGTTTCATATATTATTATGTCCAGATTTATGAGTCACTGTACCTCTTTTTTGTCTGCTTCTGCTTGTCCTACGTTTTGTGACACTCGACCTGACAATTTTAGTTGTCACATAGTTTTGTTTCATCTCACTGTATTCATACTAGTGAAATTAGTCTACATACCTTCCTAAAGGTTTTCGATCAATGCTATGTTCTTTTGAAGCAACATAAACAGTTAACGTATCATAAACATCTTTTAACCCTTTCAGGGATAAAGCACTTTCAGTACTAAAATGTTCAATGACTGGCACCGGAATTTACGAACAAATTTATTCCGAAATAAGAAAAAGGCTATGTTTAACATACATGTTAAATGGAAAAAAATTAACAAAATTCTGGTGCCGTTGTGGCATTTGGGAATTAAAATTAAGTGGTTTCATAAACATACCATTTCCCCTGAAAGTTAAGACTGCTGCTTTCACACTTTCTAGTTTTGTCCACTGTTTTTATTTACCTATTGTAAGAAATATTTAAATGGAAAAAAGTTCCTATCAACTTTCCCATTTGTATTTCATTAAATTTTTTCTTGCTGTGCATACTATAGCAATTTTCACATCTTTCTTTAATCAGTTTTAAGCATTTTCTTTTCCATCACCCTATTTTGCTGTAGATTTACAGAATAAATTCGCATTCTCTTTTATATATAACCCTTAACATTTCATTATCCACAGTGTATAATAAAAATATTTCCAAAACCACTTAATTAAGGGATCCTTGAGCATCTGGTCAACCCTCCCTCACATTGACTGGGTGAAGCCACCCCACATAACCCTTTTTTAAAGAATAGCACCTTGTTATGTGAAGCCTAACTTACTCTACAGTCTTTATGCCTGGGATGAAAGCTTGACATTTCTGCATTACTTGAAAGATACTTACTTAAATTTCTATGATATATTTTATCTGAAAAAAGCTTACAAAATATTTCTAAAAAACACAACTTTTGGGTTAAAAACTCTTCACAATTGATTTTTCCACACAAGGTTAAATTATCTGCATGAAACAAAGACAATTATTTCAGCATTTCAGTATCTTGGGTTGACACGTATTGGCAAAACTCTGAAATTCTTTTAAATGTGAAAACTGAAGAGTGGGTCAAGCCCCCCGTATGGACAACCCTCTTTAGTCTCTCCTATTTCTAAAATCTCTGAAATGCAGTTGTCGACATGCATGACGTTTCAAATGTTTTGTCTTATATTAAAAAATTGAGAAATTAGATTCCAGTCGATATGCATTAGCTAAAAATAGCTGCTTTTTATTTCGATCGATATTATCTTAAAAAATTAAAAAATAACAAAAAATAGCAATTAATTCATTAAACCCCATAATTACGAAATCCAAAATGTATTCGACAGCAGTAATATTGTTGGAAATTCCCAACTCTTTGGCAAAAATGAGTCTATAAAGAGATTAATTTGTGTTTGATGCATTTTGTTTAAGAATTTGTGTAAAATTTTGGTAAATTGCAGGAATCGGCAACGGCAATGTCACTCTAATCGGGTCATTTAGCACAACTATCTATATAGATGACAATGCGTATACCACCACAGCTTATGTCATAGAATTTTCTCGCATGAGTATTCTTCTTATCATTGGAAGAGATACAATTTCCCAGGGAACACTCATATGTGATCAGAACGGCATCTCACTCCAAAAACCACCTCTAGCCGAAATATCTATCAACTGTATAATCATTTGTGATTGTGTAAGTAAAGTAGAGTTAGACCACAGACAAGAGAATGTTGTGTTAAAGAACACAGTTTTGAATACCCCAGTACATATTGAGGACGTGCCTTCTCAGATCCCACATTCTACTAATTTCTTTCGTGACTGCACATCTATACAAAAGACGTTGGCTACTCACAATTTCCTAGTTACTGTAATGTGCTTTTTACTTATCATGCTATATTCCTCAATTGAATCGCCTAACTGTATTATTGATATAGAAACTGTCCCCCATTTTCTAGATGCATATTTTCTACTGTTTATAACGGCATATTTTTATATCTCACCAGTGTCAGCTGCTCCCGAAACAGGGAAAGCGAAAAAATGGCGACAAAGGAAGAAGAAAAACAAACCACATCGTACGTATGGTAAACGCAAAATATAGCTTCGAAAATAAAGAAGAAAAGTGTTTATTAAAGTACCTTCTTTTTTGTGTTCTTTTACCTCGCCCTGTTCTTCTACTGTGTAAAATAAATATTCCTGTTGCGAAATTGTGCTTTTTTTTTGTTTCGCCTTAATTAAGTGTTAATCTTCTTCAAAGTGATGTCCAATAGCTAACCATTACAGTATGCCTTTTTCTATATGTGCGTACATATTCTTTTTTATCTCTCGAAGTGTCCAAGTGTTATTTTTATTTTTGGACACCCTCTCGCCACTATATCTTGTGCATTTTTATTTATCTGTGTTCCGTGATTCATACTCATTTCAAGACTGTATTTCCTCATCAATAGACCCAGAGTTCTCGCTGACGCTCGCCATTTCGCCAAATCGCGACAAAATGCGTCATTTGGCGATTAAACGAACAATCTGATTCACCAAATTGCGAGGGCTTAATTTCTGGCCTTTTTTTTATGAAAGTCAATAGTCTAGATTCTGAATCTAGATTAGTATCGTTAATGAACGATTGATGTCGCTTTTCATGTTCAACCGCACCGAGCCATTTACATTATTTATAGAGATAAGGACTCAACACCAATTCAGTTTAGCAGCAGCCAAAGACACAAAAAGGATTAAGCGATGGGTATTTCTCTATTGTCAGTTAATCACTATCTATGCGCCGGTAAAAACACAAACAAAATTACTCGCACCAAGTGCCAAATAGTCAAAAGTTTTGCTGGAATGCGGCGTTGAATTTAGCTATTTATTAATTATCTAAAAACAACGTTTGAACACACAATAAAATAAGTTGATTTGATCATACGTATACGTTTCGTGAGTACTATGGACTCACATCCTCAGTGTAAAAACTTTAAAACAATATCCCCCCAACTACATGTACGATGAAAAACACAAATGTCAAAACAAAATACCAAATGACTATCAAGTTCGAACAGCCAATGAAATTAATGCGGAAGTGAAGTGTCGTGACACAGCAAATCCACCCACAAAGTTGAGATGTATGGTGTACTAGATAAATCATTAACCAAGGAGTCTTTAAATTTATGGATATGAACCGCCTCAAAAAAGTCCAAATCCAGAGGAGTAATGCATTTCTTGATAATGGTAGCTGAATCAAAATCAAAATTATGTCCCTCCCCCCAGCAATGAGAGGCGATAGAGGATTTCTGTAATTCTTTTTTCTTTACATAGTTTCTGTGTTCATTGACTCTGTAACGGAGTTTTCGTTTAGTTTGCCCAATGTAGGATAAACCACATTGGCATTGAATGTTATAGACTCCCCAATAATTATGAGGAGGAATTTGATCCTTAAGTTGCGAAAATGTCAATTTATTAACTGGTTTAAAAACCACATTGAAATCATAATGCCTTAAGATATTAGCCATCTTAAAGCTAATGCTATTATAAAATGGTAAAATTATAAGGTTAGAAATGGAAACCATAGTAACAGGAGAATCAAGATTATTAACACATTTATTAAGACTATGAGAAATTAAATTATTGATATAGGATAAACTAAAACCACGATCAATAGCCACAGATCTAATATAATTTAATTCTGTAATAAGTGAATTATTATCTGAACAAATTAAGCGAGCTCTATTAATCAAATAAAGAAAAGCCGAAGCTTTTTGGGAAGGGGGGTGACATGAATTGAAATAGGGGGGGGTGTGACAGCAAAAGGTTTACGGTAGACGCAAGTGTCAAAGGTGTTAAGCTGACGTTTAACCAACACATCCAGAAATGGTAATCTATTATCTATTTGAACTTCATAAGTAAATTGAATGACTGAATCTATTGAGTTTAAAATCGTTAATATATTGTCAACAGAATATAGAGAAATGTCTAAGAGTGCAAAAGAATCATCTACATATCTACAGTAAAATGGGAAGTTGATAAGGTTAAACATTTTAACCTCAAAATAATGCATATATAAATCTGCTAAAAAAGGGCTAAGGGGATTACCCATTGCTAAACAATCTGTCATAGAATAATATTGATTAGAAATTTGAAATGAATTTTGTTTTAAACAAGTACTGAATAACTCAATAATGTGGTTGATTTCATAATCTGTGTAATGAAATTCTTTTAATCTAGCAGTGAGACATTGTAGTGCACCTTGAACTGGAACATGGGTGAACAGAGAAGTAACATCAAATGAAACCATGTGAAAAGAGGGGGAGGGGGTGAAGTTTTTAATCCGATTTACAAAAGAACTCGAATTCTTAATAGTATAAATATTAGAACTTGAAAGGAATGAAAAGCGTTTCACTAAATATTTAGCAAGAGGGTATGAAGCAGAACCGATATTGGATACGATAGGCCGGAGGGGAACCCCAATTTTATGAACTTTAGGCAGAGCGTAAAAGCGACTACTTTTACGCTACCCTTAAAGTTTGTACAATGAGTTTAGAAACACCCTATATATATATATTTATTTATTTATTTATATAGATATAAGTCACCATTTGAACGGAGAGTGGTTTTGGTATCTGGGGGTCGTGATCGGCGAAAATACAGCAAAATTTCCCGAAGTGTTTCCTTTCGGACGGCTGCAATAGGTAGCTTTTTACTTTTTGTAATGAAAGCTACCTAAAAGTGTCCACAATTTGGCCACCACTGTACGTATACTATGTGAAAAGCTGCTTGCAGAACCTTTTGGAAAATACCTCATTCATCGCTGTGCCTTTAGTGTGCGAAGAGAAAAAATAATCCCTGCCGGCTCGGGCCTACAGGCGGAGGTAGATTTCGAAGCTAAGTACTAAATTCCCCAACAAAACTTAAATCAAGATTAGAGATAAACCAAGTTCTTTCACTAAGATTGAGCTCTAGGGAGCTAAAAATTTTGTGAAAATCCTCATATACACAAATACACACACATGTATATGGAATAGGATTTAAAAATAGCTAAAGCAAATTCAGATAACCTCAAAGTGTTAAAATAAGTCAATATTTCCATAGTCGGGTTTTTATCATGTTTTAATATATTTCTTCGAATTCACATGACATTACATATTCACCTGCTGAGGTCCATTTTATTTCCAGTATGACGCAATATTTTTATTTATTTATTTATTTATTTTTTTTAATTCGTCAAACAATTTATTTCATTTTATATTTTCATGCGGATATCTTGCTCTAGAAAACTTATGACGTAATATTTAATTTGTTTTCAATTCGTCAAACTATTTATTTAGTTTATTTTTCGCGTGAAAATCTTGCAATAGAAAAGCAATTGTTGTGGTGAGAATTTTATTGCTTTTTTTGTTGGCAACTGCTATAACGAAAAATATTTATTTTTTCCTATCATTGTTGTGTAAGAGCTGGTTTTATCAGAATCATGTTAAGACGATATTCAAAATTTTGAACCCGCCCCATTTCCATTCCTTTGGGCCGATTTTGCCCATTTTCAATCCCCGCCGAGATATTAGCCATCTCAAAGCTGTAGGCGAGTTTGAAGATGATCCGTGAATAATTGCGACTTTTATCGTGCGTACAAAATTTAGTACATACATACATACATGTATATATATATATATATATATATATATATAATACCAAAAACCCATACTATACATCCAATCCCAAAGCTCCTGAACTACAAAGGAAAATTAACGCAATAACCATGGAAAAATATTACTAACAAAACCATGAACCAAAAGAAAACATCCAATGGAGACAGACTGCAAGGCTAAAGACTTGCATGCTGGGTTATACCGGTAATTACTCATGAAACTTCCCCCATGTCTGTCGAGACCAAACTGACCAAAGAAAGCTTTAAACAGGCCATACAAACCGGCAACCCAATTCGAAAAGAACGACGCATCCAGACAGAGCTCCTTATAAAGCCTACAATTATTTGGCGATGTTTTTAATCACCAAAGGTAAAGCATCGCGGTAATCTTTATCCTTGACAAAATTGTTTGTCAAACTGTTTAACAAACTAATGGGATAATTCTGAAACATTGCATCTTGATAGAGATTTATAATGTCATTTATTGTACTATTATGATTAGAATTTAACTTCACTATCCTTATTAAACTATTGATAATGATATTTCTGAAAATGGAAATATGTACATTGGAATTAAAATTTAAAATCTTTATTGTTTCAAAGTTGTAATCCTTTCTCTTATCATAAATGCAAGTACTCAAACCACCCCTCTCAATGTCGATAGTGAGATCTAAATAATTTACATGTTTTTCGTCATATGAAGTTTTCTTTAATGTCAAACCTTGGGGATAGTAGTCTAAATTTAAATCGCTATTGGAATCGTTAATCCTTACCAACAACACATCACCAATATATCTAAAACTTGAAAAATCCTTATTTAATATTTTATTAATCTCGTATAAAAATAAATAAATATCTGCAAGTACATAAATAATTTTCATTAACTACAAAGTTAAATAAATTTGTTAAATGATCCAAATTTTGACCCAAAATATTGTACCGATTGAAAAAAGTCAAAAATTTTATTTTTAAGATCAGTTAAATCAATACTATTATATAAATCTTCAAAATCATAAACATATAAACCTTTAATATTACTCAAATCTTTCAATTCATTAAGTAACTCAAAACTATTTTTTATAATACGTGTGTAATTTTGTTTTAATGCCACTTCAAATAAACTCTGCAAAATATCCAAAAACTTTTTATTAGCAACTTCCAAATAAGTGCCATATATATATATATATATATATATACACATGGCTTAATTTGCGCCGGAGCCCACCGGAGCTCGGCTCCGGTACTTCTCTGTTTTAAGTAAATATTTAAATATTGGTCGGAATTCACCGGAGCTCATAGATACAGGGCTCCGGAGCCCAGTGCAATAGCGATTTCGAAAAACCGAGGCCTAAATTACTCTTTCCTTTCCCTCCGATCTCCAAGTTTCTGCATTCTTTTCTATCAAAACGCTTACGTAGTGTATCGCCCACGTAGGGGATGGAGAGGAAACGGCCCGTAAGATTTTCTGAACATATTTCTTATAAATGTTTTTACCTGTTGTTCATTCATTAGCTACATATATGAATAGCTGCGAACATTTTTTCTTTGTGTGTGTGTGTGTGTGTTAACACTATTTCCGAATCATAATCTTTACCTTATTAAATTGCAGGATTCTGCGATTAATTGACATTAAAATTAGGCAAAGGTTTCTATTCGAAGGAGTGATGAGCTAAAAAGTGGAATAGTTGACAGTTAAGTATATGCAGGCAGATATATTTAAAATTCTTATTTTGCTAAAGAGAAAAAAGATGCTTTAAATTTTGCAAATAAGGCATGAAATATAAATATGCGGATCGGAATGATGGCGTGGCCTGGGGGGGGGGGGGGGGTGCACGCTACGGTTTTAGTACTGCAGAATATTAGGGCTCCGGTACTTCTTTTCATAGAAATTAAGCCCTGTATATACACACACACATATATATATATATATATATATATAAACTTTTTAGGTGGGGGTGGTTTTGGGTTCCTGGGGTCCTATAATGAAAAGTTATGAAGGAATTTTTCAAAAGTCGCACCATGGTAACGACTGCAATAGGTAGTATTTCTTACGAAATCTACCTAAAAGGGGGGGGGGGAGGGATTCCGAACATTAGCTCCAAGCTGCAAGCCTGATGAAGAGTTTTCCGACAGACGGCCGAAACCCAATTGTTAGTCCGTCCTTTTGACAACATTTAAAAAATATGTTCAATGTTTATATTTATGCTTTAGTAATTAAAAAAAACTGTAAGATTCTCAATATAGCTGCCTGGTTCAAAACATGGCGAACTATAATAAACAAGTAAGAAACATCATGCGTTTAGCATAGATTATGGAACGCTTTCCAACACTTCCTAAATGCTTTAACAAAACTTCGTAATTTAGAGAAATAAGGTATATAAGATAACTAAGTAAACATTTTAGAAAACACATGAAACATTTGAAAAACTGATTTCTGCAGTTACCGTATATAGCCAAATATGTATTCCAATTCTTTTGAACCGCCCTTTATTTGGTCTGTAGGTTGATATATATACTATATAATGGGAAAATTTAGTTTAGCAAAAAAACTCATAACAGGCTGAAATTTCTCTTTCAGCAATGTATACTAATAGATCAAAACATACTTGCATACATTTATACAGCCATGTAGTTAACCTAGTACCTCTATTACACGCCATTATTTAGCTAAAGTTTAATTCAAAGTAAAACACTCTTAAAACTACTGAAATCACATTTCCAGAAATTATCATTAATAGACGTCGATGTATCCAATTCTTTGCGTAACCATGTATATTCTATATATACATTTGATAAAATATCATTAGTTTACTACACGGTGTACAAAACTGTTGTAAAGTCAAATAAACTTATACAAACATTAAAATAAAGTTAAAATATCTACGTTTCGGTCATCCTTCTATGACCTTCTTCAGGAACGTTGTCGTATATCTTCCAAAATTAGAGCAAAACCGTCTTGATTTCAAAATGTTCGTTCCTAACGAACATGACGAACTGAAGAAGGTCATAGAAGGATGACCGAAACGTAGATATTTTAACTTTGTCAGGCTAGCTCAGTTTCAAATCACACAGAAATTTCACATAATTCCAAAATATCACTTTCTCGGGGTATAACTTTTTAAATATTTTTTTTTTATTTTATCTTGATAAGACGACACATCACAAATAGAACGGCACATAACACATAAAATAATAACACGGATATAACTTTTTACATTTTAGCACATCTCAAACAGAACACAACTACAGTCAACGCTGTAACAGAACACTCTCCCACTCACAGCATTTCTCATTCGGCAAAGCTCACGGAAAAACGATCACGTGACTGCCGGTAGAGTCTATTTGTTTTAAAACGGGTGGCGCGCGTTACACCCTCCCCCTCTGTTTCCGATTTACGTCTCGGAGAGGAAACAGGATGCTTTCTGGGTCTTCCTCTTTTCCTTAAGGGTGCAACTGGAATAGTTCCAGTTTCTTGAAATGGTGACAAAGCGGAAACATGGTAAGACCCAATTCGCTCAGTAGGATTGTCCAGGCTAGCAATGTCATATGTCACTAGTGACTTTTGAGTCAAAACTATGTATGGCCCATCTCTCTTAGGCATAAATTTGGCTGTTTCTTTTTTACTTGCTTTGCTTACAGGATGTAGGTTAACCCATACTTTATCACCAGGTGTGAAATACACTCGTCTACGATTTTTATCGTAATATTTCTTCCGCTGATCTTGTTTCATTTCAACACGCTCTTTCACACTTTTTGAAATATTTGCAAGACGTTTAAGATATGGTGTTATTTCCGGAACAAAATTGTCATTTTCCACAACAGCTGTAAAATCATTCACCACATCATCGATTGTTCTTAATTCTCGACCAAATTGCAGATAGGCGGCAGTTTGGCCTGTTGTATCAGATTTGGCAGAGTTCATAGCAAATCTAATAAAAGGAAGTTTATCAATCCAGGAACTGTGTTCATCCCCAAGAAGGATTGCTATTCGAGGTTTCAAGTCTCTATTTTTGCGTTCGACTGGATTGGCCTGAGGATGGTACAAAGGTGTCAATGATTGGTCTATTCCAAGAATGTAACAAACTTGTTGTAGAACAGCGCTCACAAACTGAGGGCCGTTATCACTTATGAGTCTTCTTGGGATACCATAACGAAGGAAGATCTCTTCAATCAGAGTAGTCGCACATTCTTGTGCAGTAGCAGTTGTTAAGGGAAATAGTTCGACCCATTTAGTGGCACAATCTTCTACTATAAAAATCCATCGATGCCCATCTTTACTAGGAGGCAATGGTCCAAAGAGATCAATGTTGAGGGTCTCAAATCGCTGAGCATAAGCAGGTGTTCGTAATAAACCGGCGGGTTTCTGATTTGTTGCTTTATAACGGGCGCACTCTGGGCACTTTTTCACATATTCAGAAATGTATGCTCTCATGCCTGTCCAATAATATCTTTTAGCAATTCTCTGATAAGTTCCTGCTTCACCATAATGTCCGGCAGAAGGGTCGTCATGATGAAGTTTCAAAATATTTTGTCTTTCTTGTACTGGAATGACCAGTTGCGCTTCTTCGGCATCTGATTCGGGAGCATACCTATAAAGCACACCTTGATTCATCAGGAATCCTATATCAGTCCAATTGGCGAAATCTTCGCTTTTCTGTTCGTCTTCAAAAGAATCTATGATCTTTTTAAGGTTTTCATCTTGCAACTGTGCTTCTCTGATATCTTTTGGACTTCTTGTTGGCATGTCTATGCTGACAAAATTGCATGTCTCACAGAAAGCAGATTGGTGATTACAGACAGGGCGTGACAGCATGTCAGCCACAACATTTGATTTTCCAGGTTCATATTCTATTTTCTTCTTATCAATTCCTTTCTTAGCAGGAGTCATCCGATTAGGTGGTGCAGCAACAGGAGCACTATCACCTGTATTCATACTATGCTCCACAAACGGGGTTGTCTCTCCCCCTGGTTGAAAACATTTTTCATACCTTTTGAGAACATCATTAATGTTGTCCCTTTCATCGAAATTTAGATTTTTGCCTTCATCTTCATGTAAAGCATACGGACTGACTTCGACCGCACCAGCTAACGTGCTATTTTCTTCTTGGTATTCATCAACAAGATAAAACTTTTCCCGAGGTTTATCGCTGAAATACCATGTTTTGTTGGCAGTATCTAACACCATGTTAGCATTATGTAAGAAATCCATACCTAAAAGAGTTCTATTACCCTTGGCATCTGGTAATACTATGAACTCCGTTTCGAAGACTCGGCCTTCAATCTCTACGGGCACAGTGGCAGACAAAGTGTCTCTAACCACCGTAATTCCGTCAGCTAACGTTACTTCATGAGTATGAGGGTTCAATGCAACACCAGTTTTTAAAAATAATTCATACATGCGTTCTCCCGCAATAGAACGATTCGCTCCCGTATCTGCACAGACTAGCACCTTCTTATTGCAGATCGTGATAGGCACATTTGGAGCTGAAACTGCTGATGTATTTAAACTATATAGCTCAAGACGACGTGCTTGAACAGTTTGTTTTTTAACCGTAGGGGAACAATCTGGACATTTCTTCTTTATAAATGCCAATTTACCACAACCATAGCAAACAATATCGGATTCTATGCGTCGATTAGCAAACTTAGGGGAAGATCTGTCTTCTTTTGGAGGCTTACTCTGCTTCCAATTATTTTCTCGACGAGAAAACTCTTTTTTATCTTGGGGTACAACCGGATCTCTTTTAGGAAACGTAGATCTGATAATGTCATAAGCATCTAATTTTTCGGCAAGGTCGACTGGCGAATTTAAATTTTCCCAATCGTCTAACATATGTTGTTTGCATTCAACAGGCACGCGCCTTTTCATTTGATGAGCTATGATAAGATCCTGAAGAGCTTCAAAAGACGTTACAGTTAATTCTTTAAGCCAGTTTTCAAAATAAGCTCGAAGTTCGAAATAATAATCTCGCCAAGTTATTCCCCTGGACTTGCGATGCGTAAAGAACAGCTGTCTAAACTTTTCGGCACTAATTTTAAACCTTTTTAGAAGTAAATCTTTAACATGTGAAAACTTTGAAGCGTTTTTTTCTGATTCACGAGCAATAAGCGTAGAGATAGAACATGGTACAACACTGAGTAAATACGAAACCCACATATGCTCTGGTACCTTCGAGAGCTTTAATTGACGTTCCAGGAGCACCAAAAACAAGGTTACATCATCAGTTTCTGGCCTGAATGTAGGCAACAGCATTTGGATATCTATCTTACTCTCCGGGTGAGACATTACCCCTGCTGCACTAACACCTACCGCTCCACTGGAAGTACTTTGGCTCTGAGCCTGTAGCTTGAGCTTCTCAAGCTTAAAATTCATCTCAAGCTTTTTTAATTCTAACTCTTACGCTCTATGCTTTTCTTCTAATTCTAATTTGCGCTGTTCTAACTCAGCTGCTTTTTGTTTTTCCTCTAAGTCCCGTCTGCGTTGTTCTTCCTCGCGAGTCGAAATTTGGTTTCTGACTAATGAATTTACAAAATCAACTTCGTACGAGGGGGAGGATTTAATTTTTTCACGCAATGTGACAACTGTCATAGAGGGTTGAACATCTAAATTCATTTCTAACGCAACCTGATATAAATCCTCTTTACGAGCTTTATTAAGTTCAGACATTTTAAACTTTAGCAAAACAACAAAACGAGTACCCCACAAATGCCGAAAATTCGTTTAAATTATTCCCCAAACGTGTGAGCTTTGCCGTTACAACTCATATAAACAAGACTTTAATAAAGCAAAACAGTAAGGTTTAACATTAGCAAAACTCTTGACTACAAAACAAAACAAACTTTAAATCCTTGCAGGTATAAATAAACTGGATTTTCATAACGCGACATTTAATCAAAACAATATTTTAACCAATATAAAGCCATTTACTGAATAGTTAACACTTTCAAACAATATTCTAAATAATATAAAACACATAATTGAATAATTAAAATTTCAACCAATATTATTATTATATTACTAACGCTACTTAATATCGGTTTCATTCAATATCACTTCAAAAGAAAATAAAGTTTCTTTTATAAACAAATAATAAATACAAAAACTTACTCATTCCGTTTTGGAAATGAATCACATTCAAGGCTTTTTCATCAGTAAATCAGCAACTCAAAATTAAATACTTACGTTTAGCATTTAAATAATAACAAACACTTAAATAAAAATAGTAATCATTTCTCTTACGAAACCAATAAAAAAATAATAAAAATAAGCACATATCTTTATGAGAATTGCGATAAAATTATGAATCATTTTAACAACTTCTAATTTGACTGACAACAGTTTATTTTCCTCTTTTAAAAAGAAAAGGAAAAAAATCAACGAAAACGTAAATGAATATTTCTTTCGCTTTCTCTCGCACTCACTCTTTTTTTTTTTTTTTGAATCAAAATATTTTACTTAAAGCAAAGTAAAAATTAAACATACATGAACAGAATCAAAGTAAAATTTTCAGAATAATGGGTGAGGAAGGGGGGAAGGGGAAATATGCAATACAAACATGACAGGAAAATAATAGAATGAATTAAAATTTAATAATGTCAAAAATATTTAGAATTTTTAGAATATCAATGTTACGAAGTCAAGAATGCATTCTTTTTATTAAACAAACTATGGATCCATTCAATTTAAAAATAGCTTACTTGTTGATAATATTTTGTAGAATAAACAAATCTTGCAGAATAAAACTATAGGCACAAACACTGTAGGCACCGTTCTAAGAACAAATGAAGCGAGAGTTCCTTAAAGCACAAACATCCTAGAACTTTCTTTAGGACATTAACGAAATATTTTGTAGAACTTTAACTTGAGAAAATAAGAACAAAGATAACGAAACATTTCAGATTCAGAACATATTTCACAGTTCGACGACAAATTCATCTGTAGAATATTAGGAACATATCACAAGCACACGACGACTTAATCTGTAGAATTTTAGGAACATATTTCACGTACGCTCACAAAGACGACCGGTCGTGCCATTTTTTTTTTCTGCATGCTCGTAAAAACAACACTTTATGATTAAAAATATATCACACTTTTTGTAGAATGAAGAAATCATATCGCGAACATTTTCACTCGGTTTCGGGCCGCGTTGGGTAGCCAATTGTCAGGCTAGCTCAGTTTCAAATCACACAGAAATTGCACATAATTCCAAAATATCACTTTCTCGGGGTATAACTTTTTAAATATTTTTTTTATTTTATCTTGATAAGACGACACATCACAAATAGAACGGCGCATAACACATAAAATAATAACACGGATATAACTTTTTACATTTTAGCACATCTCAAACAGAACACAACTACAGTCAACGCTGTAACAGAACACTCTCCCACTCACAGCATTTCTCATTCGGCAAAGCTCACGGAAAAACGGTCACGTGACTGCCGGTAGAGTCTATTTGTTTTAAAACGAGTGGCGCGCGTTACAACTTTATTTTAATGTTTGTATAAGTTTATTTGACTTTACAACAGTTTTGTACACCGTGTAGTAAACTAATGATATTTTATCAAATGTATATATAACTTTTTACGGCGTAATTGTCCAGTTCTTTTATCATGTATATTCTTTTATCTACGTTCTTTTATACATTTCTTAGTAACCCAAATACAGTTCCGCGTAAAAATGCATAACTCATTTAAAAACCACATTTAAGCAATTTGGAATCATAGCCAGTAACCATTACGAATTATTTTGTGTAGCCCTGTATATCAATTACAACATTTATACACACCATATACTATGCATAAATATAGTGAAACATAAAAGCACATGACATACATAAAAATGCATTTCCAGCTATCATCGCTACTTTACTTCGGACACAATATAGTATCTGAAATCTTTTGTGTGTCCCTGTAAATGCTCTGCACTTCGTATTGTACATGAAATAAGTTATAGTAAACCTCAGAGACGTATATCAATTTCATTATACATGAAATAATTTAACATAATTAAAATACGCCGCAAACAATTCCCTCCACCCCTATATCGTTCTGTAACGGAATTATTTTGTGTGGTCCTGTAAATGAATAATAACTATCCTTTGCATCGTATATTCTACAGAATGCATATTTTAGTGCACTTGATAAATGCATATGAGTTTTATTATGTTTGAAAGCATGTAACATCATTAAAAACCATTTTAAACGATTTTTTCCCATATGCCGTAATGTCACGGAAAAGTTTTGACTGTCCCTGTAAATGAACTAAACAAGCTAGAAACTTTATTTGAAATAGGGATCGTGATATAGTAGAAAGCACTAATACCCAAAAACTTCAGAACGACCCGACTATATTTACAAGAGTTAGAGCGCGGACAGACGGACAGACAAACCAAAATCATAAACCTTTTTCAACTTAGTTGGAAAGTGTTAATAAAAAATATTAGTAACATAAACACTGCTTGTAATAACTATAATACCAACTTTAATTTTAACTTTTAAAGATGAATTAAGCATTTCTATTTATTTATTTACTGATATAATACCAATAATAATAAAATTAATAATAATAATATTTAATGAAAGTATATGAAAAAAAAATACAAATGGTGGTTTTTACCTATATTCTGTAACCCGGGAAGCCCGGGTTTATCCCCTTACAAGTATAAAAGTAACAAGTAATATAAAAATTTTGTTTTTAAAGTCAATTCCTACTTAGGTCATTAAAGAAAAATTTAATATAATCCCTTAAGCTAATATTAGTTTTTGTTGCATTAAAATATCTCAATTTGTTGATTTTCTATAAGCAAGTAGGTTTACAATGGAACTCTATTGGAATTTGGCGAAATATTAGTGATATCGCCAAGTTGGCGTCCCTTTTGGCGACTCATTTTGGCCGCCAAATTTGGCGATATATCGCCAAGTTGGCGACAAACTTGGCGGTATTTGGCGACAGAACAGGGTCCCCCCTATGGTAACCCCTTATTGAAAATACTTTAATTGATCTTCAACAACCAATGGCCGCCATTTTGTTTCCCATGCAAAACTAAAATTAATTAATTAAAATTTAATTAATTAATTAATATTTGAAAAAACTGTATTAACACCAATTGCCATCCAGTACAAGTTTAAAAAAATTTATTTCAACTTGATAGGATGAATAATGAGTATTTTATTAACGATTGAAAATTTGAACAAGATAAATGTATAAATAAATAAATAAATATAGGGAGAGTGTGAGCTAATAGTAGGAATTGAAAAATAATAGTTTAGAAACACTCTTTTCTGAACTTACACTCATCTAAAAAATCAGGGTTAATATTTTGACTGTAATTCATGTTTTTAACACTTTCCAACAAAGTTGAAAAGTGTTTATGACTTCGGTTTGTCTGGCCGTCTGTCCGCGCTCTAACTCCCGTAAATATACTCGGATCGTTCTGAAATTTTTGGATGTTAGTGACCGCTACCACAGCACGAACCCTACTTCAAAGGTTTGTAGCATGTTTAGTTCATCTACAGGGACAGTCAAAAGTTTTTCGTTACATTACGGCCTATGGGAAAAAATAGTTTAAAATGATTTTTAATGGTGTTACACGCTTTCAAACATAAACAAAATGGACTTTACTCATGTGACGTCAGCCGTGGGTAAACAGAAGAAAAGCACCAATAGGCGTGAAGAATATTTTAATAGTGCTTCCCCTTCGTCCAATAAACAGTTTTTTTCGGAGGGAAAATTCCCTCAGAGGCGTGGCTGTTGCTATTCGTGGGTAATGTGCATTAAGGAAGTGGACTAAAATATGTATTCTGCAGAATATGCGGCGTAAAGAAAAGTTATTATTTATTTACAGGGCCATACAAAAGAATTCCTTTACATAATGATATAGGGGTGAAGGGAATTGTTTGCAGTGTATTTTAATTATGTTAAATTGTTTCATGCATAATGAAATTGATATGCGTCGCTGAGGTTTACTATAACTTGTTTCATGGATAATAAGAAGTGATGGATAATACCATTTACACAGACACACAAAAGATTTCAGACAAGTATATTCTATCCGATTTACTGTACATTAGCGATAATTGCTGGTAATGCATTTTAACCCTTTCCAATAAAGTTGAAAGTGTTTATGCATTCGGTTTTTCTGGCAGTCTGTTCGTCCGTCAGTCTGACCATCTGTCCGTCAGTCCACTCTGTAACTCCCGTAAATCGTAAATATAATCGGATTTTCATGAAATTGATAAAGGTTATTTAGGGTCCCCAAAGCATGTTTGGTATTGTATATGAAGTATATAAGATTAATCGTTCATTTACAGGAGCACTCAAAAGTATTCCATTACATTATGTTATATGGGGAAAAATCGTTTGCAGAGTTTTTAATGACATTATGCTATTTGAAATGTATTGAAACTGATATAAATCACTGAATTTCACTATGATCATGTTAGAACAGGACATTCATAGCATTTTTTATTCATTTACAGGGACACACAAAAGAAATCTGTTACAGTACAGTACTGTATTTGAGTAATAATTTCTGGATTATACGGTTTAAAATTCGGTATGCGCTTTTAAATTTAATTAATTTTTTGCATCTTACTCGTTATATATAAATTATATTCCTCAAATACAGGGCTGCACAAAAGTATTCACGCACCGTTCTCCTTATTAGAGGAAATTGCTGAAGATAAATTTTCAACTGAAGTATATGAATCTCTTAAGTGAGCTATATTTTGGCTTGCATGTAGTTATTAGATTCAAATCCATTTATCATATACAGGGCTGCTGAAAAAATTTGCATAATCTTCCGATTGTATATGGGAACAGTTGAAATTGGGTTTTGAAATGTATTATGCGTTTCCATATTGTTGAATTAGACGTAATATTTTAATTTTTTAAACGGTGCAGTTTTGTTACATTATTCTGAATGTGTTGGAAAGTGTTTCATAATCTATGCTTGACGAATGATTTTTTTCTTACTTGTTTTCCAAAGATTTATGTTACAGTATATCAATTTGACTGGGCACCGAATTCTATCATGAAAAATTCGCTGTTCCTTTTACGCTTTGTAGAACGCGCAAACAAGTGAATTCGTTAAAAACATAGTGTGACTGCTCTAGTAGTTGATACCCTCCAGTAATTGATCAAATTTATTTGAAATATTGAACCATTTCAGGCGGAAATGATTTTTACACCTGGCACTAGACATAATATTTTTGCTTGAACGGTGGAGCACCTGTTGTCACATTGTTGTCAACTGCCTGCTGTAAGAGAAGCCATTTTATGAATTTTTATTAGAAAATGTAAAATTTAATTTTTGATCAGTAGGAGACCATTACGCTAAATTAAAATAATCCACTTCCATCTTGCTTATTTCAAATAATAGTTTTATATGAATTATTGTTGATCACAGTTTAAGCATGATAATTTAAAGATTAATTTTTGAACTTTTGACTGATTTCTTTGATTGATCAACTACTCTGTAAATGGCAATTAAAGAAACCATTTACTTATAATTTTGTTGCTATTTAATTTCAAGAGATTTCATTTTTTGCCCATTATAGGACATTCATTTGGGTTTTATCAATCATGTTAGTTTACTTCTAAAATTTAAAAGGAATAAAATATTATAAAAACCCCTTAGCACCAACTTTATTTGTTCAACTACTGACTTCGTCACCCTAGAGATCTGCACGGGCCGATTTTCATTCACGACACTCGGGCCGGGTCGGGCCGGGCCTAACTTAATTTTTCTGTACAGAGCCGGGCCTGGTTTCATTCCTAGTCTTCACGGCCCAAAATTTCCAGTCCTAGTTTTGAGCCAGCCCGTATGAAAATCATTGTCTCAGCGTGGCCTGGTACACATAAAAATCAGTTAAATTAGGCCTGGCCCAAAAATCTTTGCAAAAAATGCACACATTTTTGAACCGACATTATTCTACACTTAAACATTAAAATTTATTAATTTTAAAGAATAGTAGATTTCTACGCATATTAAAATATAACTAAATTAAAATACAGTAAAATGTGTGAAAAGGAACCTGCCTATGAAGAAACCCTGTTTTAAACTGAAAAACGTGTTGATCCATGCAAAATTAATATACTAATAAGCAAGAAAAGAATATCTAGACACACGGCAGTGTGTCAGCCAAGTTCGCCTGACATAGCCGTGTGTTATTTACACGAACCATTTCGAGCTGTTTTCATCTAATTTCAATGCTCTACAACTGAAAATCTATGAGAACTACGTACTTGTTATACGCAATGTGTAGTAAGGCCACCCTAATTACCTAAAATCCAAAATTTTATAAATAACGCATGATTAGTTTCCGAGATAATGACATTTGGAAATGTCTGATATCCGATAATTTTACCACTGACTGACTGACTGACTGACTCACTCATCAAAAAGATCTCGTATATCTACTGCAGCTACAGACTTCAAATTTGGTGCGAAGTTCGTTTACACTACAAAACTAAGGAAAAAAATAAAAAAATTGTGAAAATCGATTAATTACCCACCTGGGGGTGCCCATTTTTACTTTACCATTGCGTCTATTAAGCGAAATTTTAATTTGCCGTAGGAGGGAACGCTGTTCTGTCGCCAAATACCGCCAAGTTTCTCGCCAACATGGCGATATGTCGCCAAATTTGGCGACCAAAATTAGTCTCCAAAAGTGACGCCACCTTGGCGATATCTCTGATATTTCACCAAATTCCCATAGACTTCCATTGTAAACCTATCTACTTACTGGTGGTTTATCTGGGTTTACTTGCTTACAGAAAATCAACAAATTGAGATATTCTGTCCGTCACAGAGCCCGTTCTCAGAAACTATACATGTTGGAGGCGTGAAATTTTGCATATTTACAGCTGAACACCTCACATCAAATGACAAATCATAAAATTTTGAAAAAGTTGTAAATTTAACCCTTTGGGGTCTCACATGTGTATTTTAAACAATCCTTTCTAAGTGAGCCCCTAATTAGGTTGGAGGCGTGAAATTGTACATAATTGTATCTGAACACCTCACATAAAACGACAAATCATAAAATTTTGAAAAAGTTGTACATTTAACCCTTTGCGCTCCCACATGTGTATTTTAAACAATTCTTTCTAAAGTGAACCCTAATTAGATTGAAGGCGTGAAATTTTGCATACTTATAGCTGAACACCTCACATCAAACGGGAAATCATAAAATTTTGAAAAAGTCGTACATTTAACCCTTTGGGCTTCCACATGCGTATTTTAAGCAATTCTTTCTAACTGAGCCCCTTATTAAATAGCAGATTTGAAATTTTGCATACTTATAGCAGAACACCTAAGGCTAGGCGACAAATCATAAAATCTTGAAAAAGTCTTACGCTTAACCCTTTGAGCTACCACATATGTATTTTAAGCAATTCTTTCTAAGGGAGTCCCTAATTAAGTTGGAGACATGACTTTTTGCATACGTATAGCTGAATACGTCAGAGCACACGACAAATCATAAAACTTTCAAAAAGTCTTATATTATTTACTCCTCCGGGCTCTAACTTGTGTATTTTAAGCAATTTTTCTAACATCCGCCCTTTTCACCCGGGGAGCACTTTTCCAACTTTTGCTGACACCCCTTTGACCATTCTTTCATATTATGCACCATAGTCTTACATATTTTAGTTCCACTTTTTATCGCCAGGTGCACCTACTTATCTCGGGTACTATGGGCTCAATCCACTCGACTAATATATCTACGGATAGTATGTAAAACGGAGTTTCGTTCGGATAGAGGTTTGTTTAGAATAGAGTGCGCCCCTGGTTGCGAAATGTGGAACTAACAGATTTTTCAAAAGAATAAAGTGTTTTGAAAAGAATATTAAACAAAACCCTCTGTGCGATCTGTGATCACACTTACCCAGTTGTTATTTTCAAAATCATCAGAGAAAAGTTTATTTAGTTAATTAAATTTAAAAATCCAGGGAGGGGCAATGTCCTTTCTCTGCACTGCCTCTTTGCCCGCACCCATGGATGAATGATACATAGTGTGGCATAAGAACATAACTTTATTTTTCACTTCCAGTACAAAAAAGCAGGCCCAGCTGTAGGATATTTAATTGGAAAATTTAATAGGAAAATTTAATATAGGAATTTAATAGGAATTGTTGTTTCAGAAACAATAAAAATTTCGAATCAATACATTTCGTTTCAAAACATGCATTCAGTGTAGCAGTATTAAAATATAGATTTCTGCCGCAAATTGACAGCCAAATAGTTTGTTGTAGGAAATTTAAATTAAAATTGAATGTTGCTTGGTGAATAAAATAGTCTCATGTAAACACATTAAAAAACATTAAATAAAGTGTCTAAATATATTGTAACTTTACAAAAAGTAATGATACCTAACAAAAACATAGCTGTGAAAAAAGGGAGCCAAGTTCTGTAAAGACAATGGCAAGAAAAGAAGTGATATCTAAGTGGGTGCCAAGTTCAAATAAAATTCACTCAAACTTACCTACTGAAGTATTATAGCATTTTTTAAATTGTTTAGAAATAAAAATTATTGATAGCATATTAATAATAAATCTAGAACTTGGCAAGTTTTTGATAAATGCTATGCCTATCAATTTCATGTCTTAATAAAATGATGATGATTAACAACAGTGTCATTATAAAAAAAATTATTTAGTTATTATTATAAACAAATGACTCATGTTAAAGATTTGATAACCAATAAATACACAAATACATTCTGGCTCGTCTTTGGTTATCATTCTAGCACGCACCCTTCGGAAACAATGCAAACAGACTAGGGCTGAGAAGGCAAAGCCTGAGGGCCTCAGGCAAGGCCTGAGAAAGAGACAGTTACCTTTACGCTTGTTCTTGGTTCTTGGTCTAGAGACTGCACCCTTTTTTAACCCTTCAGGGGCAAAAAGCTTTTATTCGTGACATGCTGAAATGATTCAATCACACCAGAATTTAAAAACAAATTTATTTCAAAATCGGTAAAAGCTTCTTTTCACGTATTTAACAAAATTAAACTTTTTAGTCCTGAATTCTACTGTCAATGTGGCATTTTGCAGTTAAAATTAGGTGGGATATATTTTATCACACTATCCTTCAAGGGGAAGGAGCTCACTCAAATGAAGGCTTTCAAACATGAAATAACAAGTTTAGATATAATAATGTCATTAATAAAAATAAATGACTTGTAGGTAAAAACTTGCCAAGTTCTAGATTTATTATTAATATGCTATCAATAATTTTTATTTCTAAACAATTTAAAAAATGCTATAATACTTCAGTAGGTAAGTTTGAGTGAATTTTATTTGAACTTGGCACCCACTTAGATATCACTTCTTTTCTTGCCATTGTCTTTACAGAACTTGGCTCCCTTTTTTCACAGCTATGTTTTTGTTAGGTATAATACATTTACACTTGCTAAGAAGGGAACTTGTCTAAACGCATTTTTTTTTTCTTTTCTATGCAATTTCTTCTTAGAAGATTTTACTGTATAGCATTTTTCCGATTTTTAACACTTCTATACATGGAATATGGATTAACAATATTAATGATAACTGAAACATTTACATACTAGAAATAGAGATTCATTAAAAAAATAAATATCGCAGCCTGCTGCACTTCTATAAAAATAAAGATTATAAACATGAAAAAAAATTTAAGATAAATATTTTTGGTCAGAACTCCTCGTAAGAGACAAATTTTTAACCAATTCGACGTAAAAATCAATGTTTTGTAGAAGTTCACTCGGGCCGGGCCCGGGCCGAGATTTTAACTTTTTTCCGGGCCGGGCTTGGGCCGAACTTTAAATTTTTTTATCGGGCCGGGCCGGGACAATATTATTTTTTCTACGGCCGGGCCGAACTTTTAATTTTTGTATCGGGCCGGGCCCGGGCTTGGAAATCTCAGCCCGTGCAGACCTCTAAGTCACCCTATATAATTTCGTTTCTGTATTTCTTTCTTAAGATTATTATTACATTATTTAAAGTATCTTTTTAGGATTTCTTAATTGATATCTCAACTCATTAATTAATTAATCGTGAATTAGTTAATTTTAAACTATAAATTGATAGCAGCGTATTAAAAAAAAAATATATATATATATATATATTACAATCTTCATTTCTTATTTATGATTCATTTAATACGTTTAAGCCTTTAAAATGTTTCATTGTTGCAGTTTCACAGCTATTTGGCATATTTTGGGGCATAACTAGGACTTCCCTCAGAGGGATTAGTCTGAGCGATATTACTGAGAACATAGATTTAATAATAACATGTGGAAGCAAAGAAAATGAGATGTTATCTTTAATTGTCCATATACTGCGATAAACTGAAATGATGAAAATAAACGAATCGTAGAATTACAAAATCTTATATATAAATTCGTATACACTGTTTAAAAAAATGGGAAATCAAACCATTCAAGACAGCCATGCATGGATATAAAATTGAAAGTACGCAATATATTAAAAGTAAAATAGAAAATGAAACACTAAATTACTTATATCGAAATTTTAACTGTATATGTCAAGAGCATAATCAGACGCTCCGCACCAATTTGAGTAACTTTAAATGACAAATATATGATGTTTAAAAAGAATGGACTATACTTTATATGGTGTGTGCTCCCCCGGAATAGTTAATATTGTACAATATCTGTTTTCCACGGATGCAATGAGATTGTCGATAACATTTAAGGAATTCTCTCCTCAAAATCTAATATAGTACCAAAGTACCGAATACATCAACAGTGGCATGCAATGCATCGTTAGAGTGCGTTTTAGATATGCTCGATTGGATTTAAATGATGAGTGTATGCTGGCCACTACATACGCAGTATTGTTTTGTTTTCAAACATATTCTGCACAAGTTGAGCTGTATTTAGCATGTATTAAATAAAAGAAATCTGCAATGATTACAACATAAAGTATGACACAAGATCTGAAATATCGTCTGCATAACTTTTGAGCTGTCAAAGTGTCATTTGAAGTAATTTACAAATCCATACATATTTATTCAGGTAATCATGCAAGCTAACATACGCCAATATGAATCCGATTATAAAATTTCCCCAGAATAAGTTAATATATAAAAAAGCTTCTAATGATAATTGAGAATATGACCTCATGATAAAATGTCTAGAAAAATGAATCGGATAAAAAATTCATATCACATTTAGAACGGCACTTCCCTCTGTTAGTGGCCTTGGCGAGAGAGAGAAAAGCCTAGAGAAGGATCTCTTTAACAAGTACTTTCGGGCAACCTACTCACTGTTTCATACAGGTCTTTATTCAATATTTACACAATTTATTTAATGCTAGGTGGGTATCTATCAGTTTTGTTGCATTTAAATCGCATGTTTTGCGGAGGAAATGTAGCATTATGAAATATTTAAAGTTGCTGTACCTAATAATTCCAAATTAATGGTAATTGAGATCGCTTTCCGTTAATTTCATCTTTTTAAATTTTAAATTTTTTAGAAACCATTCATAGAGACAATTGTATATTTTAAAACTAACCCGAAGGAAAATTTCAAGATTTTGGGCTCAGCAGTAACACAGAAATAGAAAATTTTTGAAAGTTTTTTGTTTTTGCACTGTTTTATATAGCGACATTTTTAGAATTTGTTCTATTGCGAGAATTTACGTCATGATAAATACAGCCATGTCAATTTTCATGTTTATATTCCTAACAATTCCATGTACTTCGTTACTTAGATCATCTTTAGATCTTTTTCCGCTTTGTTTAGTCTTTCTATTTTTTATAATTCGTTCTACAACGAGCATTTACATCTTATTAATTACTACCATGCCAAAGTTCTAGTTTCTAACCCCAACAGTATCCCAAAAATTTCAGTATTCCAAATAAATCATAGTTTAGAACCTTTCTAGAAATTTTTACGTTTATTCGTCAAATTGAACCTTTTAGAGAGCGTTCATTACGAGTATTTACATCTTAAAAGTAACTACCGAACCAAATTTAAAGTTTCTAACCCAATCAATATCACAGAAATCGCAATTTTAGAACTTTTTTGCTCCTGCAGCGATGTAGGTTCTTGCACTGACATAAAATAGTCTTTTTTTCGGAGCAGAGATGGCCACTAACATTTTTTTAAGTTGGCTATGTAGTTTCAGAGATAACACCTCACAAACGTACAAGCATTAATAATATTATATACTTTATAATATTATAACGCTTTATAATATTAGCATTAGATGTACAGATACAAAAGCCATTTATCTGTTACAAACTAAAGTGCCCGGCGTTGCTCAGAATTTGAAGGATGTTTGTTCTGAAAAATCAATTTCAAAATTTAACATACAACACAAAACAAACATTAAAAAAAAGCAGTCGAAATGTTGTATGAATGAATCATATGAAAACGCTACATAAAAATGTATAAATGTATATAACAGGCGCAAAAGAATACAGCTATAAATGAACTTATTTCAGTTTATAATTTGAGCAATAATGTTAAAATACGCCAATATTTCCCTAATCGGGTTTTTATCATGCTTCAATACATTTTTCACACTCATATGACGTTATACTATATCCACCACGTCCTTTATATTTCCAATATGACGTAATATTTTCCTCTTTCACGTGGAAGACTTGAAATAGAAAAGTTATGAAGTTATATTCACTTTCATTTAAATTCGCCAAACCATTTATTTCATTTTCATATTTCACGTGAATATCTTGCAATAGAAAAGTTATGACGTAATATTCACCTTTTCTAAAAATTCGTCAAACTATTTATTTCATTTTCATTTTTCACGTGGAAATCTTGCAGTTGAAAATTAATTGTTGTAGTAATAATTTTATTGTGTTTTTTAATTGTTGGCAACTGCTATAACGAAAAATGTTTAAATTTGATAAGAAATTGCTGTTAAGTTGGTGGTTTTTTATTAATTAAAAATTAACTATAAATTATTTCGATTCCGGATTTTTTTAGTTGCCTCGGCCATGTTTTAATACACATGTACGTATCTTTTCACAATTTTGGCTTCCAAATTGTGGATTTTTATAAAATTACAAACAGACAGATAGACAAGTTTTCATTTTTATATATCTCTCTATTCTAAAAAAAAGTAACTAACGCTGTCAGCGCCGCCGCCGCCGCCGCCGCCGCCGCCGCCGGTTTTGAATTTTTTGTGACCTGAGGTCTTTCTTCGTTAATATTAAGAAAATTATTGCATACAAAATATGAAAATCGGTGGTATTATAGCGAAATGTTTGATCAACACGCTAATGCATACAGTTTTCAAATCGAAGAATTATTTTAAGAGATATTTAATGCTAAAGTTGGACAAAATCGTTCCATTAAAAAAAATTTTATAGGAGCAAAAGTACATGTGAATACATGTAATACATGTGAATTTAATCATTTTTAGATCATTTTATTCAATAGAAAATCCCGGTGTGCAGATTTCATTAATTTTTTTTAATTTGACTCATTTTTTGAGGTTTTATTTCTATTTTAAATTCAAATATTCAGCATCTTGACTGATATTTTTTACATATTTTAAAAAATGGTGTTAATTTAAACTGTTGCCAACTGTATAAACAGCGCAAACAATAATGTTTGCTTCAAATAAAAAAATTATTTACACGTTACTATTATAAACAGGAAAAAACCTTCAAATTAGAATTAAATAATTAGGTATAAAAAACAGGCACTTATTGGAAATTACGCCATTAAAACTATATTTACATGTGAATTTTGAAAGAGAAATTATATTGTAAAATAAATTCATTAACATGCGTTAGAAGTCTGAAATAGAAGAAAATGCGTCACATTACACTTATTATGCAAAATGAACAAAAAATAGTATTGCAAAACAGTTTAAATTTAAAAATTGCGCGAGACAAAATATTAGATTTTTTCAAAATTTTATTATTTGTCGTTTGATGTGAGGTGTTCAGCTATAAGTATGCAAATTTTCATGTCTCCAACATAATTAGGGGCTGAGTTAGAAAAATTGCTTAAAATACACAAGTTAGAGACCGGAGGGTTAAATATGACTTTTTCAAAATTTTATGATTTATCGTGTTATCGCCAGTGTTCAGCTATAAGTATGCAAACTTTCATGTCTCCAACTTAATTAGGGGCTGAGTTAGAAAAATTGCTTAAAATGCACAAATTAGAGCCCAGAGGGTTAAATATTAGACTTTTTCAAAATTTTATTATTTGTCGTTTCATGTGAGGTGTTCAGCTCTAAGTATGCAAAATGTCATGTCTCCAACTTAATTAGGAGCTGAGTTAGAAAAATTGCTTAAAATACAGAAGTTAGAGACCGGAGGGTTAAATATGACTTTTTCAAAATTTTATGATTTATCGTGTTATCGCCAGTGTTCAGCTATAAGTATGCAAACTTTCATGTCTCCAACTTAATTAGGGGCTGAGTTAGAAAAATTGCTTAAAATGCACAAATTAGAGCCCAGAGGGTTAAATATTAGACTTTTTCAAAATTTTATTATTTGCCGTTTGATGTGTGGTGTTCAGCTATAAGTATGCAAATTTTCAAGTCTCCGACATATATAGTTTCTGAGAACGGGCTCTGTGACAGACGGACAGACAGACAGACAAAGGAGTGAGACAGGTAGGGTTTCGTTAGATGAACGAAACTCTAAAAACATGCTGCGGATGACTGTAACAACATCCTAAAATTACATTACCATCAGCGATCTACCAATCCCGAATTTAGTTTATATTCGTTTCATATATTCTTATTCTTTTGTGTGGCCCTGTAAAATAACTATCAATATTATATACAATAAAACTTCTGAATAGCGGGCATCCCGAGAATGCAGAATTTGTCCTCTATTTAGAGGTGACCGCTACTGAGAGTAAAACATGTACAGTTATTTAAGAGTTGGTAATCGAAAAAATGTCCGCTAAATAGAGGTATCCGCTAATCGGGTGTGTCCGCTATGGAGGTTTTATCAGTAAAACCTCTGAATAGCGAACACCTCGGGAGGGCAGAATTTGTCCTCTATTTGGAGGTGTCCGCTACTGAGAGTAAAAAATTTACAGTTATTTAAGGGTTGGTAATCGAAAAAATGCCCACTAAATAGAGGTGTCCACTAATCGGGTGTGTCCGTTATGGAGGTTTTACTGCATAATAATATCATCCTTTACAAGAAAATTGCATGCTGTATGATAGACAGACAGACATCCAGAGAAAGATAACCTCCCGGAGCAATAAACACTCATGTCTTTTGTTTTAATCATCCACAATTGTATGTCATACAACAGGCCAGATTTTATACAACAGGCTAAAAATGGTCACCGTGGTACGGAGTACTGTATTATTATTTGTTTGCCCACCAAAACTGGTTGCCACGGGTTGTTGCAAAGTTTGTGATCACGTGGTTGAAACTGATCTATTCAATATTAATGCGTGCGTATTTTTTTTTATTTGCTCCATGTGTTCAAACCAGTTGTCTACGAAAACATCAACCGGTGAAAGTGACGCACACCAAATTTCTGTGACGTATGCAGATAAATTGTGCTTTTTTATCGGTTTTTTGTATATAATTTTTAAACGGTTTGGAACTTATTTTTCATAGTAGGTGCATTCAGTAGGCGACCCTCATAGGTACCTTCTGGTGCAATCAGAAACGAAATCCGACAAATATTTTTTGAGTTATGCTTGACGAAAGGTTTTATTAGGCTTTTTTTTAGTAGGACATGGCGTTAATATCCATCGTAGTAGTAATGTGTCCGGACAGTAATATTTCGCTGAGTATTAGCCTTCGCTTCGCTCAGACAATTAAATCCATCTTTGTTTCAACTCGTGTAAGAATTGTACCAATTACAAAGAATATTTGGCATTTTGTCACCTGTGGCAGGTAAAGGAGTTAAAAAAAAATTAAATATTGTATTGTCATCAAAAACACACCTGTGAACATAATTTTTATAATTCTAGAATATTAGGAAATGGATTAAACAGCTATTACAGAAAACATCGATTTCAAAATCCAATCTTTACGTAGAAAAACTAGGTTGAGTTAAGTAAAAAAATAAATATAAAAAAAGACTATTCTTTCTTTTCTTACCTATTAAATCTCCAGTAGTTATAGAATTAATGATATATATTCCATATGATTCTGGAATTCTCTTGTCTTTGCCGTAATCCACGATGGTGATGTAAACAGAGATGTAAATTATGGTGTGCATTGCCATGCATACACTGATAACTACGAATACAGGACTAGTGTAGAGTGTGCCGATTCCCCGAATGCTTTCCAACAAAGAAGTTTTTTTGACAGACGATACTTCATACGCCTTTTCACAAGTAGCGGATGAATTAATGTCGCTTTGTTTCTTTTCCAGCGCTCCAGATATTGTAGGTACGGGCGTTGAGTGAAATTTTTGTGCAGATATTATGCCTCCAGTCTACACAGAAAAATAAAACATGATTATTTTCCACAAAAATTAATCTATTTTTGCTTATTTTAGAAAAGAGTTTTCATAAGCATCTTCCTGATATATATAAGGGAGGTATAATCTAGATTTTGACAGAATTAATTCTGATTTAGTAGCTAAGCCTAACACTCATAAAAAATGGAAGGTTACTACCTATAAACTAGCAACCTCTGGCGACCAGTTTGGTCTCCCTTAAATGTATCTAAGCTTGCAGCATGTTAATTTTATTCATAATGTTATTTAGTTACGTACCTTCACTAACGTAAATGAAAAGATTCTGATAGAGAAATCAACAAATCTATGCGATCAGGGCAGCATTTCGTTTATATATTATGTATATATATACTAGGGAGCTCTGCCCCCTACGAGCTACGCTCGCCAACCCCCCGTTCAGGCACACCAAAATCCAAAAAGCACGCTAATTTGATCGGCTTTAAAAATATTGAATTAAAATTTAAAAAAACAGTAGCGATTTCTCTGTAAACGGGTTTCCATTCGTTTTCCTTGGATTGGGGATTTTTAAGACCAAATCTGCTGCTGTTAAGAGATACAATGGCGGTTTTCGTATTTAATTAAAAAATTAGTTAAACATTTGAAAATAAGCTAATGTAAAATGAATTAAGTAAACAGCGTCATTGTCTCCCGGTATTTTTTAACAGCGCTATAAGATAGTTCTTTTAAATAATTCATTTTAAATGTATCGTTTTAAATCTGACGTAATTTACACCAAAGTTTTATTTCTCTTATTAATATTCACGTGAAAATACTTTTGTTGTTAGAAGGAAATATTATTTGCGCTGTTTTCGAATTCACGATAATAGTTGAAAAGATTATCTCAAAATATCTCGCGTAAATATATTTTTCAATTTAAATTGTTTTGCTATATTTTTTGCCATTTTAAATATGACGTAATTTTCTCAAATTACAAGTTTTAACGCATAATAATGATTTTTTTTATTTTAAGATTTTGTTTCTCTTTTAAAATTCAAGTGCAAATATGGTTCGTCGCAGATGTCATATACGCCCCATATTGGCGCAATTTTTTTCTGACGCCAATTTCATAAACGCAACGGGTACTTAACTGGTGCTAAAGTGTTGTTATTTTGCTTGATATGGTAACCCGGATGTTGTTGTTCATGCTATTAACGTTTTCGCCAAATTGGCGTCGGAAAAAAATTGCGCCAAAATGCGCGTATATGACATCTGTGCCTGTGGTTCTTATGACGTAATTTTCCTGCTTTTAAAATGTAATCATTTAATTCTAATTTTAAAGTTTTTTTCTGTTTGTAATAGTCACGTGTAAATAAATTTTTAATTTGAAGTAAACATTATTGTTTGCGCTGTTTATACAACTGGCAACAGTTTAAATTAATAACATTTTCTAAAATTTGTAAAAATTATCTCTCGAAATGCTGAAAATTTGAATTTAAAATTGAAATAAAGCATCAAAAAATGAGTCAAATAAGAAAACTAAATGCAATCTGCACATCGGGAACATATAACGTATAAAATGATCTAAAAATGATTAAATTCTCATGTATAGTTTTTGCTCCAATAAAACTTTTTTAATGGAACGATTTTGCCCAACTTTAGCATTAAATATCTCTTAAAATAATTCTTCGATTTGAAAACTGTCTGCATCAGCGTGTTTATCAAACATTTCTCTATAATACCACCGATTTTCATATTTTTGCATGCAACAGTTTTTTTTAATATTAACGATGAAAGGCCATGCTTAAGCATTCAAATTGGATGTGATCTACCCTGAATATCTCCGCAGATTTTCATTGGTCCATTTCAAATCAAAACTTTTTTTTATATATAGAAGGATATTTGTCACTATGAATGCAGATAAATGTTGAATTATAAATCCCTTCATGAAGTAACAAGCACGTGTAATGAATCTGACATCAAGTGAATGGGACGTCAAAATAATTTATTCTTGCTGTGTGAATGATTACCTCCATAAATTAATATTTTTTTCGTTCACTCAAGAATGAATATTTTATGTTTACTTCGGTGGAAAGATATATAGACTGCCGTTTTAATTTTAACTGAAGTTATCTCAAAACATATACCTATTCTAAATATAACTCATCTTTCAAACATTATTTTAAATATTTTTCTAAAAAAATCAAATTTTAAACAGTTTTATTTTTAAAAAAATTGAGTAAAAATTGCTGAACTTTTATGTTGGTCGGACGCAAATCTCGCCAACAGCACTCTTTCCGTCGCTAGCTTTTATTTTTCGGGTGTATAAATTAGAAACAGTGCTTTGATATTGAAATAAAATATTTTCGTATTTACTATTTATTAACCATTTGGAAATGGTTTTTGTTTTCGGTCGATGATGGGACCAAATGATGCTCGCATTTTATTTTTTTTTTAACGAAATTCAACGATGTTCTTTACTTTTAGAAGAATTTTTATTTGAATAGGTAATAGAAAGGCATAAAATCGTTAAAAATTGTTTGAATAGGTAATCGAAAGGCATAAAATCGTTAAAAATTGAAAAAGTTACAAAACGTGTAGGCGCAAATTATCAGATATGGAAAAATCCAAAGGCAAAGAGCGACGCCGAAATGAAAATCGCCTTGCAAAGCAAAACTCGAGGTCTTCAACTGATTATGTAGCCCATGAAAATCGATTACAGAGTAAAAGACGAACGCGAAAAAGGAAACAATCTAATGTTTAATCGATTGATAGTAAAAGGCCATGTCTCGAGGGGCCTCAATCCACCAGTCACGGCGTTTTACAATCGGTCGATTCTAACCGGGAAAAATTGATCTCAATGTTAGAAAAATAATCTCTTTCAGAATTAGATAAACATTATCAATCATGTTAGACAAGCTAATCTCTTTCAAAATTATATAAACTCATTAATCAAGATAAACTGTTTTTTCCTGTCATTCAAAAAACACTTTAGCTATCATAAATAAAGAGTTTATTACTTTACAAAATTACTTCCTGTTTGAGGAAATATGTGGATAAGAAACAAGCATTCAAATTAAATGACTATATTATTGTGACACTTGAAAGGACTATTTTCTTAATTTATGACTTTAAATATTATGTTTATATCAATAATCAAGATTAATTTTATTTGTTATTTTTTTTATTTATCAATAATCTTTTTTTTGTAAGATTTATATATTTTTTCTTCAGTGTGTATCTTGGTATGTAGTAAGGAAGGAGTAAAAATGAATGCTCCTGAGTGTATACTTTTAACAATTATAAAATAATTAGAAAATTAAGAGGTGATACAAATTTCTGCAGTACAAATAATGATATAAATACACTTTAATAACACATACCTTCGCAAGATTTTTTTTACAGGATTACTCTGAGGATATTTAAATAGTGAGTGAATATAATTATAGCATTTCAATGGATATACAAGAAGAAACTTTGCAGTTTAAAAGTGGACGATCTAGAACCAAAAAGGTAAGGAGTTTTACCTTATCTTTATTTTGTGATTGAATGTGAATATTGTTATTTACCTTCAGTCTCATGTTTTATCTAACAATGATTATGAGACTGACGCGCTGCCTTCCTTAAATAGTAAATATTAGTATATGATAATTTGAAGGGTTTATTTGAAAATTAAAAGGTGGTAATAGAAGTCAAAAATGACAACTTTAAAGGATGCACAGATAATTGAGAAGCTCAACTCTAATAATTACAATGTTTGGAAATTTAAAATTGAGATGCTTCTCATCAAAGAAGATCTCTTTGAGATCATTACTGATGAACCACCAAACCCAATTACGGCCGATTGGTCCAAAAAGGACCGGAAGGCAAGGGCTATAATTAACCTCAGCATTGAGGATAGCCAGATCGTCCACGTAAAAAACATTCAAACTGCAAAAGATACATGGAACACACTGAAGGCAATTTATGAACGCAGTAATTTGTCAAGCAAGCTATACCTTTTACGCAAGTTGTATAGCACAAAATTACCTGAAGGCGGTGACATGGTAAAGCATATCACAAACATACTAGAATTAATTGATAAATTATTTGCCATAGGAGAAACAATAAAGGATAATCATATTTCAGCGCTGTTACTGTGTAGCTTACCAGCTTCGTATGATATATTAATTACCGCATTAGAGTCCCGTAATGAAGAAGAGTTGACACCTAGTTTTATTAAAAATAAATTGATTGATGAATATAACCGCAGAAGCGATAGTTCAGAACCATCTGAAAACACCGCTAGAGCATTTAAAACTACAAAGAAATTTAACAATGCAGGTTATAAATTCAGTAATGCGGGATACAAGAAGGAACAAAAATACTGTTCAAACTGTAAATTAAAAAACCATAACACTAAAGATTGTTGGCATAGTAATAACTATAAAAATAAACAAAACAATACTTCACATAATACGAAACAAAACTACAAAAGAAATTTTAATTCTTCGCTTGTTTTCCAAAAGGATGAAAAAACTGTAAGAAATGATTATGAATCAAATTCGGATAAAAATGCCGATTCAATGAATCTGAAAGTCAACAAGGTAATAAACATTGTGCGTTTATAATAAAACCACGCAATAACAAAGCGTGGATAGTTGACAGTGGCAGTTCCAGTCATATAACAAATGATAAACATTTATTTACAGAAATTAAATCAAATGAAAAAACTAATGTTGTAATTGCAAACGGAAACAAATTAGTTTCTTATGGATCAGGAAATACATTAATAAAAACTGTAACTTCCGATGGTGAAACACATAACATAACACTAAAAGATGTGTTATTTGTTCCAGATATTGAATCAAACTTATTTTCTGTTAGTAAAGCTACAGAAAATGGATGCGAGATTTTATTTAAAAATGATAAATGTAAGTTAACGTATAACGAAATAACACGCCTAGAAGCGGTAAAGAAAAATAACTTATACGAAATTATATTAGCAAATGAGAGCGCAAACGTAAACTATGTAAGTAAAACTTACAACTGCAACAATATTAATTGCATAAAATTATGGCACAGAAGATTCGGCCATAAAAATTTTGCATCTATAAAACAAATCGAAGAAAAACACCTAGCGAAAGGAATACAAATTAATAATTGTAAACCTAACACAACTTGTGAAACTTGCATCAAAACAAAGCTAACAGATGCACCTTACCCAAAATTAGCAGATTATAGAGCCACTAAACGATTAGCGTTGATACACTCTGATGTATGTGGGCCTTTCCAAGTACCAACTATTGGGAAAAAAACATATTTCTTAACATTTATAGATGATTACTCAAGATTTACAATTCTGTATTTATTATCAAAGAAATCAGAAGTTTATGAAAAACTTAAGGAATTTGTTGCCTTAGTCAGTAATAAATTTGGCGAAAAGCCGAAAAGTATAAGAACAGACAATGGAGGGGAATTTAACAATGATTTAGTGGATAACTATCTCATAAAAAACGGCATAAAGCACCAACACACTGTTCCGTACTCTCCGAGCCAAAATGGCGTAGCTGAACGCAAAAATAGAACTTTAATTGAAATGACGAGAGCTTTGCTTAGCGAAGCAAACTTGCCTCAAAAATTCTGGGGTGAAGCTATCTGTACGGCGAATCACCTGCAAAACCGCTTGCCAACGAAAGCTAATGAAAAGTCCCCGTATGAGCTTTGGAATGAACGACCGCCAAATTTACATTATCTTAAAGTGTTCGGCTGTAAAGCCTTTGCATATATTAACAAAAATAAACGACAAAAATTAGATGATAAGGCAGTTGAAGGTATTTTTGTCGGTTACGACAATTACTCCAAAGGGTACCGCATCTACACAAGTGGTAAAGAAATAATAATCGCAAGAACTGTTAAATTTCTAGAAAACAAAAATACTAAAGAAAAGGTAGAAACACAGTTAAATTTGAGAGAAAAACAATCCGATGAAAATGACAAATCACAGAACAAAAGCTTAGTAGAAATTGAAGTGACAAACACTGAAGACACACCAAGTGAGTCAAAACAATTAACACCAGAACCAAGGCGGTCAGATAGATCAAATAAAGGAATCCCTCCAGACAGATTCGTTTACATGACAACATACGAACATATAAAAGAACCAGAAAATTTTCATGACATAATGAATATTGAAAACCCAGAAGAAAAAAAGCAATGGTTAAATGCGACACAAGAAGAGATAAATTCTCTTAATAAAAACAAAACATGGACACTTGTAGATCCACCACAAGGTAAAAAAATAATCGGATCCAGATGGATCTTTAAAACCAAATATGATGATCAAGGAAGAATACAGAAATACAAAGCGAGATTAGTTGCAAAGGGATATTATCAAAAACATGGCGTAGATTACGAAGAAACTTTTGCCCCTGTTGTTTCATATACGACACTTAGATCATTCATAGCAGCGGCAGCTTACCACAAATTAAAAATTAATCATGTCGATATCAAGACGGCTTTCTTGTATGGAAACATAGATGAGGAAATTTACATAACTCAGCCAGAAGGCTATATTATTCCAAATCAGGAAAACAAAGTATGCCGCTTAAATAAATCCATTTACGGGTTGAAGCAAGCAGCCAGGGCATGGCACACTAAGGTAACAAAATCGTTAAATGATTTAAATTTTAAACAGTCTAATTCAGACACATGTTTATATATTAGAAATGAAGGAGAAAGCAAAACGTATATTATTGTTTACGTCGATGATATCCTGATTGCGGGACAAGATGACGAAATTAAAGATATAATAGAAAAACTTAAGGGAGAATATGAATTAAAAAACCTGGGAGAACTAAGTTATTATTTAGGAATCAAAATAGAGAAAACAGCAGAAGGTTACGAATTAAATCAAAGGGGTAAAATAGAAGAACTAGTAAAAAAGTTTAATTTAGAGGATGCTAAACCAGTCGGTACTCCGATGGAACCTAATTTTAATAGATTAGATGATAATGACAATTTATTGCCAAATAATGTTAAATACAGACAGGCAATAGGTTCATTACTTTATATCGCATCTGTCAGTAGACCTGACATTTCTGCTGCTGTGAATATATTGAGTAGAAGAAATGAATCCCCACGTCAAAAAGACTGGATGGGTGCTAAAAGAATAATACGATATTTAAACTGTACTAAAGAATTAAACTTGCGCATTGACACAAAAGCAGAACCGATTTTAAAGGCCTTTGCGGATGCTGACTGGGCAGGAGATACCAGTACAAGAAAATCAACCAGCGGCAATCTTTTTACCTTAGGTAATAATCCAATTCAATGGATTACTAAAAAACAGTCATGCATTGCTCTTTCATCAGCAGAGGCTGAATATGTCTCAGCCGCAAGTGCAGGGCAAGAAATTATTTATTTATTGAAACTCCTAGAAGATTTAGACTTAGCACAAACAAAACCTATCTGTTTATATGAAGACAACCAAAGTTATATTAAAATGATTGAAAGTGAGAAGTTTTCAAAAAGAAGTAAACATATAGATATTCGTTTTCATGCTATAAAACAACTTAAAGAAGATGGAATAATTGAATTAAAGTACTGTCCATCAAAATATATGACTGCTGATGCACTAACTAAACCAGTCCCCAAACCTGAATTAGTGAATCACAGAAATTCAATGAACTTGTTTGCCTCATCAATCTGAAGAGATTAAGGGGGCATGTTAGAAAAATAATCTCTTTCAGAATTAGATAAACATTATCAATCATGTTAGACAAGCTAATCTCTTTCAAAATTATATAAACTCATTAATCAAGATAAACTGTTTTTTCCTGTCATTCAAAAAACACTTTAGCTATCATAAATAAAGAGTTTATTACTTTACAAAATTACTTCCTGTTTGAGGAAATATGTGGATAAGAAACAAGCATTCAAATTAAATGACTATTATTGTGACACTTGAAAGGACTATTTTCTTAATTTATGACTTTAAATATTATGTTTATATCAATAATCAAGATTAATTTTATTTGTTATTTTTTTTATTTATCAATAATCTTTTTTTGTAATATATATATATTTTTTCTTCAGTGTGTATCTTGGTATGTAGTAAGGAAGGAGTAAAAATGAATGCTCCTGAGTGTATACTTTTAACAATTATAAAATAATTAGAAAATTAAGAGGTGATACAAATTTCTGCAGTACAAATAATGATATAAATACACTTTAATAACACATACCTTCGCAAGATTTTTTTTTACAGGATTACTCTGAGGATATTTAAATAGTGAGTGAATATAATTATAGCATTTCAATGGATATACAAGAAGAAACTTTGCAGTTTAAAAGTGGACGATCTAGAACCAAAAAGGTAAGGAGTTTTACCTTATCTTTATTTTGTGATTGAATGTGAATATTGTTATTTACCTTCAGTCTCATGTTTTATCTAACACTCAACATAGGTAATTTGTCGCAATATGTGGATGATTCGGTGGAACTGCTTTCGATTTGTAAACTGTTTTCTTCTCGAAACGGGACTCGGAGAGTTTATCGATGAAGGTTTTGGTCGTCTGAAGTTTGATCTTTGATATCTATTGTTGAAGAGGATGCAACGGAATTTGGCGGACGAAATTTAGATTTTTCGGTTAAATTTTGTTACGAATGTGATTTGTCGCGATCTGCGGATGATTCGGTGGAACTGCTTTCGATTTTTATTTATTCGATTATTAAAAAAATTCAAAATGGTCGTTGTAATCCATTAAATTACAATTTTTTTTAACCATTTGGAAATATGATTATTGTCCTCTGTCAGGGTAGGAAACCAAAAACATATCTGAAGCGTTTTATTAGTTGAATCCGCATTTTATTCGTTTTCTGATTGATCTATACAGTAATCTGTATTTTACCTTGTGATGTAGATCACATATAATTGGATTTTGTAGAACTTAAAAAGTACATTAGTTACTAAATTATTTCATTTCTTTTAATTAAACTCTTAATTTTCTCTAAGATGCATTTTATCCTAATCGTAAATCACTTTTTCAGTTTAAGGTACTTTTCATTTTATTCGTAAATTTACCCTATAATAATTATAGATCGCGCTATAATTCATTTCATCTTTGTGAACGTAACATTTCCCCTTGTAACGCAAATATTCATGTACATCTGTTAGTAATAACTTTTAGCCGTTACATATTAAATATTAAAAGAAGTTGATTAAACCATCGTTACGTTTTAAATCTTTTGTTTTTAACATTCAGTTAAGACACTATGATATTGATTATAGCTATCATAAATTTTATTTATCCGTTACTCTGCTAAATCAGTTGGCCATAAATTTAAAGGTATAACACTAAATAGCTAACTTATTAATTCTTTTCACTCTAGGAATAAGTTTATAGCTGTAATTTCCCAGTAATATTATTTTGTTTACTTGTATCATTTAAAGGTGAAGTTCATATCTTTAAGCAAATGTGTTTATTCTTGAAATGAAGCCAAAATCATTAATCGAACAGATAATGTATGTTCGGTGTGAATATTAATATTAGAATGGTTGTTTAAAGGATTTATTGAAAATAATATTACACTATTTTTCTCTGTGGGGTGAGGCAATAAATTCTCAAAATGCTATTATATTAATTCTTAATTTTGTTTGGCACTAGTCTCGCCAATGATTGCACCTCTTTTTACCATATTGGCGAATTCTAGATTTTTACATGTCAAGGTAGTAAAACTGATTGCTTGATTATGTTGGCTCTCTCTTGCGATTGGATTCGCAACTCTGATCATGTAACAAACTTTTGCTGTTTTAATGGGTCACCCCTGCTGAAGCTTTATTGTAAGGAAATAAAACATCTTAAAATTTGAAAACCTTTCTACTCATTTCTCCTACTGTTTCAGGATTGGAACCCAATAATGAGTTTGCGAGAACGTCATGTATATACTACATTATACGAACCGACCTGTTTTATTTGCAGTGAATCTCTCCAACAAAAAAGTATGGGGGGCTTTCGCTCTACCATACACATGGTGCCGCTCTTCAGTAGGGGACAAAAAGAGGACTGAAGGCTTCATAAAGCGGGGTGGTCCATACTGTTGCTTTGTTTTGCTTTTCTTCCTTATAAAAAGGATCTTTGTATCCGGCATACTCAAAAAAGACTTTTTCTTTCGGTTTGCGAACCTGTGAACTGTAATGTGTCTGCTGACTGCTTGTGTTTCCACCTGATGTCTAACTAGTTTGCCCGTGGAATGAATCTGTCAAATCTTTTCCTAATTTGGATAATTCCTTGGTTCCAGTATGATTGCCTACGATTGATTTCTCGTGTAACAAATGTAAAATTTATTCTGCAATGTACCTCATTGAGCTGTTTGTGCGTCTCCTAGTCAAGCTCCACTATTTCTTCATCATGTACCCAGTTCACGAATTTGTGACCGTCCCGCTTCCAGTTTGTGCTGTGCAATTTTCTGTATTTGGGTACTGGTTAAACGTCAGCTCAGCAAAAATTATTTTATTGAAAAGTGTTCCTCTGATTTTTTATACTTCAAATAGGAGCCTAGTCTTCATGATGGACTCTGCGCTAGCTCGCAGGATTGCTGAAGTGTTCCACAATGTTTGTTTGCGAATTAGATACTCTCTATGTGTGTTACCGTTAATTGTTACGATTTATCCATTCCCTCAGCAAAATTTCCACACCCTATGCTGTACAGTGTACTTCGTCTTTGATGAATATAAATATTACACAGCGTCAAGCAGCGAAGAATTAACTATGTTATTTAATTAAGAGAACTACTTATAATATTAATCATACTATTAAAGTTTTCAGTGTTTTTTTTTTAGGTTTAGGAATAAATAATGGGGTGCTAGTTGTTTAGAATAGGATTTCATTGAAGGTAAATTTTGTGATTGGTGATAATCCAATATTAAGGTAAGCGTAGTTTTCAAAATTTTTATAATTTTTGTAAACGCTCTGATCACTCATTGTTAGATATGTTATTTTATAATAACAATTCTGAAATCATTAAATTGCCAGTAATATTTTTAATGCCTTAAATTGATAATAATCTATATAAATTAAACAAAATATGTATATCAGGGTTGCTGGCTTTTAGCCAGGCCAAAAAAAAGCCGGCCGGCTTTTTTTGGTTTTAATCACTTAAAAAAAGCCAGTTTTTATTTTTTAAAGTTGGTTTACAGTAAATTCGTTTTAAATTTGGATCAATTAATTTTTAATACACTTATAAATATTTTCTATTAAAAAAAATTATAGATTTCTATTAAATTTTATCAAATAAATAAGTCTTTATAACTTCTAGAAGGCAACTGTAAACGCATTATGTCTGAAAATATATATATATATATATATATAAACATTGAAAAGGATATAAGTTAGGCTCTAAACTGGTGTTTTGAAATTCTATATTATATATAGTGTTGACTCTAAGCCGCTTTAGCAGGGCGCAGCGCCCGGCTGCCCTTTTTAACACTTCCTATGCACCCCATGGTAATTCAATTCATACGGGAAAAATATCGCAAATTCTAGGGACTCTAAACAAACCAGTTCAAAATATGTTTTATGAACAAGGTACAAGTATGCCCTTTTCGAAAAAAATTTGCCCTTATTTTATAATAATGTTCCCTTTTTGAAAAAAATGCACCCTTTTTTAGAACAGTATTTCCTTTTTGAAAAATGTACCCTTTTTTTGGAATAGTGTTCCCTTTTTGAAAAATTCACGCCCGGCGGTCCTTTTTTTTCTAGCGTCAACACTAATATAGCTCCACATATACTACACATTTTAAAGATTATATTTAATTAAAACTGTTCTTAACTGCTCTGCTCAACAAGAGCAAAATGTTTTGACACATTTAAAAATTCATTTTTTAACGGAAAGATGTAAAATTCGAAAGCCTGACCATGGAAGTGATTTGGAATCGAACTGTGTTTTCCATTTTTTGATCCATCAATTACCTATTGAGTTATAAGAGATTTTGATCACGTGACAAACATGTTTTTTCACCCTTTTCTGAGTGGTTTCTTCTTTCGTGCGGAAATTTGATTCAAAACACTCACTTTGACACTATTTTCTGAAAAATCTATTGCATTTGCAAAAAAAAACAGAAAAAACAGCACAATTACATAGTTTCTGAACAACAACATCTGCTAGTTTCATGCATTTCTGAACAAAAATAAATTAAAATTTATGTCAGAAAGTTGCCCTTTTGGATTTAAAAGCCTTAATGACAAAATGTAGCACATCAAAATGGAAACATTCTTATGTGTCCATATGGAGAGATTAAGTTATAAATGTTAAAAGAGAAATTAGAAAAAATGTTTAATTTGAGGAGAGTGGTACATAAGTGTATAAAAATAAGAGCATTTAAAACAAGAAAAAAAAAATATCCAAATAAAATTTTGAAAAGCTTGTTGCTAAGCATATTCATGCATATGCTATTCATAATGTTTTTAATAGTGAGAAATGGTGGTGTTTTTATTAATATGACTATGTATAATTTCAAATGTTTGCTAGAAATAAAATAAGACTTGTATAGTAATAGCTCTTAAAATTAAGTAATAAAACATATAACTAAGTAACCATTGTCCTCTTTAATTTTATAAAGCAGTAAAAATGAAAAAATTGGCAGTTGGTATGGTCCTTTTAAAATTTAGCTGACATTTAGCTCTTAAAATTAAGTAATAAAACATATAACTAAGTAACCATTGTCCTCTTTAATTTTATAAAGCAGTAAAAATGAAAAAAATTGGCAGTTGGTATGGCCCTTTTAAAATTTAGCTGACATATTTGCAATTCAGAATACAAATCACATGCAAAATCATCTAAGTTTTATTCCAGTATTAATGTCCTCATTATTGTGAAATTGGGTTACTTATTAAACTGTAAATCAATTAAATGTCATTAAAACTAATTAAAAACACTTTAAAATGTGTAGTTTATAATTACAATGCTTTATTGTATAAAAGCCAATTATGGCCAAAAAAGCCAATTTTGGACAAAAAAAGCCGGTTAAAACCAATAAAAGCCACCGGCCTGGCTTTTTTTTATTTTAGCCGGCTTTTTTGCAACCCTGATGTATATAGATTTTGCACCTAATCAATATTATTTAAGTGCTTAATTGGTATTCATACTTGGTGTGCATTTCTCAGATTCAGCTGTTTAAATCTAATATTTTTATTCATGCTATTGGCAATAATATGTATGGTAATTTAACTTGCATCTTTAATATTAGTACTATATTCATGTATATATGTTGAATTTCACTTTTAACTTGAATTTCAATTTAATGCAAGTTTAAATTTCATGGTAGCAATTATTAAATTAATATCTTGCGTATCTTAAGTATACGATTTTTTTTAAAAAAAGAGATACCTTTATTTAGAGATACCTTAGTTTTTTTAGATTTTAGTTGAGAAAGGAGAAAAATTTATTTTCTTTCTAAGATAATATATATGTAATTTTTTTAATACTTTGGTTTAATTTTATAATGGTAAGTAGATGTAAAAAGAAGAGGACTTCAGATGGTGAAGACACGAGTATTCAGCAACATATTCCTTTTAAAATTTATATTGCAGGGAGTGTATAGCCTATTAAGTAATTTTTTTGTGTTTTGATACTGCCATGTGATATAATTCTCTTACTGTGTATATTTTATGTTTTTCAAAGTATTATTTCAAGTTTTAAATTTGTCTCTTAGATTGAACTGTTACACGTATATACTTATGCATTGCTAGAGTCAACCACACTTAAACATGAATTTAATTTGAGAAACATTTTACATTCTTACATACACTTTATGTAATTTTTAAATTTTGATCATAACCTTTATATTTAATACTTTTCTTTAAGTATTAACTCTTCATGGTGTACGTTCTTTTTTTTTTTAATTTTTACACGCTGTGCAGGAAACCTCTTCCATTTGACTATTAGCGCTGATGGTTAGGTGATTGAGGGTATGTTTTTATGGTGAGCGAAAAAAACTGGCCATTTTCTTCGTTTGCTATGGAAAATTTCCCCCTGCACTTACATTTTTTTACGAGTTAAATTTGTAACATTTTAATATTAACTATTATTTTTCAGAGTTTCCCAGACTTCATTCAGACCTTAATGGCTTTGAAATTTTATTCAAATGTTTCCATTCACTTAAACTGACTGCTCGTTAAATGTTATAAAATGGGGGAATGTTTTAGTTTTTTTTTTCTTTGTAGCAGCTTTCCAACATAATGTGTCATGTCTTCAATTCCTGCAGGCTTTCATATATACACTATATACACGTACCAGTAATTTTACCAGTCAAGGGTAAATTTATATTCATTACATTCTCATTGTGGAAAATTTTACACGCTCTGATGGAATATGCCATGCCAGATATGTGCTTTTATTACACACATTCGTTTGTGCACGATTGAAGATTTGGTTGTTTACACTATAGAGATAAAATTAGTGGGGTAGTGAAATGCTCTCATGTGAAATATAAATTGTATTTTCAGATTTTTTTTCTTTTTACTTTTGTAAGAAAATATAAAAGAGTTGATAGATAGTTTTTATGCGTTGAATATTACATAATTTCATGCAATTATTGTTTAAGAGGTAACGTTGATATTCATTTTTAATAACATAGATTTTTATTTTATACGCTGGTTGACTCATTGATAAAGTACAGTAGATTCCTACTCATAAAATAAATGTTGATGGATATGTAACAGGTCATTTCAGTTTAGATGATTCATTTTATTTAGTTCAGCCATTAGAATCTATTACTGTATATATATATATATATATATATATATATATATATATATTTAAAAAAAGACAAAGTATCAAGCTAATTGGTTTATTAAAAAAAAAAAAAAAAAAAAAAAAAAAAAAAAAAAAAAGGTTAATGTTTATTTTTGTGTTCAAAGGTGACATTTTGCTCATTTAGTTGTTTTTCATACAATACTTAAAATTTTTAAAGGTTATAATGTGTTTACACTGGTAGATATGAAATTTATTGGTTCATCATTTTCTGTGGTCATAAATTGGTGTATCTGTTCTGTATCTTAGTAGGCTTATGTGATTATCAATTGCATTTTCTTTTTACACGCAGTGTGTATGCTGATTTTCATGGGTGCTTCAATTGTACAATGGTTATTTATACAAAGGTTATTTATACAAAGTTTTTTTTTTCTTTTCTTTTGGAGTACTTATGGAAGTTTGCAAATAACGCTCTCTCACGACAACTTCGATTACCTGCAGCAGCTACAACGGTTTTTACAAAGGTATTATTTTTTTGCAGCATGCTATTCAGATAAAGTTTTTTTCACATACATAGTTTTTCCATACAATTACATGTGCAATTGTTTAGTTATTGGTCCTCGGTACAGTTTTATTTATTTATTTATTTATTTATTTATTTTTGCAACATTTGGTTGGTTGTTAAAATTATGAAAACATTTCAATAGATATTTAAATTTAAAGTTCACTGTTTACTTTTTTTTACAAAGGAAAAGGTTATTCTGTCATGTAGAAATTTTACAATTTATTTTTTCTTTTTCTTGTCATTTTAGATCCTGTTGTCCTTAAAATTATGTTAACTTTTATTTTGGTCCATTTATACTACTTGTTGCGTCTGTTGGATATTTTCTGATGCTTAATTTACAATGGTGGTAAGCTTAAAAGTTTTTCTGGTTGAGTATTAGTGAATATTTTTCAGATTGTTTCTTTTTGTGCAGTTTTGCAGGCAGTAACTTATTTACAAAGGTTGCTTCTTAGAAAGGTTACTTCTTACAAAGGTTATTTACAATGGTTATTCATAAGTACTGCGTGTGGGATTGTTCATTTAGATATGCAGCATTCTTTTTATTAAATGGTAATTTGAAATTATATTTAACTGTAATTAATTTATTTTGGATTCTATATCGTGTTTGGCATTTCTTAATGAAAGATTCAACAGTATTTCTTGTTTACACTTTCCAATATCGTTCACGGTAATTCTGACTTTCTTGTAGCCAGAAGATTTTGTTTTCACTTTCACACGTATTTCATGGTAATTCTGACTCTTGTAGCCAGAGGTTTTTGTTTACACACACACTGTTGAGTTTTCCATTTACAAATTATACTACTGGCATGTTGGTTTTTGAAATTTTACACATGTTGCCATATTGTTTATACATAGTTTTGGTTACTTCAGATTAATTCATATTGTGGGCAATAAACTTTTGGGAGATATTTTACAAGATTCATAATCATTTGATAGTTTTAAATGTTTGATTCGTAGTTACACTTCATGTCACACTTTGATCACACATCTTTGTATTTGGACATTTATTATACAGGTTTCTTAAATAAAAGTCCTTAATACACTTTCAAATTCATGTCATGAAAATTACCTACACCTATAAATACTACATGGTTGGTCGAATCATATGTGATGGTGATTGCATTTTATAGTTTAGATAAAATTAAATTAAATTAAAAATTGTAATAATTAAAGGTTAGATTATTTCAGCGATATTTTTAGATTTTAGTATATGTTTTCGAATATTACACAGAGACACTATGGTTTATATTTTGTTGCAAACACATTTTTTTCACTAGTGGCAGGGATATGTACAAGGAAACATTAGAAGTTTTTACATATCACCATACATTGTTCACATTTTTAAAGAACTTAAATTTTTATACTTAGGTAATGTCTTTAGGTAACTTGTGGCGTACAGAGGCACACAATTTTTTTTTACACAATTACAAGAGAGAATTTTCTACGGTCAACGATTTTTTTTACACACGTGCTTTCTGTACTGTCATAGTGCTTAATGTACTTACTTCTTCATTTAAAGGTATTTATTTTAATATTATATTTGGCAACTAGGTTCACATAATTTCTAAATTTGACTTTTGTCATGTCATAAAATTTCACCTCATTATTGCCACATCTGTTTACAATATGGTATTAAAAAAAAAGTGATTTTGTATATTAGTTTTTTTTCATCCACTGTAGCTTATATACACCAGCCATTGTTTTTTTTTATTATTTAGTCATCTTGGTAGGATATTTTTACATTGTTGATAATTGCATGAAACACACATCAGATAGTTATTTTACAGGCAAGTTTAATTGTATGAAGTTCATTTTGGTTTTTGATCTGTAACTAGTGTAATTGTGTATTACATGTCACATGGGCAGTACAGCACAAGGCAAATTGCTATTTTTGTAAGGCGATCATGTTTACATCATGTCTCTAGTTTCGGTTGGTAAAATCAACCATTATGCAATCATATGTATTGCCATTATTCTTCAAGTTGCAAGTAAAAAAGTTTTGGGATCGTTTGTGCGCACTCATCGTTTATATTTAAATAAAAAAAATATTTCTGATTCCAATTTTATATTATTGAGCTCATATTTAATATATTATCCTTATATTATTATTTAAGACATGTAAGTGGTACCCTTTGACAATTTAGCATGCTATAATCAGACATGCTTTTTACTGAGATATGATTTCATGCATGATCAGCCACAACTCAAAGTACACTTGTGTTAATGAAGTAAAGTAAAAAGAAAAATAGATACCTCATGAATATATTAAATAATTGAAGTATCAATAAGGGTTTTTAAATAGGTTTCGACTATTGCATAAAATTCTTAATTTTTTCGTGTTTTATTGGTAAAAAGGATTAGTAAATAAAAGGAGGCGCAATTGCTATTCACCCCAATGCTTGCATTTCTTTTCAAATCTAGTTGTGGCGGAGATATATGTGATGTAGATCACATATAATTGGATTTTGTAGAACTTAAAAAGTACATTAGTTACTAAATTATTTCGTTTCTTTTAATTAAACTCTTAATTTTCTCTAAGATGCATTTTATCCTAATCGTAAATCACTTTTTCAGTTTAAGGTACTTTTCATTTTATTCGTAAATTTACTACTATAATAATTATAGATCGCGCTATAATTAATTTCATCTTTGTGAACGTAACATTTCCTCTTGTAACGCAAATATTTATGTACATCTGTTAGTAATAACTTTTAGCCGTTACATATTAAATATTAAAAGAAGTTGATTGCACCATTGTTACGTTTTAAATCTTTTGTTTTTAACATTCAGTTAAGACACTATGATATTTATTATAGCTATCATAAATTTTATTTATCCGTTACTCTGTTAAATCAGTTGGCCATAAATTTAAAGGTATAACACTAAATAGCTAACTTGTTAGTTCTTTTCACTCTAGGAATAAGTTAAGCTGTAATTTCCCAGTAATATTATTTTGTTTACTTGTATCATTTAAAGGTGAAGTTCATATCTTTAAGCAAATGTGTTTATCCTTGAAATGAAGCCAAAATCATTAATCGAACAGATAATGTATGTTCGGTGTCAATATTAATATTAGAATGGTTGTTTAAAGGATTTATTGAAAATAATATTACACTATTTTTCTCTGTGGGGTGAAGCAATAAATTCTCAAAATGCTATTATATTAATTACTAATTTTGTTTGGCACTAGTCTCGCCAATGATTGCGCCTCTTTTTACCATATTGGCGAATTCTAGATTTTTACATGCCAAAGTAGTAAAACTGATTGCTTGATTGTGTTGGCTCTCTCTTGCGATTGGATTCGCAACTCTGATCATGTAACAAACTTTTGCTGTTTTAATGGGTCACCCCTACTGAAGCTTTATTGTAAGGAAATAAAACATCTTAAAATTTGAAAACCTTTCTACTCATTTCTCTTACTGTTTCAGGATTGGAACCCAATAATGGGTTTGCGAAAACGTCGTGTATATACAACATTATACGAATCGGCCTGTTTGATTTGCAGTGAATCTCTCCAACAAAAAAGTATTGGGGGCTTTCGCTCTACCATATCCCTTTACTTTAAACAGAGATGGATACTTCTGTTGCCACTGTGACAAAAAAGTAATAAAAACTACAAAAAAATTAATAACTCAGAAACAAATTACGATACAGCTTTCAAACAAGTTGCATTTCAAAGTACATTTTTTTTCTCTATACAACGGTGTAAAAATTAATATTGTGGGTTGTTTAGAAGTTTAAGAATGAAATTTCATTTAAAATTGGTCCAGGAATATTAATGTTTAATCCATGGCGTACGTAATGTATGACCACCTCCGTAGAAGTTTAAAAATTTACAGTACCGAAAAATGTAATCCATGGCGTACGTAATGTATGACCAGCTCCGTAGAAGTTTAAAAATTTACAGTACTGAAAATTGTAAAACTGAAATTTCTTTTAAAATTTGCTCATGATGAATCCAGGAATGTTAATGTTTAATTCATGGCGTACGTAATGTATGATCAACTCCGTGCGATTTTCTATGTTTTAAATTTTAGTCTTCGAAAAAATCATTTTCCAAATGGTCGTTGTAATTTGTTAAATTGCTTTTTTTTAACCATTTGGAAAAATGGTTATTGTCCTCTGTCAGGGTAGGAAATCAAAAACATATCTGAAGCGTTTTATTGGTTGAATCCGCATTTTATTCTTTTTTTTTTTGATTGGTCTATACAGTAATCTGTATTTTCCCTTTACTTTCAACAGAGATGGATACTTCTGTTGCCACTATAACAAAAAAGTAATAAAAACTTCAAAAAAAAATTAATAACTCAGAAACAAATTGAGATACAGCTTTCAAACAAATTGCATTTAAAAGTACATTTTTTTCTCTATACGACGGTGTAAAAAGTAATATTGTGGGATTTTAGAAGTTTAAGAATGAAATTTTATTTAAAATTGGTCGTCAGATTTCTTAGAAATCTGACGTGGGAAAAGCCTTTTCCCGAACAGCCAATGAAATGCTTGGATAATACGTAAGTTTCAGGTGGACAATACGTAAGTTTCAGAAAATCTGACGAGTCGCAGGCGATTTTAGTCGCTTGCAATTTTTACGTGTAATAACACTATTAATGTTTAATTCATGGCGTACGTAATGTATGATCAACTCCGTGCGATTTTTTATGTCTTAAATTTTAGTCTTTGAAAAAATCATTTTCCAAATAGTCGTTGTAATTTGCTAAATTGCTTTTTTTTTTGTTTAACCATTTGGAAAAATGGTTATTGTCTTCTGTCAGGGTAGGAAATCAAAAACATATCTGAAGCGTTTTATTAGTCGAATCCGCATTTTATTCTTTTTCTGATTGGTCTATACAGTAATCTGTATTTTCCCTTTACTTTCAACAGATATGGATACTTCTATTGCCACTATGAAAAAAAATAATAAAAACTACAAAAAAAAAATAATAATAACTCAGAAACAAATTGAAATACAGCTTTCAATCAAATTGCATTTAAAAGTACATTTTTTTTCTATATACGACGGTGTAAAAAGTAATAATGTGGGAAGTTTAGAAGTTTAAGAATGAAATTTCATTTAAAATTGGTCCAGGATTATTAATGTTTAATCCATGGCGCACGTAATGTATGACGACTCCGTACAAGTTTAAAAATTTACAGTACCGAAAAATGTAATCCATGGCGTACGTAATGTATGATCAACGCCGTGCGATTTTTTATTTCTTAAATTTTAGTCTTCGAAAAAAACATTTTCCAAATGGTCTTTGTAATTTGTTAAATTGCTTTTTTTTTTTTTACTTTTAATTTGTTACTATTAAATATTTATTTACATATTTTTCCACTATGGGCGCATTGGCATTTTTTTAAAAAGTTTGGTGCAATTCTGGCTTCAAAAAGGAAGGTTTCAAACATATATAAACAGATCTGAAAATAAACCTAATTTTATAAACATTTTATTTATACATATTTTTGCTAATACAAATTACTTCTGTTTCCATATAAAAAATGATAAATGGCTTCTTTATCTATACTAATCTATATCTATCTATACTAATATTATAAAGAGGTAAAAATTGTTTATTTGTAGGAGGTAAACTTTGGAACTACCAAACCGATTCCAAAAGTAATGGCATCAAAATGATGATGTTAGTCCAACTTAGAACATAGGCTATATCTTATGTCCGTGCCACTGGCCAAAAGGGGGTGCAGGAGCAAAAAACGTTCTAAAAATGCGATTTTTGTGTTACTGAAGGGCCTAGAAACATGAAATTTGGAGTGGCAGTTACTTATAAGATACTAATGATCTCTAAGGACATTTCTTAAAAAAAACCGAAATTAAAAAGGGGTGAAAACGCGCGAAAAGCGTTCTAAATGGCAATTTTTACGTAATCTCAAGAAGTACCAAACCGATTTCAAAAATAATTGTGTCAAAATGATGGCGACAACCCTTGCTCCAACATAGGCTGCATTTTATGTCGGTGCACTATCCCTAAAGGGGGTGCAGGAGCAAAAAAACGTTCGACATTGCGATTTTTGTGTTACTGAAGGACCCAGACACATGGAGTTTGGCATGGTAGTTACTTATTAGATATAAATTATCTCTAAGAACATTTCTTAAAAAATTCTAAATTTAAAAGGGGCCAAAATGCGCAAAAGGGCGTTCTAAAAAACGTTCTAAGTGGCGGCTATTTTTGCGCACTCTCAAGAAGTACCAAACCGATTTCAAAATTAATGGTGTCAAAATGATGGTGACAACCATTGCTCCAACATAGGCTACATTTTATGTCGGTGCCATTACCCCCCAAGGGGGTGCCGGAGCAAAAATACGTTCGAAAATGCGATTTTTTCGTTACTGAAGGTCCTAGAAACATGAAATTTGGAATGGTAGTTACTTATAAGATATAAGTGATCTCTAAGACCATTTCTTAAAAAAATCGAAATTTAAAAGGGGTGAAAAGGTGCGAAAAGCGTTCTAAAAAACGTTCTAAATGGCGATTTCTACGCAATCTCAGAAAGTACCCAACCGATTTCAAAAGTAATTGTTGGAAATTGATGATAACAGCCCTTGCTTCAATATAGATCTACTTCATGTCGGCGTCGCTACCACCTTATGATTGCATTTTAAAAAACGTTCTAAATTGTGATTTTTGTGATACTGAAGGGGCTAGCAACTTGGAATTTGGCATGGTAATTACTTATGAGATGTAAATGCTCTCTGAGAAAAGTTCCTTAAAAATTTGAAATTTAAATGGGGTGAAAATAAACGAAAAGCGTTCTTAAAAACGTTCTAAATAGCAATTTTTACGCAATCTCAGGAAATATAAACCGATTTGAGAAGTAATGGTTTTAAACTGATGGTGACAGTCCCCGCTCCAACATAGCCTATATTTTACGTTGTTGTCACTACCACCTGGGAGTTACAGGAGCAAAAAATGTCTAAATTGCGTTTTTTGTGTTAAAAGGGTGTCTAAAAGTTTAAATTTGGAATGGTAATTACTTCAAAGATGCAAATGCTTTCTAAGAATTGTCGAAAGAAAATATCAGATTTAAAAGGATGAAGCGAGCGAAAAGCGTTCTAAATTACGATTTTTATGCAATCGTATGAAATACGAAACTGATTTCAAACATAATGGTTGCAAATTGATGACGATAGAACCTGTTCAAACATAAGCTATATTTTATGTAGGTACCACAACCCCTAGAGGGTGGCAGGAGCAAAAGACTTTCTAAATTGCGATTTCTGCGGTATACTGAAGAGGCTAGAAACTTTAAATATAGCACGGTAGTTACTTATAAAATATAAATGTCCTCTAAGAACAGTCGAAAATAAATTCGAAATTAAAAAGGAGTGAAGCGAAGGGAAGGAGCGAAAATCATTCTAAAAGAGTCCTAAATTACGATTTCTATGGAATCTCCGGAAATAATAAACCGATTACAGAAGTTATTGGTTGCGAATCAAGAGTGATAGTCCCTGATCCTATACGGGCTATATTTAAAGCGGGTGTCACTACCACGGTTGGCAGGAACAAGAAAGCCTTTAAAAATATCTAAATTCCGTTTTCTACAGAACATTAAGAAATAGCAACCGATTTCAAGGTTAATGTTGGCAAATTAATGGTGACAATCTCTGTTTCAATATTTTTCGAGACATTCCATTTCAACTCTGTTTCGGCATTTTACGTTGGTGCCACTAACACCAGAGAGGTGGTAGACTGTTAGAAAAGAAGCTTGTAATTCGACATGATGGTTAAATTTAAGATTTAAATGTGTTAAGAAGGTTTCTAAAAAATTCAAAACTTCAAATGAATACTGAAATGACCATAAAAGTCTCAAAATATCTTCGAAATTATCATTTATTTAGATTTAGTTTTCGTTCTTCTAATAATTTATAATCTCACTTCTGTCTATTGCACTTTTATAATGAAGTTTAGTCAAACTGTGGCTTAAATTTGTAATTTTAGAATTGTTCCAAAAAGTGTTCTCCTAATAAAAAATAGTCATGCAAATATCACTTGGCATATTTCAACTATTACGCGAGCAAAGCCGCAGGGTTTGCTAGTCAGATATAAAGTAATAGTTAAAATAGTGTGAACAGCAAAATTAAATGTATTCAAAATGTTGTTATTCATAACCTTTTGTAATCCATAATAATATCACTCTTTTTATTAATAACTTCGTTTTAAATTCTTACTAATTTTAGAATTTATAATATATAATACTTTGCAGGCAGCATTATAAAATAAAAAATATTTACTGAAAGTTAAAGAGCTGTTATCTAAAAATATACATTTAAAATATCTTTTGCTAATTCTAAATGAACTTGATATCAAGATATTAGCTTATAATGTTCTGTGAGTTAAGAAGCCTACTGGGATATCAAGGAACTGAGGAATGGAAAGTCTTCTAATGTTTATAACAGCAGGGTGCATTATCAGGCAGAAATTTCTTTTGATTTTCTGTCTGAAAATGTAACCTGCTAGTATTAAATAAATTGTATTCAAATGGAAAAAAAAGCTTGTGTGTATGAAACAGTAAATAGGTTGCCAGAAAATACGTTGCCAAATTCCTTTTCTTGCCAAGCACCTTTTCGTGAAGTACCTATACTGAAAAAGTCCTTCCGGCCAGTGCCGGGAGGAAGAGGTAGCTTTCATATTCCTTATTTTTAAAAAGCCAACTTATATTATTCAAACACACAAAGCTCAGTTAAGTGGAAACCGAATGTAGGAGATTCAATACTAATTTTTATCAATACTAAATCATTATGAATGAGAATTTCGCGAAATTAGTCAGCTTTATCCAAGCTGCTTTTATTTAAAGTCACTTATATTTGGCTGCCAAATTCGGCGATTTCTTAAAGTGCCTGCCATTTTAAGACAACATGGTAGATGAGGCTAACCAGTGAACTTGGTCGAGACCTTAGTAATTGCTGTGAACATGCTCACTCATATCGGAATCGGTTGATATATACGAGTGCTGTCGCAGGCAAAAAATCAGATTTTTCAAAATGTCACCCACTTTAGATATTGAAACTGCTATATCTGAGCCATTTTTTAAGATAAAGACAAACAAAAAATGCTCCTGAATCCTTATATCAAGGTCAAATACTTAAGAAAGAAACCTTTTTCAATTTCTAATTTTTTTTGCACCCCACTTTAAATATATATATATTTTTTTTTTAATTTAATGGCCGCCATTTTGAAACAAGATGGCTGATGAAGCTGGCCAGCGAACTTGGTCGAGATATTGATGTATACTATCCACATGCCTTCTTCCATCGAAATAGGCGAATAAGTGTGGTATCGCGCGACAAATACAAGATCGTTTCAAAGTGTTAGCCATGATAGAAATTCAAAGTGCTATAATTCAACCACTTTTTAAGATATAAACAAAAGACCAAATTTTCAGGAACAAAAACTGCTCCAGAATCTTTGTATCAAGGCCAAACACATAAAAAAAAAAAATCTTTTTCATTTTCCAATTTTTTAATACCTCATTTTAAATTTTAAATTACATTTTTTTTTTAAAAATGGCAACCCTTTAGAAACAAGATGGCGAATGAAGCTGGCCAACGAACTCGGTCGAGACATTGGTATGTACTATGTACAGACCAAGTTACATTCAAATCGGTTCATAAACACGCCTGTTATCGCGTGACAAAAATCAGGTCGTTTTAAAATGTCAGCCACAATAGAAATTCAAAATGTTATAACTCAGCCATTTTTTTAGATGTAGACGAAACAAAACCTGTTCCGGAATCTTTGTATTAAGGTCAAACACATACAAAAAAATCTTTTTCATTTTCCAATTTTTTGGTATCTCATTTTAAATTTATTTTTTTTTAATTTTTTTAAATGGCCACCATTTTGAAACAAGATGGCGAATGAAGCTGGTCAACGAACTCGGTTGAGTTAGTTGTATGTACTATGTACAGGGCCTGATTAATGCACGGGCCCCCGGGGCCTCGGCCCTGGGCCCACCAATTTCAGGGGCCCACAAATTTGTGTGTATTTTCTCACAATTTAAGTTTTCCACTATTTGCATTTTATCTTTTGGTCCCTGACGTAAAAACAAAGTTTTACTGTAATAAAAAACCTCCATATTTAATTTTTCTGTAAAAATCCTTTTCAGTTTGAGAGTACCTATAATTTTCAAAACTTGCCGTATCCAGAAAATCAAATTTGGGGAAAATGCCAAAAACTGCATACTGTGTATATTGGTTTCAATATAAACGCGGATTTTACAATGTCAGAATTATAGTTTAAAATGATGACTAGACCGTTAGGGAAAACACAATTTTTATGATTTTGGATAAACCGAGTTTTGAAAAAGACGTCTTCATTTATTCTGCAACATAAACTGTGGATCATAGATGTTTGTGAATTATACAAATGCTTATTTGAGAAAGTTGACGGTATTTCATTTTCTTGATTATTCTTGTAAGTTAAATTTTTTTTGTAAACTTGAAACTTTCACCCAAACAACTTTGTCAACTCATCAAATAAAACTACTTTTTTTCTGAAAGTGTCGCCGGAAATGAGGAGGTAGGGGGGGCCCAACTTTTTAACAGGCCCTGGGCCCAACTTCAGCTTGATCGGGCTCTGACTATGTACACACCAAGGTACATCCAAATCGGTTCATAAATACGTCTGTTATCACGTGGCAAAAATCAGGACGTTTCAAAATGTCAGCCACGCTAGAAATTCAAAATGCTATAACTCAGCCATTTTTTAAGATATAGACGAAACAGAAACTGCTCCCGAATCTTTTTATCAAGGTCAAACACATAAAAAAAAATATTTTTTCAATTTTCAATTTTTTTGCTACCACATTTCAAATTTAAATTTTTCTTAAAATTTTAAATGGCCGCCATTTTTAAACAAGATGGCGGATGAAGCTGGCCAACGAACTCGTTCGAGACATTGGTCTGTACTATGTATAAACGAAGTTACATCCAAATCGGTTCATAAATACGCCTTTTATCGCGTGACAAAATTCAGGACGTTTCAAAATGTCAGCTTCGCTATAAATTCAAAATGCTATAACTCAGCCATTTTTAAGATATAGACGAAACAAAAACTGCTACGGAGTCTTTGTATAAAGGTCAAATACAAAAGAAAAAAATATTTTTCCATTTTAAATTTTTTGGTACCACATTTCAATTTTTAATTTAAAAAAAAATTTAAATGGCCGCCATTTTGAAACAAAATGGCGGATGAAGCTGGCCAACGAACTCGGTCGAGACATTGGTATGTACTATGTACACACCGAATTACATCCAAATCGGTTCATAAATACGAGAGTTACAGTGTGACATAGGTCAGCTATATATATATATATATATATATATAAATTTTGAACGGAGGGTAGTTTCGGGGTCTGGGGATCATGATCGATGAAAATATACCAAAATTTTTTGAAATCGATTTCCTCCGGATGGCTGCAATAGGTAGCTTTTTGTAAAGAAAGCTACCTAAAAGTACGTTTATTATTTGCTTATGGTGTTTTAAATGAGCTAGAGAAAGATGTGTATTTTAAATGTATCTGATGTATGTATTTTAAATTTATTTGCTTTAATTGAAAGTGATGTATTTTAAATGAAGTCAGTGATAGCTTTATATTTTAAACGAAATGATGGCGATGGAACCCTATTTGGCGATATAATCACCTGCGCCCAGCTAACATAAAGTAGCAAAATGGCATATAAAAAGTGAAGCAGTCAGCCCGGAACTGTTGATGACAGTCACATGACTTAGGCTATTATTATATAGATTGAATCACCTGCGCCCAGCTAACACAAAAGTAGAAAAATGGCATATAAAAAGTGAAGCGGTCAACCCTGAACTGTTGATGACAGTCACATTACTTAGGCAATTAATATATAGACTAGCCGCCCTTGTCGACCAGTTTGGTCTCCCTTAAATATATGCTGAGCATTGTATCACGTTAATTTTATGCATAATTTAATTTATTTTCTTAATCCTTCGTCAAATCCGAAGATTCTGATACAGAAATCATGAACTCTGCATTTTAATGTCAGCCGGGCGCAGGTGATAAATCGCCAAACATTGTTCCTGTCGTATTTTTTCATATTTCATTAATTTCATTTAAAATATAGTATTTTCGCTCATTTTATTTAAAATGCATAACTTTAATTTAAGACAGAAATATTTAAAATTTATGACCATCAATTATTGCTTTAAAAAAAAGAAAAGAAAAGAATAAAGAAAAGTAATAAATAATACCATAAACCATGACATTTAATTTCAACATCAAAGCTTTGTTTTAATTTACCACATGAAAAATTGTTTATGACAGTCGCGTGAAATGGACGATTATAATACTGATGACATGATGGCGATGGAATAATATTTGGCGATTTATCACCTGCTCCCGGCTAATATTAAATCACCAAATTGGCCGCCTGGCATACAAAAAAGGGAAGCGGTCAACCCGGACCTGTTGATGACAGTCACATGACTTGGGCTTTTATTATAGAGATGCTGTTAAATGTAAACAACGAAGTTCGTAGCAATAAATAGTCTCATTTGAGTCAATAAAGCTCAAATCGATCAGTAATGTTGAAAATTTCCGAAGTAAGTGTTGGGCAGCACTGGGCCCATATAACGGTAACCAACTAAAATACCCAATACATACAGATAGGTTATGGAAAACGAAACCTTTTGGTAGAGGGGGAAATGGGTGAATTATCATTGGGGGAAAATTGGTATTGCTTTTAATCAACGGGTGCAACGTGGGAACTACTAATACAAACATAAGACGTAAAACTCCGGAAGAGAGGGGGGGACTCAACACTTCCCAAATCACCAAAGCCCCAGAGTAATTAAGTTACCACCCCTTAATTACTCGACCTGTAAAATCCATAGTGATAATTCAAAATTCATAATAAAAACATTGTGATCGTGAAACTTTCGGTCCTGGTTAGCTTCTGCGATAATTTATACACAATTATCCGATAGGGGGGGAGGGGGGGGGGAGACGCTATCTCCAAAACTGCCCCAATTGCGTTGTGTCATTTGTCGTGGAAGAAGTAGCTTTTAGACCCCATAAATAACTAAGATAAACCTAGAAAATTTACGCATTTAATAAACTTTAAGGAATTCGAAACAAACCTGAAACAATACATTTCATTATACAGTTAATACAACATATAAATACTAATAATAATAATAATAATTCTGAATTAATCAAAAATGCATATAGGTATATTTTTATATCCACTAAAATATATCTTTTAAACTGCTGAAACGATATCGGTGTCTTTTAACCTATTGGAATGATATCGTTACCAGCAGTAAGAAACGAGAGTTTTGGAATACTGATAGTTTCGGTCGACAGTCCGGCCGAATTTTCCGCTGCATTTTCGCCGAAACCAATTTTTGGGGAAACTCAGATTTTGGGACGGAAAAGAAAACAAAACCGAATTTTCGGTCGATCCCTACTTTTTATCTTTTAACATCATGACGTCACCATTTAGTGACGTAATTAGTATTTTAATTAACGCAAAAACTAATAAACCATTAAAATTCATTAAAAGAACAGATAAATCGTCTTTTTCGTTAGCCCCGTAACAAACGCGTCATCACAAAAATATCATTGCTCAACCTTTTCACCAAAAAGAGCTACATCTGGCTGACTGTCGACAGTTTGGCAAGATTTCGCCAAATGGTGGTTGAAATAAGATCCAACCGCTTTGGCTAATTATTTTTTAAATAAAAGCTATTAATTTGTAGATGTGCCCGCAACAAGCTGTTTTTTTAAATATTCCCATTTTTCGATTTTAATTCACATTTTAAAAGTCTTTTATGAAGTTTCTTTAAAACAGTGGCAATCTGATTACTTCCATTGTTGTAGGGAAAAGAGAAATAATGAAAAATGTTCAAACATGTAGCTTTTTGAACGTATTTTTTAATATTTTTTAATTTGCAATTTAAATTTCGTTAAAAAATATTTAAGCACGTGTACTTTATTTTGATAAGCGAATGAAAATTCATATTTACTGTGACGTTACCGTAACTAGGGGATCGTACCCGGGCTTCCCGGGTTAAAGAATACAGATGAAAACATATTTTTAAATTGAAAACTAATAATTTTGTTATATGCAAGAATATTTTTAGATTGCCCACTTACATTAAAAAATCATTTTTCTTATGGAAAATGCGAATTATACAATCAAATAAATTTTTGAAATTTATCAACAGCGATATTTCCTTATTAGCCGCATGCTAAGAGTTATTTGACCAAGATTTTGCTACTTATGGCATCCTTTTATATTCTGATAACTTCAGAGCTTATACATGTCTGTAAAATTTGTGTTTTGTTTATATTATTTTATTTATTTATTCATAGGGAAGTTTTTTAATGGATATTAGGCGTAAGAAAATGATGAACTCTTTACTTTGTTTTCAGAGCAAACGGATTAATCTTTCGTAATCGAGCTCCGCGCGATATAGATAAATTAAAATACATGTCATGCTTTTAAATTGTTTTTAAAACCATAGACAATCAATAAACTGAGATGAACTTTGCAAACAAATTCCATTTGAAAAAAAATCCGATTTGGTGATCTTAAAATTTAAATTGTACGATTACAAATATGTTAGATTTGCGTTTTTTTTTAATATTATTTTTTTATTTGTTAATAAAAGAGGCATTAATTTCATTAATTTGTCTTTACAAATATGTTAGATTGGTGTTTTTTTTAATATTATTCTTTTATTTGTTTATAAAGGAAGTATTAATTTCGTTATGCAAAAATAGCCAGAAACAAATTCTGAACAATGTTTGTTGCTTTATGTGCAAAATGTTTATTATTATTATGTATTGAAACTGGCACGTGATAAGATAAACTTTAAAAAAATCATGCTTAAAATTTATTTTAGAAAACATAATACATCAGTCAATTAAGATAACTTTTTTAAACAAGTTGCATTTGAAAGTAAATTTTTTCCCTATGGGATGAAAACTGAAAATGTACGATGGTCAGAAGATTAAAAAATTGCAGTAGCGAAAATTTCAAGACCGAAATTTGATCGTGAAGTGTTGCCATTCGCAAAATGATGTCAGCGTTACGCACAGATACGTTTGTTCTTTATAATATAGATACTTAATCATTAAAATATAATCAGTTATTAGGATGTGGTTATCAATTGAGGCTCTTTTATTTAGTATTCTGGAATGAAAAACAGGCATTCTCGAATTTTGCATACGCACTTCTCATATCCATATTCATCATTTAAAAAAAAATGTATTTTGTTTAATCATTTTAAAATCATTTTAAACATCAAAACTTTAAGTCACGATTATCAGCAACATCTTTTATGTGAACAGACGAACCCTTTGCTTGAGATTCTAATCTCAATTCCGGAGAGTAAAAATTTCCGTAATTTATGTTTTTTAAACGCATTTGTGTTAAAATATTTAGTTTTCTCTAAGAAAATGATTGTTTTCTTTTAAATATGACTTCATTTTCACTTAAATAAGCATTTCACCTAGTGTCTGAAACTTAGTATCAGTACACATGCAGAAGGATAAACAATATAGAAAATTTATGAGGAAAAATGCGTGTTTTCAAAAGCAGTATGTCATTTTCCGTTATTATGCCCCTAATATAATATTCTGCTCCTAATGGGATTTTGCGACACTAAACCCTATACAACAATTTTTATCAACAATTTTGAATTTTTATCAGAAAATAGCACGAATAAAGTTAAAAATACCTCATTATTTCTCTCTTGTCTGCAATAATGAAAGCTATCTAATCACCACAATTTTGAAGAAATTTCATAAAATGCTTTTAAAATTAAAATATAAAAGTCGGGATATTAAAAAAAACAGATAGTGCGATCACATCTACAAATGAAGTGCTTTCAGTTAAAAAAAATATTAGTAAAATTGGTTCAGCAAAAAGATCAGGGCTGATGACTACAAAACACACTTGAGTTTTAAATGTATAGATTATATAAAATTAGGAAAAATTAAATTAAGAAATTATGTTATTTTGATAAAATTATAGTAGAATGTCCTAAAGAATAGCATTAAAATTTTATTATTCGAGAGGATTTAGGAGAAAAACTTCAGGAACATGATGTTATTTTAAACCACGCATTATTTGTTTGCTTGTCTAACTCGGCGAAGCAAATCCCTCCAAGCGAGAATCATCAATTTCTGTAATATAAATCGCTATTATTTGCATGTCACCTCTCTTCTATAAAGACACTCTAATATTTTGTAAAACATTGCGTTTTATTAGTGTGTGATTTTGATTACGTTATTTTCAAAAGTGAAGCATTTTTACCTGTGAAGAATTTCAAAGCAGCTGGGCTGTGAAAATGACGCACTAATACAAAACATAATTCAGGTTTAAGAATTAAAATACACGCTTTTTTTATAAAATGACTTCATTTGCATCCCTTAAAGCAATCCACTTTTAAAATCCAGTCTTAAAGTTCGTCTATAGAAAAGTATACTTATGACATCATTATCACAGAATAACAGACAATGTTCTTGACATAGCCCATTCTTTAATTTCAACTTTTTTTTCAGGTTTTATGAGAAAATGGCAACAAAAAGATACAGTATCTCCTATTTTGGACTATTTTCCGTTTACTTTCAATAGAAATGTGGTACTTTTGTTGCCATGATAAGAGAAATGGTATTAAAAACTACAAAAAAATTATTATCTCAATAATAAATTGAGATACAGCTTTCAAACAAATTGGATTTAAAAGAGCATTTTTTTCGTCATACGACGGTGTAATAATTTAAAATGTGCAACGTTTAGAAGTTTAAAAATTTGCAGTAGAGAAAATTGCAAAACCAAAATTTTATTTCAAATTTCAAAGTGTTGCCATTCGGAAAATGACGTACGCGTTACGCACAGATATGTTTGTTCTTTATAATATAGATACTGACTATTGAGCTTATTTTATCTTTATGCATTATAATTTTATTAATGCCATCTTTTTCATTACAATGAAATAGAAAAAAATATTTTCATTTGAAAATACATGCTGGTTAGGCATAAAAATACATACATAAAGTACGCGCGATAAGTTTGGGAAGGTGAAAAGGGCTATATGCTTAGCTTAAAATGTATTTTATCTCGACAAAAATAAAGAGAAAAATTGATAAGATCCTGACAACATGACGTAAGTTTCACTGATTTTTCATTTCTTAATTATAAAGGTGAGACTTTATTGATTACTTAATCTGGATTACACGTTATCTCTGGCTTAAAAAAATTAATTATAGGTAAAATGAATTAATTTTTTAATAAAGAATTCTGAAAAGTAAAGAATTTCAGAAAAAATAAGGTTAATAAAAAACGGTATTCAAATAAAATAAAAGACTTGGTGTGAGGCTTATATTCTACATGAATAATTTTTGTAGGTTTATTGTAAGTTCATTGAAAAGGTCCTTATTTTCGACAAAGTCCTATTTCTTTCCCTATGTCCTTTCTGTCATCGTCAAAAAATATAAGTCTACTTTTGAGCGCCAGCCAAAAACCACTTACAATTTTTAGAAATGTATAACGGTGGTGACAACGAACAGCGCTATCTCTCCCACTTTTACTGCTTTTACATTACTTCTAAATAATGTACAATTTCAATTCTTACATGATCAAACAGGAGAAAAATTAACTTTCGGATGAAATTTATTTGAAAACTGACTCTCAATTTAGCGATTTAAATTTTTTTGCAAAGCATGAATTATTTTTCAAATCTATTTCATCCAACTTAAAGAGTGGAAGCAAAAAATAAAATATAATAAATAAATAAATAAATTACGTATTAAGTTATAAGCGATTTTGATCACGTGACAAAGGCTTTTTCACCCTTCCTTGAGTGGTTATTTTTCTTTCGCGCAAAAATTTGGTTCAAAACGCCCACTTTGACAATATTTTCTGAAAGATGTATTGCGCTTGAAAAAAAAAAACGAAAAACACAGTTCGATTACATAGTTTCTGAACAACAACAGCTGCTAATTTCATGCATTTCTGAACAAAAATGAATTACTAGAAAACAGGAATTCCGCTTTTTCAGAATTTAGTGTCGCCCCCCCGATGGAAAAATAAATATATGTATATAAATATAGATAGTTCAGTTTTAAGACTCCAAACACGCGCTTTTATTTTATATAAAATGACGTCATACGCATCCGAGTAAGAATAGATGCTTTCAGTGTGACATCATGTCATGACGTTTTGGTTGGAAAATGACTCCAAAAAACGGTTGCTGTGCGTCATTTCTTTTTAAACATGAATTATAGAAAATGTTACCACTACATATCAAATATTAGAAAACTTAGATGTGCGATATAGATATAAGATGTAGCTATAATGTACAAACAAAATAGAAAATACAACATAGCAACCGTTTGTTTGGAGTCAGTTTCCAACCAAAACATCATGACTGACGTCAAGACTGAAATCGTTTATTTCTCATTTGCGACCCAGTCTTAAACAACATCTACAGTAAAATATGCACTATCGCTGAATAATACACAAATCCAAAAAAAAGAGATTTCGTCATTCAAGAAACTGTACAAAAAAAAATCGGCTATCTCATGATTCATATGCCTTCATTTGTTTGTAATATTAATATCGATGCTTAAAATTAAATTTAGTTTATAATAAGTGATGTTTTATCAGAAATCATTCATTTATATTTTTTCAAAATAGCACGTATTTTAATTACATATTTTAAACTTTTTATGAGAAAATGGCAACAAAAAGATATAATTGTTATTTTTCAACTATTTTCCCTTTACTTTCTACACAAATGGAGTACTTGAGTTGGCAAAATTAAACAATTGGTGCTAAAAACTACAAAAATATTAATATCTCAAAAATAAATGGAGATGCAGTTTTTAAAAAGAATTGCATTTAAAAGTACTTTTTTTTTTCAATACGACGATATAAAAATTGAAAATGTGCGATACTTAGAAGTTAAAAAAACTGCAAGAGAGATTATTACTTACAATGATACATCTGTTTTGTTTTACGGTTGGCTTATACAACGTAACGTTATTCTTTGGCGACGACACATTAATAGGTGGGAGAAAGAAATAGCATACCGGGGGCAAAAAAGAAAATCATACGATCAGATTATCAATAGAATGCAAAATTTACGCACTAAACTGAAATCTGCCAACCAAAAAGGCAGATATTCAGTTTACGTTGGACATAAAATTAATATTATGTTAAAGTGGTTCAAATATGTTTTGCATCAGAATAAAGTAGGAATTGTATTTCTTTATTTTTTAAAGATCTATTGCGTATGTTACTTTATAATAGGAAAAGTACTCCCGATTGTGTAAAAGGGCAGCGATCCCGATTATGGAAAGGGATAAAGAAAACCGTTTAAAGAAATTATCAGTTGACAGAAATTGATTAGAAATCTGTCTCACCCTATTGTCCTATTATTATTGAAAAATAATTTCTCATTTTTACATAAAAAATGAATTAGCTTAAAACAATGGATGCACTTTAAAAGATATGAAATTGAAACGAAGAGTGATTGAAGAACATTTGAAAACCTCTTTTAACGTCGAATTTCGACGGGTACCACCTCGTTTAATTTAAAAGAGGTTGAGAATATTATTGTTTGAGCTTTTTAAATACGACACAATATTCACCATTAAAAGTTTTCACGCAAACTAATTTAATTATTTTAAGCGCTTTAAATATGACGATATTTACATTTGTGTATTTTACATATGACGTAATTACCACCTTATTGCGTTTCGCGTATAATAATTTTCTTATTTTAAAGTTTTTGCACATTTTTAATATTTACGTGTAAATATTTTAACGTAATTTTCTCTATTTTCTGCTTTTAACACCTGATAATTTAATTCTCATTTCAAAATTATGTTTTTAATAATTTCATTTTTTAGTTTCAATTTCAAAATTACGACAAAAAAGAAATCTAATAATCCCTTTCATTTTCTCTTTTCTATCTTTTTTCCGCAAAAATGGATTTTTTTTTTTTTTTTTTATATCTATGAAATGTATGTCAAAGTTGAAGATGACTGAATGCTGAGTTGAAAATTATGTTTTTAATAATTTCATTTTTTAGTTTCAATTTCAAAATTACGACAAAAAAGAAATCTAATAATCCCTTTCATTTTCTCTTTTCTATCTTTTTTTCCGCAAAAATGGACTTTTTTTTTTATATATATCTGTGAAATGTATGTCAAAGTTGAAGATGACTGAATATTTTTAGTTTATAAAATAAACTGCTTTTTGACGATCAAAAAGGGGGAAAAAGATTTTATTTTATAAAAATTTTCTGAAAAACGTAATTTAATCGGAATATTGTATACACTACCGATTGAAATAAAAGATAATTTCAATTATCAATTTGAAAATGGCGAAAAAGAAGAAATATTATAATCCCTATCGTTATCCGTTTTCTCCCCTTTTCCATAAAAGTGGAGTAATTTGGTTGCCATCATTAGAGAAATTTAATTCAAATTAGAAAAAAATTAATACCTCGAAAACTAATTCAAATTTCAAAATTCTGATGCCAGTTTTGAGATTTGTGGATCAATCAGGATTTTTTGTGTTAATTTCACCGCATAATATTCCATATTTTAGGAGAAATTGCCGTGAAACATAACCAGTCGTTTCATAAATTCGTTTCATTAGGATTTTATATATATAGGGTAGATTTATTTATTTATTTTAAATAATATCATTCAAGCGAAAAAAGGCCTTAGGCTATTTTTAAAAGATTCATCTCTACACGAAGTTCTCAATTAAAAATTGACATCAAAATAAAAAGAAAAGTGGCCAGTTAAGCTAATGGAATTAAGCTCACAAGCTATTCACATACTAATTGTATATTATACTCTTATTTCAAAGAACAATGCTCCTCAAAAAGTAAATTAAGGGGATTAGCCCCCTTTTCCCCTCTTTTATACTTAACCAATGAACCTCCAAATCTAATCAGAGAAGCGCCTTATCGGAATAAACCTGTATACCGAATTTGAAGCAAATCAGATAATTTTGCATGAAAAAACCATTTCGCTAAATTAAGGGGGTATTAGCTCCCCCCATTTCCCCCTTTATACTTAATCAATGAACTTCAAAATCTAATCAGGGAAGCTTCATATCAGAATGAACCTAGAAAAAAAATTTAAACAAATTGGATAATTCTGCATGAAAACCCATTTATCTGAAATAAGGGAGGGATTTACCCCCCTTTCACCCCTTTATACTTAACCAATGAAATTCCAAATCTAAACACGAAAATGCCTTATCGGAATAAACCGCTATATCAAATTTGAAGCAAATCGAATAATTCTGCATGAAAAACCCATTTGCCTAAATTAAGGGGAGGCTAGCACCCGTTCCCCCTTTATACTTAACCAATTATCCTCCAAATCTAATCGAGGAAGCTTCTTAACAGAATAAACCAGTAAACCAAATTTAAAGCAAATGGAATAATTCTGCATGAAAGACCCATTTATCTAAATTAAGAGGGGTAGCCCCCTTTTCTCCTCTTTATACTTAACCAATAAACCTCCATATCTAATCAGGGAAGTTCCTTATCCGAATAAACCGGGCTGTAAAATTTGAAGAAAATCGAATAATTCTGCATGAAAAACTATTTATCTAATTTAGGGGGGATTAGCCCCCGTTACCCCTTTATACTTAAACAATGAACCTCCAAAACTAATCAGGGAAGCGTCTTATCAGAATGAACCTAGAAAAAAATTTTGAAGCATATCGAATATTTCTATCAAGAGTTATCGCAATACCTACCTACATACATACGAGTACATACATACATACAGATCCTGCGGGCACATTAAAGTGCTATTACACGAGATGTCAAAGTCGCTTCAAATTCCAAGCGTCTCCATGTTATACAATGGTTCCAGGGGGGTCGCTTCAAAAGAAGCAACTTTCTTCTGTCGGCGCGTCTTTGATGCCTGAAACGAAGCTAGTCGCGAGTAACAGCCAATCAAATGCTTGGAAATCTGACGATGGAAAAGCCTTTTCCCGAACAGCCAATGAAATGTTTGGAAAACGAAAAAAGAGATTTTCAAAAGCGGGAAATAGGACTCCTGCAGGCGATTTTTGTCGCTTGGAATTTTTATGTGAAATTAAACTTTTAGCTCTCAGGCTTTGGTTGTGAGTTAAAAAAGTCATTAGGAAAAGTGGATATTTGAACAAATGAAGTAGTAGGTGACTAGATACCCTGTTATAAAGGGAGTCTGGTTTTTTAAGTGAAAGTAAGTTTCTGTTCTATATTAACCTGCGCGCATAAAAGCGACTTTAATCCTTCGTTTTTCTTTAATTTTTTCAAGTAAATTTGTAGCTCTCGTAATAGTTTTCGCTGTAGTTTTATACTTGTTGGGGTATGCTGGCAGCAGCGTGCGAAGAGAAAATTGCGCCCGGGGCCAAGTTTCAATTTGGCGCCCCCCCCTCCTCCCCCCCACACACAAACACACACTTTTTCTTTGTGACATGTATCACAAAATTGAAAAGTGCAGAGAAATAAGTTCTATTAAATACATATTTCTAATTTATTTTGGAACTTTATGTTTAATGTTAATACAGAAACTCCAAACAACTAAATAACATAAGAGAAAACTGCTCTTTGATTTTGGCAAAGAGAATCTGGGAAATGAGTGTAGAAAAAATGTATCTAATAGTACAGTATAGCAATTTACAACCCTTTTGTATTCCCAGAAGAAAACCTCATGCTAGTTTGAGAACATATGTTTTTGTCGCAAGCACAGAATGAAAATTACAGACTCAGAAAAGAGAAGGTTAACGAAAGAGACTAAGACGAAAACCTGAAACAAGTTTTGAACAGAAAGAAGTCCTTATTCGTAAATTTGTATTTGGATGCAGGGTCAGGGATCATGCTATGCACATATACCTTTGAAATGAAAAATGAACGTACTTTTATTGGGAAAAAAAAATTCCAATGTGTAATTTTTTTTCAAAAAAAAAAAAAAAGGTAAAACGGGGATTGTAGAATAAATTTGGCGCCCCTCAATTTCCGCTCCCGGGGCGACCGCCCCCCGCTTCGCACGGCCCTGTATGCTGGTCAATCTACAGAGTATAAAATTGGGATTGAAAGCTGGTATCGCGGATCTTGGGTCGAAATCTACCTCTGACGAACACAAGACCAATTCTCGGAACTTTTGAAATTGAAACATGACGCCATTTCACAAAAACATGTATTGCGGGAGGTGGTCCATATCCTTTGCCATCCAGATCACCTGATACCTCTGGACGTTTCTTTGGGGGTTTGTAAAGAACATCGTTTACAGGAGGAAACTGTTGAACATTGATGATCTAATAGCCAGGATTACAGCCGCAATAGGCAGCTGTGGATACCGACATGCTTGCCTGTACTTAACGTGAAATAGGCTACCGTCTTGACATTCCCGTGCGACGAGAGCTCACATGTGGAAATTGATTGACAAGGGCCATAAAACTTTTTGAATCTATCTAACCATTGATGCTATTGATTTAAATCTATCTTCCTTATTTTATGATTTATTAATCATCAAACTGCGTCAGTCATACGTGAGGCTTTTTATAGACAACTTGTACAATAAAGATGTAACGAAAATTTGTTATATTAAAATACTTTGACTTCATTAATGTTTAAGTAATTTGTTACTGAAGACGCGTTTTTTAAATAAAATATAAGAAAATTTCTCCTACCATGCCAGAATAGAGAATATAAGAATGAGAGAAAAGAAATTTTGCAAGGTTATAGTTCGTATTACAACCAGGTTTCAAAATTGGGACGCTAAGATTCGATTTCTGGCTGCAGTGGAGTCCACAAAACAGTTACTAAAGTTTCTTGACAAAATCCTTCATGATAGAGTCTGTTTAACAGAAATTAAGACTTCGCTGTCTAATATCTTTGAAATATTTCTTACCCCAGGAGAATTCTTCCTGCTGATGTTTTCTTCCAAACTCCTATCAATACTACATTTATCTAGTTTTTCCAGAGGACTGTTACCAAGAGATGGTAGTAACTTAGCAACACGACATTCCTGGACATGTACTTCTCTATTTTCCTCTGGAGGAGCTTCTGGCAAGCCTTTTTCCAGAGTTTCCGAAGTCCACTGCTTCATTTTAAGAGCTTCTGGAAATAAATGCTAAAATTAATAAAACACTGAATTTCTGACCAAGAGCAAATCAAGAAAAGCGAAGACCTGTGTGGGAAAAGAAATTAATGTCACATTTTAATAAAAAAATTGTTTTAGATTATAAATGAAAGTGTTAAGGGGTCTCGCTAACCTTAAATCTGGAAAAACGGACGAAAATATCTTTTTTCAAATCTTTTGTTTAACCCTTTCAGTCGTGGGGTAATTTTGTTTATAAAATGATGAAATGGTGGATGATACCAGGATTTCCAAAAGAATTTATTAGAAAATAAAAACTTGCTTATTTTTCCGTACTCTATAAAAGGAAATTTTGATTAAATATTCTTGATGCCGTTTCTCAGATTTGGAATTAAAATTAGGTGTCCTTGTTTTGTGGACACTTCCCGCTAAAGGGTTAAATGGTATGTAAGTATCCCTAAATAGCACTGTTAACCTCTTAACGGTCGCATTAAATTACGTTTGAAAAATTCGTATTGTTTATTGGCACCACTTTTTTGAAAAAGAAATACTCAACTTATTTAATGACAGGTAAAATGATACCATAATAAAGATAATTACACTGGTTTATAAAACTGGTGGGAGTCAAGCAAATCTGAATAACTCTAAAAAAAGACACAGCCCGTGAATATGACGGGAGCGAGAATTAAGGGGTTAAAGCGCTATTACACGAGGCGTCAAAGATAAATCAAATTTCGAGCCACTCAATCTTAACCTATGGCTTCAAGTGATTCGCTCAGAAAGTTAAGCAATTATTTTGACGGCTGAAACAAAGCGAGTCGTCTTTAGCAGCCAATCAAATGCTTGGAAAATTGACGATGGAAAAGTCTGTTAATGCACAGCTAATGAAATGTCTAGAAAAGGAAAAAAGTGGTACGTATGTTGCAGGAAAGTTGACGAGTTGCAGGCAATTTTTGTCGCTTGTAATTTTCACGTGTAATAGCACTTTTATAGACTTTAACAGATAATCTTCTTTTTCGCCCAGAATATGCTATTTCTTTCGGCCAGCAATTAAAGTGTCATCTCTAAAAAGTAACGTTACGTCATATAAGCCAACCGTAAAACAAAATAAATGTATCATTCTACGGTTAAATACGGATAATCTCTACTGCAATTTTTTTAACTTCTAAGCATTACACATTTTCAATTTTTATACCGTCGTATTGGGGAAAAAGAGGACTTTTAAATGCAATTTGTTTGAAAACTGCATCTCCATTTATTTTTGAGATATTAATTTTTTTGTAGTTTTTAGCGCCATTCGTTTAATGTTAGCAAATGAAATATACCATTTCTGTAGAAAGTAAAGGAAAAACAGTTGGAAAATAGTAATTATATCTTTTGTTGCCATTTTCTCATAACAACTGAAAAAAATGTAATTAAAATACGTGCTATTTTGAAAAAATATAAATCAATGATTTCTGATAAAACATGGAGCTATTATAAACTATATATTTAATTTTCAGTATCTATATTAATGTTACAAACAAATGAAGGCATATGAATCATTAGACAGCCGATTTGTTTTGTCTAGTTTCTTGAATAACGACATCGCTTTTTGCTAGATTTATGTATTATTCAGCGATAGTGACGTCTTATATATACTTTACTGTAGATTTTGTTTAAGATTGGATCATAAATGTTGAATTCTTCAGCGGATGCGAATGACGTCATTTGATAAAAAATAAAAACGTGTGTTTTAAGTCTTAAAACTGAAATATATTTTGTACTATCTATATTTATTTACACTCATGTTTGTGAAAATTGCAACACCATGAAACAGTGTTGCCGGCTTTTAGCCAGGCCAAAAAAAGCCGGCCGGCTTTTTTTTGGTTTTAACCACTTAAAAAAAGCCGGGCTTTATTTTTTAAAGTTGGTTTACAGCTAATTTGTTTTAATTTTGGGTCAGTTAATTTTTAATACACTTAAATATTTTCTACTAAAAAAATTATAAATTTCTATTAAATTTTGTCAAATAAATAAGTCTTTATAACTGCTAGAAGGCAACTGTGAAGGCATTACGCCTGAAATTTTTTTTTTATAAATATTGAAAACGATATAAGTTAGACTCCAAACTGGTGTTTTGAAATTCTATATTACATAGCTTCACATATACTACACATTTTAAAGATTATAGTTAATTAAGCAATAACAAAATGTAGCAGATCAAAATGGAAACATTCTATTCTTATGTGTTCATTTGGAGAGATTAAGTTATAAATGTTAAAAGGGAAATTAGAAAGGATATAATATTTGAGGAGAGTTTGGTTCGACAGTGTATAAAAAATAGAGCATTTAAACAGAAAAAAAAAAATGAAAAAAATCTCTAAATAAAATTTTGAAAATCTTGTTGCTAAGCATATTCATGCATATGCTATTCATAATGTTTTTAATAGTGAGAAATGGTGTTTTTTTTACATGACTATGTATAATTTTACACGTTTACTAGAAATAAAATAAGACTTGTATATTAATAGCTCTTAAAATTAATTAAGTAATAAAACATGTAACTAAGTAATCATTGTCCTCTTCAATTTTATAAAGCAGATTTTTTTTTTTTTTTTTTTTTTTGGGGGGGGGGGGGGTAGTGGCCCATTTTTAGCTGACATATTTGCAATTCTGACTACAAATCACTATCACCAGCAAAACCATCTAAGTTTTATTGCAGTATTAATGTCTTCATTATTCAGAAATTGAGTTACTTATTAAACTGTAGATCAATTAAATGTCATTAAAACTGATTAAAAACACTTCAAAATGTGTAGTTTATAATTACAATGCTTCACTTTATAAAAGCCAATTATGGCCAAAAAAGGCCAATTTTGGCTAAAAAAGGCTTTTAAAACCAATAAAAGCCACCGGTGTATCTTTTTATAATTTTAGCCGGCTTTTTTGCAACCCTGCCATGAAAGAATAACACGATTGAGCTGAAAACTTCAGAGAATGCAAAGTACAGTGTGTTATGCAAATTATTCCAATTTCTGAGTCAGCACGCATGCGTGGGCTGCGCAGCGTCCTCTTGACTGCTGCTGAAACCTTGCTGTAGCGGGACGTTGAAATTTGTCTATGGTTATCTGCTTGTGGTAATTGTTATAGGTGAGACTTAAGTATGCCTCTTCGACGAAAGAGGACGACATTTCAACAACTGAATGAGTTTGACCGGGGGAGAATCATCGGTCTTCGTGAATAATGTACATAATAATAGAAATAGTGAACCAAATCAATTTCATATTTTATAATTAGATAATATTGAAACATTTCTTCAAAAACTAAACTGAATCTTTAAGCAAAAAAATCAAGAGGCAGAAAGAAAAAAGAATCTGTTTTCAGACCATTCGAAAATTGATTTTAAAAAGAACAAGCTGTTTTTTTTTCACATGCCTTATTTATAATAATTAAAGAATAACATTTCTTCAAAAGTTTTGCTGCGTTTCAACAAAAAAGAAAAAAAGGAAGAAAAGAAAAGAATCTTATTTTTCCCCGAAAAATAGATTTTAAAATGAACAATCTAGTTCTTTCTTTCTTTTATTTTCTTTTATGATTCTTTATTTATAATAATTAAAGATTTTTTTAAACATTTCTTCATAATATTTACACATTTCTTCAAAAACTTTGCTGCATGTTCAATAAAAAAAATCAGTAGAAATAGAAAGAAAAGGAAAGAAAATACTGTTTTTCAGATTACTGAACTTTTGATTCTGAAATGAACAATCTACTTAAAAATATTTTTAAGATATTTTAAAAATTAGTAGTATTTATCACGATATCAAGAAAATTCAGCAAACATAAAAGTGTTGATAAATGTGTTTCGTGTTAAAATTGTTTAGTTATAAAGTTTAATTTATATGTCAGTAGCAATTTATTGACGTGCAATCAAGCTTACAATTATATTTTTAGGTCATTTTAACGCTTACTGGTTTATACAGAAAAACATAGCAATATTAAATTTTACTTTATCAATGTGATATACAGATTGTTCGCCTCTTGCTGCTGACATCACCAGCCAGCCAGAAGGCCTTGTATTCTAGGTGGCAATGTCAGTGTCCACCAAGAACTGGCTTAGCCAACGCCAAATTAATGTACGTTCCTGGCTGGAAAATTCACCAGATTTAAACCCAGTTTGTGCTGTTATAAAATGTAAAGGTGTGATGCTACAAATTATTAAAGAATAACTATTTTTCCTTTTTTCTTAAACACGTATTTATTTACAATGCATTATTCTAATATTTTGAACCAAGTAAATGGTTGTTATAATATTTTTATTTTTTTCCAAGTGTGAATAATTATTTTAATTTTTGTATTATTTCCTTAAATAGTTATGCTAAAAGATTCTACAAACTGTGTAAGATTCTTGCAATATTAAGTTTTATTCTGTATTACTTTTTGTATAAGCGATACATAAAAAACCTTTTTCACAATTCTCTTTTTTTCTATTATTCTAATTTTTTTACTTAGCAAAAAAATAGTCGCATCAGCTGTATATTAAATAATATTTTATCTTTTTTATATTAAAAAAATAAAAACACGTAACCTAACTTGTTTTTCTCTTTCGTAAAACGAAAGAGACGAATTCTATCAGAAAGAGAGTTTTTCTTACAATCAACGTTTTGCCATTTTTTCAAATTAGTTCTAAAAATAGCTGTTTTTATATAAATATTTAACTATAATAAATAAGTTAAATAATCACGAATAACAATTAATAGAATTTTTTATGTTTTCAACATATAAATACTACAAAAATTGAAATCACGATGTTATTTCATAGATATAACAACTAATAGATTACCCACAAAGAAGAAAACAGTTAGGCATCCTGCTGCAGTTCAATCCCGTATATGCCTATTCCAGAGCAATAGCCATTTAGAGGAACTTTAACTTGTATAAAACCTTCTGACCTTTATAGGAAAATCAAAAATGTGCTATTCTATTCTTTCTAATGCGCGATTGTTGTGGAATTTGGACAGTGCACTTTTACAAAGGAAAAAATGGGACACATTCTAAATCAAAATTAAGGAAAACATTAAAATTCTAAAAAACGTTAAAATTCTAAACGTTTAAATAATGTTTTAAAAAAATAAATAAATGGATTTAAAGTATTAGGAACATTTCCGGAACATTACCGGAAAGTTCTGTTCGATAATGTTATTTCACGCCAAAATTCAGATTTTTTCAGTTCCACCACTTTTTTGAGTGGTAAAATTCCCATTGTTTTTACCTGAATGTGACATGTGAAAATAGTGGTAATTTTACCATTTGAAAAAAGTGGTGCCAATGAAGGAATCTGAATTTTTAAAAAGTAGGCGTAAAACAACATTAACGGACAGAACTTTCCAGTAGACCTAGTATTTACTTAATGTTTTTGGTTTTCAAAAATAACTTTGTTTCGATCGTTACTTTCTAACATATTTCTTTATAGCATATTAGATTTTACACGGTAGAGAACTTTTTGAAAACAGCGTTTTGAAAATTTCTGAGGGGGTACTGGTGTTCAACTCATTTTACTGGCTTTCTTTTAACAATACGTGAACGACGTTATGGATAACAGCGGGTAAAGCACTAACATGATAACTATTAGCATAAGTCTATAACAGGGTGGAGAGTGGTCAGGGAAAAAATACAGGCAAAAATGGAGTTAAATACCAGTATTTTGTTAAAGAGAATTTCGCCTTCTTTAATCTCTTTATATTATTGGAAGTATTTTCTAGAAGAAAATACTGGTAGTTTCCACTTTTTTTTACTGTATTTTTCCCTGACTACTCGCCACCCTGTATGAGCATTGTTAAATAACACGTTTAAGTAATCAATTCTTTTAAATGTTGTGAATTTGAATTAAATGTTTTCAAAACTATTCATGTAAATAAAAAACACAGAACTTACTGAGCCGTGCATAATGTTTTGGATTCTCAAGCCATAGTGGTGTTTTGAGTAGCAGAGAGAGTGGTAGAATATGCAGGGTAATGCCACTGAGAATAAGAAAACCTCCTGAAAGTCCGAATGCAGCAAGAACAGCTTTTAATATGAAAGGAAGCACCAAAGAACCCATTGCTGATCCAGAAAATGCTATACCCGAAGCTGTAGCTTTATATTTCACAAAGTATTGGTTGATCAGAACGGGGAACAGAGTGACCGTTAATCCAAGGCCAAATCCTGTAGCATAAAAAATAAGAATAAGACAATACGGATGTAGGCATGTATTACCACATACTTAAATTAAAAGTACCACCTACACTTTAAAATAGCATTATTTCTTGATTTCGAATTACTCATACCACCCACAGAATATAATTGAGCAGTCCTCTAAGACAATTACTTGAATTTTAAACCTTCCATTGTGAAACTCCAGTTCTCCAGACTAATGATTTCTAGATGCACTGTTAAAACTAAAGGTGACTTTTCGGTGACTTTTGAAAACTGGTGTGAAAACACGGTATCAATTGGCACCAAGAGGCTTCGAAAGGTGATTGGGGTGCCGATTGGTTTCTCAATGGGTGCTTGGAGTAATTAAGGAACCGTGGTGGTAGAAATGTGGCACCCCAATGGAGGACTGGTAGTTAGCGCATGCGCTGTGACGATGTCCATCTCTTCGTCTGCAAGTGAAATCTTACGGCTGTGAGAGTGAATAAACACATGCATTGGTCAAATTGGCCATGTTAATTAATGACTGACCAGTGTTAATATATGCTATTGCTGCATTTGAGAAACTTAGGGTGTATGGAGATTCTTAAAAATTTCTAGTAGGTAATACATGGTGGCATATATCTGTGCCGTAATTCTCTCCTGGGGCTGATCACTGAGCTATAATGGAATAGGAGTGACAGTGTATAATTTAGACATTTTCCTCCGGGAGGAATTTCTGCGGCTCTGGGGGCGGGAGGAATTGCACTTTTCTCCATTAAAAAGCTTAAAATCTCAAATCTTCCCCCTGACCACCCCTTGAATTCAACACTGGGAGTGAAGACTTAGCTTTCCGAGTTTGCGACCGCATCACATTATACATTCTACTGGCGAACCGTCCAAAAAAGGAAGAAACTTCCTATACCAAATAGCATGGAACATGGAACATAACTCATTTACCTTTTGCACAGAGAAACTCATGCAATGGACTTTGGATACAAGACTGTTTATTCAGGACGGGAAAAAAACACTGCGTGGGAGAGTAGACAACTAAGCGCATGCGCCGGAAACACCGGAATAAGCATAGTCAAAGAATGCAAGCACGTCACCAGCGAAAGAAGTTGACAAGCTTTACGTTTTAACAGGTTTGTGACTTTCGATTGTGTTTTTGTCCCGAAATTTCAAATTTGTTGTATGTTTTGAATTATTTAATGACATCCTGATTAAAGTAAAGATTCTTCTAGGAAGTTCGGATGCGAATTTAAAATTTATGCTTCGTAATCAAAATGTTCCGATTCATTCTGTGTTCGGATCTTGTTATGATAATGATTGAAATGAAGTAACATGTTCAGGGGCGCGCCAGCAGTATCCGGCGCCTGTGTGCAAACTTCAATTGGCGCCCCATATTCCTAACTCCCCCCCCCCCCCGCTCTCTAAGCTGGTAGACGGGAAGTGCTGGGTTCGAACCCAATCGCGCCCGTCGGCCTAATCGTTCGGAGTTTTCGTGGTTTTCTTCGAACCTTGGATTTCCAAGCGTTAATACGGGTTAGGTTCCCTTAGAATGACCCCCACGAAGGGCACTCCCCCCAGGGCCCATATCCCTCGTGCAGATAATTGGCCGTCATAAATACAACCAACCAACCAACCCCTCCCCCCCCCCAAAAAAAAAAAAATCAAACTTCATAATTTTTTTCAAGGAGTATAAATGCATAGCTGCCAAGCCAACCTTCCGAGGGTTTTCTCCAAATCAAATAAACGAATTCGGAACCAGAAAAATTATTTAATGAAATGTGTCTAGTTTCTACAGGGTTCTTTTTTATTTCATTTATTAAATTAAATTTCTGGTTAAAAATATTGTTGTTTGAATTAAAAATAAGGAATGTTGTCAGTTATGCAAATAGCAGATATCCCTAAAAGGTGGGTGCTTCAGCTGTTTGCTCCCACAATGACATACCTCCTAAGTAAATCAGCTTCTTTTACCTCCATCACTCCCGGATTTTTTAAGATGTGATTTTTATTTATATTTATACTTAAAACAGTTCAAATAAACTTTAATTTAGCTGCGTTGAATTAATCAATGGTAGGACTATGACACAAAGAAAGGGGTGATCGTAATATGGTAAATACACATAAAAGTAGAAAAATATTTTCTCAAATTATGATGACACCGGAGCGCGTTTATGGTACTTTTATCTCTTTTAAAGTAATGTAACATCAATTAAGATGCGTCTTAAACAATTACCACACGTAAATCATAATTAGGGGTGCATTCGAAAATGTTACAGTCCCGGTACATTTGATTTTATATTAGCAAATATAGAACCCCTATGCTGGCTATATAACAATTGCTATGAAAAATGCACATTCATTTCGCGTTTACATTGTTAAGAAGCTAAGCGAAACTTTACCTTGTCTTGTCACACTGTTAACCCTTCCTTCTCTGTGAGATTTTTTTTTTTATTTTTCGAATTCCCAATTTTCGTGCAATGAATCTAAGTTTTAAATTAAAAATATCTATACTAATAAAACAAAGTTTCGCTCTGTCTGTATGTGTGTCTGACTGTGTGCGATGGCTAGCAGAATCTACGGCACATACGAGGCTCACACTTTTTGTGAGGATAGTCGAAAGCCTCTCCTGCTGGTGCACTGTGCACCTAAGTTTCAGAATTTTAAATCTCTAATAATTAGTTGAGAAATTAATTAAAAGCCCAAATTAAAAGAATGAAAAGTATTCATAATTCAACAAGAACCTATATTTTTTTTCAAACCGTAGACAACTTCAAATACTCGAAGAGAGGGGGATGAGGTTAATAGAATTACAGAGCTCCTAGGGCGATAAATGTACTGGGACTTTTAAAAAAGTACTGTACCTTAAATTCTACTGGTCCTGGACAACTCGAAAATTGCACAGCCAGACACAAAAAAAATTCCCCCTTTAAGAAATTCTAAAAATTATTCCGGTACGGTTTCAGGATGTCGAAAAATCCACGAAAAATCGATTTATAAATATTTTCTTTTTCCTTCGAAAGAAAAGTTCGAAATCTCTCCCATGGATGCCAGGTGTGTTCATTGCAGACAACCGACGTCTTTCAATAGTGGACATTTTCGAACGAATAAAATTTTCAAAATATAAATTTACAGATTTAATTTTTATTCATTCAGATGAAGAATTTTTCGCTGATTTCTGATATGTAAATTTCTTCATGGTCGCTCAATTACAAACTTAAAAATTAATTATTATTTCATTAATTGGATGATTCTTTTAAAACTCTAAATTTAAAAGCCAGTCTTTCGAAACCACAATTGATTTTTATAGTATGATTCTCTGGAACGCCATCAATTTTTTTTAAATACACCATTTAGACATTTTAAAGATATGCATCTAGCCCTATCTTTAAACGCTGTTTAATAATATCTAAATTTTATAAAAATCGATCCGCAAGTTTCTCTTTTATAAAAAATTCGATTTTCAAAAAGGAAAAGAAATGCTTTGTTGAAACGCGAATTTGTTAAAATTAAAAAAAAAACTGACGAACCGATCGATTTGGAACTTTCAGATAGTTTCTAACACAAAATAAAGATTTTAATAAAAAATTAAATTTAAAAAATAAAAAAAAAACGACTGCGTAAAAAGCGAACTAATTAATTATTTCTAATCAATGTGAAACTACTTTTTTTTTTCAATTCCTACTATTAGCTCACACTCTCGCTATATATATCTTGTTCAAATTTTCAATCGTTAATAAAATACTTATTATTCGTCCAATCAAGCTCAAATAAATTTTTTTAAACTTGTAGTGGATAACATTTGATGTTAATCCAGTTTTTGTCCAATATAAATTAATTAATTAAATTAAATTAATTAATTTTCAATAATCGAAAGAGCCCTCTTCTTGATCAAGGCATTTTAAGCGCCACTCAAGAGAAAAGAAGAATGGGAGAAAAAAAATTATCTTATTGACCTAAGTAGGAATTGACTTAAAATATTTTTTTTATATGACTTGTTTATATTACTTACCTATTTTTTTTTATTTACTTGTATTGATGATTTTTAAGTTGTGTTTAATTGTTAGTTCCTATCTATAAACACTGTTTTGTTGAGGTCTATAGATGTCTATGATGGTTAGAGTTGCAGTAAAGCTAGAGATCCTACATACACAACTTCCAGGTTGTATAATGTTTTAACGGAGCTATTGACTGTAAAATAGTCAATGAAACATGGTCTTCATTTTGAAAGACCTATCAAATGATATGGCACTGAATAGGGTGCGTAATTTTTTTTTTCGTCTCTACCGTCATTTTGTATTTTACGGCCGCCATTTTGAATTTATAAAAACAAAACCTAGCCTATAACCATCGAGCCGTTAAGACGAATTGATAGAGACCTCATTCATTAAAATCCATCCAGCCATTGGGATGTTTCGAGGGTATACAGAAATCCACATACACAGATACACGTGAAACACACAACCCTTCTTTTCAGTCGGGTAAAAAGTAGGGGGCATCAAATTTCGGGGGGGGGGGGAGACGATAATTTTTTTTTGGGGGGGGGGAGACAAATATTTAAAAGATGATGATTTTTGATGAGGATTTGATGAGTTTTAGATGAGGATTTTTGACGGAGCTCTGGGATAAATATTATTTCAAATATATAAAAATTTCAAAAGTGTACTTACCACTATTTTCGAATAGCAATTTCAGCAAATAACTTAAATTCTTGCTTAAGCCCGCCATCCCCTTGACTAATATATACTAATATATGGCTAATGACTAATATATACTGACTAACTATGTGTAGGTTGTTTAACAGAATTTCATTCAGAAACAGTTTTGTTAAGAATAGAGTTCCTCCTGGTGTAGGAATGGAATGTGGGACTACAGGATTCGGGATTTGTATTTTTGCAAGATTTTGCAGTGCGTACGCAGAACGCCTTCTAAACTCTCATGTGATATATCATATGAAAACCCTCGAACCACTCTTTCATATTATGAACCTTCCTATCCCTCTCACTCAGATCCCCCCTCCCCACTTGGGGGTAATTCTCTAACTGAACTCCCAATTAAGCTGCAGCAAGATTTGGGCAGCTTATTTGAACGCTTGACCGAAGGTAAAATTCTTCACGGGCATTGGATTGGTGAGGTCTATGTCTGGCCCCAGATTATTAGGGAGCATTCCCCCGTGGGGGGGAGATAAAAATATTTTTTTCAGTTGACATATCGTTTTAAAGCTTTTGGCCTGTACTTTACTAAGCACTCACTTCTCTCCTCTTAACTCATTTTTTCATCAGTAAGTAGAGGTCATTTTAAAGTTTTAATTTGTTCATTATTACCACATACAATTTTCCAAAATTCATGAAAAAAATACACAACAAATCTGAACAATTACCAGCTTCTCCTCCATTTTCACACAGTGAGCGGGTACGTATTTCAATAAAAATCGAGTTAAAGATATAAAATCATACAAATTTAAGGTTCATTTAAAAATCATCAAAGTGGGGATGGGTATCGTTCGAAAAAGCTCTTAACACAGAACTCAAAAATATATTTGTTTTACTCTTAGATACTATTATATTTTCACAAATTCGTCGAAAATGTATGGCAAAATTATGCCCCCCCCCCTCCTATTTCCGAATTTACTGAAAATAAAATTACGGAAAAATTAGTAGTAGTTGGAATTTATTTAAATCTTGCAGGAAAACTACAGCAATTATCCTAGGTCATATAGTTTTTCAGAAAATCGCAGTTTTCCGTTATACATAAACTTTATCTGGCGGGCGCTCAGCGGGGGAGTTGAGAGGAGTTTGATGTACCTATCGACGCAAAATCATCCGAGAACTGTCGATAATGATTTTCCAAAAGAGTTGTCGATAACTAGGCGATATTTTAATAAAAACCTATCTAAAAAAACGTGGCACAGACCAAAGTGCCCATGCAACTTTGCGACCTCTTTTCAAAGCGCACTTGGCACAATAGCAAGATTAAACTTTGTACAAGGTCTTTGTTTTAGGTAAGACGGATCACAATGATAAATAGTCAGCGTTTTTCATTTTAATTGCATTCAATTATTGAAAAATATTTAATAAAATAATTCCAAGTTTTTGAAAAGTCTTATTATTCGTTTAACGACTATATTTTGTAAGATTGCAGTTAGTAATTAATAAATTTATTGAATGAACTCTGTACGCGAGTGAAACTCGCTTTTTACCAATTATTCTTTGTAACATAATTCATTTTGAGGTTGTTCTCAAAAACATGTTTCCCGACTGTAAATGACGTGAAACTTTCTTACATGTTCATGGGCTCATTTTTATGCGTTGCATACAATGATAGGCGTGACTATTAAATTTGTTTGGAATCGAATGAAGTTTTTCATTCCTTTTTTTTACATTCATTGCATATTGAGCTACATCCTGCTTTATTTATTAATTGTTTTTGTTATAATGTAGCCGATTGCTATGATTGATTTGTGCTTTTTTCGGCAATTTACTTTTACATGGGTACCATGCATCACCTGGAGGCTTATGTTGTTCTACTATTCTGCAATACAATATCTACCCGTTTTTATATCGTCAGTATGTGTATCACTACCAATGCTACAGTAAGATAGTAGCGTTATAGATTTTCAATTATTTGAATAATGGAGCCTTCCATGTTTGCCACCAGCTGTAGTGCGTCCCAGCTTTCTGAAAAGCTGGACAGGCCTGATCTAGAGCAGGGATGTCAAAAGGGACATTCGCGGTCACCCTTCCGAATTTTTTATGTTTCTAGCTTTTTAAAATTTATTTTAGGCGCTTGACGGCGCCCTTAAGCCTTCCGTGGCGCCTTACAACCGTGACCTTTCGACAACGAGGCGCCTTTCGACCGTTACCTTTCGACACCGTTGCGCCTTTCGGTTTGAGACTCTCACCTCCCCCCACCCCTAAAGCTACGCCGCAGACGAACATCTGCAAATTTCATATATTTCATAAGTAAAAATGAACTCAGAAATGACGCACTTTCGATTTAAATACCGCTTTAATAAATTTAAATTGGATAAAAGTTTTTGAAATTTTTCAGCTTCGACTAAAATATTTGGCGCCTTTACTATTCTGGCGCCTGTGTGCCGTGCACACTTTGCACACTGGGTCGGCGCGCCCCTGAACATGTTCTCTATAATCTAAAAATTATTTTAATTATAAAAATTCTCATAAATTAAACTGTTATGTTAATTTACCAGTTACTATGTCAATTTTTCTATTGTTTTGTTTTCGACCATTTTAAGTCGATGTTAAAAAGATTTATTTTTAAAAGAATTTTCTCCAGTTTCGTTTTAATTAATATATGACAATCTTAAAATTGTTAATTTTTTTCGTGTCCGCAACAATTTTACTAATACTTGATTTGTAAATACCATCAAATACTTTGTATTTACAAGTGTAATTTTATACTTTTTTATGGTGAATACATTATTCTCAATTTCATATCCTTTTAAAGTTCGACGTATCAATTACTAAATTATCAGTTAAGTAGTAAAATGAACGCTTTAGGCTTCGATGATACTTTAAAGTACCATTAAAATAACTTTCATTTAATACATCGATTAGTAGTTGTAGATTATTTTTTAGATGTATTCTAAGAAAACTAAAATTTGATTTGCTGAATCATAAAAAAATCACAAGAAAAGTAATACTGCTAAAGTTATTTTTTATGTTGAAATTGAAAGTCAATGCAGTATGTTTAGCATTTAATTACAGTTTACAACAATTCTAAGAGATTTTGATGTTGCTAAAGAATGTTGAAAACTGTTTCTAATCTTGTGATTAAAATACTGAAATGTACCTATATATAATGTTTTCAATGCTTTTTCACAGAATTCTTTTTTACATTGATATCTTTATTACTTATTATTAAAAGCTTAAAGCTTCATTCAAGTAATTTTAAAAAGAAAAGAATAAAATAAATTGTGTTCTTATGATTCGATTTCTTATATTTATAACATCTTTGTTGATCCAAGGTATTTTTTGTTGTAATTGTTTTTTAATTATTTTGTAAAAATTTAATTTTTATGTCACAGGCAAAAAAAGGCCTGCTTTTAAACAGTATAAGAGTAGACGAAATTTAAGATGGTAAAATTAAATTTTCTGATTAAATTTAAAAGAATAAGAATATAGCAAAATCTGCAAACTTATACAATTTTTTTAATTTTTATTTCAAGATGATTATAGAGAAGGTTAAAGGAAATACGAACAATCTAGAATTTTATATTAAATAGAAATTAAAATTTTATTCATAAATTTAGTTTCTGAGATATTTTCTCAGTCTTTTTTTTTTTTTTTTTTTTTTTTGCCTGAAATGATATGGTATCCCGGATGTTGGTGTTTTATTTATTAATAAATTGTTTATTTACTTTTATTTTCTTTTTTAAATTATATTCATTGTTTTGTTTTATAGTTATTAATTAAACTTATTCTTCTTTATTGTTGTTCCCTTTTTCAAAATCAGAGCCGAAACTAAGGGGAGGGGGCATGTGGCCCGGGCGCCAGAACGAAGGGTCGCCCAATGAAGATTTTGTTTGTCGATTTTTCTCACATCTTGTTTAGTACGGTAGTTAAAATCATCCTGTCTGGCATATGACAAAGCATAGAAGAATCTAAAGATGATATAACATAAGGATCCTGTGTAAAGCGGAATTTTTTTCGATTCGTTTTTTTGGGGGGGTGGGAGGGGAGATCACATCTCGTTATGAGAATTTTTTATATTGAAAGCTATTCCCAAATCCAAACTAACTACTTTTCCGATACTTTCGCGAAGTCATTTTCCTTCGTAAGTACAAAAACTTTGCATTAATATTCGTAAAAATATAAAATTTACCGATTTTGTTCAGATACCAAGAAATTAAAGAGTTTCCCATTTTCTTATAAACGCAAAGATTCATTCAGAAAATGTTAGTTAGTATTTTTAGCCAAGTTTTACGAGTTGACAGCCACAGAAATGTCGCAAGGGAAAAATTGGCTGTCACTTCCGGAAATTCAGTTTAAAAATTCTAACAATTGTCAACGATTAAATATGGCAAATTTTTTTATTGAATTTTAGAGGTAACTAAACCGTGCACATTGGCAGCTATGTCATTTTATTAGTGTCATGAAAATTGCATGTCTAGCCTTTACTTTCTGCTCAAAGTATTAAATAGTTTTTTTTTATTCGAACTTATACATTTGGAATGGATCATTTTCTTCCGATGGACTGATGGCTTCCATTATTATGAAACAGCCGTTATAAATGAAGTATTAGGAGAAGATGAAAGAGCAGCCGTAAAAAGTTAGAACTCTGATTTTCTGGTCAAAATGGGGAAAAAAAAATTGCCATAATTTTTTTTGAAAAACAAAAAATAAAATAAAAATTATGTCAATTTGTATAATTTGGCGAGTGGTTTGGCCAAATTGGTCAACGGGATAACTAAGTAGTACCCAATTTTGATCTTTAATCCCTTAAAGTAGCCCCTTTTTACTTTCTTCTATCTTTACAAGAAGAAAGTATTGGATTCGTGAAAATTTTCGACTCTCGGTTTTGTACGGATTTACACGTTTTAGGGGTCAGAGATTCAGAAAAACATGTTTTTACAAAATGTCTGTCTGTGAGTCTGTGCATTTGTGAGTCTGTTTGTCTGTATGTGACACAAATTTTGTGGGCGCTCTATCTCAAAAACTAATGCACGGAATTTAATAAAAATTTATATTCAGTTAGTCCCTGATATAAATTGGTGCTGATTACTTTTTGGTGTAAATCGCTCAACAGGTGGCGCTGCTATGCAGCCTTTTTTACGATTTCCGCAATAGCTCAATCTCCAGAACTTATGCACGGATTTTCATCAAACTTCAGATTCAGTTAATCCTTGACATGAATTGAAGTTTTGTACATTTTGGTGTAAATCGCTCAACAGGTGGCGCTGCAATACTGCACTTTTTACGATTTCCGCAATAGCTCTATCTCAACAACTAATGCTTAGATTTTCATCAAACTTCAGATTCAAATATACTTTGATATGAATTAGTTCTGTTTGTGTTTTGGTGCAAATCGCTCAACAGGTGGCGCTCTTATGCTGCACTTTTCAGAATTTCCATTATAGCTGTATCTCAAGAACTAATGCAATAATTTTCACCAAACTTCAGAATCAGTTAATCTTTGACATGAATTGACATTTTGTACATTTTGGTGTAAATCGTTCAACAGGTGGCGCTGCTATGCTGTATTTTTCAGAATTTCCACTATAGGTGTATCTCAAGAAGTAATGCACGAATTTTATCACACTTTAGAATCAGTTAGTCCTTGACATGAATTGACATTTTATACAGTTTGGTGTAAATAGCTCAATAGGTGGCGCTGCTATGCTGTTTTTGTGATTTCCGCAATAGCTCTATCTCAAGAACTAATTCTTGGATTTTCAACGAACTTCAGATCCATGTATACCTGGATATCAATTATTGCTGTTTATGTATTGGTGTAAATCACTCAACAGGTGGCGCTGCTATGCTACATTTTTCAGAATTTCCGCTATGGCTCTATCTCAAAAACTAAGGCACGAATTTTTATCAAACTTCAAATTCATATACACTTTGGTATGAATTGGTGCTAAATTGATGTAATTTCTTGTACTATTTAAATGATTTAATTGATGTGATTTATATAGAAGAAAGTTTTGTGATGGCCACAACATACTAGTTTCAATATGTTTTAAAATAAAAATAACCTAGTTTTTCACTATTTATAGATCAGTTATTCATCTAAATTCAGACTACAGGAATTATAAAAAAATCCAAACACAATTTAACTCCCCAAAACTTTTGAACGCAAGCTAACTTAAAATTTTAAGATATTACATTCAACAAATTCTGAAAAATTCAAAACAAGCAATATCAGTCATTCAGTAATGCAAATATAAGAGTAATATTTTGTCTTTACTGACAAAAAGTAAATGAAAGTTATAACTTAGTACTTTCAATTTGACGAATAATTTTTCATTTACTTGCCAAATGTAATAATTTTGTTGAGATTTAGCATAATGGCGAGCAGCTGCAAGAACCCTAATTAGAAGTTAATGTCAATTGCGCTTATCCAGAATATGATTAACGTGTTATGTTCAGGGCTCGGTGATATATATCCGATATTTATTTTCAAAATATCATGAAGTTTGATATTTTCATATATTTGTCATTAATTTTCAAAATATTGCATATGATATTTTTGATATTTTCAGCCAAAACAAGTGTAAATGAATTTTTTTAACTGTTATTGATTGTACCATTCCGTAGATAAGAATTTTTGCTTTGGCAAGCCTTTTTCAGATCCCACCCCACCTCCACAAAAAAAAAAAAAAAAAAAAAAAAAAAAAAAAAAAAACTTTTCCAGGCTTTACAGCTGAAGTTGAACTACTACTAGTAGTATAACTTTAAAGCTGAATTTTTAAGTGTAGAATGCAGAACCAATGATTATATTCGACAATATTTACATAAAACAGCTATTGAAAGAAAAACTGTCTAATTTAGAAAAGTTATTCATAGCTTCATTAGAATATGTTCTGTTTTTGATTTTCTTTAGTTTAAACTACACAACAGGTTAGAGAATGAAAAAGCACACAAGCTTACATTTATTTTCAAATTTTTCAATAAAAACCAAATATTTTGTAGTATAAAACACAACATTTTCTGGAAAGTTGATAATTAATCCATTGTTTGTTTTTTGCAAGTGTGAAAAGCAATTTGTATCTTTCAATTAGTTGATCTTCAATTTTGTTACATTTATGTAACAAACTTATAAGTGAAAAAAAATAGATTTAGAATATTTTTTTATTAAGTTTTCATGCTAAATGCAATATGTTTTAGTTTATAATTTATATTAGGTCTGAAAATATTTATAATTGTCAATAAAGTGACTATTTTAAAAATATCGGATATATATAAAAATATCGGATATTTTTTATATTTTCGAAAATATCATGATATTTACGAACCCTGAATGTCATACAAACTAATCTAAATAAAATTCTATATAATGTATTTAAGTTATTCTGCAATCGGTTACAGGCTAATTCTAATTACTTTAAAAAAAAATTTAAATGAAAATTACCCATAATTCATTGCAATATAATCCAATTACATTTTTAAGAATGAAATTAAATTTATAAGTTACTAATTACATATCAGCAAAATATTATGATATATCTAAAATACAACATGATTTTTTTAATGAAATTATATATTTACTCATTATTTCTATTCTATGTAATTTCTCGTTTGCTGGAAACTTTTTGCACAATTTTTCAATTCAGAGTTGAATAACATTTCTGTACTGAATCAGATAAGCCAATTTTAATTAGTTTGTTATCATCAAAACTCCATAATTTTACAGAGCGATCAGTTTTATTTCTTTTTTACCCAGACAAAAAAAAAAAAAAAAAAAAAAAAAAATTGCAAGTGGTTTAAATTATGAAATGTATAAACTGAGGAGGCAGAAGCAGCTATCCCCTAGCATTCTTAAATGACACTGCTAACAACATAAGCAGATTTTTTTGTTAACTTTTCAGTATTAAAGTTATTGAGATAAAACAGAAGCCTGTTTTAATGAAATAAATGATAAATTTAACCGTTCATTTACCACTGTCGCTAAAAGAAGATTTTAAATATAAAACTTTACTTTTTCTTTTCAACTTTCAGCTATTCATGTTTAATAAATTTCAGAAACATATTTCCAATTGCAAAAACGAAAATATATATACCTGGATAATTCAGTGAATATTATTATTCATTAAATTGTTGGTTCACGCAAGGCCATTATCAAATAATCATTGTTCTTTATAAAAGAGTGATTTAATTAACTATTCATTATTTTCAAGTCTTGAACTGCCTTTTAGATGAACCTTTTTCTTACTGTATGGAAAATATTTACTCGAACCACTAATAAAATGCAATAAAAACTATAAATGCAAAATTGCATTTCATATATAATGTGGGTAAAATATTATTTAAGAATATAACATAGTAGTCATTATTGAAATTAAAATTACAAACGTTGTCATAGTTTTAAAGTTTTCAGTTGTGAAATAGTAATTGTAATGGTGATCATCAAATATCATTCTCATGATATGATTGTAACTCAGATTTCTTAATTCCCAGAACAAGAATATAATAATTATCATAACTTTCTCTAGTACAGCTGTAATAAAATCTAATTTTATAGTTAACAATAAGTACAGAACCTAATGCGAATCACAATCTTCTGTACAATTATCTCATCTTTAAAAAAAAAATCCATTACAATTACTTGTAACTATAAGTTTACAGTTACAATTATATAATGATAATCATAGTGTCTATGTTTATAATTGCAATGATAACGTATTTTCAAATTCACTAATATAATTACATATAATGGAAATTATAATTTCTTATATGCCATAAAATTATAAATATACTACAGATTATCAGATTGCGAATTAACTCTGGATAAAAGTTGGCAATAGCTGAGAAAAAAATATTAAGGTGGCATGTTGAATGTTTGTTATCAGGCATAATAGTGTTGTCTCTGTTATTACTGTTTATTTATATTGTTAATAAATAATGATTAATAGTAAGCAATTGTGTCACTGAACGCTTCATATGTTTTACAGTTATCCAGCATCCCAAATGTTTCAAGAGTTCTCCAGCACTCGTTGAAGCGCATCCGATTTTTAAGGACAAGGGTACTTTTCGGTTAACCGGGCATTCAGAGCTGTGGAATGCCGAGGAGCTCAAGAGAATGAAGGCAAGGTATGGACAAAAAAGAAATAGAAGTCAATCAGATACAGACCTTGAGGACTCATTAATGTCTGTAAAGCATATGAAGGTAATTGTTTCAGTTGTCTTACTGTGCTTACTTTAGTAGGAAGAGTCCTTTTGAAAATAAGTTGTACTTTTTTTTGGAATTGAAAGTAAACTTTAGAATTAAGGGATTTCATTCATTGATTCAATTACTTTCTATGTGTTTAAGATTATAAAATTTGTGTAATTAACTTCTAAGATCCCCATGGTTTTCTATTTTATTTTCATTGCTGTTTTTATTGAATAAATATCTTTTTTAATGAAGTTAAAAGGGAATACACTATTTAAACCAAACTATTTTATGTATCAATGGTAAACTAAAGTAGCTGATCAATATTGAAAGTTGTATTATTTCAACTTTAATTTTTAATACTCCTCATCCAAACTTTTTTAGGTGCTTTTTTGTTTAGTTAGACTGTTAGTGTAGGCTTTTGTTGTTGTTGTTGTTTTTCAAATTGCATTTTTAAATTTCTTAAATATTAAGATAGTAACATACACAGACAAACTTGTATTGTGCACAATGTTTAGTAATTATAGTTTATGTAACAGTCCATTATTGCATAAAACCCTTGCAAGTTTGCTTATCAGAATAATGTGAAAGAGAATATGGCCATCGAATTCAATATTTCAAAACAATCAAGCAACTTTTTTTTTTTACAATATTTTAAGGTGTGGGTATGTGCAACATTAAGTCTCTCTTTTAAAACAGGGCCTCTATGAAAATTTGGGCTTAAAAAGTTCAGTTATTTTGTTTTCTAATGTGTACAAATTTCATCTTTTATAATGTGTTTCAAAATGTTGGTCACACTTTTTAAAAATGCATTAATAAAGTAAGACATGTCAGGTTTTTATACATACCATCAGAAAGACAAAAGTTTTTTTTTTTTTTTTTTTTTTTTTTTTTTTTTTGTGCAGCAAATCCCCTTACAAGAGTTATGTATTAAGTATTCTAAGTAAGTGTTGAGCAACACCTTAAATCTTTTTTTTTCTACGTGCCAAACTGCATTTCATGGTTGCAATTTTACATTATACTATATTTTCTTATTTTATTTCAAAACCATGTTAACATTAATATTGTTTCTTTTCTTGTGTGTTAAGGGCCGGGGGGTGGGGGGGTGGGGGTCTGTACTTATTAAACACTTTATCTCCGGTGTAAATCACTAAAATAGTATAAAAACTGGCTCTCCATAAAATTGTAAAACCTGATTAAATACAATATTTGGATTCTAGAAAAATGTTCAACCAATTATTTTTATAAAGTTAATAGAAAAAACAAAACAGATTATCAAGCAATTATGTCCATAGAAAGAAAATTTTAACTTTTAGACACACCATAAGTTAGTCTAGTTTAAAATAAAATCATGTAACTGTAACTATATTAAAAAAAAAGCAAATAAATGAACCTTTGGATACCAATTATGGTATTGCATTTAAATCTAAGACATATTCTGCTGTCCAATCTTTTACTGAAGACAAGTGCTCTTGAAGTGCATGCTGCGTTTAGTGTATGTGGGAGGAGGGACTTGTGCTAATGCACGAATGTGAGCATTTGTTAAACAAAAATTAAAGTAAAAGAAAGCTAGGTGTCAAATTTGACAATTAGGCATAATTTTGTGATCGTAAAACACAGTAATATAGTTGCGTTTAACGATTAACTAATTTCCTTGCAAAAATTGTGTTGGAACCATGTGTAATTCAATATATAACAATGCAATGGTAATCCCGTTAATTCCACACTTTGCTGTTTCCATTCATTTTTCTTAGTTCAAGGACATTGTAGGATGGTAAAGGTAGAAAATTAACTGAGTCTTATATGTATCTCCATAAAACGAAATCACAAGAAGGAACTTAAATTGGATTATCTTAAGAGATAATATCAATTATAATCATGTATTGCTTTTTACAACATGTCAGATCCATTGCTTGTATAATCAGGGTTGGCATGCTTTAAATAATTTTTGTTGCTGTTGTTGTTTTTATCATGTTTTAAACAAAGTTTTCTTTACGGAAATCTAATAGTAAAAAAATAAATTTCTTTAAAATACTAGCTGACCCGCACTGCATTGCTTGGGCCCGTAAAGTAAACTTAAATGAGCCTTAAATTTGTTTAATTATATATCTTTATCTCGATTTTGTCTGAATTTATATTTTTTAATTAAAAAAATCACGAACAAAAGATTCATTTTTAGTGATAAAAGTTTTCGTAAGAAGACTTTTTCATTTGAATAACATGATTTCTCCTTTGGTTACAAAATGTTATTTTCAGAAAATATAATAAATTTCACAATCTGTAATTGTCCAAATTGCTAGAGATTTAGATATATTAGATAAGATGCATGTCCAGTGACTATGTCGAATGCGAGTGAAACCACGACAAAACACTCGGATCCTTAGTGTTTTCATCGAATTTTTCACTCTTTATTCCTTTTGTTAAAATTCTACCCATCCAAACAGTTCGAATTTTTTGTAGACGATGTAAATCTGCTGTATTGATATGTTCTAAAAACAAAGTAGGGATGCACCGAATAGTGATTTTGGCCGAATACCGAATATTTGGCTAGCCGAATAGCAACTGCTAGGCCGAATACCCAATATTCGGCTTGTCGAATACTTTTATATTTCAAGGTTTAAAGACATTAAAATGTTTAATTTTAAAACAATTTTACATAATATTTAAAACAGAATCTTTTATTCTAATAAACAAGAGCTTTTTTCAATTAAACTTTATGCTGAAAAAAATCTGCTTTGAATTATTTAAGAAGAGGATAGTTATAAAACTTTTTTAATTAATAAAATTTTTAATTTCATGGCTTCTTCCAATGAGGTACCGTAATTTCCATTCTATAATCCGCGGCGGCACATAATCTGCATATGCATTTTTTCTTTTCACCGGAAAAAAGTTTGCAGAAAATCCGCACCGTTCTATAATTCCCACTAATAGCGAATCGGATATAATCGATTTTATTGAATCGAATATTGGATTCATCAATATTAAATTCAGGGCCTGCTGCTCTGTTTCCCATCTTTTCTGCATTTTCTATAACTTTTAGTTTGAATTCGACGGTATAACTCATACGTTTTTTGTAAGGCATGTTTTCAAAGATGGACTGATGCTATCACTAATGAAATGGCGATGGCGGCAAAAAGCGCTTAATGTTAAAAAAATACTGTTCTTTCTTTCTTATGTAAGCTTGTTTGTTAGAGAGCATGCGCGTAATGAGTACCAAGTGCACAAAAGCAGGCAGCCAGATTAAGTGATTGTGTGCTGCTGCCATCTATTGGGAAAGTAGCAAACCAAACTAAGAACAATGATAAAAATTATCTAATAAAAATTATCAGAAAAAAAATCTGATAATCCGCGGCGGCCGATTATCCGCATCGCAAAAAATTTCACTTTTTTTAGCAGATTATCCGCGGATTATAGGCCGGAAATTACGGTATATTGAATTACAATAACTGCAAATTTATTGCGTAGCACAAGTCATTTTGCAAGCAATTTATTCAACCACTTTTTTCCAGTTGCTGAATGAAGCGAAAATATTGGGATTAGATATAGCGAAGTTGAAGGAATGTTGATAAAAAAAAAACTAGCAGCATTTCAGAAGTCGCAAAAGAACGACGCTATAAGAACAAAAGGCTGTCGCAGTTGTTCAATGAACAAGCAGAATGTGCATGCACTGAAGGTAAAAGAGTGTGTTTTATGATTTTATCTGTTTACTTTTAATTAAATTATACAGGGTGCCCCAAAAGTCTCCATACAACTTAAAAAATGTATTACAAAATAATAATAATAATAATAATAGGCCTACAGCAAAAATAATTACAACAGTACATAAGTAACTCAAAAAGTTTTTTCTACTATATTAGTATACTTCTACATGAGATGTTTTCGTTCATTGCATGGTAACGTCGCGTGCAACGAAAGGATCTCATGTAGAAGTATAATAAGGTAGTAGAAAAAAAAACTTTTACAGTTACTCTATGTACTGTTGTAATTATTTTTGCTGTAGGCTTATTATTATTATTTTTTTTTGTAATCAATTTTTGAAGTTGTACAGAGACTTTTGGGATACCCTGTATAACATTACATGTTTTTAAATGCTCTATAACTCAGTTAACCTCCAGTGACAGCATTCGGCCCTTGTCGAATCGGAAAACTTGCTCATAATGTGTCAATGAAATGATAATTTCGCATTCTGCCCCAAACGTCATGGAGTTTGTTCCGATATTCTGTGGTTATTTCTGTCGTAATTCATCTAACTGCTATAGGCAGCCTATAAAGCGTTTTCACTGTTGGTTTAAGATTGCACATAGATATATATATACAGCTCTTGTATAGAGACCTTTTTTTTGTTAAATGTATATTTGCATTGTATTATTATTAATTTTTTGCTTTCTATTTTTATGTTCATTACTAGAAATAGCTTTGCCTTAAATTTAATGTAAAATAATAATGAATGAAGCATAGTTTTTCAATTATTTGGCTGATGCTGACATAGTTTGTATATTCAAACATAAATTTAAAGCTTGTATTAAAAAGAGAAAAAAAAAGAACCCCATGCTGAAATATATTGAAATATATTTTTGAGAAGATAAAAACTTATTTTACTAATCCAAAAGTGTAATTAGAATAGTTTTTGTTTAGATAATCCATTTTTTTGCTCTAAGCAACAATAATATATATATATATATATATATCCTTCTATATATAAAAAAAAGTTTTGATTTGGAAATGGACCAATGAACATCTGCGTAGATATTCCGGGTAGATCCACATCCAATTTGAATGCTTAAGCATGGCCTTTCATCGTTAATATTAAAAAAACTGTTGCATACAAAAATATGAAAATCGGTGGTATTATAGAGAAATGTTTGATAAACACGCTGATGCAGACAGTTTTTAAATCGAAGAATTATTTTAAGAGATATTTAATGCTAAAGTTGGACAAAATCGTTCCCTTAAAAAAGTTTTATTGGAGCAAAAACTATACATGAGAATTTAATCATTTTTAGATCATTTTATACGTTATAAGTTCCCGGAGTGCAGATTGTATTTATTTTTCTTATTTGACTCATTTTTTGAGGTTTTATTTCAATTTTAAATTCAAGTTTTCAGCATTTCGAGAGATATTTTTTACAAATTTTAGAAAATGTTATTAATTTAAACTGTTGCCAGTTGTATAAAGCGCAAACTTGTTTACTTCAAATTAAAAATTTATTTACACGTGACTATTACAAACAGAAAAAAAACTTTAAAATTAGAATTAAATGATTACATGTTAAAAGCAGGAAAATTACGTCATAAGAACCATAGGCACAGGTGTCATATACCAATTTGACGCAATTTTTTTCCGACGCCAATTTGGCAAAAACATCAGTAGCATAAACAACAACATCCGGGTTACCATATCAAGCAAAATAACGACACTTTAGCACCAGTTAAGTAACCGTTGCGTATATGAAATTGGCGTCAGAAAAAAATTGCGCCAATGACATCTGTGCCGAACCAAATTTACACTTGAATTTAAAAAGAGAAACAAAATCTTAAATTAATCGAACGAAATTAAACGAAATCTTAAAATCATTATTATGCGTTAAAACTTGTAATTTGAGGAAATTACGTCATATTTAAAATGGCAAAAAAAAAAAAAAAAAAAAAAAAAAAAAAATAGCAAAACAATTTAAATTGAAAAATATATTTTCGCGAGATATTTTGAGATAATCTTTTCAACTATAATCGTGAATTCGAAGACAGCGCAAATAATATTTCCTTCTAACAACGAAAGTATTTTCACGTGAATATTAATAAGAGAAATAAAACTTTTGTGTAAATTACGTCAGATTTGAAACGATATATTTAAAATGAATTATTTAAAAGAACTATCTTATAGCGCTGTTAAAAAATACCGGGAGACAATGACAGTGTTTACTTAATTCATTTTACATTAGCTTATTTCAAATGTTTAACAGTACTTCTTAGTTATCCCGTCGACCAAATTACTGTCGCCAAATTGTAAGATTAAATATTGCCAAATAATGGTTGCCATTAATTAATTAATTGCAAGATTAAATGCCAATAATGGTCAATAAAACCATTAATTCGACGTTTTATTTGTATTTTTATTAAAGTTTTACTAATTTATTTGTTCTTTCGTTATTTAAAATAAAAATTATGTCAATGTGTATAATTTGGCGAGTGGTTTGGCGATTTATATAAATTGGCGAAATTGGTCGACGGGATAACTAAGAAGTACCAGTTTAACTAATTTTTTTAATTAAGTGCGAAAAAAGCCATTGTATCTCTTAACAGCAGCAGATTTGGCTTTAAAGATCCCCAATCCAAGGAAAACGAATGGAAACCCGTTTACAGAGAGATCGCTACTGTTTTTTTTTTTTTTAATTCAATATTTTTAAAGTCGATCAAATTAGCGTGCTTTTTGGATTTTGGTGTGCCTGAACGGGGGTTGGCGAGCGTAGCTCGTAGGGGGCAGAGCCCCCTAGTATATATATATATAATTAAAAATATACAAAAATTATGAGTGAAGCACAATTTTTCAATTATTTGACTGCTAATAGCTTGTATTAAAAAAAAAGGTATGGTAAAATATATTTTTGTGAGATTAAAACTTACTGTACTAATCCAAAAATGTGATTGCAAATAATATTTGTTTAATTTCTGGATTTTACTCTAAATAATAAAAATTATATAATTGTAAATGTAAAATAATTATGAATGAAGTATAATTTTTTAATTATTTGGCTGATGTAACCTGTGTGTTCGATGTTAGCTGTGTATTTTAAAACTTGTATATAAAAAAATAAAAATAAAGAGCTGATATTAAAACAGTATACAAAGTTGCCACACAACCTGGAAAACACAGGGAATTTGAAATTCCCCTCCAAAAACAGGGAATTTGGAAATATTCTTAAAAAAATCTGGAGAACTCTGGGATTTTTTAAAGGGATTTTTCCTTAGCTTAATATATATATATATATATTGTTTAAAGTAAAAAATTATTATAAATACGTTTTATAGTAAATAATGTTATCGATACTTAATTTAGTACTTTACAAGAAATCAAGAAATGTGTATTGTAACTTTTTTTTTCTTTTTTTAAAAGTGTGTTAATCAAATGACTATATATTTTAGTGCTTAACAACCTTTTGTAAAACTACTGTGTGTTTAAAGATCAATATTTTAAGTAGCATCTAAAAGATGGCAAATAGGTTTTTTTCCTGCTTTTTTTTAGAAATGTGGCAGTTCTGCAGAAATGTCGTGTGAAATACATAGTAAGTACTTCTCAAAAGATGATGTATAACGATTCAACTGCTGAATGTCGAATCATTCCAAGAATTCCTTATGAAATTTTTTCTTTGAGTGTTTGAATTTTGTCCGATAAGATCATAGTTGCTTGTTTAAAGTTCTGACACAAAAATTAGACATTAACAAAGATTTAGAGGAAAATGTTTTGAATAACTGTGGGGTTTGGTGGGGGCGGGGGCAGTGTTGAATTTAGACACTTTCCTCCGGGAGGGATTCTGTGGTTCCGGTGGGGCATTATAGAGTTCTGGGGGGGGGGATTGCACTTTTTGACCATTGAAAACACAAAATCTGAAACCTTCCGGGGATGGACATCTCATTGCTTTGGGGGGGGGATGTCCCCCCGGGCCACCCCTGAATTCAATACTGTGGAGGGGTGTCATTGTATTTATTAAAATACATTGAATATATTTATTTGTCTATCTTAGTTATAAAATAATTCTTCATAAAGAGGTACATGATATAAAGATTCAGTTGTGTATTGTAGTTTATTTCTGACTATAAAACATAGTTGTTATTAATCTTGTTTAAATTGTAAATGAATTGAATTTTTGGTACTTATGTATACGGGCCATGAGATAAATCGCCAAAACCAGTTTTTTGCCTAATGATTAGAGTGTATAAATGCTGATCGTATACAGGTTTATATACAAAAGAATTCGTAAAGGTTACTGAATATGAGCGTAAATTGTTTAAAGATGGTTTTTAATTGAGATATGCAATATAAAGCTGGCGATTCTGGTAGAATCGAATGTCGATAAACATCGACATCGCATTAAACAGCATCGATCAGGATAAGAATCGATTCCCAAATTCAAATATCGGATATTCTAAAATCGATTCTTTGATACTCATACAAATAAGCTTAAAAACACAAATTCGAAAACTTAGCGATCATTTGGTAGGAAATTTGATTGTGAATTGTGATAACGGGGATAGTTCTGGAGCTAATTTCATACTCACATATGAATTTCAGAGCAAAAGATGAATGCGGGTGCAACAAGCTTTTCAAACATATATGACATAATGGGGTCAGGAAAAATGAGAAAGTGGGGTAGCAACTAAGCCCTAATGGTCAAGTGTGCTAACTGAGGAAATAAAACGCTTGGTGACGTAAAATATACCTTTGGTCAAGGTTTGAAAATGGGACAACTAAATGAAAAACGGGACCAAGACCTTTCTAAGATGGGTCTGGAGATAGCTGATTGAAGTGGAGGGAAAATAAGCCCGAGGGAAAATAAGGAAGAGGAATATATCTCCCTTCCCCCGAGGGAAGAGGGAAAATAAGACCGAGGGAAAATAAGGAAGAGGAATATACCTCCCTTCCCCCGAGGGAAAATAAGCCCGAAATTGACAGTAGGGCAGACCAAGGGTTAAAGATGGTTAGATGAATAAGAAGTTTAGAGGAAAATGAGAAGAATGGTAAAATAACCAAGTAAATCGTATGATTAGGGCTTGAGATATGAAGAGCAGCCCAATGTGGCCAAAGCTTGTCCAGAATGAGGGCTCTAACGGTCAGAATGGGTCAAGGATTTAGATATTTTTAGTAATGATTGAAAGGAAAAGTGAAACATAAAAAATTAAAATCGGATGATAAATGTCCAGAGCCTGAGGCAAAATACGAAAAGTTTCAATATGGGATGCTCCCTGTTGATAATAAGTAATTGTAATAAGGTTTGTAATAAGTTTCTTTTTATATTTATAATTTCTGTATAATTTTCCTGAAAACAGTTTTGTAAGTTTTTAATACTTTTTCTCATAAGAACTTTATACCTCGGTAATTTATTGAAAAACTCCTGCCATATTTTCTTTTATAAATCTACAAAGATTTAAAAAAAAAAAGTATATGAGCCATTCGCTATTCCTCTCTGATCTAAGGAATCTCAATATAGTGCCAAAGTATGTGTTTCATTTTGAAAAACATCAAGTTGATACAATAATTAATATGTAGACGATTCCTATTTCAAAAAATGCATACATATTCGAAAAGTAGAAACAATTCCCAGTCAAATAGTACCTGTCGAATTTCTTTGATGATATAATGATATGGTTAAATTAGTGATAAATTGGTACAAAAGTTCTTTTTTTTTCCTCTTTGACCGACTGTATGTATGTACGATTCGGTATTTTTTCTTTAATTGAAATTATATTTACAGCAGAGATAAATCATTGTAAGTGTGTTTAAACTAAAGAAGGAGGTACGATTTCTTTTTAAGTGCGTTCGTAATTATATAAATACGTAGCACCTATAGTCGTCGTTCAGTCCGTCTGTCTGTCTCTCCGTCTATTTGTCCGCATATAACAGCGCAAAAACTACCCAACCGAATCGTTTGAAATTTTAAATATATAATGGTTGCATAATTTTGTCGAGCCATTTCAAACTTAATGAAAATCGGATGTATAGTTTAACTACAGGGACTGTCAAAATTTTTCCGTTACATTACGGCCAATGGGAAAAAATTATTGCAAGTGCTTTTTTAATGATGTTACAGCTTTCCGAATGGTCTGCAATTTTAAATATATAATTTTTGCGAAATTCTGTCGAGTCATTTCAAATTTTATGAAAATCGGATGTATAGTTTAATTACAGGGTAGGGTGGGTCGAGAAAACCGAAATATTTATAATCGAAATGGAACAGTGCAGAAAAGTTGCCTTTTGTGATAAAGAATAAATTCGTAAAATATTACACCGATCGGTTAATATCTTTTACCGCCGCAAGGGGGCCAAAGTTTCCAAAAATCGGCAAAATAATGATTTTTTCAATATATATTTTTTTAATTACCCAAACATACGAATATAATTTCTTATCGGACGTAATAGCTACATGAACATATAAGAAATTTCCCGATAAATGTTCAATATGATAAAGTCATATCTTTTACTGCTGCAAAGCGACCATATTTAAAAAAAATGTAAAAATGTAATTTTTTCAATTTTTTTATAATTTCTATAATATGTCTAGATGTAAATAAATTTACTTCATATCTATTAATATGCCTTAAATTTTCTTAACTATTTGTTATAGATTGGAAAATAAAAACAGTAATCATACGTTTTTCTTGAGGATCGCTTATTCTACTGCTGTTTTACTGCATATTAGTAATTCATATACCAAAAATCACAAATATGATATAAAATGAAAAAAAAAATTTTTAGTATTTTATTAATTGAAATACACAGATGTTTAGCCGAAACGGATTAAATAAACTTAAAATGAAGAAGTATTTAAAATAAATGAATTGTATATATGACTTGCTTCCAAATAAAGCCATTGTTCCTCGAGAGGCCGAAATTGATCATATATGATCCTCCCTCTGTTTGTGTTCACAAACTTTACAAGAACTTCGGAGACTATAATTTCACGCATCTTTCTACTTATTGAGTACGACAAGGACAATTATAACAGATGTTATGCTTAATCGAACATTCTAAACTCACCAGCGTTGTTAGATCGTCAGTTGATAGACAAACCGTAACAGGTTTCGTTAGTTTACAGTTTTGCCACTCGACTGAATCCATACTATTTTAAGCTTCAAAGTTGAAGTCTGGAATGACGAAGTGGCGGATGGCACTATTCGTGCCCACAGAAATTCGTGCTTTGGCAATTTTCTTCATGGCTGGGTGTCCTAATGTTATCTCCTTCATATGCTATCATTTCAATGAGATTATTTTCATGATTTGCGAAACAGGCATTTCGTGAAATTACTCGAACTATAATCTTTCGTAAATGATATATTTCGTAATGATATAACGGGGGTTACTAACTATAGTCCTCAGAATCTGAAAAATATTATAGTTTCATATTAATTGTGAACCAACTGATGCAGTACACTTTCAGGATGTATTCATTCAGTACACCCTGAAAGTTTATTGCATCAGCCAATTGCCAAAGCCCAAAGTTCTGTGGACACCAATAGTGCCATCCGTCATTTCATCATTCCAGACATGAACTTAGAAGATTAAAATTGTATGGATTTAGTCGAGTGGCAAAACTGCAAACTAACGAAACTACCCGTTACGGTTTGTCTATCGACTGACGATCTAACAACCTTGGTGAGCTTAGAATGATCGATTAAAGATACCAGCTATTATAACTTTCCTTGTCCGTCTCAATCAGTAGAAAGATGCATGAAATTAGTCACTGAAGTGCTGGTAAAGTTCGTGGACTAGAACAGAGTGGGGATCACATATGATCAATTTAGGCCTCTCGAGGCTTTATTTGAAATCAAGTCATATTATGAAATTAATTTACTTTAAATACTTCTTCATTTTAAGTTTATTTAATCCATTTCGGTTAAACATTTCTGTATTTTAATTAATAAAATACTAAATTATTTTGTTCATTTTATATCATTTTTCTGATTTGTGGTATATGAACTGCTGGGATGCAGTAAAGCAGCAGTAGATGAAGCGATCGTCAAGAAAAATGAATGATTACCGTTTTTACTTTGCAGTCTATGACAAATAGTTAACAAAATTTATGACATTTTAATAGATATAAAGTAAATTTATTTACTTCTAGACATATTATAGAAATTATAAAAATTTAGAAAAAATGAAAATTCGAAATTTTTACAATTTCTTATTTTAAATATGGTCCCTTTGCGGCAGTAAAAGATATGATTTTATCATAATGAACATTTACCGGGGCATTTCTTATATCTTTATGTAGCTATTGCGCCCTATTAGAAATTGTATTCGTACGTTTGGATAAGTAAAAAAAAAATATTGAAAAAAACCTGTTTTTTGCGATTTTTTGAAACTTTGGCCTCCTTGCGGCAGTAAAAGATATTAACAGATCGGTGTAATATTTTACGAATTTATTATTTTATACAAAAAGCAACTTTTCCGCTCTGTTACATTTCGATTATAAATATTTCGGTTTTTTCGACCCACCCTATTACAGGGGCAGTCAAAAGTTTTCCGTTACATGACGGCCAATGGGAAAAAATTATTTCAAGTGCATTTTAATAATGTTACAGCCTTTCGACAGAATGAAATTGTTACGCACTTATGAAGCGCACTAAAATATACATTCACTACAATATGAGATGCAAAAATATTTATAAAACGAGTTATAGTACGAACGCACCTTATTTGCCACGTTTGACGAGCAATTTCCAACTTGTTATAGATTTATTATAGAGAAGGGAAAATTACTGTTACATGTGAGATAAATATTTCATTTAAATACTCACCGAATAATCCACACCAAAATATTTTCAACGAGAAGACGTTAGGAGCAATCCAAGAAAGGGCTATTCCCATGGAACCAATGACTCCTCCCCCAAAAGTAGCAGCTTTAATTCCGTATCTTTGTCCAATGACACCGATGATTGGACCTGAAAAAAGATACCACAATAAAACTTGAATGCTGTGGCCACGACAAAGTTTTCTTCTTTATCCTTTCACTGTTCCCTAATATAGAAAGAAAAGAGATTTCCGAGGGAGAAGCATACTCCGAGTGCCGTGTAAAAATCTATCACTGCTCATAATGTTTCCAAAGGACTCGGAGTGAGGTACAGTACGTGAAAACTGCTTGGCGACCTGCAGGCTTTTATAATGCTTGTTCATCCTGCACTTAGATATGACTATTTGTTTAACAACATTCTTCTTAAGTTCAATAACAAGTACAGCAGAAGAACCACAGCTTTGGCGAGATTATGCAGCGAAGAACCGTTACAGATCGACTTTAAAAATAGCAAGTTAATTTATACATCAAGATTTTATTTACCATCCATAATCCGAGAATCAATAGAGATATTTTTACACAACAAGAATATTTGCAATGATTCAGTGTCCCTTGATTTACCTAAAATTTGGAAAGAGATGCTATGTAATTTCAATAACAATAGTAAAAATTAATCCACACTCGCAAATAGCCAAGATAATTTTATTTTTATTTTATGTTTTGCAATGTTTTACATTATGCATGTTGTCTCGTGACATTGTTTACCATGTTATTGTTTTGTTAAATTACATGAAAATTAATCCACGCTCACAAATAGCTAATTTAATTTAATTTTATGTTTGCAATGTTTTTCATTATGCATCTTGTCTCGTGACATTGTTTACTATGTTTATTGTTTTTAAATTATGTGAAAATATTTTCTATCATAAATGATTTTGAAAATGTCTTCGTTGGTGTGACGAAACGATCGTCAATCTTAATAACGATATTTTATCACTTTTTATAGCATTATTTTACTTAATCTGTTTATAAGTGATTTCTATACATGTTTTTATAACATTCTTCTTGTATTACTAATCCCATTAAACTGTGAAAAGCTGAAGCTTTTGGTGTTTACATGCCCATTCTTATTTAACATCATAGGATCGATTTGTTGATTTTATTTACCATTTTTTGAACGAGAAAGACCACATTTACGAGGAGAAATTTCTAAGTAAACGTGTAACAAACATTTTGAGTTTGAAAAAAAATAATAATAAAAAAAAAAAGATCATATGAATATTACTAACAATGCACCTAATAATAGACGTTAACTGAACTAAGGTATATTGCATTAAAGCCTGCATAAATGAAATTGCACATGACAGGCGAAATATCTGTTCTAGTAAGGCTTCTGTTACAATAGTATTATATGATATTCTTTATGTTGCAAGCACGACATTTTACATTTAAGAAATAATTCTGTCATAAACAGGGTCCATTTTACCAGTTTTCCCTTTAATTTTGAAACAGTGTATTATTAAACGTGTTTATGTAATTAAAAATTATGTTTAAAATATTGAAAGTATATAATTGTAATAAAAGATGATTGTCAGAATTACATAACATTTCCTGCTTGTCTTACAAATCTTTCTGATTTATTACAGATCTTCCTCCTACAAATATTTATAAGAGTGGTATAATAGGAATTTAAAATTTATTTTTTCGACTTTCACAATTTTTTGAAATTGATATAGGTACTGCAAATATTAAATATACGTCTGCAGGTCGCCAAGTACTTTTCACATACTGTACCGCACTCCGAATCCTTTGGAAACGTTATGAGTAGTGATAGATTTTTACACGGCACTCGAAATATGCACTCCTATATCGCTTCATTTTATGTGATATCACTTCTTTTTATGACTGACGTTTTAGGTTTATGTCTTGGCGTAATCATTTACATCGAGCTGTTTTTCATTAGATAGAAGTAAAAAAATAATTTAATAGTGATGTTATAAACTTTTCAAAAGTGTAATATATCTAGTAAGACATAATGTTGAATATTTTTAAAATAATTGAAAACCATTTTATCGATCCTTACAAATCTCAGAAGAAATCATTTATTTTTTAGAAATTATAAAATATGTCGAACTAACCAGCAATATTTTTTGCTGTTGTTCTGTATGCTATATGGTGATTCATTAATTAACTCAGCAAGGATTTTATCCTAATAACTTTTGAAAAGCTGCCTTTACATTTTCAAAATTCCCATAATTTCACACAAAATATGTAAAGACTTAAAAACAGACTGAATAATGAGCATTTTTTTTATCACCAGGCGTGCTTGAGGTGATTTTTAAATAAATTAGTTTTTTTTTCAGGAAATCCAACATCCCTCCGATAAGCGTGGCGAAACTCGGATTATCTGATTCAGCTTTGTTTTTTCTTTTTAAATGTTTTCATAAGCTCTAACACGTATTGGATTTTCTGAATTTTCAATGCATGTACTTTCTAAATTCCTAATAGGACATACTATACTAAGTCGCATGCTTTCCAACTATTTTCTCATATATTTCGAATAAATCATACGATGAATTTTAATTCATTTCAATAAAAGTTCAGAATTTAATATTTCATCGTTATGAAATGATTTTCCCTAATTTCAATCATATTTGTAAATTTTAAATAGATCTGTTATCTGATTTAAAATTAACTAAAAGCTAATTTATGTCATATTAATAGCATTCTTTAATTACCAAAGCCAAAATAACAGAGTCGATAAGTTTAATAAATCCCCTTATTAATCTTCTTAAATGAAAAGAAAAACGAAAAATTCCAATAAAATTGCCAAAAATTAATTTGATATAAAAGGATTGTAAAAAAGGGAAAAAAAATAAGTAATAAGAAACTAGACTCACTGTATTAATTTTGTAAAATGGTTTAAAAAGAATAAGTTGCAAAGTTGTGAATATTGAAAAAATATTTGAGTATATGTGCGTTTTAGTATAAAAGTAACACAGAAGAGAACATTTTTCCGCTTATTTCAATATGATAAACAGTAATCTTAAAGTTCTGTCAAATTGTTTTCATGACTATAAGTATTCTGTGATTCACTAAGGAGTTTACATTATCTTTCTGAGCATGTTCTGTGGTTTCTCCGTAGTCGGTGTTACCTATAATCTTTCCATAATCGAGATTCATTGATACGTTTCTATAATCTAGTTTCTCCTCAAATATCAGCAGGAAATTCCGCGATTATTATTGTGCGCATTACCTAGTGAAAAATCCTTCCGATTTCGTGCAAAATAACATTTCATTTAATTGTTATCTAAATTTTGTGTGCAAAAATACTCATGTATTGGAATTTTAAAAGGGTGTGTGCTGAAATCTAGAAGCATCTTTAATAAAATGGGTAATAGAAACGTCTTTCATAAGGTAAAAACCTGGATCTTTGAGCTTTTAGATGAACAAATTGAATTCATATTCAACTTTCAAGTAACATGATAAAATTTTCTAGAGATTAAAACAGTACAAATTCATTAAAATACATGCCACTCAGTAAATATCCATCGGTTTTAATGTAATCAAGATGTTTTAAGTGACCTTGTAAACGAACCGTAAATGCTGCAATGCTGCCTTACAAGAGAGAGCTTAAATAGGTAGAATGCAATAACATCTACCCTATTAAAATCAGCGCGCGTATCTATCTGTGTAACCTCACAAACTCGGAAACCAAAGAGTGCAGAGCTACGAAATTTGGTACATGGGTTGCTTGTAGGGGCTCATGAATGATTGGGGCCAGAAATTCGAAAATTTTAAATAGATTTTTTTTTCTGTTTTTGATGAATTTTTGCTTTTTTTTATTTTCAACCCGTAATGGCTCGAGTTCTAATCAGTTCTAAAAGTTTACTGCAATGTGAAATATATATGTTACGTACGCCACGGGACGATAATTCTTTTAGCTCACATGCAAATATAAGTAGAGATATACATATTACGTACATCACGCTGCAATTAGGAATTGATTACTTTAAACTGGTATAAATCAAAAACTAATTAATATTTTTACATGAAACTTTCAAAAGTTTGAACTACTTATAAAAATAATTCAAATGCCGTAAACAGCGTAAAAATCCGATAATTATACATTGATCTTGTCATCTTGTCAACAGATGACAAGAATTTAAATGAACAAGAATTTAAAAAGTGCAAAAAAAAAATTTTTAAAATCACATTTACTAAAAATCTATTCGCCGGATTCCACTTTACTTTTGTTTTCTGAGTCACGTGGCACGCCCATTCCATACAAACAAAAATATAACTCGAGCTATAGATGTATCAAAATCCCGTTTTGGTCAGTCCGGAGTACTAAAAAAGTACAGAGTACTAAAAAAATTTTGAAAAATCGTTTGGCATCAACTGGCGCAAATTCCTTTCATTTACGGTTCATTGCAGTGTTGTTTCTTTTGCTTGGCGAGAAACTCTGTTGAGTTTTTCAAAGTCGTATTATGCAATTCTAAATCTTGTCGTAAAATAATGCCTAATATTCTATCCGTCTTTCAGAATAATGGCTTAGAAGCTTCCCTATTAAGCATAAATGTTTTAGGGAATTTTTTACTTAATGGCTTATTAAAATACAAATAAAAAACAAAAAATAATAGCACAAAATACACTAGCAATATATTAAAATTAATTAATTTAAATATCTAAAATTTTAAAAGAATGAAATTAAAATAGCTTTATAAGTAAATTTTTACCTCCTAAACAGCGTATTGCCTCTGCGATTGCGAAAGGTTCAGCAGCATCTTGTCTTGAAGCACCATAAGTTGCAATAACCGCCACGTACAGAAGTGGTCTCAATCTTGCCAGTCCGCTCGCTATAATATTAACAAAACAAACAGCTATTACAACGACCCATGCCTGTCCTTTGTCCGGTTCTTCTAACTTCACCATGTTTATTAATATAACTCCTCTAATTTTTTCACCGAAATGCTTCGTAATCTTCCAGAACTCCAATGGAAACTTCTTCTCAATTCATCACTCCCAAAGAGAAAGAAAAAATACATAAAAAACTCTTTAGTCATTCTTGAAAGAAGAACTTTACACATATCTTTCAAGACAATGTAAAGTAAGCTTGAATGATTTTCTGTAGAGGATTATACACGCTTTCGTTACATATCTATTCTTAAAATCTCTTTTATTCGAAGTTCGAATGAATATCTTTTTTCTTTCCTTTTTTCCCCGGAGCTCCTATCAAAGAACATGGTAAATCGTATTAAGTATACCTTTAAAATGTGTCCAAAGGCGTTTGCTGTATCGAGAGAAACTATAATATACACTAGAAAACAGAAATTCTGCTTTTCCAGAATTTAGTATCGCCCCCGATGAGGAAAAGGAAACAATGTATAGGGGAAACTAGGGAGGGTTGACCCACTTTTTACAAAATGATTTTTAACTTTTTAAATATTGAATCTAGAGCAAAGTTTTATATATCAATTTATTTATTATATAATCAGCTATCAAAATAAAATTGCAACATAAGTGTAATATGTAAGAAATTTGATAAAAGATCGATTTTACGCATGAGAAAATAATGGGTCAAGGCTCCCCATATATGGGAGGCTTGACCCACTATATGGAAGACTTGACCCACTGTATTTTATATTGAAAAATTGGCAATAATAAACAAATGTACAAATAAAATAAGCTTAAAAAATGCAGAATACCTTTATTCTATAAGGTTTAAACAAATAAAATTAGTTTAAAAAACGCAGAATACCTTTAATCCACAAGGTTTAAACAAATAAAATAAGTTTAAAAAAACCAGAATACCTTTAAGCTACAAAGTTTAAACAAATAAAATAGATTTAATAAAACCCAGAATACCTTTAAGCTACAAAGTTTAAACAAATAAAATAGGTTTAAAAACCACAGAATACCTTTAAGCTACAAGGTTTAAACAAATAAAATAAGTTTAAAAACCCATAATACCTTTATGCTACATGGTTTAAAAATTTAGAATACCTTTAAGCTACAGGGTTTAAACAAATAAAATAAGTTTAAAAAACGCAGATTACCTTTATGCTACAAGATTTAAACAAACAATTCGATGCAAAGAATAATATTAATCCATCCTTTTAGGGACATTTATATTCCGAAAAGTCAAAATCAAAAAACACTTTTAATTCCCTCCTTTTAGTATCTCCAACTGATTTTGGAGTTGGTAATTTCATGATATCTTCTTCTGACACAAGTGATACGTCTTCTACTTTTGGGTAAACAAATAAAAATGCTTTGGTATGAGCTCGACGTAGAAAAGTAATAAGAAAATTATTACCCGCTTCCGTCTGAAGCACTCTTCCTGCATAATGAAAAGTATTAGCTTTAGCTACAAACTTAACTAAGACAAAATTTCCGGTTGTTATGTGTGATTTGTCACTGGTAGTTTGCATAAGCACTTTATCTTCATTGTCCGAGTGCTGAATATGAAATATTTTCCTTTTCACTGGATGCTTTTGGGTCATCTGAATAGTCTGTAACTTTTTCTTAAGCTGTTTAATAGTATGTTCAAGTTCAATCTGTTCTTGAACAGGTGTATCCGTTAATATTCTGGATTTCGCAAGTTTCCTTATTCTTTTCTTCTTGGGTTCAGCTTTTGGGAATGGTCGAATCTGTTCAGGTGTCAGAGTCTCAAATTTATCGTGTGCTATGCAACAGCTGCATGATAACGTAACTGCTGAGGTACTGGCAATATTTAATTAGCATGTTGTTTTATGTGGCAAGTTATCAGTAATAAGATCAAGGCAAGAATCGGTTGGTGGGGGTCGATTAGTCAGTCACCTGTGATCCCAAAAAATCAGACTCATTGAATACACTGGAGTCGTAAGGATATATTCCGGTAACATTAAAACCTTTCTGGATGTTAATTGGATTAAAAGCGCGTGGAAAAGCTTTACCAATTAGTTCTGGAATATCATAAAGACTGATTGGCTTGCCTGGATTATTTATCATAAAACTGTCGCATGCTTCATTGTAAAAGGCTTTAAATGGCCCAAAGACACTACGATCTAGGGGCTGAAGTTTGTGACTGGTGTATGGTGGTAATGTAAGAAGAACAATGCCATTTTCTTTGCAAAAACTTAGCCCATTTGGACCCACATGACTTTCATGATTATCTAAGATTATGAGAACTTCTTTTTCCTTGGCACATTTGGCATATTTCCCGAAATGTGTTAAAAAAGTCACAAAATTTTCACCTGTCATCCACCCACTTGGGTGTGCAGCAGTATACGTTCCAGGAGGAGCTCCTTTTGTCATACTTTCTTTAGCACGCTGGCGGGGAAACATTAAAAATGGTGGTAGGTAGGCTCCCATACATTTACAGTAAAGCACATAGTAATAAGTTGCCCTCTTTCACCAGAAGTCACTTTAGCCACTTGTTTTACTCCTTTCTGAGCAATGATTTTCTTAGGGATATGAACAGTTGTTACACCTGTCTCATCTACATTGTAGATACAGTGAGAAAACTGATACTTCAACATTACTGTTTTTAAAATTGCAAAAAATTCTTTAACTGTAGCTTCATTAAAATTTGTTGATCTTCCTAAACTAGTAGCTTGAGGACTTCTCAGTGGTAACGTGTTATGTCGATGCGTAAATCCTCTTAGCCAATCATATGATGTACAATTAGCAGCATGCCAAGTTTTTGGAATTGTTTTTTTATTTGACAAGTCATACTCGAATACAAATTGCCGAGTCAGTCTAGAAGTCAATCCATAATGCAACTTTGCTGATAAAATAAGGTATTCTGCTGATAATTGTTCTTCACTATCTGTAAATATTTGTGTTGTCACATACTTTGGCGTCATTTCACAGTGTTTATCTTGGCGATATTTTACTACGTACCTTCCTAAGGTTTTTAGATCAATGCTAAATTCTTTTGCCGCTGCACAAATACAACTTGTCATTAACAACTCTTACGACTACAGTCTTCATTCTATCTGAAGACGTCTTTATTCTCTCCCTTTTACCAGGTTTATAGAAAAATGGCATCTGTAAAAGATACACAAAAAATGTTTAATTACTGTTATAAAATAATTGAATAAGAACAAACAGGATGAAAGCAAATAAAACATGGAAAATATTTAACTATTGAAAATAATATTTAAATGAAATAAAAGTTCTTATCAACTTTCCCATTTAAATTTGGAGCTGTACATATATAACGTTATCAACGTTTTGGTAATTTTGGACCCCCTCCCCTCCTTATGATATTATGCTGTTGATGCGTTCCCCAAATTGGTGTCGTTAAAAAATCACGCCATTATGGGACGTATATGACATCTTTGCCAAACTTTCATATGAACGACGAAGGGATCAGACCGTATTTGTTTATAGCAGTTGATGACTTGAACTATTATAATATAGATAAAATGATGGCGATAGAATAATATTTGGCGACTTATCATTTGTGCCTGGCTAGCATTAAAGTACCAAAATGACACCTAGATTATAAAAAGCGAAGTGGTCCACCTGGAACTGTTGATGATAGTCACATGACTTAGGCTATTGTTATAGAGATTGTTTTAAAATACCCGGAGACAAAGTCTCTTATACTTAATTTATTTTAGCTTCTTTTCAAATGTTTAACTGATCCTCTTTAATCAAAAACGAAAACAACCATTGGATGTCTTAACGGCAACTGATTTGTCCTTAAATTTTTGCAATCAAAGGGAATTGAATGGAAACCCGTTTACAGGGAGATCTGCACAGATTTTTTCAGTATAATTCAATATTCTCTAATATTTTTAAAACCCATCAGATTAGCGTGTTTTTAGATTCTGCGGTGTCTGAACGGGGGGTTGGCGAGCGTAGCTTGCAAGGGGCAGACCCCCTAGTTTAATAAATAATATTAATCGGAGGGCTCCAGATATCTCACAGCTTGGTAGGGCTAAAATAAGAGAAACTTTGAAAATCAGAGCTTCATTTCACAGCTCATTGTCATACTTATTTCTCCCTCCAGCTCGTCCCTCGATATCTCTTCTCAGCGTGAAATGACAATCATCGAGAGTAACATTTCGAGAAAGGACGAAAATTGATTTCTCATCCTCGACAACGTCATAAGAAATGTTGAAAAGAGACCGAGAGCGAGAAACGAGAAGTGACAACGGGAAGCGATGAGTTACAATCGATGTGGTATCTCGAGGTAAACGGGCAGTTTGCATCCAGAAAATATATCTCGAAGTTCGAGAGAGAAAAAGAAGAGTCAAACTTACCGCGCTTCTGGTGTGTAAGTCATAATCTCCCAAAGGAGTACATGTTTTTTTCCATTCGCTTTTGTTATTAACCGATATGGGTTAGGAGGTATAGTGGTTTAAGTTATCAGTTCAATTGTTGATATAGAAGTTTTCTATTGAATTTGGCGCCAGTTTGTTCTTGATATTTAATGTTTCTCTTATTTTAGCCCTCCTAAGCTGTTCCATATCTCTTAATATTAGAATGCTATTGTTAATAGCAAAACTGAACTGCAAATTATGTGTTTTCAAGATTTTAAATGTCGCCTCAGGAAAGGGGATTTTTCAAAATTATTTTACCCCACTCATGTAATATATTAAAATAAGGGTAATCTCATAACCTTTCTAAATCTACCTTTCTTTTGTCAATCCACCGTTAATTTTAGAGCTCTGGGCTTAAAATGCTCTAAAGGAATATACTTAGCGGCGGTTTTTTTCGTACTCTGGTACGGTATCTTCCACTTATAGGATAATTATAAGACTAACATCAAATTGTCTAAAATCGAATTCGAATAAAAAATATGGACATAGGTTTCTTAATTTTAACTTCTTTCTTCGCCTCAAGAGGGCGCTTTAAAGTTTTGTTTCTTCAAACTTTTAGTATACTGTTTGTCCAAAAATTATAAAATTCAGAAAATAAAGTCTTTTCACTCTCCCCTATCTTCTCGTATCAATTTTATTTTTAATATCACCAGGGGGCGCCGCCCAGCGAAACATTTTACTTTTAGCCTCAGGCTATTCGTATTTTTCATCTGTTTTTCATAATATTTTGTCTCATTGTTTTTCTTCATTGTAGATACTATTCTCTAAGTTCTTGACCCATTCTGAACATTTGGGCACTCATTCTGGACCAGCTGTGGCCCATCGGGCCCCTCTTCATTTGTCTGGCTCTAATCACACGCTTCACTTATTCTTTTACCATTTCTTCTTTTTCTTCAATTTTTTTCTAATGGTTTGGTTTTTTTACCATTCTCAACTTCTCCTAGTCCTCTCTTACATCAAGTTAACTTTCATCCTTGGTCAGTCCTACTGTCAATTTGGGGCCTAATGTCCTTTCGGCATTAGGCCCGGCGTTTCTTTTACCTTTTCCAGACACATAATCTAATACCACGTTGGCAAGGATTGGAAGATTAAAAAATTATCCGAAATACCAAAAATGAAGTCCTTTGAAGTTTTATTTTAGTTATAGAATTCCTTATTAGTGGATATATTTGTCTGTTTACCTTTCTATTTTCCGATAACACTCATTTGTTTTCGATAAACGAAGAAATTCCACAGCATTAGACACACTTTAGACATTTAGGGAACTTTAACTTATATCAAACTTTCTGCCTTTATCGAAGAGAGGAAAATGCTAATCGATTCTAACTAATGCGCCTAAAATAAAAAATGAGTTAATAAATGTGACAGAAACGAGCTACTTTGAATTTCGATACATAATTAAAGAGTCATGTTGGAATCGCTAGGCACTAGAAAACAATTTCCGTGTTAGGCAGGTTCCCTCTCAGCAGTTATATATGTCTGGTTATCCTTACGTTTTTCGATATAGCTGTCTCGTTTTCGATAAACGGAGAAATTCCACAGCATTTGATACACTTTAGACATTTGGGCAACTTTAATTTGTATCAAACCTTTTGCCTTTATCGAAAAGGGGGAAATGCTAATCGATTCTAACTAATGCGCCTAAAATAGAAAAGAAGTTTGTAAGTGCGTCAGAAAGTAACGCCTTTGGATTTCGATACAGACTTAAAGAGTCATGTTGGAATCGCTAGGCACTAGAAAACAATTTCCGTGTTAGACAGGTTGCCTCTTAGCAGGTATATTTGTTTGGTTGTCCTTACGTTTTTCGATAAAGCTGTCTTGTTTTCGATAAACGGAGTAATCCCACAGCATTTGTCACACTTTAGACATTTAGGTAAGTTTAAGTTCTATAAAACCTTTTGCCTTTATCGAAAAGAGGGAAATGCTAATCGATTCTAGCTAATGCGCCTAAAATAAAAAATTAATTTATAAATGTGTCATAAAGTAGCTACTGTGGATTTCGATACAGACTTAAAGAATCATGTTGGAATCGCTAGGCACTGAAAAACAGTTTCCGTGTTAGATAGGTTCTCTCTTAGCGGGTATCTTTATTTTACTATCCTTACGTTTTTCGAAAGAAACTTTTGTTTTCGATCAATGGGGAAATTTCTCAGCATGTGACATTTAGGGGAACTTTAAACTGTATCAAACTTTTGGAGTTATCGAAAAAGTGGAAAGGTTATTTGATTCATCAAATGCGCCATAGTTATGCGATTTGGACATTGCAGTTTCATAACGAAGAAAGGGGAATTTATTCCAATGCAAAGAAAATCATTTTAAAATACTGAAATTCAAATGAGACATCTTTATAAATTGCTTCCATAAGGTTAGCATTAGCGAGCGGGTCTTTTCACTTGACTGAAGTAATCCCTTAAGCCTAAATCAGGAGCAAATAATTGCGATAGCAGAATTATCGAACAAGCCCTATCACTACTATGAAATTTTCGGCCAGAATAATAGCTAAGTTTTCCAACAATTGTTTTTATCTTCTCTCGTTATAATCGATTGTGAAAATTCTCGATTGTAGATTCTAGGAATTAATCGATGGCTGTAACGATTGTGATTTTTTACGATGACGATTTTTCTCTATTGTCGAATTTTCGAGAATCACCCATCACTACTGCTAATATCCGAGCCCTCAACCATTGTTAGATCTTTAAGAATAATAGAATATAGATTATTTCTTTATTGTACAGAATAAATTTGAAAATAGAACAGTACCTTTGATTTCTTGATGCAGACTCCAGTGACGTTCAAACTTCGTCATCGAAGAATTTTATTCCAAGCAGGCGACTTTTGAAGTGCATGAATTAAATAAACAAGAAACTGTCGAATTTGCATTGGTGAGGATAAAGCATACTTAAAGAATAAAGATTTCACTCAAAGAATTACGAATTAACTGGTCTTTCATATTTTTAATTGAACAGAATTAGATTTAGATTTTAACCACACACATCACGAATCAAAACATTGTAGCATTCGATCATAGTTCCGCAGAACAGCAGAAAAATAAAACAAATAAATTATCTAATAAAAGAAAAAAAAAGACAATATTACTGTACATAATACTTTAAAAATGACAATAAGAATTTTAAAATTAAAAAAGAGTAAAAAAGAATATGTTTTAAAATTATTTAAAGTCCTTTTTTTAAAAAAAAAGCAGTAATAGTTCGAATCAGAAACTGTCCTTGCAAAATTTTTGTGCTGCCATCTACAGCGATTTGATATTACTAAAAAGTCTTTGTTCATAAGAAAATCATACATCCTCCGCCCCCGGCAGGAGAGGGGACACCTTTGAAATGGGACGCTTGATGTCACCGTCAGCTGTTTTAATCAAAACAACTCGTACAAGATTGTCCGGTCCAGGAAAAGTCTTAAGAATGCGGCCCAACTTCCATCTCATGGGCTGAAATCGATCGTGAACAATCACCAAGTTTCCTTCTCGTAGATTAGCTCGTGGAGTAGTCCATTTTGGACGCTGTTTGGAGATGTTGAAGATATTCACGTGACCATCTACGCCAAAATTGATTCTTTGCCTTTTCGATCAAGCGCCACCGAGCATTTAATGTTAGAATTCTGGTATTCGAAGATTCTGGAATATCAAGGAGGGGTGCTCCTATTAGAAAATGACCTGGAGTTAATGCACGTGGATCTGATGGATCCGAAGACATAGGAGTTAAGGGTCTTGAATTTATACAACTTTCAATTTGACATAGCAAAGTAGTTAATTCTTCAAAATTCAATACACTAGATTTACATGATCTTAGAATGTGATTTTTAGTAAGCTTTACAGCTGCCTCCCATAGCCCACCAAAGTGTGGTGCATATGGAGGGATGAAATTCCAATTGATTTTCTGGCTCGAAAGAAATTCTTGAACTTCATTTTTTTTCAAATATTGGAATAGCTGCTTTAACTGATTAGCCAGACCTGTGAAGTTTTTGCCGTTATCTGAATATACATCGGACGGCAGACCTCTACGCGCGATAAATCGCTTCAAGGCTGCTAGCAGGGCTTGCACAGACAAGTCTGGTGCCAACTCAAGGTGTACCGCCTTAGTGCACATACAGACAAATACTGCTATATAAGATTTAATTTTGATCTTAATTCTTGGCAAATTTGGTTTAGTTAGACAGGGTTCTGCAAAATCTAAACCCACCTTGGAAAATGGACGGATTGGGGTGATTCTGTCAACGGGAAGGTCTCCCATCATTTGTTGACAAGCTTGAGACTTAAGGCGTTTGCAAAGCACACATTTATGGAGCTCTTGTCCTACAGTAGAACGACCGTTGATAAACCAGTACTGTTGGCGTATTATTGCAAGTACTAGCTGTGTACCTGCATGTAGATGTTGCTCATGGACATGTTTTATCAATAACTTAGTAATAACATGATTTTTCGGAAGTAGCATAGGATACTTTCTATCAAAACTTAACGACTGATGTTGTGACAAACGTCCACCAACTCGAATAATATCACTCGAATCTAAAAACACATTTAATGATAATAATTTACTATTACTTGGTAAGGGCTTTCTTTCTTTTAATAATTTAAGCTCGGTATAGAATTCAGAAATTTGTACTAATTTCACAATACATTGAATAGAATCAGAGATTTCTTGTGCACTCAGATTTCCAGATTTTTTTTAGCACTATGCTTAGCATTATAGACGAATCTAAGACACCACGCTGTGACTCTTAATAGCTTAGAGAATTTGGAGAACTTAAGAATAAAGTCTGGAAGGGCAATTAGTTGAGTTACGTTGCTGACAGATTGAATTGCAGGATCTAACTCAGATATCGGAGGATTATACAAAGGTATTGGGATTGGTTCATTTGATAGCAGCCATGGAGGCCCATGCCACCATAGCGAATGATGAAGAAGCTTTCGTGGTGGAATACCCCTAGAAGCTGAATCAGCAGCATTTAGAATACCTGGAATGATTCCACTCACATGAAAACATTAACGATTGGATTTGACACACTCGATTTAGAACGAATTGATTTCCTTTTAAAGGAGCTGATTTTAACCAGCCGAGAACAATCTGCGAATCTGACAATAGATAAATATTGTCAAAGTTTATTGGCAAAGTATCGATAATGGCTGAGCATAACTTGGCTAATAAAAGAGCAAAACAAAGTTCAATACGTGGCAGTGTTTGAGGCTTTATAGGATTTACTTTAGTTTTAGCTGCAATCAAATTTACAAATACTTCGTCAGGAGTAACAACACGTAAATAAGTAACAGCAGCATAAGCTTTACCTGAGCCATCACAAAAATCATGTAACTGAATTTGGACATCATTTTGATAATAAGAATTAATATATCTGGGCATTTCAATTGACTTTAACAAATGAATTTCTGATAAAAACTCATTCCAAACCTGTAGTATGGAGTCTGGGATTTCTTCATCCCACGAAATCTTATCTTTCCAAAGATCTTGCAACATGATCTTTAATCTTATTGTAGTAGGAACTAGGAAACCCAAGGGGTCAAATGTTGTAGCCACTACTGATAACAAATCTCTTTTTGTTTTTACTTCTTTAAATTCATTAAAACGAATTTGTAAAACATCTTTGGAAGAATCCCAAAGTAGTCCGAGGACTTTAACGGTATCATCTTCCTGAATTACTTTTTGCGATGAAGCCTTCATTTCATCTGGTAAATGAGCTATTACTTCTGGATCATTACAAGTCCACTTACGTATATTAAAACCTCCGCTTTTCATAACTTCGATTAACTCAGTTACTAAGATTTGGGCATTTTCCTTTGAATCCGAACCAGAAAGTAGATCATCTACGTACGTACTTTTTCGAATTATATCTGAGAGGCTTCTTTATGATTTTGCTCATTGTCATTTGCCAATTGGTGTAATGTCCTAATGGCCAAAAATGGAGCGCAAGATGTACCGTACGTAACGGTCAACAGCCTGTATGTTTTAATAATTTCATCTGAATTGAATCTCCAAAGAATGCGTTGATAATCTATATGATTTTGATTGACGAGAATTTGCCTAAACATTTTCTCGATATCAGAACTAAAGGCGATTGGATGCATTCTGAACCTTAACAGTAGAGGAAAGATTTCTGGTTGCAATTTTGGGCCTATCTCTAGATAATAATTCAAGGAGCGGCCTGCTGAACCAAAAGCAAGGGGTTTTCTTGAAGTTTTTTCTCCAAGAAGTAGAAACGTTTTAGGGTTTGAGATTTAGAGTTCCCTAGAATAGGTTTAGATTTAAAAGGTAGATTTACAATATATCTTCCAGATTCTGAACGTGAAACTGTTTTCGCGTAGTTATCCTCAACTAGAGAAATTGGATCAGAAGTAGGAACCGATTCAAGTTCCCAAAATTTTTGTAGTTGAAAACTTATCTGTGTAGTGACATGGCAACTAACTGAATTTTGATTTGATTCATTCGAATAAATGATCCCCGAAAGAATCCAACCCAATCTAGAATCAACAGCACACGGTGATCCTTTAGGTTCGAGAATTGATTCCCCTATTATGATGTTAGCAAATAAATCTGCGCTTATAAGTATATCAATAGGACTGGACAAATGAAAATTAGGATCCGCAAGGTTCAATCCTTCAATGTGTGGCCAATATTTAGTTGTAATCAAAAAATTTGGTAAATTAGTTGTAATCTGATTAACAACTAATGCATCTAAGTGAAAAGTTTCATTATTGAAATGTGGAGAGAAAGTCAAGGAAACTTCCTGAAGAGCCGTTTCTGCGACTAAGTTATTGATTCCCGAGATTTTATGATTTGTAGGCCTTGATGGAAGACCTAGTTTTTTACAACAAGCTTTTGACAGTAAACTTTTCTGAGAAGCACTGTCAATCATAGCTCTGCAAGGTATGAATTTTCCCGATTTAGATTTAACTCTTATAATGGCTGTAGCCAACAATGTTTGAGAATTTTCATTGATAGATTGAGAAGTGAAACAATTTGACTCAGAATTAACAACATCATTTGGTGTTGTAACACGATCTTGCTGCCTGAAAGAATTCTGTGATGCAGGGATAGACTGATCACGATGAAGAAGTGTATGATGTCTAGAGTTGCAATATTTACATGTGGCAGTAATAAGGCAATTTTCGACAAAATGATTTGATCGTAAACAGTTGGTGCAAAGCTTTTTAGATTTAACTAATTGCCAACGTTGATCAACAGATAATTTTGAAATTTCTGGGCACTTATAGAGGGGATGGGATTCATTACACTGTGCACATGAAAGATTTGCAGTTTTATTTACATTATCCATTACAACTGCATTCGCGACAGACTTTTTTGAAAAATGTTGAGACTTATTTTCAAACTTTTGATTAGATTTGGCTTCACCTTTAAAAAATTCACTATTACAGCTCTGCAAACTACGAGCCTGTTTTTCGAGAAACGTCATTAACATTTCATAAGTTGGAAACGAATCATTATTTAATGATAATTCGCATTGCTTTTTTAAGGATTCATCAAATTTCGCCTGTACAATATACACTAAAATCAAATCAACAAATTCATTAAATTCAAATTTCAAAGATTTTAAATTTCGAATCACTTCATTGCACGTATCCAGTAGCTCTAAAATAGTTTTCTGCGTGTGCGATTTCAATGGTTTGGCATTAACAAATTTAGACAGCAATGAATATGCCAAATTCTTACGATTATCATACCGATTAACTAACGTTTCCCAAGCTTCTTTATAATTCTCACCAGAAATTGTAAAAACCGGAAATTAATTTAGAAGGATAATTCTTGACACTGGCTACTAAATAAGAAAATTTCAACTTATCTGAAAGAGATTCATTATTATGAATCGCAGTTAAAAATGTCTGTTTGTATGTTATTCATTGAGTGATATCACCATAAAAAATGGGTAACTCGAATTTAGGAAGCTTTAGAGCGTTATTACTAACTCCTATATTTGAGGTATTGTTAGCTGCACTATGATTTTCTTGTGATTTTATGCCTTGATTTTCTAAAAACTGTTCGATTTTAACATCATCAACAGCAATATCTTTAGCTTCAGTAAAGTTATTGTATAACAAATTTACGCTTTCTTCAGCTACGCCAAAATAAGATTTTTTAAAATCATTTTCTAAACATATCAATTCAGCTTTTAGCTTCTCAATTAATTTTAAGTTTTTATTTTCAATTGCCTCAGTAACCTGAGCACTAAATCTCTTTATCTCTTTTATAGTGAAAAGGAATTTCGATTCTGACGCAGTTTCTGCTTTGGTTTTCATGATAATATATTAAATAAATAAGATTATCACTTGTTATCTCCGGCTCGACGGACCAAAGAATTATATGTTAGATCTTTAAGAATAATAGAATATAGATTATTTCTTTATCGTACAGAATAAATTTGAAAATAGAACAGTACCTTTGATTTCTTGATGCAGACTCCAGTGGCGTTCAAACTTCGTCATCGAAGAATTTTATTCCAAGCAGGCGACTTTTGAAGTGCATGAATTAAATAAAAAAGAAACTGTCGAATTTGCATTGGTGAGGATAAAGCATACTTAAAGAATAAAGATTTCACTCAAAGAATTACGAATTAACTGGTCTTTCATATTTTTAATTGAACAGAATTAGATTTAGATTTTAACCACACACATCACGAATCAAAACATTGCAGCATTCGATCATAGATCCGCAGAACAGCAGAAAAATAAAACAAATAAATTATCTAATAAAAGAAAAAAAAGACAGTATTACTATACATAATACTTTAAAAATGACAATAAGAATTTTAAAATTAAAAAAGAGTTAAAAAGAATATGTTTTAGAATTATTTAAAGTCCTTAAAAAAAAAAAAAAACAATAATAGTTCGAATCAGAAACAGTCCTTGCAAAATTTGGGAAGGGTCAGTCTGGCATTTGATATCGTAATTTTATCCATATTGGTTGTATCCATATATCCATTGATTAGTGCCAATTTAGCATACACATTATTGCACGTACTTCTGTATTTGGATACAACCCCTCATCTTTTTGCTTCATTTTGGGAACAACGGATTTTGAGCTTATTCTATAAACGATTATTATCAGACTTTTCAAACTATGTTTTTGAGACTTTTACAAAAGTTGCTCTATACATTTAGCTAACACATTATGCACATTATATTTAGATTGCATTCGCGCATGCGCAGTGAAATATTGTTTAGTAAACCTGCTCATTTTTCATCCAATTTTTATTATATTTTAATTCTGACTACAGGGTTTTGTGTACAATATTGTTCGTCATATTTTCTGAAAAGAACTTTTTTTTTATATTAAGAACTCTGCAAATTATAAGCAAAAAACTTGGCGAAATTTGGGACTATCTATATTATAAAGGACAAACATATCTCTGCGTAACGCATACGTCATTTTGTGAATGGCAACACTTTGAAATTTGAAATAAAATTTCGGTTTTGCAATTATATCTGCGGCAAATTTTTAAACTTCTAAACATTGCACATTTTAAATTTTAACACCGTTGTATTAGGAAAAAAATGCTCTTTTAAATGCATTTTGCTTGAAAGCTGTATCTCAATTTGTTTTTGAGATATTAATTTTTTTGTAATTTTTAATACAAATTTTGTAATCGTGGCAACTGAAGTACTCCATTTATATTCAAAGTAAATGGAAAATAGTCATGGTTTATTATTTTTATTGATTATATCCTTATTGATGCCATTTTCACATTACAAATAAAAGTAACTTTTTAATAATTTTTGAACAGAAAATGATGTCAGACATTAAAAAAGAACACGCATTTTTCTTCATAAATCAGTTACATTTCAATATTTTTACATTACGCTGATACTGAGTTTGAGACGCTAGGAAAAATGATTCAGTGTGTAAAAATTATGTCTTATTTAAAACAATACGATCATTTATTTTGATAAAACTAAATATTTGACCGATACTAAATGGCCAATATGACAACTAAAGGCAAATTTCTGAATGTTCTTTTTTTCGCGGGTATTGAGATTAGAACTTAAAGTTCACATGGAAAGTTTTATCGGACAAACGTGACTTTAAGTTTGGAAATACATTCATTAATAATCTATTGCGCGTTAAAATACTTTCAAATTGTGAATTTGAGTGGTGCGTATGTAAATTATGAGAATGTGAAAATAACGTACAGTTTAGATTTTATGGGGAGAAATTTTATGATGTGACAAAGCGAAATACTTTTTACTGATTTTTCATCCCGTAAAAACAAACATAAGAGCCTCAATCGATAAATTCATCATAATTATTCATCTTGATTACGTATTCTAATAGAGGTTAATTTTTCAATAAATTAAGCTGCTGAAGTTTGTGGAAATAATATTTTGAAAATATTATTTGTTTTAAGAGTGAGACAACCAATGTTAGAGGAATTTTTTATTGTAATTATTTTTGTAGGTTTACTATTATAAATTCGATCTGAAGTTCCTTTGTAACATTTTAGTTCGTCGAATTTCGACGGGTTCCAACTCGTTTTTATAAAAACCTTAATTTCTCTACGAGTATGCATGCTATCCGCATAAAAATGAAGGATGTATATTACAATAAGCCACTTATTAATTATCTCAAGTTTAAACGGTTTTGCTCCATTAGTGTTTACAGGGTTATCCAAAAGATATTCGTTCTTTTTCCATTTGTTGAAGTTTTCTAGATATGTATTTTTCAAGATATTTAACAAAACGTCAAAAATCGCAAGTGACCGGTCACTTTCGGACATATTAGTATATATCGCTGTGGGGAAAGGGCGGGAGAGGGCGTCTTTTATTATCGTTATCATTTTTGATCCAACCAAAATTTTCTCCCTTTTTTTTTTACTGACTTTTCCTTTATTTCAAAATACAGTGGAACTCGGTTAAGACGCGTTTCAAGGGAGTGGACAACAGTCGCGTATTAAGCGGGATCGCGTATTAAACCTGATTTGTATAATGTTGCATGAACTGGGCTTATTTACACATCTAATCGATTAAATGAGTTAAATTCATATTTAGTACTTGTGATTGTGATAACGAGTACCATTATTATTAGTCCTTTTCTCTCTATTCTAAAAAAAAAGTAACTTACGCTGTCACCGCCGCCAGTTTTGAATATTTTGCGACTGTAGGTCTTTCTTCTAATATTAAGAAAAATATTGCATACAAAAATATGAAAATTGCCGATATTATAGAGAAATGTTTAATAAACGCGCTGATGCAGACAGTTTTCAAATCGAAGAATGATTTTAAGAGATATTTATTGCTAAAGTTGGACAAAATCGTCCCATTAAAAATGTTTTATAGGAGCAAACACTATACATGGGAATTAATTTCTTTTTAGATCATTTTATACGTTAGAATTTCCCGGTGTGCAGATTGCATTTATTTTTTTTAATTTGACTCATTTTTTGAGGTTCTATTTCTATTTTAAATTCAAATTTTAAGCATATCCTAAGAAAATAACGCAATAATCATACTATTGCGTAATTTTTAAGCTTTAACTCATGAAATGGCAAATCAACTATTTCGATGGAATTGAGAAATTCCGTCGTAAACTGGGCTGCTCCTTCAGGTTTATCTTTGACGGAATCGTAGCTGTGGTAGATTTTATACTCTCCAGGAAGCTTCTCAATAATTTCGGAGTTAATCTTGCTGACATCTTTAATTAAGGGCGCAAGGATAGCTCGATCCTTCATTTCTTCATAACTTCCTTTCTTTAAGCAGTTTCCAAAGACTTCATCAATGAGATGACCATTTGAAAGTATATCTACGGGTTCTCAGGTAGCTCCCCATTTCCAAGTTTCAAAAGATATTTGGCAAATTCACTTTGTTCCGGATCAACGCGCATGTTATCTGTTAATGAAATTGAATTGAAGTGGTGCCACAGCTCACTTTTTTTGATTGATAAATACAATATTTCACTTCTGTTTGCTCGTAGTTGGACGGGTAGACATTGATGGAAGCCCCCTCCTAGGACCATAATCTTTCCACCAAATGACAAAATTGGATTTTCAATAGAGCGCAGCAATTGATCTATGTTGTGAAGTCCGTATTTTGGCAGCATAGGAGCTTCATCCATCAAAAATGCATCAACTTTGCTGAGTTCGACTGCCTTAGCGGATCTAGGTTTGATGTTGGAAATTGAATCCGGTGTCAATGGAACTTTAAGTCCAAAAGTCTTCTGTGAAGTACTTCCATCAGATAGCAGAATATAAGCAATCGCAGTGAATTCGATGCACTTTACTTTATGCTTTTGTCCTGAAAGGATGTATTAAAGAGTTTTGTATACAAAAGTCTTTCCAGTGCCTCCAGGTCCATCAATAAAGAAACATTTTGATCGAGGGGTTGAATCGTTTACTGAATGTAAGATAGTATCAACAATTTCAATTTGTCTCCCTTTAAGAAGTTGATACATATGTTCTCCAATTGAAATAGACTCATTGGTGTTCATAGTTTCTTCATTTAGCATGTTCTCGTATCCATCAATATCGTCCATACCAAGTTGATGAACCCAGTATAGGAAATTCCTACCTTCAGTAGCTTCTGTATTTAACTTGAATGCGATAATTCGATAAGCACGATTAAGAGCTTCTTCGACAGAATTAACCATCCGTCCTGTTTCTCGGATGAAGTCTTCAGCCAAATACTTCTTAAGCATTTCCCATAGGCGTCTTGGATTTTCAGGAGATCCAAAACTGAGAATCTGTGTAAACAGCGTTCTCATGACTTTAGGCATCTTCGACATAGCAGATTCTCGCAGCCTTTCAATCCATTGTTGGTCATCGTAAGTTAGTCCACGAACTAAACAAACTTCTTTATATGATGCACATGTAATGCCATCAACTGTTAGCATATCTTCGCAGCTTGTTGCATTCTTAACATGTTACAGCAACATTCGTAAGTGCTAGAGTTCTGGCTGGGAGATGAAATTTACGTTATGTATTTGACCAATAACGCGTAAACGGCGACTTCTCTGAATCCATTCGCTGGATTTTCCATCCCATTTGAAGTATTCGGGAATTTGCCAATAGTAGTGATATATAACTTCTTGGGAATTTCCGTTCCGAAGATTATTTTATTCTATTTGTTTTAGGCCTCGATTATGCCGGAAATATGCCTCTAATGTTGAACCTTTCTGACCCGTATCTGCTAAATCTTCTTGTGCTAGATCAATGTTTGCAATTCGAAATTGACCTGGTAAATAGATATCTAATCGTTGAACAGAATGGCTTTTCTTTTGAATCTCGTTGCCAAATAATCGCCAACATGCTTCTGGTGGAGTGATACATCGACCTTTAATATAGGTGTCTACTTCATTGTACATAAGTTTTCTTTGGTTTTCAACGATCTTTATTGTTGCACAATCATACCCTTTGTAGATATATATGTAGAGATATTTTACAGCACGAATATTTCCTACATATTCAACTTTTATATCACACTTGTATCTCTTCAACAGATAAGCATTGTATGGAGCTACGTGACGGTTATCTTTTGTTATTTTATAACCATTTACATCCTTTTCATAAACAGCATGCTCGTGCGAAAATTCTAAACTATGTTGATAAAACTGCGGATTATATCTACGTCGATAATATGGTTTTCCATCGTCCGCTAAAGAAGTGATTTCGTTAAAGATTTTAAGACAGTTGAAGCGACATTTCATGAACCCATTTTTATTAATCATACACGGTGCATTTGTGTTTAGTTTCCCACACGGATTGTGAATCATCCCTTTTAGCACCAGATTTCGTAATTCAGGATCATTATTAATGGGAATTTCCGCTGAAATCAGGTCATCAAGTTCCTCTGGGTTACGGCTTCTATCTTCAGGAACCATAATCAGCAGCAGATGCATATGTGGGAGGCCACGTTTCTGGAATTCTATTGCATAAACGTAAGCGGCAACTTTTTCAAATACTTGTTTTTTGTCCAATTCTTCAATAACGTCATCGAATTTAATTTTCCAAACTCTAGCGACGAGATCAGGTCTATCTTGAGCAGGTTGATCATGTATTATTCAATTTTCCAAGACAACTCTTGATGCCTCTTTAATTTCTAGCCATTCAGGATTTGATGTCACAGTGATAAAGAAATCTGGCAATCCATATCTGTAGACAATGGCCATCGCATCTTCGAACTGTTCAACATAGTATCGCGTCGATCCAATGAATGAAGATGGCAGTATTATCTTTTCACCAACAACGGCATTTTTCTGTTCAGTGAGTGCCTTAATAATATGGGTAACGCAAGAATATTGATGCGATCGCGCTCCACTCTAATGTATGTATCAACGAGGTATTGTTGGAAAAGCCGACCACCAAAATGCAAAGCGTTGAAGTGTATTTGGCGCAAATCTGCACCTATAATAGCTGTTTCTGGAGAAAGGTATTTAGTAAGTTCAAGTCAAAAAGCAATTCTATATTGTGCTAATTCTAGTCGAGTAAGAAGCTGACTACTTGTATAAGGTGTTTGCAATTGTAGATCCACAGAATAGTCAAATATTCCTTTGGGGTAAAATAGTGGATACGTGAATGGTTCTATCCGTTTATCAATATTACGCAAATTGACAATTTTTTTTCCACGTTGATGTACCACCATTTCGTTATCTGGAAAGCTTTGATCGGCATTGAGTGTAAGCACGGCGCATACATCATTGGTCATAGGGACATTGAATCTTCTGTAATCAGCATTTTCTTGCAATGTAAACAGAAGTTTGACATATGGAGCTTTTATTCCTTCTGCTTTAGCATGTCGATTCACTTCTTCTTCAACTTTTCGCATCATTATAAATGATTGTGCAAACATATTTTGAGACCGAATAATATGCTCTAAAAGTTCCATTAAATTTCGTCTTATTCCATGGTTGAGAGGATATTCGAGTCTTTCGTTAACAGCATCTTCTGAACTTAAAAAGTACATCTGACCATATTGCGGTCGTTCGAATTCGCCTTCACTGTTTTGTATTGGATGAGCTGCCATATTCATCTTATGATAAACTTGTCCGCCGGCGACAAAGCTGTAAATACCATGGCTGTTAATTGTTCGATCATCATGTGCCTTAAATGAAGCCAAAGCAAAGCATGAATTTAAATTGCGAATTTTTTTGTAGAAATTTTCAGCAAATGGATGGCATTTTAAAAAGAGACGCACCAATTCATTTGGAAAAATGGGGAAGTCAAGCCTAATTTGGCCATGTAAGCAGCAGTCGCCAAATGAGTCTTAGTTAATTTGATTAGACACATATTCTTCTGGAAAAAGAATTGCTTTGCAATCCAATTTTTGATATGTTGCTTCTTTGTTAACCGTGCACTTCCATGTTCGCATTCGTCTATTTACTAAAATTTGCAGGCGTCTTATGTTACGGCGTCTTTGTTCTTCTAAATATTGATCTTGTCGCTTATTTATTTCATTTGCTATGTGCTGAATGGAACATTGCTGCATTTCACGTATGGGTTGAATGCGAATTTTGCTTGTTTTGCCAACACTTTTCCGTCTTTTCAATGTACACAATTGATCTAATTCTTGGGATCCGGATTCATTAAGACAATACATCATATCTGCGATCTTTTGTCGGCTTCTTTCTTTAGCAGCACGCATTGGTCTAGACGTTGAAATATCATTTTCAATTTCAGTATTTCTAGTCGGACTCGGCATACTTTCGTCAAAGTTGAATTCTCCTTTTTTTAGGCCGTCCTGCAGACATAATGAATATGCAAATTATACTAAATAAATTTAAAGAAAAATGAATACTTTAGTTCTAACTTCACAGTATTAGAAATATTTACTTTTTTCAGTAAACATAGAAAAGTTATTACTAAATATCAGTAGAATATCAATAAGTCATGGAGTTAACTTTTGTATTTACGGCTCCTAGTCTTAGCACGGTCAGAAACAAAAGTCAGAGAAAATGATGTCATAGATGGGCAAAAGTTGAGAAATTTCACTTTTAATAGAAAAATTACTTGTTTTCTTTTAAATATAGTGTCATTTATTCAGTGGGGGAAGAAATATAAATTTAAATATTTTATTGCGAAACATTTATTCGAGTATGTAAATAATATATTTTAAAGTAAAAAAAGGAAAAGAAAAGAAAACTTTGCATATAGCCGAAACTTTGGATTGTCGTATATGAAAAGTAACTATTTTTATATGCATGCGATTATCAAGCATATCCTGGGTGCTATACTCCATGTTTTATAAATTAAATGATTATTAACAAGATACGTCAATGTTTGGCGACAAAAATGAGCTATGTGGAAAGATTGACACAGAAAAATAATCTTGCTTTTAAAATTGTTGCTAATTTTGCGCTAGGGTATATCGCCATTGCAACAAACTATACAGATGTTTGTAACAATATGGCAGTTGTTTTAAACTTAGTAAAAGTATAAGCACAGTTGTTTATCAAGAAATATTACTAATGTTTATGAAAATATTTAAATTCACGAAATATAATCATAATCAATAATTATAATCAACCAATTTGTTTTTGTTCTAGCCAGTTAAAACAAATTTTATCGTATTTTTGAGCTGCATAAGCCGTTATCTAGTGCTCGATTAAGTGTAGAAGGCAATCTTTTAGTGCCACTTTCGAGATTACCTTTCATTGTGTTGGCGAGGATTCCGATTACGGACAATTAAATATAAAAACAATTGCTTAAAATTACATTTTTTTTCTACCTAAGTCGAGACTTAGTTGGAAGGTTTTCTCATATTAGAATAAAGTATATTTCATAAAAATCGTCAGAATTTTTTCCAATTAATACCACTTTTTTGAGTAATGAGCTTATTTTAACCATAGAAAACGATTTTTCTCGAATTAATGACTTAGCTATATCGATTTCTTGAGCTCGAATTAGAATAGGCGTCAAATTTTATGAAAATCGTTAGAGCCGTTTTCGATATATAGCAACATTTTCAGTGCTGAGTTTGTTTTAATCTATCAAAACGAATTTTCTCGAATTCGAAACCTAGCTAGATGTGTTTCTCGTGCTCGAATTAGTATAGAAAATACGTTTCGTGTAAATTGCATGAGAATTTTTCGATTTATAGCAAGCAAAAATTTCGGCAAAGATATTGTTTTACCTTGTAAAAACGAATTTTCTTGAATTTGGGACCTAGCTAGATCTTTTTCTAGTGCTCGGTTTAGTATATGCGTCAAGTTTTGTGAAAATCGTTAGAGCCGTTTTCGATATATAGCAACATTTTCAGTGCTGAGTTTGTTTTAATCTATCAAAACGAATTTTCTCGAATTCGAAACCTAGCTAGATGTGTTTCTCGTGCTCGAATTAGTATAGAAAACACGTTTCATGTAAATCACATGAGAATTTTTCGATTTATAGCAAGCACAAGTTTCAGCTAAGATCTTATTTTACCCTGTAAAAACGAATTTTCTTGAATTCGGGACCTAGCTAGATCTTTTTCTAGTGCTCAGTTTAGTATATGCGTCAAGTTTTGTGAAAATCGTTAGAGCCGTTTTCGATATATAGCAACATTTTCAGTGCTGATTTTGTTTTAATCGATCAAAGCGAATTTTCTCGAATTCGAAACCTAGCTAGATGTGTTTCTCGTACTCGAATTAGTATAGAAAATACGTTTCGTGCAAATTGCATGAGAATTTTTCGATTTAAGCAAGCAAAAGTTTCAGCTAAGATCTTGTTTTACCCTGTAAAAACGAATTTTCTTGAATTTGGGACCTAGCTAGATCTTTTTCTCGTGCTCGATTTAGTATAGGAGGCAAGTTTCATGAAAATCGATTCAGTAGTTTACGATATCATCCGTAATCGGGAAAATCGCGTGCTCGTTTAATATATATGATTAAAATTATGTTATGTCAATTTAATTAATTTGGCGATTTGTATAATTTCGCGAAATTGGTCAATGGGATAACCAAGTAGTACCGTGTATCCTGAATTCGCCTATATCTCTCGACTACAGACTACACTGAAAACATACACGAAAGCAAAAAAAAAAAAAAATAGAGAACAGGAATTCTGCTTTTTCAGAATTTAGTGTCACCCCCGGCATTTCCATTACTTCATTTTCTTCTGATGGACTGATGGCTTCTATTATTATGAAACAGCCATTACAAATGAAGTATTAGGTGAAGATGAAAGAGCAGTCGTAAAAAGTTAGAATTCTGATTTTCTGATCAGAATGGGGAGAAAAATGGCCATTTTTTTTTTTTTTTTTTTTTTTTTTTTTTTTTTTTTTTTTTTTTTTTTTTTTACGGCTGCTCTTTCATCTTCACCTAACACTTCATTTATAATGGCTGTTTCATAATAATAGAAGCCACCAGTCCATCAGAAGAAAATAACTCGGTTAAGCGGGACTCTACTGGAGTACAAAACATATTTCAATTTTAAGACTTAAAGCACACGTTTTATTTTACATAAAATAACGTTATTCGTATCCGATTAAGAATTCCACATTTACGATCTACTCTTAAACATCTACAGTAAAGCATGCATACACATCACTATCGCGAAATAATGCACAAATGCAGCAAAAAGATTCCGTCATTCAAGAATATCGAAAAAAATGGCTATCTAATGATTAGATACTTACAATTAAATATCGTATATAATAGTTCCATTGTTTTAACAGAAATCATTCGTTTATATTTTTTTCAAAATAGCACGTATTTTAATTACATTTTCTTTCGTTGTTACGAGAAAATGGCAACAAAAATATATAATTACTATTTTAAAACTATTTTTCATTTACTTTCTATAGAGATGGAGTACTTCTGTTGCCAATATTAAGCAAATGGCTCCAAATACTACAAAAAAATTAATATTTCAAAAATAAATGGGGATACAGTTTTCCAACAAAATGCATTTAAAAGAAATTTCTCTTTCCAATACGACGATATAAAAATTGAAAATGTGCGTTGCTTATAGAAGTTTAAAAAATTGCTAAAGAGTATTTAATCGTAATGCTTTGTTTTACGGCTAACTTCGGTAAGGTAACGTTATTTTTTGGACGCAAAATAAGCTGGGAGAAAGAAATAACATACCATACCGCATGCTAAAAAAAAAACAAAAAAAAAACCGAAGAATGTTAGGATGCGGGATTTTTCATTCAGATATCTGCCACTATTTTCGATTAGTAATATTCGCCTTAATTAATCTGTTATTAAATAAAGTAAATATAACTATACGGAAACAATGATTTTTATCTGAATAAAAAACATCCGCTAAATAGGCCACTCTGAAGTAGAGAAAAAGAATTCGCATCTTGATCAATGAATTCGTGTCTTAACCCATTACCCTCTGGTGTTGCACTCACGCAACGGTCAAAATAATTCCTCATGTTTAAATTAATTACTTTGCTACCACTATTTTAGAGTTAAAAAAATTTCCTTATTTATTGGTAGAAACTTCGCTGTTTTAATAAAGCGAAAATAACTTTTCTGAATTTGTGGTGGCAAAGAACTTTCAACAATAAATTTTTAAATTCTTACTTTATAGTTTTGGCGGTTAATGGGTTAAGCGTGATTTTTTTACTCAAAAGACCGAAAATCTATCGCGTATTAAGCAAGATCGCGTAATAACCGTTCGCTTATTAAACGTGATATATTTGCATTCGACTTATGAGTGATGTTCAAGGGATCAGAAAAAACCGCGTATTAATCGGGATCGCGTATTAACCGTGAGCGTCTTAACCGGGTTCGACTGTAATCAAATATCATTTTTTTTAATTTTATGAAATTACAAAGTTATTGTTAAAACCATTAAATGATTTTAAAATAATTCCATTCCAGAAATATGGAATACTTCAACGTCATTCCTATTCTTCTGGCATATGCGCATATAATCCGTTGTTGGAGAAACAATAAGGTGCGAAGTATATTTGAAACGATACTTGTGTTTACTAGCAAAAAAATAGAAAGAATGTTGCACACCAGCTTTGTTGATAAAAAAATCTGCTTGTTCCCTCTCCGTGCTGGTGACAAGTGCAAGAAGGAAATATTACAGTTGAACGCATTTATATTATTTAATACTTTCATAGAGGAAGTATCACTTTTAGCTGTTATTTGATAAAAAAAATTATTTCGCATTATAATAGTGATATTGTATCGATTTTTTCCCTTCATTTGAATCAGTAAAGAATGTGAATAATAAATAGATAACTATATCTTTATATAACTTGAACTGTATAAAAATAACAATAATTATAAAATAAATATAAATGTATTTTTTTTATTTTTTTTAAACAAGCTTTTATTAAAATTCGCAAAAATATAGAAAATGTATATGTTTTTTTAGATGCACTAAAAAGTAAAAAAGAAAAGAAAAAAAAACTTAAATGCACGAAATTTAAATTAAATTGCGGTGAGCTCGATTATGGAAGATTATTGAGTTTAAATAGGAATTTTGCCAAATTAGCCAGCTATCGCCAAGTTGGCTTCATATATGACAACTCATTTTTGTCGCCAAATTTGGCGAATTTTGCTAAGTTGGCAAAATTTGACGCTGATGTAGTAATCCTGTCATTAGCATTTTTCAACAAATACTCATTGTTGAAGCGCATGCTGATTTCTCCGTTGGAAATCAAACGTCTGATTTCTCTGTAGAAAATCAAGCGTAACCATTAAGTAAATTTGCCGCTCCCCCCCCCCCCCCCAACCATTGCCCTCTTTAGGAATCGAATTTTAAAAAATCAGTGTCCCATTCCTGTATTGCCCTCAGGAATACATATATATTTCAAATTTTAAAGCTCAATGTCAACAGGAAGTGGGTGAAAATTGATTCACAAGATTTGACTGCCACACACAAACATAATTGTAAGTTAAAAGAAAGCTTGTACATTAGAGGCCAAATTTTTGAAGACGTAACTCGACGATACCGCCAAAATGAGGAATTGGTGCCCTCTCTGTTCGTACCATACCAGGATATGACGAGACAGACAGAAATATTCTTATTGTACTGATATGTACCTTTAATGCGCCAAATTTTCAAGCCGTAACTCGACGACGCGTTAAAATCACCAAAATTAAGAATTGGCGTCCCGCTCTGATCATCTCCTACCAAGATACGACATGGCAGACTGAAATATTTTTACTGTACTGGTATATTTAATGTGCCAAATTTTGAAGCCGTAATTCGATGACGTGATAGTACTGTCAAAATAGGGAATTGGTGCCCCGTTCTTCTCTCTTTGTACTAAGTTATGTCGAATCAGTCATTTTCTCACGCACTGTTAATAAGCTTTTTCTAAACTAGGGATGCACAACCTGGGGCCTGCGGGCCAAAAGTGGCGTGCGATGGGTTAACTTGTGGCCCGCGAATTTCGTCAAATTATAACTGAGAAAATCGCAATTTTTGTACATGTGTCGCTAGAAAAAATCGGCAATTTTGTCAATTTGTCGCTGGAAAAAATTGCAAATTTCGGATTGATCGGGTTCCGAAAAATCGCGAATATTGTCGTGAATGTGCGAAAAAATCTCAAATTTCGTTAATCGAGTGCGGAAAAATCTCGAGTTCCGTCAGTTTATTGCAAGAAAATCGCTAATTTTGTCAGAATAAGTTAAGAATCGTGAATTTTGTTCAGTATGTAGAATAAGTTCGCGAATTTCGTTGATCAAGTGCGGAAAAATCACGAATTTTGTCGATCGGTGCATAAAAATCTTATATTCGTTAATCGGGTACAGAAATATCGTGAATTTTGTCGATGAGGTGCTGAAAAATTCAAATTTCGTTGATCGGTTGCAAAAAAATTGCGAGTATCGTCGGTTTATCGCGGGAAAAATTACACATTTCGTCAGTCAGTTAAGAATAACGAATTTCGTTGATCAGGTTCGAATAAATCGCGGATTTTGACAATCCTGTGGGAAAAAAACCTCATTTCGTTGATCGACTACCGAAAAATGGCAAGTTTCGCCAGTTTTTTGAAAGAAAATAATCGTGAATTTCGTCACTTTTCCGCAGGAAAAAAAAATATAAATTTTGTCAGTTAAGAATTGTGAATTCCGTTGATCGGGTTTGGAAAAACCGCGAACTTTGTTGATCATGTGCGAAATTTCGTTGATGTGCTTCGAAAAAAATTGCGAGTTTCGTCAATTTATCAATAGGAAAAATCGCGAATTTCGTCAATTTGCCGCGGAAAAAAATACAATTTTCTTCAGAGTCACTTAAGAATCTAAAATTTTGTTGATCGGGCACGGATAAACCATGAATTTCGTTGATCGAGTGCGGAAAAATCGCGAATTTTGTCGATTCGGTGCAGAAAAAGTTGAAATTTTGTTAATCAGAAAATCACGAATTTTTTCGATGAGGTGCGAAAAAATTGCAAATTTTGTTGATCGGTTGCGGAAAAATTCGCGAATTTCGACAGTTTATCGCGAGAAAAAAATCACGAATTTAGTCAATTTTCCGCGTGAATATAAATTACACATTTCGTCAGTCAGTTAAGAATCACAAATTTCGTTCATCGGGTACGGAAAAATCGCCAATTTTCTCGATCCTGTGATAAAAAATCTCAAATTTCGTTAATCGGATGAGGAAAAATCGCGAGTTTCGTCAGTTTATCGAGAGAAATAAATATAATTTCGTCAATTTGCCGCGGGAAAAATTACAAATTTCGTGACAGTCAGTTAAGAATTTCGAATTTCGATGATCAGGTTTGCAAAAATTGCGAATTTCGTTGATCGGGTGCGGAAAAATCCTGAATATTATTGATAGAGTGCTGAAAAATCGCGAATTTCGTTGATCGAGCTCGGAAAAATCTCGAATTTTGTCAATTCGGTGCTGAAAATTCTCAAATTTTGTTAATTGGGCTCAGAAAAATCGCGCATTTTTTCGATGAGGTGCGGAAGAATTGCAAATTTCGTTGATCGGTTGCGGAAAAATCGCGAGTTTCATTAGGTTATAGCGAGAAGAAATCGCGAATTTCGAAAAATTTCCGCAGGAAAAATTTACAAATTTCGTCAGATTTCGTGAGATTTTTTAGGAGCAGAAAAATCTGAAGTTTCGTTGATCGGCTGCGCAAAAATCGCGAGTTTCATCATCTTATTGCGAGAAAAATTCGAGCATTTTGTCACTCTGCCGCGGTAAAGAAATCACGAATTTCGACAATTGATTGAAAAAAATACAAATTTTGTCGATTGGTCGCAAAAATATAGCGAAATTCTTCAATCGTAAGACGGAAAAAATCGTGAATTTTGTCAAAATTTTCCTTTTATGAAGAAGGAGCAGTTAGTCGTCATAAAGTGTTGTATGGTTATTCATACAGATGTGAAGAGGCTCTGCATACAATTAATCATTTCTATTAAATTATTTTTTATGAACAAAAATCAATATTGTTCAAAAATGAGTTATTCTCCCCCCCCACCCGATATAGAATTCTGTCTGTGTTACTGATGTGGCCCTCGACAACCCAAATATTTTTGTAAGTGGCCCTTCTCTCAAAAAGGTTGTGCACCTCTATTCTAAACCATTAATTGATCCGGAAAGTCGATGGCGAAGTTATACATATGGCAATGTAATGTAAATCGTTATTATGTTTATAGGGTTTGAACTGTACATTATGACGCCTTTTTTTGTTATAAAATTTAGTCTGTCGGGGTTTCTACCAGAATATGCGCAGGCAGATCAAAATATCCTTAAAATACTTTATTTTACCCGTGATAGTGACTCCAAAATAATGAATTGGCGCCCGCTGCTGCTCATATCGTACCAAGAAATGTCCAGGCAGACCAGTCATTCCTTAATCTACTCCTAAAAATCTTGTCTTGCATCATGATTTGATCTCGTAACTCGATGACGTAGTTATTTGTGTCGCCGCCGCCCGGTCTAGTAGCTTAAATGGTTTAACAGCTTAAAACAGAACAAAAAATAAAAAAGGAAATTCCATTAGTTGTAAAAAGAAATAGACGAAATACTACCGAGGATCGAACCCATCTCAGGAAAAAAGAAATCCCATTAGTTCTAAAAACGCAGATGAAATATTACCGAAGATGGAACCCATCTCAGGAAGAAAGAAATTTCATTAGTTCTAAAAAGGCAGATGAAATACTACCGAGGATAGAACCCATCTCATAAGAAAAAACCTCTTTAAAGTTATCGTACATTTTAATACAAGAGAAAAAATGTTACTAGAGCAGTCTAAATAACAATAATTGTTAATATTTTAAATAATAAACAAGGGCAGAACAGATAAAGAAAAAATACGTTTAATTGAAGAGAGAGAAAAACTTAGTGTTTATCATCAATTAATAAAGCACACCTAACATGATTTCATTCATTAAATAAAAATTCTCATTCAAAAATGTTTATTTGATAAGGAGTCTCTTTGCTCTAAAATCAGGAGATTTCGAAAGTATGCGTGTAAAAATGTTTCCGCTCTGGTCAAATAAGACACGTCTTTTCATTACCATTAAATTATTCAGCTGGAATTTTTTTTTTTTTTTTTTTGTCTGTTTTCGATTCCTTCATTTATTTTGAATCTACAATTCGTAAAGTAGTCGAATGAGGTCTATTTATAAATTCTCATATTTGTCTATATTTATAAAGGCTCATATTTTTATATATTTATAATTTCTCATATTTGTCTATGTGTCTGGCCTTGTCTACATAGCGACGCAATTTCTGGCGTGTTTCATTCAGGGAAATGAATCACCTGTGCCCAAATACAACGAGACAAAGAGTCCAAAAAGACACAGAAAGTTCCCTACTGAAGAAGGAAGGTCTTCTTATCAGGCATACTCAGAATATCGTGAAAAAAAAAACTAATTAAACTACTTCTGTATGTAATAAAGGATCAGTAGATTTAATGGCGGAATTACAGTAGAAAGTCGGTAAAAAAATAAAATACATTCGAGTATTTGGTGCGAAAAAAGGAAATCGTCACGCGATTTGGCGAGCAGTACTTTTCTTCGTCAAATGGAAACGATTTTAATGAACCTGAAAATTGCTTGTTAATTGATTTTTAGAATGCGTATAGATTTAATGAATTTAAACTTAAACAATGAGAGAGGTTAATAAATACATTTTTTTATTACATATTTATGTTGCTTATTATTTAACAAGCATTTTTATTACTTTAAAAACAATTTCATATATAAAAAATATTTTCATATATTTAAACGTATTCCAAAATAAAGGCAAGATGAAGAATGCTGCAGTTATTCATTTCAATATCAAAATTTGTTTCGTTGTTTCCATTGCAACCATAGCAACAAATTGAATCAACAGTGCTCAATTGGAGTTCATTTTGAGATTGAAACAATTTTAATTGATTTAAATTTTGTTTTAATTCATAAAAATCTGATAGTTAACTTTCATGTATATATATGACAAAACTATAGTTAAATCAAACTAAAACTGGCAAAACTAAAGTTATTTGCATTAAATTTATTTAAACTAGTTCAATATGAAGCATTTTTATCTTGAAAGAGTAGTTAAAATAGAAAAGTATTCTTTTTTTTTTTTTTTTTATTGCATCGCCAACCGGTGATAAATCGCCAAATATTGAACATTTCATATTTTTTTACGGGCGTTCTATCGAGTTTCCTCCGAATTTTTTTTTTTTATAAACATATCTATCCTCATGAGTAGAACATTCTATAATTTTTCAGATTTTTCGGAGTATGCCCGTATGGAGACCTTCCATGTGAGACTGGTTTTATCTCTTGTCTTGTACTGCGGCGAGTATTAGTTGTCACTTCGTTGATCATTCATCCTACAAACAGCTGGAGATTCCTGTTTTCTGTAATTTAGACTCTGACCACAGCCACCATGTCTCTGGACTACAAAAGGTTCATTAGTCATGCCTGTCGTAATAGTATGTCTCATTAAGCAATCTCGTTTCATTTGACATCAAAGACGGCAAAATCATCAACCAAACGGGACGACTGCCCAGGGCCTCGCGCCAAATGGGCTCTCCTTAGGGGCCCCGAGTCTTTCTGTCCATTTCGAAATGACGTTTCCTCTGCATAAAATAATGATATTTTTGCTCTAGATTTATTTTAAATGTCTCTTTTGAGAATCTCTGACAGTCAAGGGTGATAAATTAGTCCAGTATTCAGTCAAAGAATTTCGACGATCACGAAATATTTAAAATTTTGTAAAGGAATAGAATATTTTACAAAATAAAAAATAATTATGCACATTAAATATGAATGGTAGTTTTTATACATTTTATTATTATTCTATGATATACATAAATTTTTTTTGTTGTTATTAGTCCAGTATTTCAGTATACGTTGGGCCCTGTTCTTTACCTAATGGCAAGCGCTGTTGTAGAGCGCTGTGTAAAAGTAGTATTGAGTTTGAGAGTGTAAAGTTCGAAGAATTTTGTTTAGTGTTGTGAAATGGCGAGGTGTCTTCTCAAATTTGTTGAGTTTGTGTGAGTGAAATAATAAATAATGAGTTATACAGTCCTAGAGCATAAAGTGTATTGTGAGCTTCTTTAGTGTTCGATAGGCCCCATTAATTCCTTTGTGAGGACCCTACGTGACATTGCGCAAGACCCTGTTTGGCAGTTGGTTGTAGGAATTACCTATCTGGTATTTTTTTTTTCTAAATTGATGGTACATAATATTTGTTACATCTATGCTTACTCTTATTTATTATAATTTTTTTATAAGCTACATCTGTTATAAAGTATAGACATAAAAGTATAAGAGAGAAAAAACAAAAGAATAGAGTAATTTGTCATCTTGCCGAAAATTACAAGCACATATAAAGGAAATTATTTAAGAAATAAATAAAAATAAACGTGTTTTGAGTATGCACAAAAGAAAAAATGGTCATTATCAAATTAGAATCTAAACGATATGAAATATTACACAAATCATCAAAACTCGGTGTAATAGGGCTGTGGAAAAACGCGAATTTTTTCAATGGATCGTGAAAACATAGCGAATTTCGTCAACAGATCGCAAAAATAGCGAATTTTGTCAAATAATCGCGATAAAAAACGAATTCCGCCAAAGCATTGCGGGAAAAAACGTGAATTTCATCAAAGGATCGCGAAAAAATTGCGATTTTCGTCAGCGGATCGCGTAAAAAATAGCGAATTTTGTCAAAAGATTGCGGGAAAAACGCAAATTTCATCAAAGGATTGCGGAAAAAATGCAGCGGTATCTTTAGAAAACAGCACATACACAAACATCTATGTTTATTATTATAGGTATAGTTTTTAATCTGAAACAATATACTGCACTTAACTTTTGAAAAATCGGGTTAAGCCGATCGGCATAAAAAATAACTAACGGCAGGGGGGATTTCCTCCCGCCACCGTTTGCCGTAACCTTTCAGAAAATGTGCTGTGAATTTCAAATTTTTTTGTTTTACTCAGAATCCCCTCTGCTGCAGTTGGTCTCCACAGAACACAGACACGCACAAAAACCTCTTTTTATAAATTTCTTCCAGATTAAGTTGTCTGTTGTTCTACAATTCAATGTATAATCAGACTGTACATTAGGCATAAAAAGAAATTTTAAAACGAGGGAGGAAAAAAGAGGTGGCCTTCTCATGTGCAAATCAAACTTATAGGCAGAATATTCAGAAAATGGGATTTAATTTTTTTATGAGATTCTTAAATATACAGCATTATTTCAGTTTACCTTGATAATGTATTCAGGAGGTGACCCAGTAGTATTTAGGATTTGATGCTTATTATTAATGATTTAGGTGTGAATTTCCCCCGGAACTCTATAATCCCCCCCCCCTCCCCTCTTCCCTGAAGTACAAACATCCATTCCAAGAAAAATGTCTGATTCTAACACAGATCTTTGCTGCCAAATAATTCAATATGAAGAATAATGAAAGCACCCATTCATTCAACAAAAAGTATACCCCTTTACTCAACAAAAGTATTGAAGAGATTTCAAGTCCTGATTAATGATATGGTAGCGCTAGGACAGGAAATCATTCATATTTAAACTTATATCCAATTTTATTCTTGGTTAAATGATATCAAAATAATTATACAATTATAGAAAACTGGGTTCGATGTCGATTATAATTTGAAAGTCCAAACCCACCACTAAGTCCAGTGAAATTACTGCGTTCAACTTATTGACGAAACAGTATGTCTCTTCGAGGAATGGAAATCGCCAGCTACTTGCTGTCTGCGAAATCCAACCACACTCCCCGTGTCTCAAAACTCTTCTCCCTTCGTCCGTCACTTTTTCTCCATCCTTTCATCCAGAGAAAAACTGGACGGAAGCCGCGTCCTCTCTTACCGCACTTCCAATCGCTGCGAGGTCCCTGCGTGTTGATTAATTTATTGGAGTTCTTTGTTCTCTCTATGGCACGGGTGTTGCTATCGGACGTCTACTGAGAGGTTGAAACTTTAGCCAGCGAAGGTCGAACAGAGGAGAAAGCCATCTATAAAGGATGTACCGTGGCGAATTTTTAGTGTCAAGGCATAGAAGCTAAAAATACTTTGCGATGCCTGCTTATTGTCCATTCAGGACTTATCGTCCTCTCCCCGTGGGAAAATGTAGTCCGTTGTAAAGTCTAAATCGGGCACAGTTCTGTTAAATTAAATCAGTAATTACTTGAAGACTTTACAGTGTTCTTTTTTTCAGTAAAAATGGATTTTTCAATAAATCCGTCTTGCCTCTTTTTAAAAGGAATGCGATCATTAATGATACTAATTTATTTCTACACTCAAATAGGCATCATTTTATAATTAAATTTGTATCTTGCATATTTACTTTTTAAAAAGTAAAAATAATATCTCTTAATAGTTTTGAAAACTCTTATTTGAGAGCAAGTAATACTGGTTTTAATTATTCATTATTTAATTATTATTAAAACAATAATTAATGCACTTCATTTCTCTTTTCCAAATAAACAAGTTTCATTTATTCCTTTAAATATGAATTATTGTTGGTGGGGACCTACTTTTGTAAAACAGGGACCCAGATTTTTGGAAATGCTGGTCCGGGGACCCAGGATTTTTCAAGTCCAGCGACAACACTGTATACATATAAAAATATATAGCAAATAACACCTTGTAATAATATATTAATTTGAAATGCTAAAAGGTGTAAATTAAAACTTTAAAACCAGTAAAAATACGTTTATTTCGACCTTTGACAGGTTTCGACTCACCCGTCACCCCGAGACATTTTCAAAAACAAATAAATAAAGCAATTCCAAATTTGCACGGTCTATGACACGCCATCATTCAATTATCCACGCATTCTTTCATATTAAGAACGTTACCCACGTATTCTTTCATATTAAGCGCGTTACCCACGTATTCTTTCATATTAAGCACGTTACCCACGTATTCTTTCATATTAAGCACGTTACTTATTCATATATGCATATATCTACAGTATATATATAAAATCCTAATGAAACGAATTTATGAAACGAATATATGAAACGGCTGAAATGTAACGATTCTTTGAATCGACTGATTAAACAACTGATTATGTTTCACGGCAATTTCTCCTAAAATATGGAATACCTTGCGATGAAATTAACACCAAAAATCAATATTGATCCGCAGATTTCAAAACTGGTATTAGAATTTTTAAATTCGAATTAGTTTTCGAAATATTAATTTTTTTCTAATTTTATATACATTTTTCTAATGATGGCAACTCAAATTTTAATCAAACAGATATTTTTTTTCAGATTTTAGAAAAGGTTACTATTTTAAACTAATTTGGCGAGAAGTTTGGCCTCCCTTAAATGTATGCTAAGAAATGTATCATGTTACTTTTATTCATAATTCAATTTGTATTTCATTATCATTTTATTTAATACAAACAGAAACATTTAAAATAAATGGCTTTCACTTCTTTATTATTTTTAAACGAAATGAAAAGAAAAATATTAGGCACATATGTCATATACACACCGGAATACCTAATTGGCGCCAAAAGGGCATTATTTTGGTTGACATGGTAACCCGGCTATTGTTGTTTATTTAGTAATAAGTGTTTATTTACTTTATTTTCTTTTTTTTAATTACATAAATTGTTTTGTTCTATAGTTAATTATTTTTTTGGTTATTTTCATTTAAAAATAAAAAATAATAGAAAATAATTAAGAAATACAGTACTACTTAGTTATTCCGTCGACCAATTTCGCCAAATTACATAAATCGCCAAACCACTCGCCAAATTATAGAAATTGACATAATTTTTATTTTAAGTAACGAAAAAACAAAGAAAATAGTATAACATTAATAAATATACAAATAAAACGTCGAAATAAAAATCTCTTGATGACGTAGAGACGTGTAACTTGCTTAAAGTCAAGTGAATGTGACATTTATCAACCATTATTTGCATTTGATCTTATAGTTTGGTGATAGATTTTTGTTTGACGGGATAACTAAGTAGTACCAAAAATACACATGTAACTGGTATTCGAAAACGAGGATTTCGCCAAATTTTCGTAAAAAAATCACGTCAAACCGGGTGGGTATATGGCATCTGTCGAAATATTAAATGATGTAACAAACGATGACATTTAATTTCAACTTCAAAGCAATGTTTTAATTTACCACTCGAAAAAAAAAAAAAAAATGCTAACTGGCGAGTTGAAAAATAGTTATTTGCGAGATTTGTACCCGTCTAGCGTAACATTACCAATAATTCTTTGCGACAATGCTTTTATGTAGTATTATTCGAAAAAAAAATTGATTTTTTTAAATCGAAATGGAAAACTTTCGGCACAGATGCCACATACGGCCCCATATTGGCGCTATTTTTTTCTGACGCCAATGTCATATACGCAACGGGTACTTAACTGGCGCAATAGTATTGTTATTTTGCTTGATTTGATAAGTCGGATGTTGTTGTTTATGCTGTTGATCTTTTCCCCAAATTAGCGTCGGAAAAAAATCGCGCCAATACGGGGCCGTATATGATATCTGGGCCAAACTTTCATATGAAAAGCGAAGGGATCAGCGCGCATTTATTTATGGCAGTTACATGACTTGGACTATTATAATATAGATGAAACGATGGCGAAAGAATAATATTTGGCGACTTATCACCTGTACCTGGCTAATATTAAAGTACCAAAATGTCACCAGGAATATAAAAAGCGAAGTGGTTCGCCCGGAACTCTTGATGATAGTCACATGACTTATGCTATTGTTATAGAAATTGTTTTAAAATACCGGGAGACAAAGACTCTGTACACTTAATTCCTTTTATTTTTAGCTTCTTTTCAAACGTTTAACTGATCCCCTTTAATCAAACACGAAAACAACCATTGAATGTCTTAACAGCAAAAGATTCGGCCTTAAATTTTTGAAATCAAAGGAAATTGAATGGAAACCCGTTTTCAGGGAGATCTGCACAGCTTTTTCAGTATAATTCAATCTTCTATAATATTTTTTAAACCGATCAGATTAGCGTGTTTTTAGATTCTGCGGTGTCTGAACGGGGGTTGGCGAGCGTAGCTTGCAGGGGGCGGAGCCCCCTAGTGCATCCTATAAAATTAAAATGTAATGTGCTTAATATGAAAAAATACGTGGGAAACTGAATGATGGCGTCTCATAGACCGTGCAAATTTAGAATAGCTTTATTTATTTGTTTTTGAAAATGACTCGGTGTGAGTCGAATTATGTCAACAGTCGAAATAAACGTATTTTTACAGGTTTTAAAGCTTTAATTTACACCTTTTAGCATTTGAAATTAATGTATACATATCAAAAAGGAGAACAAGTTGGAAATTGCATATCAAACGTGTCAAATGAGGTCCGTTCGTACTGGAACTAACTTTATAAATATTTTCTGCACCGCATATTGTACTGAATATATATTTTAGTGCACTTCATAAGTGCCTATCAATTTCATTCTGTTCGAAAGGCTGTAACATCATTAAAATGCACTTGAAATAATTTTTCCTCATTGGCCGTAACGTAACGGAAAACTTTTGATTGTCCCTGTAATTAAACTATATATCCGATTTTCATAAAATTTGAAATGACTCGACAAAATTTTGCAACAATTATATATTTAAAATTTCATACCATTCGGTTGGGTAGTTTTTGCTCTGTTATATGCGGACGGACAGACAGACAGACGGACCGAACGGCGACTATAGGTGCTACGTATTTACATAATTATGAACGCACCTAAAAACGGCCATTGTAGAGATCGATCTTAGCTAGCCAGTAAAAAAAAAAAAGGCACCTTTTAAAATATTCAAATGCAAACGAGATATCTTTAAAAAATTCTTCTACAGGATTATCTTTAGGAAATGAATGTTTTCGCGTGAATGAAGTAACCTCTTAAGCAACAAATTGTAACCTGAAATCTGCTCTTTTACTCGACTTTAAACATTGCTATCTAGAGATAATGACCAAACATCTGAAAATCCAGAAGTTGGTAACATGAAACCTAGAGGAAGATAAAAAAAGAAATAAGAAACTCTGAAAGAAAAATTATACACGATTGCTATTTAGTAAAAGTGTCCGAAACTAGATCGATATGTATTCGAAATCATTCAAATGGTTACAAACGCCCTTTTTCTTTTTCACGCCTTTTTCACGATTACCGTAACAGCTCTATCTCAAGAACTAATGCACGGATTTTCATCAATCTTCAGATTCAGTTAGTTTCTGATATGATTTGATGCCGTTTACGATTTGGTGCAAATCGCCCAACAAGTAGTGCTGCTATGCTGCATTTTTCATGATTTTTGCAATTACACTGTAAAAAAAAAAAAAAAAAAAAAAAAAAAAAAAAAAAAAAATCCTTTAAAATACGGAAATTGTACTGGAAATCGAGACACCAGTAATATTTCCGTATTTTAACGGATTTTTTTTACGTAAATTCTGTGTGAAAACGGAATTTTCTCTGGAATTTACGGGAAAAAATTCCGTTAAAATACGGAAATAGTACTGGCGTCTCCATTACCAGTACCATTTCCGTATTTTAAGGGAATTTTTTTTTTTTTTTTACAGTGTAGCTCTATCTCAAGAATTAATGCATGGGTTTTCATCAAACTTCAGATGCAGTTAATCCTTGATATGAATAGTTTCTGTTTTCGTTTTGGTGTCAATCGTCCAACAGATGGCGCTGCAATGCTAATTTTTTTTCCGTTTCTCGCAATAGCTCTATCTCAAGAACTAATGCTGAATTTCCATCAAATTCAGGTATACCGTGATAAATATTATTGCTGATTATGCTTTGCTGTAAATCGCCCAATAGGTGGAACTTTTATGCTGCATTTTTCCCGATATCCGCAATAGTCCTATTTCAAGAACTAATGCACGGAATTTCAGAATCCTCACGATGGTCATAGAGTCATTTAATTTTGGCACTGTGATAGCGAATTTTAAAGTATTAACATGTATCAGATAGACGAAAGTTTTGGGATTGCCACATCCGACTAGTTTTTATATGGAATAGTTATTGCTGTGAGATGTATGTACATCGCAGAAGACGAGTATGTGTCGATAACACTGCGGCTCTATCTCAAGAACTTATGTATGTATTTTTATCAAACTTCAGATTCTGTTAGCCCTTGATATGAGTTAGTACTATGATTTGCTGTAAATCGTCCGACAGGTGGCACTGCTAATAACTCATTTTTCGCGATTTTCGCAAAGGTTCTATCCCAAGAACTAATGCGTGGATTTTCATCAAACTTCAGATTCAGTTAGTCCTTAAAATGGGTTGTGCGCTGACTACGTTTTGGCGCAAATCGCCTAACAGGTGGCGCTGCTATGCTACATTTTTCCTGATTCTCGAAATAGTTTTATCTCAAGAAGTAATGCACGGATTTTAATCAAGCTCAGATTCAGTTACCAAGTTGACTTAAGTTGTTGCTTATTAGGTATTGGTATATATTGCCCAACAGGTGGCACTGCTATGCAGCATTTTTTACGATTTCCGCCATGGCTCTACTCAAAAATATGCTCGGATTTTCTCGAAATTTCAGATTCAGTTAGAAGTTGACATAAGTTGTTGTTGATTAGATTTTGATGTAAATCATCTAACCGGTGGCGCTACTATGCTGCATTTTTCAGGAAGTATCAACATGTATGAGATAGAAGACAGTTTTTGAATTGCCATATCCGTCTAGTTTTATTATTTACTTGCAGTTTTAAAAAAGGTTTTCAATTGCGCATTGTTAGTTAGTAATTGTTTTGAGATGTAGTTTAAAACATGTCGCAGGGTTCCTAGTTTTATACAGGATGTTTCAGCACAGCGGTTACAAACTTTCAGGAGAGATCGACTACATCTGGGCCAGTGGTTCCCAATGTGGGGCGTACGCCCCACAAGGGGGCATTTCGACATTTTAGAGGGGTAATTTCAAATTTGTTACTCACCCATTCGCTGTTACTTTTTTTTTTTTTTTTTTTTTTTTTTTTTTGGAAAAGTAATATTTTAGACCGAAAATAAAAGTTATACATGTAAAATTAAAATAATAATAATAATAAGATTTTTGTTGAATTTAAAAAAAGTTCGGATCAAAAGCTTAAAGCAAAATTAACACCAGAATAATTATATGAACAACCTTAAAAAAAAAAAAAAAAAAAAAAATATATATATATTTTTTTAGCTCACAGGTTATCAAAGCCTGAGAGCTAATGTCCCCTCAGGTTCTGTATGTATGTACGTACGTAACGCGAAAACTCTTGATAGAAATTTCCAATTTGCTTCAATTTTTTTTTTCTAAGTTCATTCTGATAAGACGCTTCCCTGATTAGTTTTGCGGTTCCATTCGTTAAGAAAAAGGGGGCAACGGGGGTTAATCCCCTCAATTTAGTTAAATGGGCTCATGCTGAATTAATCGATTTGCTTCAAATTTGTTATACCGGTTTATTCTGATAAGGAGCTTCCCTGATTAGATTTGGAGGTTCATTGGTTAAGCATAAAGGGGGAACGGGGCCTACCCCCCCCCCACCTTAATTTAGATAAATGGGTTTTTCATGCAGGATTATTCGATTTGCTTCAATTTGATATACCGGTTTATTCGGACAAGGGGATTCCCTGATCAGATTTGGAGGTTCATTGGTTAAGTAAAAAGGGGGAAATATAGGAGTTAATACCACCCTTAATTTAGAGAAATGTGTTTTTCATGCAGAAAATCTGATTTGCTTCGAATTTAGTATACGAGTTTATTCTGATAATGCTATTTCCTGATTAGATTTGCAAATTCGTTGGTTAGGTATAAAGGGGGGGAATGTTGGCAAATCCCACTTAATTTATTTTTTGAGGGTATTATTCTTTGAAATAAGTGTATAATATACAATTAGTATGAATAGCCTGCGAGCTCAATGCCTGCAGTTTAATTGGGCACTTTTCTTTTTTATTTTATTTAAAATTCATAATTTTACTGGTTACTCATTTATTGACAATTCTTTCGATTATTTATTAAAAGAGCTTTGTATTTCTATTTGCTTTACTGCATGCTGTATGTAACAAGAAAAAATTTTACTTAAACTACTTAAGGGTATATCTAAAATTTATTGCCTTGAACATATTTAACTAAAGATATATTTGGAATACCTAAACGTGATACTACTAGCTTTATAAAATTTATAAATTTTAAATAGCATTCTAAAAGGAAATGAGTAAATAGTAAATATTTATGCTAGATTAATACGAATTCAGATGTAAAAATACGAGTTTACAAACCAAATTCTTAATTTTATCACCATTCAGATGAATTTTACTGTATTTGATCTAATACTGTTTTTTTCTGTCAGTTCAATTTGGTCTCGTCTGGCAGGCGAAGGATTAAAATTGATAAAGGTCAGAATTTTCAAATGCTTCTTGTGTATTTTGTTATCCATATAGGAAGAAAATTTTTTACCAATTTTTAGTTAATAACTAAGAATTATAAAATGTATCAATGTTATGAATTTTAATGCTAAATATGATAGTCTCTTCAAAGTATTCTGCGAAGATAAAAATGCGAACAATACAATATTTTTCTTAAATTTTCAGGTAAATTGGAAATGCACAACAAAACTCTTTTTGACATAAAAGTGAAGATGTATTGCCTCATTTTTAGAATTATGTTAAAAACACATATGGGACAGATAATCCATCTCTTTGATATGTTAAAGAAATCTGAAATGAATAATTGTTAAGGCTGGTACAGGCTTCTTTCAGGTGAATAGAGTACGCTTTTTAAATACTAAGAGATAATGTTACAAAAAATATCTGCGAGAGGGGGGGGGGGGGAGGGGGGTGTTGCCATCTCAATTTTACAGATGCTTCAGTGGGCGTGGCCAATAAAAAGGTTGGGAACCACTGACCTAGACGATGAGAAATCACATAGAAATGCATGATCGGAAACGTTTTTCTGGCACGGTAGTGACGACACAAAACACAAACAGGACACAAACAAGGTGAGAAAACATGCTTATTATTCTTAACTAGTATATAACCCGTCAAAAATGACGGAATGTTGATCTGCGTTTCATTTTTATAAGATTTCATTCAAACAAACAGAATGAAGGTTTTATTATTAAAGGTTTTGTATTGCAGAAAATGACAAAATCAAAAATATTATTATTATTTCTTTCGTAAAATTTTAATTTAATTTTATCATTGTTTAAGAGCTTAAGCTTATATCCATTTGAAATTTGCTTGCATTGAAAATAAAATTTATATTTCTTATCAAATGTAATTAATATGTAAGGATTATACAATGCCATGTACTACATATATTAATTACATCATTGCAGATAAAATTTTGATTTTTAACATTGTAAAATTTGAGCATAACCTTGGAAAACAAAATTGTAATTTAATAAGAGAATGTGAAAAAATAATTTTCTCATACTAATGCAATCACGATAACATCTTATATTTCATAACACCTGGAAAAAAAATTCATTTTCTTATAATGCAAACAAAATTCTTAAAAAAGCGAATAAATGTTAACCTCTTAAAAAATTAATAAAACAAAATTTAAATTCTATCAAAGGTAACAAAAGAAAATTTCATTTTATTTATATTGAAAGAAATTTTAAAATTACATAACGAAAACATTTAAAAAATTATCTCGAATTAAATCATAAAGTCCTGTATTTTTTTTTTAAATAAATAAACATAATTTCAGTTAAAAGCTTTATCATTTATATTCATTACCGAGAGATGGCGCCTAAACAACGTTGAAATAAAGCATAGTTCATACATGGAACCGCTGTCTTGTTTTATAATGTCTTGTTTAATAATGAACCCCGTTTTTTCACAAAACATAAGTCGGTATGTAAAAGTGGAAAACGTATTTCAAAATATTCAAAGGCTTTAATATGCTTTTACAAATATTTTAAGATAATCAAAGTTAAACAGTATTTTTTTAATGAAATGCTCAAACTGTCGTTCATTTGTTTCTAGATTTGGAATTTGTGTTTATGAATGGCAACGGTATTCGTTTGTTTATATCGATAAGCTGTTGTATCGCACTTACAGAGTACATTGTATCGCAACTCTTTTTATCGTAAAATAGAATATATCGCTTTTTTTTCTCGTGTTTCTTTAAAAGAATAATTACTTCCTTAAATTATCGTTTAAGGTATGTTATAATTATAATAAATCCTGTAAAAAAGAGAATAACTAGAGAGACAGATTTCCATTTTAGGAGGTATTGTTTTGTTGGATTCTTACACTCTGGACAATGAAAATTTTCTGTTTAAGGTCAGATTCCATCATACACATCTTCTGTTTTCACAGAGTATATTATATGTCAAGTACAATAAATTAAAATCTTTACCCCTTATTTTATTAAAAAATTGTTATATGCAAGTAAACTAACAATTTGAACACAAATATAAAGTATTTAACTGCAGGTATCACTTGTCTTAATTTTATAATACTTTCGGTTATATCGACGTTCGGATGGATGATGTTTTTTCCCCTTATATCCCAATAAATGCGATGTAACGAGTGACTGCTGTAATAATGCTTTTTCAACTCTCATAATTGTGAAACAATAATCTTGAAAAGTAAACATTCTGTTTTTATCTGTAAACAGAGATATCATAACTACAGTCCGTTTCATCTTAACTTGGCAGTGCTGATACCCTACAAGAGCCGAATTTCAGTCATTGCCGTAGAAACCAGTGTTTGCTCGAAGAGCAAATGATTACTAATAAACAAGGAAAAGCGCCATTTTGGCGGAGAAATATGCGTCTGCAAAAATCTGTACGCGTTGAAGTTCCTATGAAATTAATTTTATTATATAATCATTTATTAAAATAACGGATGGCATTGTTATTCTTTTCTTATTTTTATATTTTTTAAGATTGATTTCAGCACAATTTTATATTATATTAGCTGACCCGTCCGACGTTGGCCGGCCCACAAAATGTGAAAAATATCTAAAGATAGCGAAAATTTTTTAAAGAGTTGCACGAATTGCGGAAAAACTTTATTGAAAAGATGTCAAAATGTACTGTTTTAAGCTAAAAATTTGAAATCGAATCCCATGCAGGAATGTCAAAAAATCACATCGGAAAGCAAAAAATCGCATTGAAAATTGCCTAAAAAATTTAAAATTGCGGAGGGGCAAAATTTCTTACATTTAAGCTCCAAGTTTGAAGCAGAATATACAAATATCAAAAAATCGCTGCAAAAAGCAAAAAATTCAAAAAATCGCATTAAATATTGTGAAAATTTAAAGAATCGCCGTAGGAATTCTGAATGAATTGTATTGAAAACAGGACAGCATATTGGGTTAAAAGATTAAAACCAAATTATCCAAAAATCTATTTAAAACAGAAAATTTGTTATTTATACCAAACCACTGACTGAAATTTGGAAAGGGTTAGGTCTCACGCCCTCAGACTGAGGGCCCTCAGACCCCCTTCTGAACTTTAATGTACATATAATTATAGATATTAGGGTCTAAACTAGAGAACAGGAATTCTGCTTTCTCAGAATTTAGTGTCGCCCCCGGCATTTCCATTACTTCATTTTCTTCTGGTGGACTGGTGGTTTCTATTATTATGAAACAGCCATTATAAATGAAGCGTTAGGTGAAGATGAAAGAGCAGTCGTAAAAAGTTAGAACTCTGATTTTCTGGTCAGAATGGAAAAAAATGGCCAATTTTTTTTTTCAAAAAAAAATTATGGCCATTTTTTCCCATCCTGACCAGAAAATCATAGTAAAAAAATTATGGCCATTTTTTTCCCCCATTCTGACCAGAAAATCAGAGTTCTAACTTTTTACGACTGCTCTTTCATCTTCACCTAACGCTTCATTTATAATGGCTGTTTCATAATAATAGAAGCCATCAGTCCATCAGAAGAAAATAGCTCGGTTAAGCGGGACTCGGATAATCGGCACTCTACTGCAAAACATATTTCAATTTTAAGACTTAAAGAACACGCTTTTATTTTATGTAACATGACGTCATTTGCATTAATATGGATACTTAAAATTAAATATAGTTTATAATAGCTCCATGTTTTATCATAAATCCTTCATTTATATTTTCTCAAAATAGAACGTATTTTAATTATTTTTTTTTTCAATTTTTATGAGAAAATGGCAACAAAAAGATATATTCGCTATTTTTCAACAATTTTTTCTTTACTTTCTACAGAAATGGAGTACTTGAGTTGCCAAAATGAAACAAATGTCGCTAAAAACTACAAAAAAATTAATATTTCAAAAACAAGTGGAGATGCAGTTTTCAAACAAATTGCATTAAAAAGTACTTCTTTTTTCCAATACGACGGTATAAACATTGAAAATGTGCGATGCTTAGAAGTTCTAAAAAATGCTGTAGAGTATTTAATCGCACAATGACACTTCGGCTTTTGTTTTATGGCAGGCGTATGCAAGGTAACGTTATTTATTGGAGACAAAATAAGCTGGGAGAAAGAAATAACATACTGGGGGCTAAAAAGTCATGATTTTTTAAAAATCAAAATAATATGATTTTTTTTAATGTCAGATTTTTTTTCTTAAATTTAAATCAATTTTTTATGATCCCCCACCCCTCCCCCTGCTTTAAAACCCTCTGACTGTCTTGGAAAAGGGCAAAATTGTAATGTTGTTTTCTCTGCATTTTGTTTTAAATGCTAAAAAAAATGATTCTTTGAACATTTTATAAAAAAACTTAATAACGAATATCAATGAAATCCTTGGAAGTATTAATCATTGTTCAATGTATTAAAAATACAATAAATCAATAGAATTATATTACTTTAAATATTGCTTGTATTGCAGTGAAACCTGGAGCTTAGTGAACGTATTAACACGGGCTTGTCAGTGAGGGGGTTAAAATATAGAATTGTTAGCGAGAATTTTATGTTTCCAAAACAATTACATCTCTAATTACTAATATAGTCTATGTTTTTATACTTTAAGTAATAAAATTTTTATTATTAGTTAAAAATTACAAAAATTATATAAACTGAAAATCAATAATTTCATTAGTCAGTAGCATATAATAACATTATGTACATAAAAATTTTATAACAATTATGGAAAACTATTACATACTACAGATATTTACATTTATTAAAATAATTGAAAACTGCATTTAATATTAAATTGTTAACACTGCTGAAAATTAAGGGACTACTTTACTAACGCAAAAACACGCGCTTGCTAATGTTAATCCTATGGAAGAATTTTTTTTTAAATATGTGGTTTGCATTTCAGTATTTTTAAATATTTTTTTTTCTTTTGCATTGGATAGCCGAGGCCGACCTACCTTTTTTACTGTTTCAATTTTGTTTGCAGGTTTTTTTTTTGAGGGGGGGGGGGGTGTCTTTGATTTACAGAACCGGTTTCGAAACTGAAATTATCCCAGTAAAAAAAGCCTCTAAACAAAATCGAAAAAGTTAAACAGGATCTTTGTGGAGGTCGACCCCATCTATCAAATGCGGAAGAAAAAAAAATTAAAATATTAAAATGCGAATAAGATATTTTAAAAAATTTCTTCTATAGGATTAAGATTAGCGAGCGGGTATTTCCATGAGTGAAGTAGCCTCTTAATAATTATTAAACAATTGATTCTCTAATTAGGAACATAATATACGGTTTTATGTTTTAATTACTAAAGTGATAATTAATAATTCAGTACTCATTACTGAAAGAAAAAATGGCAGGATGCTAGTTCCAATATGTGTTTAGTAACAATATCAGGAAACTAATCGGATGTACTAATCTCAAAACTTTCTTCTATCTCATACATGTTAATGTTGTTAATGTTACAAAATTTGCTTTCACAGTGTCAGAATTAAATGGCAATCTATGCTCATGATGAGGATTCTAAAAAGATGAATTTCCGTGCATTAGTTCTTGAGATATGACTATCGTTGAAATCGTGTAAATCCAGCAAAACACAGCATAGCAGCGCCATCTAATTCGCGATTGACGCCAAAACTCCATTAGCAACAACATGTGTTAACGTCTAATTGAATCTGAAGTTAGATGAAAATTCGTACATTAGTTCGTACGAAATAACATGTTAATGCTTCAGTATAAAGTGGCACAAACTTCTATTCGATGAGTTGAATTCAATCCTATTTTGTGTGGAGGGCCACATACTCAACAGTGAGTTATTGACTCATACCTTCAAGTTGAGGCAGACAATCTAAATTTTGTCAGGTAGCAACAATCAAAATTACAATCTGAAGAGCATGCTGGACTTGTGGATTACGTTTGTCGAGCAGCAGCAAATGCAAATTTACATGCTGGAAGTGCTGTCATACTGCTATCTTTCTTTCAAGGCTCCCCTCGAAACATGCATGAAAGGTATCATGATGCCATGGCAATTGTCACAAAATTTGGTAAACCAGACATTTTTTGTACTTTTACGTGCAATCCCAAGTGTCCTGAAATTTTGAATAACTTGCCTGATGGATAGACATCATCTGCTAATTTCATATCAAATTACGTGAGATGTTAAATGATATCACAAAAGGGAAGCTCTTTGGAAAATGTGTTGCTTATGTTTACACAACTGAGCTTCAAAAACGTGGACTACCCCATTCTCATATTCTTAACTCGGTGAGATGATGTTTGTGCCACCGCTCCGTTGCCCGCTCCCTCTTAAAACTGAAATCTGCCTCATAAAGTACTGTTCTGGTTTCTAGTTCTCTTTTTTACATGTTTTATTGTATATATAAAGTACTTTAAACGTTCATTTAAGATAGAGCTTTTTCTTTTTTAAAAACATTAGACGATTATGCCAATCCCAAAAATTTCTTCTATCTCATGCATGTTAATACTTAAAATTCGCTACCACAGTGCGAAAATTGACAATATATGCCCATCATGTTCATTCTAAAAGAATAGGTTCGATGAATTGTACGCTTGTAAAAAGGAGATATAAGCATCGCATTTTTGAAACAAATCAATGAATACGGCACCCAGCTTCATAGCATCGAGAAGAAAAAACATGGAGAGAGCAATGGTAACCTCTTTTTGACGCAAATACAAAGTCACGTGACATATGGACCTTTTTTTCCCGACAAAATTTGACAGCCCCTTCTGTTCATTGGATTTATATGGAGTTGTCTGCGAAACAAACACATAGACAGTTTTTTTTTTTTTTTTTTTTTTTTTTTTTGGTAAGTAATAATGCGGATGCATAAAGATGTGAATAAAGATATGTCGAAGGAGAAGGCATAACCTTTCATAGGTAGTCTTAGATTTATTTAACAAACATATTTAATTTAAAATACTAACAAAAAATTATATTTGAAGCAGTGTTATTATTTGATAAAGATTGGTATTTCTCCGCGTAAATGAAGCATATCATTTTTTCAAAGAAAATATTTTACACTGCTATATGTACTCTTATTTTGCATAAATTATGTAAGTTTTAAATCATATTATTATTATTATTTATTTAAACAAATGAGAAGCTTACGTTTTCTATTTTGGAGACATTTTTTTGCGCCGATTAGTAATTTTCCTCCCTCATGTAATGCAATCATATTTCTGAATACTGTAAATCTTTCTTAAATTATTTGCAGTTTTCAGGTATAAGTAATTTTTAAATAAGTATTTAAAAACTTTTTTTGTGATTAAACTTTTCCCAGAAATTATCATAACAAAAAATAAATATTTATGAGAATTAGAAAAAAACTGCGAGAACAATTTCAATGTATCTTCGAAGTTATAACTTAGCACAATTTTAAGCATGCAACTATTATTTTTCTTACTCGAAAATGAAAACAAAAGTTACATACAAAAAAATATCATGCCCACTAATGCTTCTATTAATTAATAATGAAAAAACTGTAAAAATATTAAGATAAATTTAATATTTTTATTCATACTATTGAGAAAATATAAAGATGACATTGTCTACTCCATTCTATTTTGAAATATAGAGATTTTAAATAAATGAAGATTTGCAAATTTATTATATTAGGTTTTCAGTCGCGTAGCTGCATAATTCAACACCCTGGAGAAAGAAAAGTTTGTGCGCACCCTTTCCACTCGAAAAAGTTCTGCGCAATTTTGTTTTGAAGTTTAAAATTTATATACTATCCATAATTCAATTTAAAACCTTACTTTTATTTGAAAGTCAACACCGTATTAAATACAAATAATTAAAAATAAATAATGAATTATGAAATAAATTATTACTCTTTAAGTACAGTACCTAGAATATTTTCTGCGAATTGGGCGTGATTTTCGTTTTAAAAGCGATTAAAAAAAAGTAAGAAAAAAAATCATGAGTCAAACATAGATTATGAAACACTTCCCAACACATTTCGAATAATGTAACAAAACTGTACCATTTAAAAGAATTAAAATATTACTTCTAATTCAACCATGTGGAAACGCATAATACATTTCAAAACACAATTTCAGCTGTTCCCATGCATAATCGGAAATTATGCGAATTTTTTCAGCAGCCCTGTGTATGATATATAGATTTGAATCTATTAACTACATGCATGCCAAATTTTAGTTCACTTAAGAGATACATATACTTCAGTTGAAAATTTACCTTCAGCAATTTCCTCTAATAAGGAGAACGGTACGTGAATACTTTTGTGCAGCCCTGTATTTGAGGTATAGAACTTATATATAACGAGTAAGATGCAAAAAATTAATCAAATTAAAAAGCGCATACCAAATTTTAAACCGTACACTCCAGCCATTATTACTCAAAAACTGTACTGTACTGTAACCGATTTCTTTTGTGTGTCCTTGTAAATGAATAAGAAATGCTATGAATGCCCTATTCTGCCGTGATCGTAGTGAAATTCAGTGATTTATATCAGTTTCAATACATTTGAAATAGCATAATATCATTAAAATACACTGCAAACGATTTTTCCCCATATACCATAATGTAATGGAATAATTTTGAGTGCCCCTGTAAATGAACGATTAATCCTACATATTTCATATACAATAGCAAACATGCTTTGGTGACCCTAAATAAACTTTATCAATTTCATGAAAATCCGAGTATATTTACGGGAGTTAGACCGTAGACAGACCGCCAGACGGACAGACAAACTGAATGCATAAACACTTTTTAACTTTGTTGGAAAGTGTTAAAAAGTTACTAACACTGTTACCGCCATAGTAGTAAATGATTTTTTTTTTTTGTGACCAGAAGTCTTTCTTCGTTATTATTAAGAAAACTACTGCATACAAAAATCTGAAAATTGGTAGTTTTACAGAGAAATGTTTAGTAAACACGCTGATGAAGACAATTTTTAAATCGCAAAATTATTTTAAGATCTATTTAATGTTAAAGTTGATCAAAATCATTCCATTAAAAAAGTTTTATATGAGCAAAAATATACATAGGAATTTAATAATTTTTTCTAAGGTTATACATTACAAACTCGCTGTTACGAATTGCACCTGCGTGCGTTGGGTGGAAAACTAAAAATAGCCGAGCCATACCATGTGACTTGGTACGTGGTGCAAATGAGCCCGCGCAAAAACTGTTTATTATGCTAGGAATTGTGAAATAAGAACTACCAGAATTTGTGCCCGGCCGAGATGCGAATTTTATCGCTTTTTCGGAATTTTTCATATAATTAATTTAAATATTAGATGTTGGGTTTTGTGGTGATCGTTTTAATAAACCAAGACAATATGAGAAGTTAATCTTCGAATAAATAAATACAATTTAAAGTTTAAAACACTTGAATAATGAAATTCTCGATCTAGTAGCAGCTATCTGTACGCAATTAATATTACAAAATTGGGATATTAACAATAATCACATTTGGAGACATGTAATGTTATTTCTCGAAAGTTTATTATTGAAGTTATAAAACTCGTGGTGTGCAGACTGTATTTATTTTTATTAAATTTGACTAATACTTTGAGGGTCTTTTTCAATTTGTTATTTAAATTTTGAACATTTTAAGGGATAGTTTTTCATATTTTAGAAAAAGTTGTTATTTTAAATTGTTGCTAATTGTAAAACAGCGTAAAGAATAGTATTTCCTTTAAATTTAAAAATTATATGCATGTTTCTATTATAAACAGGAATTAGAATTAAATAATTACGTGTTAAGAGCAGGAAAATATTGAAAATTACGTCATAAAATTTGTATTTACACTTAAATATTGAAAAAAGAAAGAAAACTAAAATAATGAATTCATTAATATGTATAAAAAACAATAAATGGGGGAAATTAGGTCATATTTAAAATGGCCAAATAATTTCATTGCCAAAAAGTTTAAATTAAAAACATATTTACACGAGACATTCAGTTGATATTTCGAGTCGATCTTTTTAACTATTGTTGCCAATTCTAAGACTGCACATAGGATTCTCGCTGACTGTTTATGAACGTTAGAAATTTGGCTAATCAGAAGTAAAAAACATTCGCCAAATGAAAAAAACATTAGTAAAATAAATTCGTTGTGAAGCATTGAAAATAAGATCTTGCACCCCTTAATGTAACCCCCTTTTTTTCAATATGCTCCAAAATAACTTAAGTTTTTGCAACTGTTTGTAGATCAGTTATTCATCTAAATTTAATTATCCGCTACAGAAACTAAAAAAAAAAAAAAAAAAAAAAAAAAAAAAACCGTATTGTAAATGTCTTGAGCAATCAATTTTTTTCTAATTTGATTTAATTTAATAAAATGTTATGAAATAAAACTTCCAATCCTAATTAACTTAGGATTTTAATATATTACATTCAGTGAATTCGGAAAAATTCAAAATATGCACAACAAAATGTGTCGAAAACTTTATTTTTCTAGAATTCTTCGGCTATTCATTGAAGCCCATATTTCAAAGGCAATTTCAAAATAGTACTGTTGCCTATTGGACACATTAACACATAGTGAAATGAAATTTTTGCTTTCTGTGGCTCTGGCTAATGTTAAATTGAATTGATGTTGGGTTAGTATCACTGAAAATAATATAAATTGTACTATACGATTGAACATACAGGATGGCCAGCGAATAAGACCCTGATTTCAAAATTAAATATCTCAAAAACAAAGATCAATAGAATTATGCGGTAAACGGTTTGTTTATTAGCTAAGCTGTAAAAATGTTATACAGAAGTTTCAAAATTTAGTTGCAAAAACCGTTAACAGATGGCGCTGTAATCGCAATACTTGTAAACTGCTTCGAAGTCCAGAGTACTAGCGTCTCATTCCTAGATTTGCTCCCTACGGATAAACGAATATTGGGAAAGTCCATTTTTTCATTGGGGTGATGTGCAGAAGTGGAAACATCTGGTCACAGAATTATTGCATCAGGTTTAATTTTAAAAAATTTCAATTAATAGAATTTTCAATAAAAAGTTTAGAAATCATTATAACAACTTATTAAATATTTTATTAAATTCAATCTTTAATGCCATATAATTATTTAAATCAAAATGCATATATTTAGAAAAATAATTTTGTACTTTTTATTTATTTTTTATATTTTTAAATCACGGCATAATAATTTGGTATTATTGTTTATACCTGAAGTATTAAAAATAAAAAAGTAATTTTTCACTTTTAATTTATTTTTAAATCACGGCATAATACTTTGGTTTTAGCACAACACATATATTTCTTTTCTTTGTAAACAAAGTTTTAGAGACAGAAATTATGCATTAATTTTTTTTTTTTAAAGGAATTGATGATAAGTCATATCATCAACGTCAAAGCAAAAGTATTTTGGACGCTGCATTCCTTTCCAACACTTCGAATCCTATCGCTACAAGCTGCACCATATTTCTGTGCTCAATTTAAAAAAAATAAAATTGAGTTTTTAAAATTAAAATTATCTTTTTAACTTAATTAGGTTTTTAAAAATAGAACCTTTGTATTTTTTCATTCAAACTATTCTCTACAATAAAAAAAATGATATATGAATCATTATTGTAAATGCTGAATGATTTTTAAAAAAGGGGTTTCTTTTAGCTTAATTAAATTTTAAAACCAAAAACTTTGGATTTTTTTATTCAAAGTTTTTTTACAGTTTAAATAAATATTAAAAAGTAAAGATTTCCATTTTTTTTTCAAATCCTCCTCTACTTCGATTCGATTCCACGATCTACCAATTAGGAGAGAAAAGACATACCACAGAGATACTGGTATCCGGACCGAAGTAGCTTATAACAAAATTTGAAACAAATCTCTATTCTGTCAACACATGGCTCCGCTTCTGCACATTACCCAAATAAAATATTTTAATAAGTTCTTATATAATGATTGCTAAACTTTTTATTGAAAATTCTATTAATTGAAATTCTCTAAAATTGAAGCTGATGCAATAATTCTGTGACCAGATGTCTCCACTTCTGCACATCACACCAACGAAAAAGCGGCCTTTCCCAATTTTCGTTCTTCCATAGGAAGCCATCTAGGAATGAGACTAATTCTAGGAGGATTCTAGACTAATTCTTCTCTAAAATCTAGGAAGAGATTAATTGATTTTCGAATGTTTAACTAATCTTATTTAATCAAACATGAAAACATCTACTAGAAGCCTTAACAGCACCTGATACGGCCTTAAAATCTCTCAGAAAATGGGAAATGAATGGAACCCGTTTACAGGGAGATCGCCACTGTTTTTACTTTCTTCGATCATCAGTAGAAGAAAGTATTGTAATCGAAATATTTTTCGACTTCCGGTTTTCGACGGATTTAAATGTTTTAGGGGTCAGAGATCCCAAAAAACATGTTTATAGAAAATGTCTGTCTGTCCGTGTGTCTGTCGCCATTGTACCATGAAAAAGCGTATGAAGTTATGTATAGAATTGAACCAAATTTTTATTTTAAGTTTTTGGCTATGGCAAGCAGGTTGTTCCTGAATTTGGGAAAAATTCGCCGGTAGGAGGCGCTGTAATAGCGATTTCTGTGCAATTTTGAATATTGTACCATCAAAAAGTGTATGAAGTTATGCATACAATTGAACCAAATTTTTATTTTAAGTTTTTGGCTATGGCAAGCAGGTAGTCCCTGAATTTGGAAAAACTTTGCCGGTAGGGAGCGCTGTAATAGCGATTTTTGTGCGATTTTGAATATTGTACCGTCAAAAAGTGTATGAAGTTATGCATACAATTGAACCAAATTTTTATTTTAAGTTTTTGGCTATGGCAAGCAGGTAGTCCCTGAATTTGGAAAAAATTCGCCGGTAGGGAGCGATGTAATAGTGATTTTTGTGCGATTTTGAATATTGTACCGTCAAAAAGTGTATGAAGTTATGCATAGAATTGAACCAAATTTTTATTTTTAGTTTTTGGCTATAGCAAGTAGGTTCTCCCTGAATTTGGGAAAAATTCCCCGGTAGGGGGCACTGTAATAGCGATGTTTATGCGATTTTGAATATTGTACCATCAAAAAGTGTATGAAGTTATGCTTAGAATTGAACCAAATTTTTATTTTAAGATTTTGTATATAGCAAGCAGGTCGTCCCTGAATTTGGAAAAAATTCGCTGGTAGGGGGCGCTGTAATAGCGAGTTTTGTGCCATTTTGAATATTGGAGCATCAAAAAGTGTATGAAGTTATGCATATAATTGAACCAAATTTTTATTTTAAGTTTTTGGCTATCGAAAGCAGGTCCTCCCTGAATTTGGAAAAAATTCGCCGGTAGGGGCGCTTTAATTGCGGTTTTTGTGCGATTTTGAATATTGTACCATCAAACAGTTTATGAAGTTATACATAGAATTGAACCAAATTTTTATTTTAAGTTCTTGGCTATGGCAAGCAGGTCCTTCATTAATTATGAAAAATATTCGCCAGTAGGGGGCGCTGTAATAGCGATTTTTGTGCTATTTTGAATATCGTACCATTACAAAGTGTATGAAGTTATGCATACAATTGAACCAAATTTTGGTGTTTGTTTCTGGCTATGGCAAGCAAGTCCGCCCTGAACTTGAAAAAATTCCGCCAGAAGGGGCGCTATAATTACGATCTCTGTGCCACTTTCATTATTGTACCATCGAAAATTGTATGAAGTTATGCATAGAATTGAACCAAATTTTTTGTGTATGTTTCTGGCGATGGTAAGCAAGTCCTCCCTGAATTTGAGAAAAATCTGCCGGAAGGGGGCGCGTTGTAATAGCGATGTTTGTGCTATTTTCTTTATTGTACCATCGAAAAGTGTACAAAATTATGCATACAATTGAACCAAATTTATTTTGCATGTTTTTGGCTTTGGCCAACAGTTCCTCCTTGAATTTGGAAATATTGCGCGGTAAAGGGGCTCTGTGATAGCGATTTTTGCATACTTTTCTTGATTTTTCGTACTTCTACTGTCCATCGGCGGATCGTGCAGTGGCGGGAACTCGCTTTCTGCTAAGCCGGCTATTCGCAAACAGCTGATAACAACAGAATAAGGAAAAACTATTAAGTTTAACAAATATCATGATATAGATTAACTCATTTTAGTCCGTTTAATTGACTGAAGCAGAAATTTAAGATGAAAATCAAAGTTGATATAGTATTGAAGTAATAATATTGAAGTATTAACATGTGTAACTGGTTTTTGAAATATTAAGGTGTATAAGATAGAAAAAAGTTTTGTGATTGGCACATCCAACTAGTTTTTAAAATATAATTGAATCTTCCGTAATCTTTTTAAAGCGGATGAAATTAGCGTGTTTTTAGAGTTAGCGATGCCTGAGTGGGAACTGGCGCGCTTAGCTCATAGGGGGCAGAGCCTCCTGGTTAAAAAGATAAAAAAAAATGGCTCCAGATTAAACTGAGGATGAAAACATATATTCAAATAAAAATAGAGATTACAATATATATATATATACTAGGGGGCTCTGCCCCCTGCAAGCTACGCTCGCCAACCCCCGTTCAGACACTGTAGAATCTAAAAGCACGCTAATCTGATCGGTTTTAAAAAGATTAGAGAAGATTGAATTATACCTACTGAAAAAACCTGTAGCGATCTCCCTGTAAACGGGTTTCCATTCAATTCCCTTTGATTGCAAAAATTTAAGGTAAAATCAGTTGCTGTTAAGACATCCAATTGTTGTTTTCGTGTTTGGTTAAAGAAGATCAGTTAAACATTTGAAAAGAAGCTAAAATAAAATGAATTAAGTAAACATAGTCTTTGTCTCTCGGTATTTTTAAACAGCGTTATAAAACGATTGACATAATACAATTACTAAAATTTGCTGTTTTAACCCCTTCAAGGGCGGTGGTTCATTTTTGGGCCACTTAATTTTAATTCTTAAATGCCACATTAGCATCAGAATATTGGGATGAAAATTTCCCTTTTATTAAGTGAACAAAAGCCTTTTTTTGTACTTCGAAATTTGTTTGTAAATTCTGGTGTCATTCACTGATTTCAAGATTTTACGAATAGACGTGCCTTGTCCGTGAAAGGGTTAAACACATATTAATGTATTTATTATTTTAAAGTTTCCTTTCCCTTTTAATATTCACGTGTAAATACAATTTTCAGGACATAATTTTCAATTTTTTTCCTGCCTTTAACACGTACTCATTTAATAGTAATTTTAAAGTTTTTTTTTTTCTGTTTTTAATAGTCACGTGAAAATAAATTTTTATATCTCTATAATAATAGACTAATTCATGTGACTATTATCAACAGATCCAGGCGGATCCCTTCGCTTTTTATATTTTAGGCGGCCATTTTGGTACTTTAATGTTAGCCAGCCACAGGTGTGATAAGTCGCTGAATATTATTCTATCCCAATTATTTCGTTTATATTATAATAGTCCAAGTCATTTAACTGCCATAAACAACGGGCTGATTCCTTCGCTTTTCATAAGAAAGGTTTCCATTTTCATTAAATAATCAAAATTATTTTTTCGAATAAAACTACATAAAAGTTGCCATGATCACAAAGAATTCCTGGTACTTTTATGTTAGCCGGGTGAAAATCTCGCCAATAGCTTTTTTTTAACTCGCCAGTTAGCATTTTTTTATTTTTCGAGTGGTAAATTAAAACGGTGCTACTTGGTTATCCCATCGACCAAAAATCTGTAGCCAAACTATAAGATTAAATGCCAATAATGGTTGATCGTAAATGTCACATTCACTTGACTTTAAGGAAGTTACACATGTTCACGACATCAAGTGATTTTTATTTCGACGTTTTATTTGTATTTTTAATAATGTTATACTAATTTATTTGTTCTTTTGTTATTTTTTAAAAAAATATGTCAATTTGTATAATTTGGCTATTTATATAATTTGGCGAGATTGGTCGACGGGTGAATAATAACATTAAAACGTTGCTTTGAAATGGAAATTAAATCCCATGATTTGTTGCATTGTCCCATACGCCGGGTTTGGCGTTTTTTTTTTTTTTTTTTTTTTTTTTTTTTTTACGACAATTTAGCGAAAACCTCGTTTTCAAATACCTGTTACATATGTAGTTTTAAATTATTTTCTGTTATTTTTAAAATGAAATAACAATAAATAAAAAAAATAACTATAGAACAAAACAATTTATAACATTTTTTGTAAATAAAAAGAAAATAAATTCAAATAAACATTTTTTAATAAATAAGAAACAATAGCCGGGTTACCATGTCAGGCAAAATAACGCCATTTTGGCGCCAATTAGGTTTCCCGTAGCGTATATTACATCTGTGTCTAATATTTTTCTTTTCGTTTCGTTTAAAAAAAAGAATGAAGTAAAAGCCATTTATTTTAAAGGTTCAATTTTAAATGAAAGTTTTGTATTAAATAAAATTATAATGAAATACAAATTGAATTCTGAATAATAGTAACATGATGCATTTCTAAGCATACATTTAAAGGAGGCCAAACTCGGCACCAAATTAATTTAAATTAACCTTTTCTAAAATATGAAAAAAAAATATCTGTTATGATTAAATTTTGAGTTGCCATCATTAGAAAAAAAGTATTTAAAATTAGAAAAAAAATAATATTTCGAAAACTAATTCTAATTTTAAAATTCTAATACCAGTTTTGAGATCTGTGGATCAATACGGATTTTAGTGTTAATTTCATCGCAAAGTATTCCATATTTTAGGAGAAATCGCCGTGAAACGTAATCAGTTGTTTAATCAGTCGTTTCATAGAATCGTTACATAAATTCGTTTCAATTCGATTCATTAGGATTTTATATATATATGGTAGATTAGTGTTTTACTGTTTTTCAACTCCTTTTTTCCCTTGTTATTATAATTTATTTTTGGATATTTTTCAAAAAGGATACGACTTCATTTTTTATTTTTACTTTTTCATTTGTAACCCATAAATTTTTGTTGTTTTAATTTTTTTTTTTTTTTTTTTTTTTTAAACAATTAGCGAGAATTACTTTCGCTATGAGTAAATTCTCATACGCCAAGAGTTGCGCAAAATCGCTAGTTTCGCAAACTCAAACTCGAATCCCTAACAGACGTGAGACATGATTGTTCTACTTTTAAAGGATGCGCATAATAGGAAAGAGCAGTCTCTATGTTACCTTAAGTCGATGCTTGTCAGACGTGTGCAACCAAAATTCCCAACCCAAAGAACATGAAACAGGCCCGTAGCTAGACCGTACTTCCAGGTAGGGCAAAGGTTTTTGCAGGGGTGGCAGATTATTTCTTCATTTTTTTTTCTAGTCTCTTATTCGTAGTTCTTCAAAAATATGTACTGCGATTTTAGCGGTTTTTTTCATTTAAAATATATTTTTAAAGTCGGTATGAAATTTTTTAAGTTTCTTCAGAGACATAATAAAAATATATTAAAGTTAAATAAGATATCTGCCATAACCAGGGCCGTAGGAACCACCCCCATTTGAGGAGGGGGCCTGAGCAAAGTCAGGGCCATCCAGACAACTTTGGTGCAATTTTATATTGGGGAAAACTGAAAAATATGAAAACGACATCCCAAAGGTAATATATTTGAATTAGTAAATCACTAAATATATATTTTGACAATAAAAGGCACCGTTCAAAGCAGAAAAAAGTTATTATAAGTGAGTTATTTTCTGCTTTAAAAAAAATCTGTCTGGGCCATGCGGATGACATTCTCAAACTGAAGAAAAAACAGAAAATGCGAAAAGAGTTCCATATTTTTTTTTCATTATTATTTATGTGCAATATTTAGCGGCTTTTAACATTTGCAAAGACAATTCAGTTTCAAACTTTTTTTTTTGTTGTTGTTGCTGTTTTTTGCCAAATTTTGTTCTCTGCTGTTTTTGAATTTCTCGAGAATTTTTATGTGATTTTTAGCTGTTTTTCTGGCAATTTTTTTAACATTCGTAAATAAAAAGTCTTTTAGGACAATATAGTAAATTTTGCTCCCTATGAACTTCGAAATTTCTTTATCAATTTTTGGCATTATTTCACATTCTGTGACGATTTTTTGCCATTTTTATCCTAAACGGAAGAATTCTCAATTAAATTTTGCTAGTGCTTTGAATAAATTCAAGTTGTAAGAATATCAAATCTGTTGAAAATTTTAATTTAATCTGGTCGAAAGGAAATTTACAATAATTCAAGGTTGGTTGATTCGAGATTTGAGCGGGCATAGCCCCAATGAGTGTACGTTGCCGAAAGCAGTTAAACCCAATTCCAAATTCGTTTAATTTGAGTCTCGTTTTAGAAAAATCGATCAGCGAACTCCGCTGATGTTGTTATAAAGTGGAACTCGGATAAAAAATTAAATATAGATATTTCTTGAAAATCTTAGAATGGGCAATTTTTTTTTTTTTTTTTTTTTTTTTTTTGTAGGGGGCCTCAAAACACCTTCCTAAGGCTCTGGGCATAACGTAAATAAAATGTTTTTCTTTTAATTGGGAATTGGAATCGAATACCGCTTTTCACTTTTCAATAAATGCATTATACACTGAGTTGTAATTGATTTCTATTTTATGATGGTCTGTATCAGGCTGTCGCCTTGCAAAAATTGGCTTATAATGGCAACTTTGACAAGCACTTTGGAAACTGTTTTGCTTGTAAGAAAAAGTGCAAAACAGTTTCATTAAACACTGCATTCAGTTTCTTCGTTTCTTAATAAAAGAATCTGTAACATTTTTGAATTTCAGAATAAAAATGACTTTATGAATGTGTCAGTAAGTATTAAATTTGGATTTGAAAAATTGTAAGTAACCTGGCATATTGTATTGTTTAAATTTGAAATAATGATTGGTTTATTTCAGAAGCACCAATTTTTTTAAATTTCAGTGGAATGGGAGACAATCGAAGAGATGAAGGGATAGAACTTCCATTATCTATTTTGTATTTTCACATAGAGGGGGGAGGGACTGGCTTTTGGAGTTTATTGTAATCGGACCAAATTTCCATGAAACAAGCAACTGTCATGTGCAGCAAATTCAAGTTAAGAAAACAGTATTGCAGGCTTGTTCACTGTAGTTTTAGAAGCCTTTGGTTTCAACCCCGCCTCCTAACGATAAATTTCCTATGGTGACAATTGTATAAAGAAACAAGCTTTAGGTATGAAGAATAATCTTCATATATTGCACGAAATTTCACGTTATCACAATTTAAATCCAAGGTTGGGAGAGCTTAATTATAGACTTCACGATTCGTTTTAATTCATATTTGGGAGAGCTAAGTTCAAGAATTCACGATCTGTTTTTAAATAATATTAATGTAAACAAACATAGTTCACAACTGAAAATGGCGCTGGTGTTTTTCAGTATAAATCCAAGTCAAGCACAGGATAATTAAAAACTTTGTATATTTACAGTTATAAATATTTACAGTATTTACAATGAAAACATTTGGATACTATTTCTTTAAAAACATGTAAATATTCCACACTGGGAATTCAAGTTAATCATATTAAAATTTCACCAATTATGTTCTTCTATAAAAGAAGCCACGAAAATAGCATAATTTAATATTCGGAAATAAATTTCCCCTTTTTTTAAATTAAACATCATTTCTTCTAATAGAAGACCACGATAAAAAAACCTATACGCAGCTTATTACCTGCTGCGTTCAAGATTCACATTCACAAAACCAACTAAACTAAAAAAGGAACAAGAAAGAAAAAATGTTTTTTAATATTAATTCTCTAGTCAGACCACGTGACCCGGGATCACTGGCGCCTAATCAGTCTGGCCGAGAAAAGAAGAGGTTTGCGAAATTTCACAAACTCGCCCCCGATGAACAAGGGTTCATCAAAATGGGGATTCAAAATAATTAAAGTAGAAATAAAATTATTCTAAAAAATTATCAGTTACACTTTACATAAATACAATACAAATCAAAATATATACTTACATACTGGACTTCAATAAAATAATAAACAATTTAAAAAATTTGTCAACAGGTTTCTGCTACTAAAAATAGAAAGAACAATTTAAATCTATACAACCTTTTCTAGAATATTCAATACAAAAAAAAAAATTAAACTAAAAATTAGAAATATTATCAAACAAGAAACATTTTTTTTTAAGTGAAAAAAAAAATAAAAATCTTTTTTTTAAAGTCAATAACAAAAAGAGTTCAAGATTTGTTTTAAAAATCAAATGTCAATGAGAGTTTTTGAGTCTCTAATAATCTCAAAGTTTTTTTTTTTAGTTCTATTAATAAAAAAGTTCAGAGTTTTTTCACTTCTAAATTATACACAAGAATCAATAGGTCTTTTAATGATGGAATTATTTGCCTTCAGTTCATAAGACCTCATTTTTTTTAAATCTCTGTCCACAAATACCTAACTTCCAGAAAGTTCTTGATACATGTTCATATGCATAAAAATCACATCATATATTTCAAAGTCAGGAGTTTTATTCTGGTCCGTGTAGTGAGCAGATTGTAAGTTGAGAAGATACTCATTTTTCAAGCGCTTCCAAAAATGATTCAGAAGAGTCTCACGTAAACGAAAGCGTTTCACTAAAGATTCTTTCGTTGTTGGTAAAATTAAATCGTTCACTTTTATGGTAGGTAGACACAAGATACGTTTTCCGATTAAAAAATGTGCAGGAGTAAGAGGAGATGGTTCTTCTAACTCGGAATACGTGTAAGTCAGCGGACGAGAGTTAATTACAGCTTCTACTTCAATTAGAAGCGTTTCTAATTCACTCAATGTTAAGGAAGATCTTCCAATAACTTTACGCAAGGTAGTTTTCACTGAGCGAACCATTCGCTCTTAGAAGCCACCCCACCAGGCTGCACGCTCTACACTACAATATACTTCCAGGATATGCTGTGATTAGCGAAAAATTTTTTAACATCAGGATGGTGGATTACTTTCCACATTTCTTTTAGTTCAAGATCAGCTCTTTTGAAAGTTTTGGCGTTGTCTGAATAAATTACAGCACAGAGTCTTCTTCGTGAGATAAACCTGCGAAATGCTAACAGGAATTCTGTTGTTGACATGTCTTTTACTAGTTCTAAATGAAGTGCTCTTGTGATAGCACATGTAAATAATAAAATATAATATTTATTTTCATTCCCCTTCACATATAGGGGTCCCGCATAATCAAGACCTGTTACTGAAAACGGTGGAGCTTCGTTAATACGGTCACCTGGAAGAGGGGCTATAACTTGTTGACCAGGGCGTACGTTAAATTTCTTACAGATTGTACATTTGTTCAGGACTGATTTAATGCACTGCCTTGATCTTAAAATCCAAAACTTTTCACGCGTTTGTACCAATGTACTGGACACTCCTGAATGAAAAACTTTTTCATGTGCATCTTTCACGATTAATTCAGTCAATTTATGTTTTGCAGGAATCACTACGGGATGTTTTTCATAAAATGAGGAGTTAGACTTTTGTAACCGTCCTCGTACCAACAGCAAACCTTCATCTGACAAGATAGGATTTAACTGTAGAAGATTCGATTCTTTAGGGATACTCTTGTTACATTTCAAGCTTTTAATAACTTCAGGGAAACTTTCTTCCTGCACTAGCTTTAACCAAAAATTTTCAGCATATAACATTTCCTCAGCTGATAATTCTGAAAATTTTCTTTTTTCTACCTTTAATTTTACATTAGAAATAAATCTAAATATCCATGCAGTTCTTGAATTCAAAACATGAGGAATAATCTGGTGTATATTCCACGAAAAGTCAGACCCTAGCAAAATATTTATTTCCTGTTCAAGACCTGTATCAGCAGGCTTAAAGCCTTTTGCTCTCATTATGTCTAGAAGTTCTGGTTCTAGTGTTTTCACAGAAGCTCCAGTTATATTATCAACCACAAGTGCTTCGATATTTATCGAGTTAATAGGTTGCACAACACTGGATAATTCAAGAGAAACTACTTCATAACAAGATTCATAAGGGCGTCTCCGCCCAAAAGGATAAACTAATAAATTTTCTCTTCTCAATGGCTTCAATTTTAATTTTTGTTCTAGTGATCTCTTCACGAAGCATTTTTCTGAACCACTATCACATAAAACGCGAGCCAACAAGCATTCCTTACCAGCAGACACAGAAACTGTACAAGTCTGCAATAATGTAGATTTATTTTGTTTATATTTTTGTTCCGACATCATAGATACAATTGCACCTTTCATTTCTTTTTCAGGATTTTCTTTTGCTGTTTCTTTAAAACAAAACAAAGGACCATGGGTAGTGTTACCACATTTGGAACAAGGGTTAATTTTTGTTCTACAGTTTACAGATAAATGTGACTTAAAAAAGCATTTGTAACAGCGACCTTCTTTCTTTAATTTATATCGTTTTTGTTCATCAGTGAATTTCGAACAATTTAGTCCTACATGATCAGAAGACTTGCAAAATATGCAAAACTGTTTTGTAGATCTATTTAAAGCAGCAGCTGAAGGTATATTTTTCTTTTGAGGAAAATTTTGATATTTACTTGAAGGATTTTCATATTTAGTTTTAGAATTTTCATAAGTCTTGCTTTGGGAATTATTTACTAAATTAGTAGCTTCACGACATCTTAATTCCGTTTTAATAAAATTTATTAAATGGTGACTTCACAGTCCTTATCGGGGTCACGTTTTCGATGGAAATCTAGTATCAAATTTTCGGGTAACAGTCTTAATAATATTGGTAGTAATAAATGGCCGTAGGAGCCTGATGTCACTCCTAACGTATCAAGATTTCTCATACAAGTTTCGATATTATCATACAACTTTCTTAAAGAAATAACATTGTTAGAGGATTTCACTGGTTCAAGATTTAGAATTTTATTCATGTAACAGTTTATGATATTTTCCCGCTTACCATACCTCTCTTCTAACAATTTTAAACAAGTAGAATAATTTTGATCTGTCAGTTCAAAACCAGATACAATATTATATGCAGGACCAGACAACAAGGATTTGAGATATTGGAATTTTTCAATTTTTGATAACGATTCGTTTGAATCTATCGCACTAGTAAATAAATTAAAAAATTCTAAGAACTGGCTTGCATCACCAGAAAATTTTTCTATGTTAAGTTTAGGAAGCTTCACTGCCGAAACTGGTTTACTACCGATTTTTGAGCCGTTACTTGACTCTAGTAAAACTTTTGGTTCAGTTTCGATTTTACATTATTTAAGCCTCATCTTAATTTTAAATTTCAAACTTGATATTTTTTCAGAATATTCTTCTACCGATTTTAGTTCTTTTTCATATTCAGTTTTTTCCTGAATTAGCTCATCCATTTCGGAATCTAACTCCTTTAGTTGAGCTTCCTTTTCATTTACGAGCTCTAACGATTCCATTAAAGAATCGCAATCAGTCTTATCAATATCAACAGATAATAATGTATCACATTTTGTGATTAATTTCGTAATGGCTGCACGAACAGTAGCTCTTTTACTTTTAAGTTTATCTGTCTTATCCATGTTTAAAATTAAATTCAGTTTTCAAAATAAATTATCATGAAAAATGTATATTTTCAAGAAATCAACAGTCATGCAGAATAATAAAGGTATTTCTTACCTTTTTTCCGGGTCTTGAGGCACCAAAACATGAAGAATAATCTTCATATATTGCACGAAATTTCACGTTATCACAATTTAAATCCAAGGTTGGGAGAGCTTAATTATAGACTTCACGATTCGTTTTAATTCATATTTGGGAGAGCTAAGTTCAAGAATTCACGATCTGTTTTTAAATAATATTAATGTAAACAAACATAGTTCACAACTGAAAATGGCGCTGGTGTTTTTCAGTATAAATCCAAGTCAAGCACAGGATAATTAAAAACTTTGTATATTTACAGTTATAAATATTTACAGTATTTACAATGAAAACATTTGGATACTATTTCTTTAAAAACATGTAAATATTCCACACTGGGAATTCAAGTTAATCATATTAAAATTTCACCAATTATGTTCTTCTATAAAAGAAGCCACGAAAATAGCATAATTTAATATTCGGAAATAAATTTCCCCTTTTTTTAAATTAAACATCATTTCTTCTAATAGAAGACCACGATAAAAAACCTATACGCAGCTTATTACCTGCTGCGTTCAAGATTCACATTCACAAAACCAACTAAACTAAAAAAGGAACAAGAAAGAAAAAATGTTTTTTAATATTAATTCTCTAGTCAGACCACGTGACCTGGGATCACTGGCGCCTAATCAGTCTGGCCGAGAAAAGAAGAGGTTTGCGAAATTTCACAAGGTATATAAGATAATCCAGATTTGGATAATTTCTACAAAGCGAGGAACGCACATTGGAACAATATCCGACTGGTCTGTTAAATAGGGGGAGAAAAAAAGCTTTATAGATGAAATTTTTGCTATTTTTTTCCAGTCTAGAAAGGAAATTTAGTGATAGAGGGTAAGATCTGGCATGACGGAAGAAAAATGGAAATTTGATGTTGTATTTGTATTACATAAATTTTTTTTAAAGGGAAATACTGAGTGAAAAAATGATCGGAATGTCTAACTTCATTCTAGGTGGGAATAGAAGTGAGGGGGGGGGGGGAATGGAAATTTAATGTTTTTATCGGAATGTAGTCTTGCGCTAGGTCGGGCAAAACTTTCTCTAGGTCGGGCGTTGCCCGACCTGGCCCGCACCTGGCTACGGGCCTGACATGAAAGCGATCAGCGATGTGCAAATTCACTAAAATATGGACTAACTCAAACTCAATTTCAACGTCTAAAAAGTCAAGTTCACGCTCAAATTCAAAATTTATAAAACGAGTCCGGTTCAATTTAAACTCTTTTTTTTTTTCTTTCCAAAAGTCACTAAAGAAAACTCATTTTTAACGAAAAAGAAAAAAGAAATACAAATAAAAAACAAAAAGAAAGTTAATAGAAAAAAATGTCTTGCATAATTATACGAACTTACCGTAGGGATGCAAAATTTTTTTTAATTTGCTATTGGAACAAGATTTAAGCTAATAAGGTGTAACTGAAATAATCTAATTAACCCAATAATGACGAGTTTCTTTTACACATTTTAATACCTAGGTACCAGTTGACACCAGTTTTCCTCTATTGTAATTTTAACTTATTTAATCTCCCAAAGTTTCAGATTAAGGTAATATGAAAACTTCCTTACCAAAATACTGGTTCTCATATTTAAAATTTGCGTATTACTTAAATGGCAGATTTTCGTACCAACCGGCGTTAATGAGTTAATATAATTAATTTCAACCAGTTAATAGAAAAAATTTTTAAATACTTAAGGGATTTTTACAGTTAAATTCTTGGAAAATCTTTTTTTCAAAATGTGACCTAAACATTAATGTATATATATAATGGGATGTAGTGTTTTTTTTTCCATTTCATGCCATTTGATAACGTTCTGTTTTCATCTTGAGACTATTCTTTTGGATCTGTTGGTTGTTCGAGTACAGGGGGAAAAATTTTTCGGCTTTAAGCTTTTTTCTCACAGAAAACAACCGATTTGCTTATATCATTGAATTCTGTACTCTTGAAAACGTAATTCAATATATAAGTTTTTCATTTTTTTCGGAATCCATATTCTTCTTTTTTTATTCTTCCTTATTAATTCTTGTAATTAAGTATAAGGTACTTTATTTTATACATACAGTTCTATATTATAGGTTTGTGGCATCCATTTTTATTGTCAATCATTCACAATAATGCGGTTTTTGATGATGGTCGGTAATGTTTAATTAACCCTTTGACTACTGAAGTCTAAAAACGCACTGGCATTCAAAATACGGAGAATGCCCGAATGCTGAAATATTGCTGCGAGATTTTTTCACCCCCTTTCTTCTGCGCTTCTGCCTTCCTACCTGTCAGAATTACAATAAGAAGGCAGCTATCTTCGAAATTAGAACTTATTTTTTCCTACTATCCCTCGTAAGGTCACTCATACAAAAGGCTAATCCTGTTCAAGGGAATGTTTTTATTGTACTAAAGCCCGAAATATTTGTGCATGTTTTATCTTTCAGGATTTATTCCTGGCATGTTATTTCTGACAGTTTCTCGAAATTAGCTTCTTATGTGTTAGAATTAGAGCAACATTTGTCCAATAATGAAATTTTTCGCAGGGTGAATACAATTTCTTGCTTTTCATTTTACTGAATATTTTTCCACGATAAATATTTGCAGTGAACTAAAAAAATCTCTTCTACAAATAACATTTTAAAAAAATCTACTTCTGTTTTCAAAGAAATTTATGAAAAAATATAACAATATTTCCATTGTACGGGTATTTCTAAATCGCCTAACTGTATTTAACAGACAATTTTTTTATGTCATAAGACAAATCGTTAAAAGAGAAACATGAGATGCGAACTTAAAGATAACTAGTAAATCTGCAGATCAAGAGCCTCAACGTCATCTCTGCAACTCATTGTTTTTATCAAACTTTGCGTAATATTAATCTTTCTACAAAAACAAAATTTAAACTATTTAAATTACACAAACATTGATAAAAGGAAAAAATATTTCGATGGTTTCAGACATTAAAAGCGTTAAATTAAACACGTTGTTATGTAAGGATATTCTGAAATTCTCACGAGCTACTTATTCTAGTAATTTTTATATAATAAAGCAAATTTCTTCAGGGGGGCTCTGCCCCCCTGAACCCCCCGTTGTGTAATTTATTTTGCATTTGTAATTTTCTACTGATTGAGTTAATGATTACCCTATATCTTAGATTTCTTTTTACACTGCGATTTATAAGGATAAGCAATAATTCGGTCAAGCATTTTACGTTATCCTAATATCCATACAGCAGTATTTACTTGCCTGCTAACCACAAATACCTGCATCTAATGGATAAAGAACTTTTGGAAATGTAAACTGAAACATCTAATTTAGAAATCTAATACCTTTATAAATTTTGTTTATAAAAAAATAATTTTGATTACCATTCTGCAATATTTATATCTAAGATCTAATCTAAATATCAAAAAATGTACTCGATAGCATTAACTTACTAAAATCACCCTAAAGTAGGGGGGCTTCTAAACCTAACAGTTAATAATTCATCATCGTTAAATAGATAAACATGATTTGGCGCCTTTAAGTATTTTTTGTGATTTTCTTTTAATAGTATCTACATTTAATTTAAAATCGTGATGTTACAAATACCGTTGAAATTTGACGCAAACCTATGTTCAGGTCAAATTACGAAAGGTTAACTAACATTTCATTTCCCTTAGCTGGACTTTCTGTTTCATTTTTCGTAATAAGGATTATTTTAATAATTTAATTTATTTTACACTCTACAAGCTGTTACACGGACGTTGTTCACGTAGCATTAAAATAGAGATAAATGCATTAAGTAAAACATTTCACTCCCCACCAGACATACCAAGTCTCAAGCTTTTTGCACATCACTATTATCTTAGAGAAAATGTTCTTTTAAATCGTGCAAATGTTTCAATTAAATAAAGTAACATTTTCTGTATTAAAATACTGGTATCCAGAACGCCGGAGGCTTGGCAACTCTGCTCCTCTTAATAAAAACATATATGATTAACCAACACTTTATCACATTTTATAGGAGACAATACGGAATTTCTTATTTGTATGGCCTTACATATATCTCAATCATAAAAATGTAAAATTTTGTGCCAATTAATGCACGCAATTGCGAAAATGAAATCGCAAAGAATGAGAAAAGGAAGGCCAAGTAAAATCGTGTAAATCGAGGAATCTTTCTTCGTAGTGCTGGGAAAATACTGCTACAAAAACTATTTTAGGTGGTATTTGGTGTGAAATGTTTATATGTATTCATTCCTGTCCTATATATCCTTTTTTTATTTTTTATTTGCTTATTCCATTTTTCTTTTGCACGTGAAAATCTTACAAATTAAAATTAACTCTTTGGGAGAAATTGTTATTCATTTTTTTTTTTTTTTGGCAACAATAAAGTTTATAAAATTTAACAGAATAATGTCAGTTTATTCTGTATGAAAATAACGAACTTTTTCATTTATAATCAAATAGTTGAATAAATAAATGAAAATATTATTCTATATAGTATATAAATACTATTATCATTTCTGCGTTTAAATAAATCTATATGCAAATATCTATACAAAGGCATTCATTAATTCATTCCTTTTGCTTTGATTTGACTTCAAAAAACCATACATACTTTCACATTTATGATATTTTTAGATGAGATGCTGTTGCTACGCAACGGTTAAAAGAAAAAATGAAATATAAGTAAATTCATAAAATAAAATGTTTTATATTATTCGAACACATGTATAAAATTCTATCATAAGTTATACACCTAATTTAAAAGCTCTGACAAATGTTTTGACAAAATTGCAAACTAATAAGAATAATTTAATACTCTTATTTAAAAATTTCAGCATCCAAAATTTACCATTTAAATCTATTATTCATATGAGCGATTTCTTTCAACAAATGAAAATTTGAAAATCGTCTGACTTCCCATAGAAAAGCATTATATCACAAAATAAAATGTTCTGTATATTCCGAACGAATGAACCAAATTTAACCCAAAACTATACAGCTAAATCCGGGGAGCTCATCAACATGCCCAGGGAATTTCAAGCCGATCGGATGCTTTTTGCGGCAGTTATCGCGGAACAGACAGACAGACTAACGGAAACCAAAACTTTTCGTGTCTCCACAGTAAGCCTTCACTGACGTTTCGGCAATAACTAACTAGTAAATCTGCAGATCAGGAGCCTCAACGTCATCTTTGCAAGTCATTGTTTTTTAACACTCATTGCATAATATTCAACTTCCTACAAATCGCTTTTTAAAGTTTTCAAATTACATAAATATTTATGAGCATACAAGATACTTCGTAAAGTTTCAGAAATTAAAAGTGTTAAACAAGTGATTGTACATTAATGTTCTGAAATTCTGATGAGCTACTTATTCTGGTAACTTTTTAAATCAAAAATTGCATTTCTGCATACCCCCCGTAGTCTATTTAAATTTACATTCGCAATTTTTTATTGATTGTGCGGATGGTTATAGTATATCTTAGTTTTTTTTACGCTCTGATTTATAACGATAAGCATAAGTTTTTTTAATAAATTAATAAAATTTAAATTTAAAATAAAATATTCATGTTAACCGTACACAGACAATAAATATTGAAGTGGCGCCTAAAATCCGCTACATTCGGCACAACACAACAACGTGCTTAAAAAAAAAAAAAAAAAAAAAAAAAACGGATGAAGTCAAAGAATTTGGTCCCTGTTCCACGTGCTTGTTTTGTTTGGGCCGAATGAGGGCATTTAAATCTGAGCGATAACGCACATCGTATTGCAAACTGTTTTTACGGCATACTGCATCTCCATCTATCTCTTTCCTCCATGAATAATAGTTAATTTTATTTTACCCAAGATCTTTTTATTCCAGCATCTTTGTTTTCGATAAATGACGTCTAATTCACCTGCTATGCGTACTTCCTCAAAACTTTTCATCTTGTTATATTAAGAAATACTCGAGAGTTTTTTTTTTTTTTTTAATATGCCGCCATACTAATTTTTCTATTCTTAATTTTATTTTTCATTTTCCTGTTTCACGACAAAACATTTCAATTGAAAATTGTTTAAAAGAAAATATTATTCCGGGTTTTGATTTTCTTGGCAACAGTTAAAGAAATATTGGTAAATGTTATGGGAAAATGTTACGTTATTCTCTATGAAAATAATGAACTTTTGTATTTTTAAGCAAAATATTTCAATAAAATAAATGAAATATTGCCTATTTTTATTTCTGGGCTAAAATCCGTCTATATGCAAAGATACAAATGCATTAATTCATCTGTTTTGACGTTGGCTTTACTCAAGCATTATACACGCAATTATACTAATATTATTAGGACCAAATATGTTGCTAGGCAACAGAGAAAGAAAAGGAAAGAAATGAAATATGCATTATGTCAATTTGATAAAACAAAATCCTTTATATTATTGGAAAACATGCATAAAATTCCCCCCAATATTATAAACCTAATTAAAAAAATCTCGCAAATATATTGACATAATTTATTGGAATAATTTAATAATGTTATTTAAAAATTTCAGCATCAAAAATTTACCATTTAAATCCATTTTTCATATGAGCCATTTCTTTCAACAAATGAAAATCTGAAAATCGTCTGATTTGCCATTGAAAAGCATTATAGAGAAAAATAAAATGTTCCATATTTCCCGAACAAATGAACCAAATTTAACCAAAAACTATACAGCTAAGTCCGGGTACCTCATCAACATGCCCAGTTAATTTCAAGCCGATCGGATGCTTTTTGCGGCAGTTATCGCGGAACAGACAGACAGACTAACAGACAGACAGACTAACGGAAACCAAAACTTTTCGTGTCTCCACAGTAAGCCTTCACTGACGTTTCGGCAATAAATATTCTGTTCGAAAATTATTTTACAAATCACATCAAAAATAAAAATTCTACTTTTTTAATATATTTGTGAATCCTAAGAAACTACCAAATTTTTAATATCGAATTTTAAAATTATTCAATGAATAACATCATTGGGATTTAAAAAAATTATTGATTGATGCCATTAAAAGAATGATAGCAAATGATTTATTTTTTATTTTTAGCATTTTAAAAGATCATATTACTATTCTATTAATTACTAAACACATACTATCTATGAAAACATAGTAACTAAAAAAGCTGTATCTAGAGACTAATATCTCAAGAATTCAAATTTATTTTTTCCTAACATAATTTCAAATTTTTCCTAGAAGTTAAAGCTTTAAAAATGTTTATTAAAAAATGTTTAACGTTAAAATAAATAATAATGATTTGAATTAATAAATAGTAATAACTTAACAAATATTCGACCCAAAATTTATTTAAACTTTATGCAATACAGAAAATATATATATATATTAATGTACATATTTTTTAATCCAGCAAACTTATAATAAAAGTAAAATAAACATTAAATCCTTATATTGTTAATCGTTTTTTTTTTTTTTTTTTTTTTTTTTTTTTTTTTTTTTTTTTTTTTTTTAAGTTTCCATAACGTATAGAAAATACAGTAACTAAAAAAGGAAAATCATATAGAAAACAAAGTTATCTAGAAGAAATTAAAATTTTCTTTCTTTTTTTTTTATTCTGGAAAATGGACGTAGTCAATTTTTATAAATTTATAACAAATGGATCTAAGATTCATTATTATAGATCCTAATGGATATAATGGATTTTCTAAGATATAGAAAATACAGTAACTAAAAAAAGAAAAGCATATAGAAAAATAAAGGTATCAAGGGGAAAATTATGGTTATTTTTTTTAATTCTGGTAAATGGACATTATTTTCAATTTTTACAAATTTGTGATAAATGGATTCATGTTGTCAATATTCATGAAGGTACCAGACTATCTATCTATTATTATTATTATTATTATTATTATTATTATCGAAAATGGGCATTGTCAATTTTATATAAATTTGTAATAAATGGATCTAATATTCATTATCGATGCTGAAACTATTTTTTTTTTTTTTTTTTTTTTTTTTTTTTTTGGCGTTCGGGGAAACCGTGGATTTTGCCCCTCTCCCACCACCATCCTCACGCAGGATAAAACTTATCGACTTCAGGTATCCTATGTAAAAACAAAACAAAAATTAAAAAAAAATAATTTAATAATAATTACAATGCGAGGTAGAAATATGTAAACAATGGTCCCATAGGATTAACATTAGCTTGAGCGTTAAGAGCCTATAGTAGTTACGCCAAAAAACTGGGACACTAACGTTAACAGGGCTGCGGAGTCAGAGTCGTCTATTTTCCCACCGACTCCGCAGCCCTGAATGTTAAACCTAAGGGAGCATTCTTTTTAAAATATCTCACTAGCGTATTAATAGTTTTAGGTGATTTTTTTTCTTGCTTAGAAGAGCTGAGGATGAATTCTAAAGCGGATTAGTGTTTACTTTTCCGATTTTGGTTGCAGATATTTTTTATAAAGTTACTTTCACTTTCAATACAGGTTCCGAAATCTTAAAGTATAGCAACTCTAAAGATCAACCTAAGCTATCATAAGGAAAAAAAAAAAAACAATAATTTTAAAATATTAAAGTGCAGAAGAAAAATTTGAAAAGAAATCTCCCATAGGTTTAACATTAGCTTGCGAGTTTATTTGTATTTCATATATATATATATATATATATATATATATATATATATATATATGTATGTATGTATGTATGTATGTATTTCATACATATATATATATAAATATTTGTATGAAACAACAAACAAAATCTTAAATTCCCTCCCTTCCCCTTTCGTTCTCGCGCCCGGAGCACATACCCCCCCCCCCCTAGTTTCAGCCCTGTTCATTAATATAGATCCTAATGGATGTAATGGATTTTCTATGTTTCCAAACATATAGAAAATACAGTAGCTAAAAAAAAGGAAATAATGTAGAAAATAAAATTATCTAGATGATTTTTTTTTTCTCATTCTGGACAACATTTAAAATTTTTACAAATGTGTGATAAATGGATTCATGTTGTTAATAATCGTGGAGTTAGCGGAATATATATTTTTAATTTTTATTCTGGAAAATGGACATTGCCAACTTTCATAAATTTGTAATAAATGGTTCTAATATTCATTATCAAGACCGAAACTGGCTTTTTGCGTCCGGGGCAAACATGTATTTTGGCGACCCTCTCCCCATATTGACGCGCAATAAAAGTTGTCGACCTCAGCTACCTTATGCAAAATAATAATAATAATAATAAATAAATAAATAATAAAACCCTTAAGAAATACTAATTAAAATGCAAGCTAAAATATGTAAACAAAAGTCCCATAGATTATCAGCATCTACTGATTCGTCATAGGGTAATTGCATATTTTCATTAGAAACATATTCATCTTCTGATTTCTCAGACTCAGATTAGTCTGTATCCTCGTAAAAATTATTGCTAACGCTTCTTCATGCATTAGACTTTTTCCTCTACGATACTTTTTATGTACTGTATACAAATAACTGAGTAAAATGCAGATAAATAAGTTAAAATTTAAAAATAATATTATTGTAAAATACAAATTTCAATAGCGTATAAAGTTTAGCAAACGTATCATGTATCACCAATAGAAAGAAAATTTTAAAAGTATTTTCCTTCTGAAATTCCCCCTCCGTTCATTGCAATAATCCCCGCATCAATCACTCCTCTCGCACTTACTCAGTGACAATAGCTGGATATTTCCGAGGGGGGTGGAAACGGAATACCTGTTTCTCAGGCGTTCGGGCGGTTTCGCCGTAGTTTGATTGTTCGGCCGTTTCGGGCGGCTTCGTAGCGAAAGGGTTAATGGTTTATGGTTATATATATATATCCAAAAACCAAACCAAAAAATCGAAACCACGGAACTGATCCGAAGATAAATATACCAAACTAAACCAAATGACAACAACAAAATAACTAAAAACAACTAACTTAAAAAAGAACATACTTTAAAAACGGCAAACTTTAATATTATTTAAACTAAAACCAGAAGAAATTGAATCAATGGAGACAGGCAGCAAGCACTTGCGACTTGCTCTGCGGGGTTAAAACCAGTTTTATGTGCACAACGCTCCCCCAACAATCTGTCAAGACCAAATGGAAAAAACTAACAAATCGAATGAGCTGCTATGACCCATCGAAAACCAATAACTAAACGTGAAACTTCAAACAAACGTGCACGCAATCCCTAAACAGTCAAACTTACAGTTACTCCTCTCTTCGCATACACATTACCTCTAAATCTCTGAGATAAGTCTTACACTTTACAAAATTTCGCAGCAGACTCTTCAAAAATTTCTCAGGATAGCCATGGTGCAATGCCAGAATATACCATTTGTAAAGTTCTTCATTTTTTTTCCTAGTTTTGGATGTCAATCTATCTGTACGATTTAATCCGTTAACAAAAATATTTCTATATATTGAGATATTCACATTTGATCCAAAGTTTAACATTTTTATAGTTTCAAAGTAAAAGCTTTTTCGTTTATCATATATATCTGTTTTTATCTGACCATTTTTTATCTCAATATTAATGTCTAAATAATTGACCATATTTTTACATTTTGACTCCAATTTCAAATTTAAACCATTAGGATAGCAATCAAATTTTTCTTTTTTCACATAATTGCATCTGATTATTAAAACGTCATCAATGTAACGAAAGCACCTCATATCCTCATTTATATTAATTATATATATATAGTTTTTGTTGGTGGTCGGTAATGCATATTTAATGGTTATATATATATATATAATTTTTTTTAAGGGTGTTGGTCAGTGAGATCTCAAATTCCTTTAACTAAACTTATTGGTGCTGAATACATTCCTATTTTTAAAATATCTCCCAAAAAAATTAATATTTTTATTTTCATTTTCCAGTGTATTCTACCGAAAAGATATCACTTTTATTATTTTAGTTTACAAAATATTACTAAAATATATGCTTAGCTAGGGGGCTCTGCCCCCTGCAAGCTACGCTCGCCAACCTCCCGTTCAGACACCGTAAAATATAAAAGTATACGCCAATCTGATCGAGTTTTAAAAGATTAGAGAAGATTGAATTATAATGAAAAAACCTGTAGCGGTTTCTCTGTAAACGGGTTCCCATTCAATTCCCTTTGTTTGTGAAAATTTAAGTTCGAATCAGTTGCTGTTAAGACATCTGATCGTTGTTTTCGTGTTTGATTAAAGAAGATCAGTTAATTATTTGAAAATAAGCTAAAATAAAATGAATTAACAGAGTCTTTGCCTCCCGGTATTTCTTAACAGCGTTATAAAACGATTGATATAATACAATTTACTACAATTAATACAATTTACTACTTTAACCCCTTCAAGGGAGGTGGTTCATTTTTGAACCACTTAATTTTAATTCTTAAATGCCACACTGGCACCAGAATATTGGAATGAAAATTTTCCTTCTATTAAGTAATTCAACAAAAGCATTTCCGCACTTCGAAATAAATTTGTTTGTAAATTCTGGTATGCCATTCACTGATTTCAACATTTTACGAATACAAGTACCTTGCCCCTGAAAGGGTTAAACGCATATTAATATATTTATTATTTTAAAGTTTCCTTTCTCTTTCAATATTCACGTGTAAATACAATTTTCGAGACTTAATTTTCAATATTTTCCTGCTTTTAACACGTACTCATTTAATAGTAATTTTAAATGAGATTTTCTGACTTTTAATAGTCACGTATAAATAATTTTTTAATCGTAAGGAAATATTATTCTTCGCGCTGTTTTTAGAATTGAAAACAATCTCTGTAATAAAAGCCTAAGTCATGTGACTATCATCACCAACAGTTCCGGACGAATCCCTTCGTTTTTTATATTCCAGGCGACAATTTTGGTACTTTAATGTTAGCCAACCACAGGTGATAAGTCGCCTAATATTATTATATCGCCACCATTTTACCTATATTACAATAGTCCAAGTCATGTAACTGCGCTGCCATAAACAATTACGGCCCTTCGCTTTTTTTATGAAAGGTTTCCATTTTGATTACAGAATCAAAATTATTTTTTCGAATAAACTACATAAAAGCTGTTATGATCGCAAAGAATTTTTGATTCTTTTATGTTAGCCGGGTGCAAATATCGCCAATAGCTTTTTTTTTTTAACTCGCCAGTTAGCATTTTTTTATTTTTCGAGTGGTAAATTAAAACGGTACTACTTTGTTATCCCGTCGACCAAAAATCTATCGCCAAACTTTAAGATTAAATGCCTATAATAGTTGATCGTAAATGTCACATTCACTTGACTTTAAGGAAGTTACACGTGTTTACGCCATCAAGCGATTTTTATTTTGACGTTTTATTTGCATTTTTATTAATGTTATACTAATTTATTTGTTCTTTTCTTATTTAAAATAAGAATTATGTCAATTTGTATAATTTGGCGAGTGTTTGGCGATTTATATAATTTGGCGAATTTGGTCGATGGTATAACTAAGTAGTACCATTAAAGCATTGCTTTGAAGTTGAAATTAAATGTCATGATTTGTGGCATTATTTAATATTTTTGGCGAAAACCTCGTTTTCGTATACCAGTTACGTATATATTTTCAAATTATTTTCTATTATTTTAAAATGAAATAACAATAAATAAAAAAAAATAATTAATAACTATAGAACAAAAACAATTTATAACTATTTTTTTAAATAAAAAGAAAATAAAGATAAATAAACATCTATTAATAAATAAGCAAAAACGCCCGGCTTACCATGTCAGGCAAAATAACGTCATTTTGGCGCCAATTAGGTACCCCGGTGCGTATATAACATCTGCGCTTAATATTTTTCTTTTTGTTTCATTAAAAAAAAAAAGTTAAAGCCATTAATTTTAAATATTTCAGTTTTAAATGAAAGTTTTGTATTAAATAAAATGATAACGAAAAAAAAGCATTGTTCTTAGCATAGATTTAAGGGAGGCCAAACTGGTCGCCAAATTAGCTTAAAATAATAACTTTTTCTGAAATATTAAAAAAATATTTGTTATGATTAAAATTTGAGTTGCCATCTTTAGAAAAAAGTATTTAAAATTAGAAAAAAATTAATATTTCGAAAACTAATTCGAATTTAAAAATTCTAATACCAGTTTTGAGATCTGCTGATCAATACGGATTTTTTGGTGTTAATTTCATCTCAAAATATGCCATATTTTAGGAGGAATCGCCGTGAAACGTAATCAATTGTTTAATCAGTCGTTTCAAAGAATCGTTTCATAAATTCGTTTCATTTCAGCCGTTTCATAAATTCGTTTCATTAGGATTTTATATATATAGGGTAGATTTTATTTGAAATATTAAAATCTTACTGAGAATTCTCCAGCTTTTAGTACATGGAATATTAACAAAAACATAACTGTGAAAAAAGGGACCCAAGTTCTGTAAAGACAGTGGCAAGAAAAGAAGTGATATCTAAGTGGGCTCCAAGTTCAAGTTAAATTAACTCAAACTTACCTACTGAAGTATTATAGCATTTTTAAAATTGTTAAAAAAAAAAATATTGATAGCACATTAACAATAAATCTAGAACTTGGCAAGTTTTTACTTACGAGTCATTTATTTTTATTAATGACATTATTATATCTAAACTTGTTATTTCATATTTGGAAGCCTTAATTTGAGTGAGCTCCTTCCCCTTGAAGGGCGGTGGGATGAAATACATCCCACCTAATTTAACTGCAAAATGCCACATTGACACCAGAATTCAGGACTAAAAAGTTTAATTTTATTAAATACGTGAAAAGAAACTTTTACCCATTTTGAAATAAATTTGTTTTTAAATTCTGGTGTGATTTAATCGTTTCAGCATTTTACGAATAAAAGTTCTTTGCCCCGGAAAGGGTTAAAGGGGTGCATTCTCTAGAGTGATGAGCAAGAACAAGCGTAAGTGTATCTGTCTCTTTGTCAGGCGTTTTAGTCTGTTTGCATTGAGGTTTCCGGAGGGTGGGTTCTAGAGTGATAACCAAAGACGAGCGGGAGTGCATATGTGTGTTTATTGGTGTATCAAATCTTTAACATGAGTCATTTGTTTACAACAATAATATATTAATTTTTTTATATAATGGTATTGTTATTAATATTAACATCATCATTTTATTAAGACATGAAACTGATAGGCATAACATTTATCAAAAACTTGCCAAGTTCTAGATTTATTATTAATATGCTATCAATAATTTTTATTTTTAAACAACTTAAAAAATACTATACTGCTTCAGTAGGTAAGATAGAGTGAGTTTTATTTGAACTTGGCACCCACTTAGATATCACTTCTTTTCTTGCCATTGTCTTTACATAACTTAGCTCCCTTTTTTCACAGTTATGTTTTTGTTAGATATCATTACTTTTTGTAAAGTTACAATATATTTAGACACTTTACTTAGTGCTTTTTAATGCGTTTACATGTGACTGTTTTATTCACCAAGCAATATTCAGTTTTAATTTTAATTTACTACAACAAAGTATTTGGCTGTCAATTTGCGGCAGAAATCTATATTTTAATACTGCTGTATTGAATGCATGTTTTTGAACGAAACGTATTGATTCGAAATTTTTATTGTTTCTGAAACAACAATCCTATTAAAGTCCTATATTAAATTTTGCTATTAAATATTTCAATTTAATTTCCTATAGCTCGGCCTGATTTTTGTACTGAAAGTGAAAAATAAAGTTATGTGCTAATGCCACACTGTGCATCATTCCTCCATGGGCGCCAGCAAAGAGGCAGTGCAGAGGAAGGACATTGCCCCTCCCTGGATATTCAAATTTAATTAACTAAATGTTCTTTTTCTCTGATGATTTTGAAAGTAAAAATGAACTTTATTCTTCTCAAGTGATTTAAAATAATTAAAACACTGAGGAAAAAAGGAACTAAAAATTTTTCTTTTAAAGCCGAAATTTTTTACTAGAGTTAACTGGACATTTCGTTTGCAAACAGGGTTTTTCTCAAGATTGTACCGTACTATCGCATTTGAGAATTCTAATTAAAAAAAATTTTCCTGTTTTCGAAATGAAAACACGGGTTTATGAAAAATAAGACCGCAACTGTTCATTGAAAATTTGATAAGGTTCGGAGAAAAAAACTTGACAGTAAGTGCTTTGGGTATTTCATAATAGGTGAATATTAAAGGAAGGCGGCAGTTACTCAATGTTAATCGGCTTCAGATCAGACTGTTTTCATATGAGTCAGGCCTTATTCATTAAAGGAATATTCAGGAAAAAATGATTTTTAGAGTTATTTTTCATTAATTCAAGCAAATTTGCTTATTTTCAACGTCCCCCACCCCCCCGCTTAAAGTATTCGAGTACTTTTAAATAACCAACTCTCTGCAAATGTAACATATTAGTTTTATTGTTTCATATGAAAGTCTATGCATTCAGGTATCCAAAACTGTTTTTTTTTTTTTTTTTTTTTTTTTTTGTACGATTATTGGAAGTGCAGTTATGAAAAAAGTTCTTGAAAAAAAATGGCTATTAAAAAAATGGCTCATGAAAAAAAAAATGGTCATAATATTAAAAAAAAAATTATGGCCATTTTTTTTCTTCCCATTCTGACCATAAAATCAGAGTTCTAACTTTTTACGGCTGCTCTTTCATCTTCACCTAACACTTCATTTATAATGGCTGTTTCATAATAATAAAAACCATCAGTCCATCAGAAGAAAATAACTCGGGGAAAGCGGAAACTCGGTTAAGCAGGACTCGGATAATCGGGACTCTAACTGTATATTTCATTTTAAAAATTATCTTTAGAATATTTTTGTTGGTGTTCAGAGAAGAGTCATGACCCCATTTACCTCCCTCTTGGATCCGACATTGTAGATTACGTAGTTCAGTATTGCATATTTTAAAATAAGTCGGCTATTAGAAAATTAGTAAAATTATTTTTGTAAATATACATTGCGGAAGAGGGGGTGGGGGAGGCGCCATGCTTGCCCCGGTTACAAAAAAGGCTAGTTTCGGTCCTGTGTCTCACCCCAAAAATCCAGTGAGAATACCGAATCCCGTACTTGTTTTGAATGTTTTCCGTTGTGTGTGACGCTATTCTGAATGAATTAAAATTCAGCTTTGCAGGGAATAGATACAGCTAGATAAACAACAGTAAAATTATGCCAGCTTGGATGGTTATAGCTGTTGAATGTAAATAATTGAATTAAAGTTCTATCGCATATTTTATAGCCAGGCTAGCTAGTTTTCGTACTGCATTCTTTTGGATATATAAAGAGTTAAGCGAAGTAGTAAGTAATTAAAGATTTAATATTATTTGCATTTTTTTTTACCCATTACAAAGTGTAATGTGTGTTGATATGTGTGTTGGTTGTTTTTGTGAAGAAATGTGTTCATTTTATTTTTAAATAACTCTTCATACTTGAATTGCATTTCATTTTACTGTAAGAATAAAATTTTGTAATTTGAATTGCATTTGATTTTACTGTAAGAATAAAATTTTGTAATTGAAAATTAATTTTATAAATAAAATAAGAACTTTTTTTATAAGGTTTTAATTACTGAATATTAACTCCAAATTATGTGATTAAAATGTCAAATATACCTATGATAATAAAAAAAATACAATTTTATTTAAATCAAACTATGATTGCTTTTTATATACTGTAATATTAAAAAAAAAAAATTAAAAGTTCGAACAAAGTTTGGTTGAAAACTATTCATCACTAGTCTTAAAAACGAAAAATTTAAATACAAGATTCCTATATTAAAAATATTACTGGCGAATTACTCTTTGTTGGATATTTATTTTTAAATAACTATTTACATTAATGTTTGACCTGCATTTCTTTCACTGAAAGAATCAAATTTTGGTAACTGAAAGTTAATATTACAAAAAAAAAGGAATATAATTATTTTAAAAGGAGTAATTGCTGAATTACTGACGGAAAAATATGTGGTTAAAATGCGAAGTATGTCATAAAAATCATGAAAAATTATTTAATAATATATTCATCTAATGTAAAAAATAAGTAAAATGAAATGACATGAAATAAAATTTAGTATATATAAATACAAAAGGTATTTACTATTTTATATTTTATTGAAATGATATAATATTTTATTGTAATATAACCGCAAGAAATATATTCTCTCAGAAAAATATATTTTTTTACACCACTTAGGGGTCTCTGCCCTCTACGAGTTACGCTCGCCAACCCCCGTTCAGACATCTCAGATTCTAAAAGCGCACTAATTTCATCGGCTTTAAAAAGATTGAATTATAATGTAAAAAAAAAAAAAAAAAAAACATTGGCGATCCCGCTGTAAACGGGCTTTCATTAATTTTCCTTTGATTTGCGATTTCAAGTTCAAAACAGCCGCTGCTAAGAGACAATGGCTGTTTTTGTCTTTGATTAAAATAAATTAGTTAAAAATTAGAAAATCAGCTAATGTAAAATGAATTAAGTAAACACAGCCTTTGTCTCTTGGTATTTTTAAAGAACGCTATAAGAAAGTTCTTTTAAATAAGACATTTGAAAAGTATCTTTTTAAATCTGACGTAATTTTCACCAAAGTTTTCTTTCTGTTTTTAATGTTCACATAAAAATTCTTTTGTTGTTAGAAAGGGAATATTATTAACTCTATCTTAGAATTCAGGATAATAGTTGAAAAGATTATCTCAAAATACGAAATAAATGTCTCGCGCAAATATATTATTAAATTTAAACTGTTTTGCCAACTGTTATTTATTTGGCCTTAATATGACGTAATTTCCACCATTTACAACTTTTAAAGCATAATAATGAATTTATTATTCAAAATTTTCTTTCTCTTTTAAAATTCACGCATAACTATAATTTTTATGACGCAATTTTCAATATTTTCCTGATTTTTAACACGTAATCACTTAATTCTAAATTAAAAGTTTTTTTCTGTTTATAAAAGCCACGTGTAAATAAATTTTTAATTTGAAGGAAATATTATTATTTGCGCTGTTTTTACAATTGACAACAGTTTAAAATATTATACTTTTTTAAAATATGTAAAAAATATCTCTCGAAGTGCTGGAAATTTGAATTTAAAATGGAAATAAATTCTCAAAAAATGAGTCAAATTAAAAAAAAAATAAATGCAGTCTGCACATCGGAAACTTCTAATGTATAAAATGATCTAAAATTGTTTAAATTCCTATGCATAGTTTTTGCTCCTATAAAAGTTTTTTAATGGAACGATTTTGACCAACTCTAACATTAAATATCTGTTAAAATAATTATTCGATTTAAAAACTGTCTACATCAGCGTGTTTGTCAAGCGTTTTTCTATAATATCGCCAATTTTCATATTTTTGTATGAAATGGTTTTTTTAATATTAACTAAGAAAGATCCCCGGTCCCAAAAAATCTGGATGCCGGTGTAGCGGGAAGATCTACGCAGATTTTCATTGGTCCATTTCTAAATCGCCCCACGAGTGGCTGAGAGGTTCTGCTCTCGAAGCTGGTAGACGGGAGGTGCTGGGTTCGATCCCAATCGCGCCCGTCGGCCTAATCGTTCGGAGTTTTCGTGGTTTTCTTCGAGCCATGGATTTCCATCCGTAAACACGGGTTAGGTTCCTTTAGAAAGACCCCCACGAAGGGCACTCCCTCCTCGGGCCTATATCCCTAGTGTAGATAATCAGCCGTCAAAAATCAACCAACCAACCAACCATTTCTAAATCGTTACTTTTAGGTAGATTTCGTAAGAAATACTACCTATTGCAGCCGTTACCATGGTGCGACTTTTTAAAAATTCCTTCATAACTTTTCATTACATGACCCCAGGAACCCAAAACCACCCCCACCTAAAAAGTTTATATATATATATATATATATATATATATATGTATGTATGTACTAAATTTTGTCCGCGCGATAAAAGTCGCAATTATGCACGGAACGTCTTCAAACTTGCCAACAACTTTAAGATGGCTAATTTCTCGGCGGGGATTGAAAATGAGCAAAATCGGTCCAAGGGAATGGGAATTGGGAAGGTTAAAAATTTTTAATACCGTCTTAACATGATTCTGATAAAACCAGCTTTTACGCAACAATGGCAGGAAAAAATGAATATTTTTCGTTATAGCTGTTGCCAACAATTAAAAAAAAGCAATAAAATTCTCACCACAACAATTGCTTTTCTAATGCAATGTTTTCACGTGAAAAATTAAATTAGATAAACAGTTTGACGAATTGAAAACAAATTGAATATTACGTCATAAGTTTTCTAGAGCAAGTTTCTGCATGAAAATTCAAAATAAAATAAATAGTTTGACGAATTGAAAATAAATTGAATATTACGTCATAAGTTTTCTAGAGAAAGATTTCTGCATGAAAATTCAAAATGAAATAAATAGTTTGACGAATTGAAAACAAATTGAATATTATGTCATAAGTTTTCTAGAGCAAGATTTCTGCATGAAAATTCAAAATGAAATAAATAGTTTGACGAATTAAAAAAAAAAAAAATATTGCGTCATATTGAAATAATAATGGACCACAGCAGGTGAATATTTAACGTCATGTGAGTTTGAAGAAACGTATTAAAACATGATAAAAACCCGAGTATGGAAATATTAACATATTTTAACACTTTGAGGTTCTCTGAATTTAATTTAGCGATTGTTAAACCTATTCCATATACATGCGTGTGTGTATTTGTGTATATTAGAATTTTCACAAAATGTTTAGTTCCCTAGAGCTCATTCTTAGCGAAGGAACTGGGTTTATCATTAATCTTGATTTAAGTTTTGTTGGTGAATTTAGTACTTAACTTCGAAATCTACCTCCGCCTGTAGGCCCAAGCCGGCAGGGATTTTTTTTTATATACACTGGTGTCCAAAATTAAGGACCAGTCACAAAATGCTAATTTTTAAGTAAGCAAATACTCAAAAGGAAATACTATAATTCAAATAATTACTATCCTTACACCACAGCTAGTCCATATAGCATCTCATTCATATCACACATGGTCACACGTGTCACAGTCACTACGGTGAAACAAAAAATAGGAAATTCCACACGTCTCATTATGAGTCTCAAATGATCACTATATGTGACTCCACTGAGACGTCAATGTGACTGCTGCTTTGTGACAAGTCACTAGGTGATTTTACAATGTAGTTACATTGTGACTCTCGTGTGACTGTCATTTTTAGACTCAATTTCAAAGTCATCATGAACGTTGCATTATGATAAGTCACCAAATAATATCACATTATAGTCACATGGTGACTTTTCACAAAAAGCATAATGGTGACTTCACAGTAGTCTCTCTGTCACCTGAAAGTCATCATGTGACTTTAATGTGACATTATTTGGTAACTTATCACAATGCAGCGTTCACGATAACTTTGAAATTGAGTCTGCAGATGACAGTCACATGAGAGTCACAATGTAACTACAGTGTAAAGTCACATGGTGACTCGTCAGAAAGCAGCAGTCACAGTGAATTCTCAGTGGAGTCACATACAGTGATCATTTGAGACTCATAATGAGATGTATGGAATTTCCCAAATTTTGCTTTACCGTACTGACTGTGACACTTGTGACCATGTGTGACATGAATGAGATACTTTATAGACTAGCTGTGCTGTAGAGATAGTAATTATTCGAATTATATTATTTTCTTTTGCGTATTCGAGTACTTGAAAATCAGCATTTTGTGATTGGTCCTTAATTTTGGACACCAGTGTATATAGAAGGATTTCAAAATTTTTGGAAATTTTACCCCTTCTATATCTATGGTTAAAGCATATCTGTGAATGTAAGTGTATATTTTAATTTCAAGCTTTTAATTTAAAAAGTACAATTATTGTAATCATAAAGCAAATGTTCTTATTTTTTTAAAATTCATAATGAAGTAATTATGGTTGAGATAAATATTACTTCTTTTATATCTCTATTATATAAACAAAAGTATATTACTTATTGTACTCACATCTTTTATGGTTTAAACTTATATGGTTTAAAGGACATGAATGGTATGTAATATACATTGTTGAAATTAATTATGACGTGAAAGGTTAAATTTTTAATAATAAAAAAATCATGAAAAAATATTTAATAATACATTCATCTAAAGTAAAAATATAAATTTTAAATTTAGTGTTTATAAATGTTGCAGATACTTATTATTGTATATTTTATTAAAAAGGTCTATATTTAATTGAAATATAGCTATAAGGAAAAAAATATAATAAATCAATTTTTCCACGGGGAAAAACGATAAAATTGTTTTCCATCACTTCAAACTTTTCGAAAATTTTACTTCTTTGTAACTGACGAAACTAAAACATATGTGTGAATGCAACTATATATTTTAATTTCAGGCTTTTCATTTTAAAAATATAGATTATTATTATCCTGCATGAGAATAATATAAATTATTTTTGTAGTTCATAATGAAATGGAAGAGATAAATATTACTTTTCATATATCTTTATTAAATAATCAAAACTTCATTACTTATCAAGGCATTTATATTTTCTTACATTTTGATTAAATAAGAAAAAGGTTACTTATACTTAAATAATTATTCACAGGGGTCTGTCTAGGATTTTCTTACATGGTGAAATTGTGAACAGTTTTTAATATTTTTGAAAAATTAATCACAATTTCGGGAATTTGAATTTATTGTTATATATAGGTTCCTGTTTATCTTTTTAACAAGATTATTTAGGTCTAAGAAAGCTATGCTATAGATACTTTGGTAACTTCAGCTATTTTGTGGAAAGTTAAATTTAAATTTTTAAATTATTAAATTTGTAAAAGTTTAAGTTTGGAGACGGGAAAGTTTTATTTTTAAGACAATGAATTTTATGAAACATCCCCTTTTAGGATGAAAAATTTTGTGAAGAGTTTTGTTTTGAGATTTACAAAATTGTAAAAAGTCCCTTAAAGAACCGAATTTTTTTCCAAACAGATCACTGTTCATATCAATGTTAAACTGCAGAGAGAATAAAATTTTACAATTGAATAATATTATAAATTGTTAAAAATATTAATAATTATAAATTTAAGGAATTTTGTACTGAATTTTAAATATTATAAATTGAAAAAAAATTCAAAGGCATTAACTACTGGATATTAATTCGAAATGTGGTGATTAAAACCTGAAAGGTTTCCTTGATAAAGAAAAGAAATTCAAAATGCATTTTGTTTTAAATAAACGTATGATTGATTTTTATATGCTGTAAAATTAAAAAATAAAATTAATTTGAAAATTTTGAAAAAATATTTTATTTAAAAAGCAATTTTATTGTTACCCCGCCCCCCCCCCCCTCCCACACACACGCAAAAAAAAAAAAAAAAAAAAAAAAAAAAAAAAAAAAAAAATCAGGACTTCTAGTAACATTATACATTTTATGTTTTGATTAATAAAATTATAATTAATATAATTACAGAAATAATAAAAACTTCACAAAAGTAATTTCATCAGTTAACACAAATAACAAATCAAGCAAACATCATGGCAAGAATTTTTGGATTTCAACTTTAAAAATTACTGTTTATATCATAAATCAAAACTTACACTCATGTATGTGCATGCTAATCAAAACAAATTATGAAAATGGGTTAAAAACATTAATTTATGCACACAAAGTAAATATGAGAATGACCAGTTTTATATTTGAAGTTACATTTGAAATCCGCAAAATAGCAGCATTAGATTTAAATATCATTTTTAAATTGGGTGCTTTTTATGCCGGATAAAAACCTCATTTTACAAACTTATCGTATTTAATTTTTTATAAACATAATCATTTAAGCTAAAAGATGTATTTAAAGCATTTTTTGTTTATTCATTAAGGCAAAGTAACCATAGAAACTTTACAAATTAGGTTCATTTTAGATTTCAATGCTTTTTTGCACCGTTTAAAAATTTTTTTAATCAATGATAAATAAAAAAAAACAGGTTTAAATCACGATTTAATCATTAACTTTAATTATCCGATTAAAATTATTAACATCCTTATTAAAAGTATTAATAATATATATATATATATATATATTTTTTTTTTCAAACTAAGGTCAAATTTGGAGTTTATTTTTATTTTTATAGTACTGGCTGCTTTTCCCGTATGAAAAAATACTTTTTCTATATTTAAGTTTTTTTTTTTTTTTTTTTTTTTTTTTTTTAAAGATATAAAAAAATTAAGAAAATGTTTAATCTAGTATGAAAGTTATATACAAACATAAGTATTTTATAAAGATAACATTTATTAAATTTAATAATATTTGAATACGAGTTTATATATATTTAATTATTCATAATATTTTGTCCTTGAATGTTGAACTCTGAGTTAAATACAAAAAAGTAACCTTCAACTATTTTATATAATAAATACTTTTACCTTTCAAAACATACCAAAAAATCTTTGTTTTTTATTTACATGAATTTATTTAATTTGTGTATGTATAGTCGTTTTATACACAAATTTCAAAAGGTATTATAAAAGGCTTTATTAACTCTTTATCGCCTTATTTAATTGCAAAGTTTCTGCTATTAAATAAAACATTTTTCTATATTGAATTAGTGGTAATTTGTCGGCTCATGGTCTTCAGGTTACATACAGGGTGATTATAATTAAAATTTTAAGTTTCAAAACGCTCTAAAAAACTGATTAGAATGACGTCAAAATTGAACGGCGTATTATTGAAGAAGGGGCAAAGAACATGAACCAAAAAGAAAAAAAAAGTTCCAAATTTTAGCGACAGATGGCGCTGTAAGCGTCAGAATTTCGGCTACAAATGTCGTCTGCTTCAGTGCTTCGTCTGTCCACAGAATTTTCCATGGCCAATCATTGTCCACTTCCATGCGAGCAAGAAGTTCCAAAGCAAAACCCTCTCTTGCTGCCAGGTCAGAAAGAAACAACTCCCGCACATGGCAAATTTTGTATGGATAACATTGCAGGATGTTTCGTAGAATGTTATGCACCGTGCTCACAGGCCTGTCCAATGTTCGGGCAATTCTCCGTGCATTGCATGGTTGCACACCACCGCTCGACTCCTCCTGAACTACTGTGGCCACTTCTTCAACTACCGCCGAATAACATCTTTTCCTTCCTCTACCAGACTGCAAATCAAACGAACAGGTATTTTCGAATTTTTTCATCATTTTCACCAGGTCCATGACAGTCATCGGTGCAACGCCTTTTTTCATATCCTTGAGGGTCCTGAACTTCTGCAGAGCTACTAGTGCAGAATCACCATTCTTGTAATAAAGCTTTACAAGCAGAGCGCGGTCCTTCATTGAGACACTCATGGCGAACGTCTGAGACGCGAAATGAGGAAACGCCGTTTACCCAACGCTTTTCTAACACCTGAAATGACCGTGCGCATGCCAGGTATTTTAATTTATATTTTCTGACGACTACAGCGCCATCTGTCACTAAAATTTGGAACTATTTTTTTTTTTGTCCATGTTCTCTACCCCTTCTTCAATAATACGCCGTTCAATTTTGACGTCATTCTAATCAGTGGTTCGTTTTTTAGAGTGTGTTGAAACTTAAACTTTAATTATAATCACCCTGTACTTTAGAGCCTACTAAAAGCAAATGTGTATAATTTTAATGAAAATTTAATTGCGTAGAAATCGTATTAAATTAGTAAAGTTTTCGTCTCAAAATGTCCATAATTGACAGAACTTTAGCACATTAAGATTCAAAGAAAGCGTATTGTTTAAAGAAGTATTGTACTAATTAATGAGTTTGGACATTAAATTTTGATATAATTAATGAAAATTTACATCAACAAATTTTTCAAAAGGGTAAGTTTTTACAAAATGGAACATATAAATTAAAGTTTTTTTTTAATTATTTTAATCCTTTTGCCTGTTAAAGATTTGTATGTAATGGTTTGCACAAAATAAAATCTAAAGCTGAGTACATGGACTAAAATCAATAGATTATAACTATATATATCTAATCTACCCTATATATATAAAATCCTAATGAAACGAATTTATGAATCGGGTATATGAAACGACTGAAATGTAACGAATTTATGAAACAATTTTATGAAACGACTGATTAAACAACTGGTTATGTTTCGCGGCGATTTCTCCTAAAATGTGGAATACTTTGCGATGAAATTAACACCAAAAATCCGTATTGATCCGCAGATCTCAAAACTGGTATTAGAATTTTTTAATTCGAAACAGTTTTCGAAATATTATTTTTTTTTTCTAATTTTAAATAATTTTTTCTAATGAGAGCAACTCAAATTTTAATCACAACAGATATTTTTTTTCATATTTTAGAAAAGGTTATTATTTTAAAATAATTTGGCGACCAGTTTGGCCTCCCTTAAATGTATGCTAAGAACAACGCTTTTTTAATTTGTATTTCATTATCATTTGATTTAATATAAAACTTTCATTTAAAACTGAAAAATTTAAAATTAATGGCTTTCACTTTTTTCTTTTTTTTTTAAACGAAACGAAAAGAAAAATATTAGGCGCAGATGTCATATACGCACCGGGGTACTTAAATGGTGCCAAAATGGCGTTATTTTGCCTGACATGGTAACCCGGCTATTGTTGCTTATTTATTAATAAATGTTTATTTACATATATTTTCTTTTTATTTTAAAGAAATGTTATAAATTGTTTTGTTCTATAGTTATTAATTTTTTTTTTTTTTATTTATCGTTATTTCATTTTAAGAATAATCGAAAATAATTTAAAAATACATGTGTAACTGGTATTCGAAAACGAGGTTTTCGCCAAATTATCGTAAAAAAAATCACGCCAAACCCGATTAAATAATGCAACAAATCCTGACATTTAATTTCAGATTCAAAGCAATGTTTTAATGGTACTACTTAGTTATCCTGCCGACAAATTTCGCTAAACCACTCACCAAATTATACAAATTGACGTAATTTTTATTTTAAATAACGAAAGAACAAATAAATTAGTATAACATTAATAAAAATAAAACGTCGAAATAAAAATCACTTGATGGCGTAAATACGTGTAACTTCCTTACAGTCAAGTGAATGGGACATTTACGATCAACCATTATTGGCATTTAATTTTATAGTCTGGTGATAGATTTTTGGTCGATGGGATAACCAAGTAGTACCGTTTTAATTTACCACTCGAAAAATAAAAAAAAAATGCTAACTGGCGAGTTAAAAAAAAAGCTATTAGCGAGATTTGCACCCGGCTAACATAAAAGTACCAAGAATTCTTTGACATCATGGCAACTTTTATGTAGTTTTATTCGAAAAAATAACTTTGATTCTTTAATCAAAACGGAAACCTTTCTTATGAAAAGCGAAGGGTTGTAACTGTTTATGGCAGTTACATGACTTGGACTATTATAATATAAGTGAAATGATGGCGACAGAATAATATTTGGTGACTTATCGCCTGTGGCTGGCTAACATTAAAGTATAATAATGGTCGCCTGGATTATAAAAAGCGAAGGGATCCGCTCGGAACTGTTGACAATAGTCACATGATTTAGGCTATTATTATAGAGATTGTTTTCAATTCTAAAAACAGCGCAAAGAATAATATTTCTTAACGATTAAAAATTTAATTACACGTGACTAATAAAAACAGGAAAAAAAACTTTAAAATTACTTAAATGAGTAAGTGTTAAAAGCAGGAAAATATTGAAAATTATGTCTTGGAAATTGTATTTAAACGTGAATATTAAAAGAGAAAGGAAACTTTAAAATAATAATTACATTAATATGCGTTTAACCCTTTCAGGGGCAAGGTACTTCTCTTCGTAAAATGTTGAAATCAGTGAATGGCACCAGAATTTACAAGCAAATTTCGAAATATGACAATGCTTTTGTTCACTTATTTAATAAAAGGGAAATTTTCATTCCAATATTCATTGGAATGTGGCATTTAAGAATTAAAATTAACTGGTCCAAAAATGAACCACCGTCCTTGAAGGGGTTAAAGCAGTAAATTGTCGTAATTGTAGTAAATTCCATTATGTCAAACGTTTTAAAACGCTGTTAAAAAATACCGGGAGGCAAAGACTCTGTTTACTTAATTCATTTTATTTTAGCTTCCTTTCAAATGTTTAACTGGTCTTCTTTAATCAAACACGAAAACAACCATTGGATGTCATAACAGCAACTGATTCGCCTTAAATTTTCGCAATCAAAGGTGATTGAATGGAAACCCGTTTACAGAAAGATCGCTATAGGTTTTTTCATTATAATACAATCTTCTCTAGTCTTTTTTAAACCGATCAAATTAGCGTGCTTTTAGATTCTGCGGTGTCTGAACGGGGGTTGACGAGCGTAGCTTGCAGGGGCAGAGCCCCTAGTATATATATAATTTCCCACGAAAATTCAGTAGACTATTTGAAAAACGAGTTATATTTTGTAGAGATTATATCGCTCACCCACAAGAAAAGTGACACATCTCGCAAAAATTCATTTTGTGTTTTATTTCACTAATAGGTATATCATAGGTGCGTCTTGCCACACAAACAGTTTCTTAGGCGTAGTTATATATAAAATCACTTTATTACGCTATATGTCCATTTGTGGCCGTAAAAGAGGGGTAGATTACGTGGGAAGGTAAAATGACTCAACCCTCTAAACCTCTTCCTTCGTCTTCATTATTAAAGGCTTTATGCTTTTATGCACGTCGTTATTCCTGCATGCAAAGCTAACTGCTATAATTTCATGTTGCAGTAAAATCATGCAAATTTTCTTTCGCCTGTCCTGCGAAATTCACTTTTGTCGAGATGTGTCACTTTTCTTGCGGGGGAGCGATTTACCTTAAAATGAGTAATTTTTCATATTTCAAAAAGACTGATATATATGTATATGTAACTTAAATATTTCTGATTATAAAGGAAAATTTAGAATTTTTTTGTTAGCCACAAAATAATTGAAATCGTATTATCTTGAAATTTTAAGAGACTTAGAGCTGTTTAATCACCAAAATATTGATTTTTCGAAAAATGATACATAAAAGAACAATATAGTATTTCGTTGCATTTTAAAACATTTTGCATAGAAATATTTCTATTATTACGTAAGTTATGACTAAAAAAATGTATCCGTCATTTTCACTGCAAACAATGATTATAAAGACACTTTTAAAGTTATTTTCCTCAAAAAGGTAAAAGCCATTTTTTTTTTTTAAATTGCGCCCAAGATTTATTTTACATTAGTTAATATTTTTGCATGCAATCTTTATGAATTTAGGTATTATATCTATATCTAAATTTGTGCATATTTTAGTATAAATTCTACTTTTAAAATATTGTTTAAAGTATTGCATACATTAATATTATCTGTTTTTATGCCTACATTTACAAACGAACTTTGGCTCAGTTTTAATATAATTTTTGCATTGCAGATTTTATAGCGAGAACATAGACAATAGTATTTATTTTGATTTTTTTTTATCTTTCAGAAATAAAAATCTGAACTGAATATAGAAATTAAGAACTGAACGTTGGTACTATGCGACTCCTATATGATCCCTTACACTTCCCCCTCTTAATGATTTTCAGGCTCGGGTCCTTTCCTAACGGAAGTACTTGATTGATTACTTGATTGAGACAGTTTCGGCGAATCTGGAAATAACGGAAGAAAATAACTCTGTTAAAAAAAAAAAAAAAATCCAAAATGAGGTAATGATCAAATCCCCCTACAAAATATTTTTCTGGCTACGGCCTTGGTAGATGGGCATGTGGCATTCCTCGAGAAAAATTCCTTAAGAAATCACGACGAGCTCAATACATAAATACTTAAATACTTTTAAACTTCGTTGGAAAATGTTAAAAATATGCAACTAAGCAGAAGCCTCGTATAAAAATGTTTTCCTAAACAAACATTAATAGCACTACTTAGAAATATCATGTTATTAATGATTCTAATTTTGTTATTTTTCTTGTGAGATATTGGACACACTATCAAGTCTCATAATTAATCCAGCAGGACGGTCGTTCTGCCAAGCCAAATAATAAAAAAAATGCTAACCCCACCAAACAAACAAACGCCAAGAAACAAAAGCCAGAACAGCGTAACTGCTTATTATACTGAGGACAACTTCTCCATGTTAAATCGCCCAAACGTGGCATTTTAAAATTTCAGATATTTAAGAAAGCAAGTATCGCAGAGAAATAAAATTAAGACTAGAAAAATCTACTGAAGAAAAGCTTCAATTTGAAACCAAACTCGTCTCTATAAAGTAATTATAAACAGAGATACAGGATTTTTTAAAAAATGTCGAGATACTGAAAATGATAAAAAAAAACCTTCGTCAAACATATATTAATTCAATTAAGCTACAGGCTTAAGTAATGGACAGAAAAAAGAATGGAATGCATTTTCGGACTGGTAATTACTCAATCTACGTGCTTTTATAAAATTTAGTTTAAAAAAAAAATAAAATTTTTATCCTTAATATGCAAAAAACTGTTAATTCATTCTAAAATTATCAAATTGTGCCAAACATTGATAAACCCGCCAATGAGCGCGTACTATCCACATTATAATAGCACAAATCCACTTCAACTTCAATCTGGTAGATGAATATTTTCCATCAAGATTATTTTTTCGAATAAAACTGCATAAAAGTTAATTTTTAGAAAGATTTTAAAAATAAAAATGATTTTATAGAGAAATGGTACCTTTTAAGAAGTATGCATTCAAAGTTATCGGCATTTCAGGTTTCATTCCTAATGTAAACAAAACTTTTGAAAATGAATTGAGCTGAATGTGAAAAGGTTTTCAGGTAAAAAAAAACAAAAACAAACACAGATGTCATATACGCATATTGGCGCGATTTGTTTCTGACGCCACTGTCATATACGCAACGGATAGCGCCAAAGTGTCGTTATTTTGCTTGATATGGTAACCCGGATTTTGTTGTTTATTATGTTGATGTTTTCGCCAAATTGGCATCGGAAAAAAATCGCGTCAATATGGGGCGTATAAGACATATGTGCTAAAACTCCCTATTATTGAACTTATTTCAACATATAAGCAAACGGAGGCAAAGACGATGTCTCAGACGCATCGAGGGTATCCTTAGTGCCAAAATGGCAATTTTATTCCATAGCAACCCAGAAATTTTGATGATATTATCCTTCATATGACAATCCAATAGAAGAGATTGCGTGTGCTTTACATTAAATCAAACTTTGTGCATTTTATAATAAAATAATTTGTGTGTGTTTCTAATAAAAGTTTTGGTACAGATCTCCTATACGCCCCATAATGGCGCGATCTTTCTCTGACGCCAATGTCATGTACGCAATGGGAACTGAATTGGCGCCAAAGTGTTGTTATTTTTCTTGATATGTTAACCCGGACGTTATTGTTTATGCTGTTGATGTTTTCGCCAAATTGGTGTGAGAAAACAATCGCGCCAATATGACATCTGTGCCACAGTTTTGTGTATTTTATAATAAAATTATGTTTTTATACCAAATAAACAGTTTCTTAATAAATAAAACCAACATGCTATTTTCGTCAGCTAGGTCTAACAGGTAAGAGGTAACAGGTAAAAAAGCTGAAGAATATGAATTTGGGACTACTACACACAGAAAACCGGGAAATAAACCATTGAACACAAATTACGTTAAAAATGAAACAAGATTAATAAGGATACAGGAAAAAAAATTACCAAATTAAAATCCATACTTTCATAGCTTTAGGTATAACAAATACACTCATTATACATTTTATTCTCATTTAAGATAGTATACTATTAGAAATTAATATGATACTGTCTTGAGTAGGCTAAAAATTAAATATAATTTAATCGTTAACTTTATTAAATATTAATGAATATGAATACACACACACACACATATATATATACAGGGTGTCCGGTCTCAACGGTATCCAATGGCTAATTCCTAAACCATTAGTCATAGACATATAGTTCCAATTACAAAAATGTTTTAAAAGAGGTAAAGAATTATTTTTAAAGCGATTTAGGTCAAGAAAAACATTTATCTAAAAATTACGAAATTTAAATTTTTATACGGTCCCCCGGTCCTATAAGTGATATTTAGTAAACTTTTCCTATTTCTCTAACAAGTACGGCAAAAAAAGTCCCATTCATCTAGCACTAAAATTGACCGCGTTGTGACATTTTGAATTTTATGACTTAAACCACTTTTCTGTAACTGAAAACAGATGAGTTGGACCAAGCTTTCAGGGGTCGTACACGAAGTGCTTAAAGTATTATAAAGGGCGTCCACTCCAAACGATGTTCAATGGCTAATTCCTAAACCGTTAGTCAAAGACATATAGTTCCAATTACAAAAAGATTTTAAATAATGTAAAGAAGTATTTTTAAAGCGATTTAACTGAAGGTGCTGCCCCCCGTATAAATATTACGGTAGATTTAATTTTTAGTAATTAACTTTCAGATTGGTTAAAATAATTGAAGAAGTGAGATTCAAAACGCGCCTTATCGAGAAAATCAAATTTTGGGAAATCGCGTAAAACCTTTAAATGCGTCCATTGGTATTCATTGAAAATTTGGAGATTGTAGTGCTTGATTGGTACATTTATACCAATAGAATAGATTGATACAGAAACACGATTTTTTAAATTTCGGATAAGGCGAGTTTCGAAACTGACGTCTTCAATTGTATTTTGACTTTTTTTTTTTTTTTGTAAAGAAATGAGTGTGCTTGTTTTGATGATTTTATTTTAAAAAGTTGTATTATTTTTATAAGCTTTTAACTTACGACGTTCGTATGTATGTCTTCCTAATTCAAAATTTTTATTCCAATTTTAACTCACTTCCAAATATCCGATCAAGATTAAATTTTGCATAATTATGTAAATCCAATGACAATGTAATATTAATAGGATTTTAGGTACGTACCATTTATATTTATTTTACCAGAAACACTCCAAAAATTTCGTATACCTTATTATCTACAAACAGAAATTTTAAAATTAAAATCAGTAACATTTATGTAAGGCACTAAGATTCCCAATGTAATTTTTCCAAATGAAAGTGCGTTGCGTTTATATTTTTTATACAGTGCCCCACGAAAGATTTCAGATACATTACGATGTATGAGCAGGGATTGCTTATTATACATTTTGATGATATTATGCTTTTTTCAAATTCAACTTTTTAGTTCTTTATAAAAACTTGTTTGAAAAAAATATTTTAGAGACAAAAATTAAAATACAATTTATACTTGCTAAACAAAAAATAAATATTAAATGGAGTGAAAATTTTTCCTGTTGGACAAAGAAAATGAGGTAAACAACTTTATTTTTACAATAGATGTGACAAAACACTTGCGGCCTCAAATCATGCACATGCAAATACTTTCTAAGGTTTAAAATGCATATTTTTTTCCCAACCATGTTTTACCAATTTGTAATCTGATTGGCCAGAGGTTCAAAGTGACTCATCTTGGCGGTTTTCGTGCTTGGCAAGTGCAGAGGCAAGTGTTTGATGGCAAAAGTGATTTATATGCTTTTGAAACTTGCTTAGCGAGAAGTACGGCAAAAAATAAATAAATAAATAAATAAAAATTAAATATATATATATATATATATATATATATATATATATATATATATATATATATATATATATATAAATTGTTAAATGTTAAAATCTAATAATTTAACATATGTTTTGATTTAACAGTATTTTTCCCCTAATTTTTAATTAAAAAATAATAAAAAAAATAACTGCTCTAATGAATATTTGCTGATGGGAGAGACAGTGGAATTTTCAGAAGGGGTAATGTAAAAATAATAATAATTATTATTTTTTATCATTACAATAAAATGACAAATAGAACAAGATCTTAAAAAAGAAAAGTTAATTAAAAAGAGAGAATGTGGGCGGTTATATGATGTCCTACCTTTAATGGATAAATCTATGCTCTATTAGAACAAAATATTAAAATGTTGTAAAAATTGTGTTATGTTTATTTAAATCATCGAAGTAATCGCACAGGTAGAATCATATAATTCACATAATTGATGTTTAATGTAAAAGAAAATAAAAGTGATATGAGTATCATTTTGAAAAAGTGACATTTTAATTTCCTTAACATATTCAGAGCAGTCATTCAAAAGTTATGTATAGAAATATAAGCATAAAAAAAATATTTTAGATTAGATAATCTAACTATGTATCTTTTTCTAAAGAGTTGTGACTGTTGTTTTTATAATCTATTAACAAAATTTCTGTTTTTTTTTTTTTTACTTATATTTTTAGTACAAGTTGTATATTTCGTTTTAATATGTCAGAATGAACAAAAATCTCAAAATATAATTGTAATGTTAATTTACTTTCAATGTTTAATGTTAAATTTTATATCTGACGATTATTTTTATTTCTAGTAAATTTGTGACTGACCCCTATTTTGCAGCAAAAAAGATACACCAACTTTAAACATCTATTACTCGGTCAGTTTTAATCACAGAGGAATGGGACTTTTTTTGTATTACTTGTCAGTACAATAGGATATTTTTCCTAAATATCACTTATAGGACTTGGGGACCGTATACAAATTTAAATTTCGAAATTTTTTAATAAATATTTTTCTTGACCCAAATCGCTGTCAAAATACTTCTTTACCTCATTTAAAACATTTTTTCAATTGGAACTATATGTCTATGACTAACGGTTTAGGAATTAGCCATTGGACACCGTTGAGACCGGACACCCTGTATATATATGTATGTATATATAAGCTGCGTTGGCGTTAATACGTAAGTACTGCCCAAAAATGTATTGCGCCAACCACGGTGCGTTTGAGATAGCTGTGCTCAAACGAACATGAAGCATAAATGCCTACGTGAGTTAAGCCGTTTTCTGAAGAAAGATGAAATACATAACAACGAAAAAGCTACACAATGCTGACATGATCGGAAGAAGTTATTGGTACTTTTATGTTAGCCAGGTTCAAATCTCGCCAATGGTATTTTTTACCTCGCCAGTAGCAGTTTTTATTTTTTGCGTGGTAAATTAAAAATAACGCTTTGATAATGAAATTGGCATTTTTTTATAATTAGCCTCCGGTACGATATGCTATTTCTTTCTCCCAGCTTATTTTGTGTAAAAAAAATAACGTTACCTTACAGAAGCTAGCCGTAAGACAAAGCATTACGATTAAATACTCTTTAGCAATTTTGCAATTTTTTAAATTTCTAAGCATCGCACATTTTCAATTTTTATACCGTCGTATTGGAGAAAAAAAAAAGTTCTTTTAAATGCATTTTGTTTGAAAACTGTATCTCCATTTATTTTTGAAATATTAATTTTTTTGTAGTTTTTGGAGCCATTTGCTTAATATTGGCAACGGAAGTACTTCATTTCTGTAGAAAATAAAGGAAAAATAGTTTTAAAATAGTAATTATATATTTTCGTTGCCATTTTCTCGTAACAACCAAAAGAAAATGTAATTAAAATACGTGCTATTTTGAAAAAAATATAAACGAATGATTTCTGTTAAAACAATGGAGCTATTATATACTATATTTAATTGTAAGTATCTATGAATCATTAGAAAGCCTTTTTTTTTCGATTTTCTTGAATGACGGAATCTTTTTGCTGCATCTGTGCATTATTTCGCGATAGTGATGTGCTATGCATGCTTTACTGTAGGTGTTTAAGAGTAGATCGTAAAAGTGGAATTCTTAAGCGGATGCGAATGACGTCATTTTACATAAAATAAAACGTGTGCTTTAAGTCTTAAAATTGAAATATGTTTTGTACTGCAGTAGAGTCCAGCTTAACCGAGTTATTTTCTTCTGATGGACTGGTGGCTTCTATTATTATGAAACAGCCATTATAAATGAAGTGTTAGGTGAAGATGAAAGAGCAGCTGTAAAAAAAGAAAAAAAAATGGCCATTTTTCCCTCCCATTCTGACCAGAAAATCAGAGTTCTAACTTTTTACGGCTGCTCTTTCATCTTCACCTAACACTTCATTTATAATGGCTGTTTCATAATAATAGAAGCCATCAGTCCACCAGAAGAAAATGCAGTAATGGAAATGCCGGGGGTTACACTAAATTCTGAAAAAGCAGAATTCCTGTTCTCTAGTTTTTTTTATTTTTCTTTTCCCTTTTTTTTTTTTAAATTAAATAAGTGAAAGGCATGTATCTTAAGCGTTTGTATTTTAAATTAAAGTTATGTATTTTATATAATATAAGTAAAAGGATTAAAGTTTAAGTAAAATTAAGGCAATACGAATGAATGAGAAGAAAACATTAATAGGCGATTTATCACCTGCGCCCGCTAACATAAAAGTAACGAGTTCATGATTTCTCTATCAGAATCTTCCTACTTGGCGAAGGATTGAGATAGTTAATTAAATTATGAATAAAAGTAACATGATGTAATGCTTAGTATACATTTAACGGGGATCAAACTGCTAGACAGAAGCGAAAATAATCTAATAAATTCGAAATTGAAAAGAATAGAAAAGAAAAGAATTTCCTAAAATTGAAATTTCTGTGATACCGTTCGGAATAGAAACCGACAATTTGGCCCATAGTGGTTATTTTAAATACTCGATAAGAATAATTTCTAAAAAAGGTAGAAATTAAAAGTTCGAAATGACATAAAAGCGTTCTATGAACGTTCTAAATTATGATTTATTTGCAATTGTTAGTCTGCAACAATTGCTGAATATGCAAATTGTTAGAAACATGAAATTTGACATGCTTTTTACTTATAAGGCGTAAATGATCTCACAGAAAAGTTCCTAAAATATTCGAAATTTGAATGGATGCAGGCATAAAAAAAAGCTCTAAAATTGCGATTTCTGTAATATCGTTCGGGATAGTGTCTGAATTTCGGCATGGCGATTTGTTTAAACATGTAAATGCACGCTAAGAACTGTTAGTAAAAAATCAAAATGTTAAGAGGTGAACCGAGCGGAAAACGTTTTAAGAACGGTTTGCATTATGATTTTAATGAGATTGTTTGGGCTAGGAACATAAAATTTGACACAGATGTCATTTTCTAAGCCGTAAATGCTTTGCGTTTCCTAATACATTAGAAATTTATATGTGTACAAGAGCAAAAGTATTCTTGTATTTTTGAATCTGTGATACTGTTCGGGATAGAATCCTTAAACCTGGCATGGTGGTTACTTAGAAGATGTAAATGCTCATTAAAAACTGTTTCTAAATAAATCGAATTTTAAAAGGTTGAAATGAGTGGAAAGCTTTTTAAAAAACTTTCTAAATTCCGGTTTGAATGGGATTGCTAGAGCGTGAACTTGAAATTTAACATGATTACGGCTTCTAAAACGAAAATGCTCGTCCTAAGCAATTTCTAAAAAATTCGAAATTTAAGAGGTTGCAAGAGCAAAATTCATTCATAAATTAAGATTTCTATGAAACTGTTGAGGGGGGGAGGAACTTAAAATTTGATATGGTGATTACTTTTAAGATGGAAGTGCTCTATAAATGCTATTTCTAAAAAAATCGAAATTTAAAAGGGTGAAACGAGTAAAAAAGCTTTCTAAAAATGTTTTAAATTATGATTTATTTGGAATTCTTAGCTTTAAGGAAGTCGAATTTTGACATAGTTGTAACGTTTAAAACGTAAATATTCACCATGAACAGTTTCTAAAAAAATCGAAGTTTTTAACGGCGCAGGAGCAAAAAAGTTCTAAAATTGGGTTTCTCTTGATATCCTTAAAGATTGAAACCTGAATTTTGGCAAGCTGTTAATTTTAAGATCTAAGCGCTCGTTAACAATCTTGATCCAAGCCTGAGCTATGCTCGGGCATGCATTCTCCCGTCAAATTAATACTATTTGGTTATTCCCACTAGTTATCTTTTAAAGAAAACTTTGTCTGATTTAATCAAAACATTTTCCCCGATTACGATAGTCAAAAATTTCTACTTTAAAAGCAGAATCCATCCTTTGAGCCATCCTTTGAGTACCATCCTTTGAGCCATTTACGCTGATACTACGCAAAGCTTACAAACTCTTTTGTGTAGCCTTGTATATTATCTATATCAGTTATACACACCGCAAATGCCATAAACGAAATCACACTTCCAGCAATTATCGTTAATAGAAAGATACAGTACTGTATCCGAATTTTTTGTGTGTCCCTGTAAATAGTGGATTCATGCTATGCATATCATGTTATACAACAAGTATATTGTAGTAAGCCTCAGTTTCATTATATTTGAAGTAGTGTAACATAACTAAAATACGGTGCAAGCCTTTTTTCCCTGGCACTATTCTATAAAGGAATTCTTTTGCGTGGTCCTATAAATGAATAATAAGTACTTTGGACCCCATATCATCCAGAATGCATGGTTTAGTGCACTTCATAAATGCATATCATTTTCATTATGTTTGAAATGACCAACATCATTAAAATAAACTTGAAGCAATTTTTTCGCATTGAGCGTAATGTATCAGAATACTTTTGACTGTCCCTGTAAATGAACTATAAATTCTACACACTTTATTTACAATAGCGACCGTGCTATTGTTAACGTCAATAACGTACAAAACATTCAGGTAGATTCGAGTATATTTACGAGTGTTAGAGCTCGGACAGACTGGAGACAATCCAAATTAAATTCACAAACACTTTTAAACTATGATGGAAAGTGTTAAAAACTATTATAATATTTTAAATTATTATTGAAACATTATAAGAAAAGCATAAATTAATACATTTTATTGTTAAAATGTTGTTCCGCTTATAAAAATTATACTTTAAGTTATTTACAATAACAAAGCATTTAAGTGGCCGACAACTGGTCCAGTGATGACCGAACACTAGAATTGAGTGGCCGACTACTAGCGACTTTGCTACTTTTAAGTTTAACTTTTTATAAATAAAAACTATAATCAGTTTTTTAAAAAACAATTATTGAAACAGTAAACAGGTATACATTAACATGTGTCACTATTAAAAATGTTTTATTGCTTTTTAAAATTCTGCTTTGAGCTATATACTAAAAGAAAGCTTTTAAGTGACCGACTGTTGGTGCTTTTACCCTATATGACGTTATCGTATGTGGCACAGAAATCGCGATTATTTGTTAATTGTTTAATGGCAACGCCCGAATGAAACGCATCTCATTGGTTATTGAACAGCATCTAATGCATCTCCATACCTATAGGGAGGACCATGTTCTGTCGCCAAATGCCGCCAAGTTTTTCACCAACTTGCGATATATAGCCGAATTTGGCGACCAAAATTAGTTGCCAAAAGTGACGCCAACTTGGCAATATCTCTAATATTTCGCCGAATTCCCATAGGCTTCATTGTAAACCAATAGGGTTTACTTGCTTACAGAGAATCAACAAATTGAGATATTTTAATGCAACAAAAACTAATATCAGCTAAAGAGATTATAATAATTATATTTAAGGGAATCCAAGTAAATTAAATTATGAATAAAAGTAACATGATACAATGTTTAGCATGCTTTCCCAGACATAAATTTTAAGGAAGACCAAACTGGTCGCCAATGGCGGCTAGTCTAATGAAAACTGCTTAGATGGAAATTTTTGCAAACAGCGAAAAGCTCTCAAAAATACAGGTTTCTGATTCTTCAATCTCGTTTCGCTCACAACGAAAAATCGATCTGCATCTCAGGCCTTGTCCAGCTAAGTTTCCGCACTTTGAAAAGATCTCGCATCTCTGTAAGAGTAACAGCATGAAAGATGAAGGCTTATAATTAGGCGACTGCTTCTAAAAGGTTTTCAATTTTAGAGTTTTTATTTAAAAAAATTGTTATAATCATCAGATATTGATGAAATTGGTGACTTACACTTTCAAACAAAAAAAGAATTATCAAAATCGGTTCATACTTGCGGAAGTTATGTGTGAACAGGACCAAAGCACACATACAGGTCGAATTGATAACCCCATTCTTTTTGAAGTCTGTTAAAAAAATACATACAGGTCGAATTAATAACCTCCTTCTTTTTGTAGTCGGTTAAAAATCTATCGTACAGTCCTAAAAATCAGACATAAAAAAGAACTTTTTCTTAACCTAAAAACCTTATAATGGATATTAATCATGAATGAATCTTACTTCTGCGAATATTTATAACTCAAATTCCCGCCCTTATATGCAGGGACTCTATTTTAAGAGAGTTTTTTTTTGTTTTTAGGAGTCGGCGAGGGGGAGTAAAGTTTTCGTTGAGGGTCAAGATTTTCAATAACATGTGGGATTGCATAAATCGTGCACATAATAGGAAAATCCCGCATAATAAAAAATGCCGTGTGCCCCCCCCCCCCCCCCCTCTCAAGTTCTTCCACAAGCTTGTTATTCTTTGTTTCTTTGTGATTTTTTCCGCCGAGAGAGTCATTTTTTTTTTTTTTTTTTTTTTTCGATTTTGCAAAATTATTTTGTGAATATCTTCAAATGATGGTAGAAAAATATTGTGAATTTGCCAATCAGTAACATGATGAAATAACAAGATTTGCCAATCAATCAGAATGACAATCGACGAATTTCGCGATTCTTTGCAGCGACCGTTTGAAAAATTTACAGAATTTTTTCGACCGTTTTCAGACGAATTTCTCAATATTTTAAAGCAACCAATTGAAGAATTTTGCGATTTTTTCTGATGATCAATTGACAAACTTCACGATTTTTCTCATGACGGAAGGAAGAATGTCGCAACTTTTTTCCCACAATCAATGAATTTTGCAATACTTTCCTTCTACCGATTGACAATTTTGTGTGTGTTTTTTTAATTGACAAATTTCATGATTAATGAATCATGACTAATCGACAAATTTCATGATTTTGTCCTTACAACCGGTAATCGATTTTAGCATTTCTCCCCGAAACTGATTGGCAAATTTTGTGATTCTTCAGGTGATGGATGGACGAATTTTGTGAACTTTTTGCATGACTAACTATAGAATTTCCTGGATCCGACTGGTGAATTTTTTTTTTCTTTGAAGTGAAAACTTTTTTAGGCGCGTTGAGCTTTTTTTGAGATGGGGAAAAACCACTCATTTCGAGACACTGTAACGAAACCGACATGCTAGCATTTTGACACATAGACACTAGCGCGCCAAGCGGTGAATGATAGGAACTTTTCCCTCTTCAGCTCAATCAGCAAAAGAAGAAAGAAGCTAAAACTCACTTTTTCTCCCGGCGTATTGCTAAAACAAATTATTATTTTGTTTTTCGTCAGTTAAAATGAATTATAACGTATTCGTGACCTACCTATTTCGTGTAACTAAAAACCGATAACGCTGTATTTTATCGTGTTGATGGTCTGGTAAATGACCAACAGTATTGGCGGGAATTTCGATTACGGAAGATAAAATAGGGGGCACAGATATCAGATACGCACTTGGGTACCTAATTGACAGCAAAATGGCGTTACTTTATTTTACAAGATAACCCGGCTACTGTTGCTTATTTATTAATAAATTGTTCATTTACTTTTATTTTATTTTTTTAAATTGTACAATTGTTTTGTTCTATAGTTATTAATGAAATTACCGTTTATTTATTGTTGTTTACTTTTTAAAACAACTAGGGGATCGTACCCGGGCTTCCCGGGTTACAGAATATAGGTGAAAACCAATTTTTTTAATTGAAAAGTGATATTTTTTTACATGAAATATATTTTTTAGATTGCTCACTAAAAATAAAAAAGCATTTTTCATATGGAAAATGTGAATTATACAATCAAATAAACTTTTGAAATTTATCAAAAGCGATTTTTTCGTATTAGCCGCATGATAAGACTTAAGGCTCGTTTACACGGAGCTAGTTTACTAGCTACAAGCCGGCGAGAAAAGTAGCGAGCGAGTCAGCTAGCGAGATAGTGATCGTTTACACACGAACTTGTTTACTCGCTCAGTAGCCAACTCGCTATTGCGTCACTTGCTGCGTTCTAAAGCTTTCTTTTATGTTTTTTTCTGAAAACTGTGTTTGTTTTTATATTAAGTGCCAAGTTTTCCTGTCTGTTTTTTTTTTTAATGTGTGTGTGTGTGTGTCCGTAGGAAATTGAAGTGGAACGCAAATGATATTGTATACCAAGAGTACCCTGTGTTATGGAAAATAAAACACACAGATTACTGCAATACGAAATTAAAAGATGAAATTTGAATTTTATATTATAATGATCATTTATGAAATTTCATTAATTTTTAAGGTTTTAAGACCCGTGTCCATTATTGTAACGTTTAATTAGTCTATTTTCAGTAATGGATATCCCATGTAATCGTTGCTAAAAATGCAGTTTCACTAATGTTTAATAGGAACACCAAAATTTTATAAATAGTGCTGCTTTTAATTAATTTCATGTGGTTAATAAAATTTTCAATATTTTAATCACATAATATTTTTATAACTCTGCCCTGTTTAGTTTATCTTCTGTCAATCAATGAAATAAACCAGGAAGCAAAGCATATTGTTTAAGGGAATATGGAAAAGAGAGGCTCATGGGGCTCGACCCCTCCCCATTTACATAAAAACAATTACCGTAATTTCGCACCTATCTGCCGCACCTCAGATAACTCAATTTCCTACCAGAGTTTATTTTAAATAAAATGTGACTTGATTCTGCTTGCCACTTATTTGACTTCTTTTTTTCAATAAAATTTCCGGTCTGAAAAGACTTAAAACCGTGGCGGATACGCGGGATATTACGCTAAACTATTATTTTTAACACAATCAAACTGATTGGTAAAGCTATCATACGAATTGAATATTTCCAACTGAGCGAAAAAATGCCCAGGCCGGGAATCGGACACAGATCCTTGGCTTGCAGATATGCTCACCGGTTGTCGGCCCAGTTAGCTTAAACGGAAGAGCATTGGCCCTGTAAGCCAATGATCTGTGCTCAATTCCCGGCTTGGGCATTTTTTCGCTCAGTTGGAAATATTAAATTCGTAAAAAAAAAAAAAAAAAAAAAAAAAAAAAAAACTATTAAGTTACTGAAGTTGTTAAAAATCTATTATTTTCTGTCTTAAACATTTACTTATTCATCTCTCACAAAAAATGATTGTAATATTAATGAAATCTATGGTAGTAATTGAACTAGTAAATCTGCAGATCAGTGGCCTCAAACGCCATCATAGTTCTGCAGTTTTATTTTGAAATTATTTTATTTAGTATTTAAAACATTCAACCCTCAGTATCATTCCTACCATATTTGTAATACTAATTACTAAGAGTACTTTCAGGTAGTTTAACTGTGGAAAATATACTAATCTATGCACTAATACTCATAAACTTTTTTTTTTCTATTATTGCCCTCTAAACCCAGTACAGTCTCAATAATTTGATAACTGCAATTCCCCGACATTAGTATTTTCAACTATCTAAAATAATTGAAATATTCACCTTGTGATATTTACGGTAGTTATTTCAAACAGTGAACAATTCTCAAAAATATTTTAATTATTGGTATCCTAATTGTTAAGTTTATTCGAAAAATCTATTTTGTTTCATTCACGCGACACGATAACTACTTCAGTCGACATTGTTTACCTATACAGAACCACGAACCACCGAATACTCGCAGCGATTTCACTAGCAACAATGTTTACACACAGCGAGTTTACTAGTCAGATAGCTAACACGCCAGCGAGTAGCGAGAAAAGTAGCCGAGCTTTCAACTTTTTTCGCACTCGCTGAGCTGCCAGATAGTTTGCTAGCCAACGTGTTTACACGGGGCGAGTTTATTAGCAGCTAGTGAATTCGCCGGCTTGTAGCTAGTAAACTCGCTCCGTGTAAACGACGCTTTATTAGCCCAAGATTTTGCTGCTTACGGCATCCTTTTATTTTCTGATCATTTCAGAGATTTAAGCGCGTAGTTCAATTACATGTCTGTTAAATTTGTGTTTTATTTATATTATTTTATTTATTTAATCATAGAGGAAGTTTTTCTTTTGTTTACGGAATATTAGTCGTAAGAAAATGATGATCTCTTTATGTTGTTTTAAGAGCAAACGGGTTAATCTTTCTTAATCGAGCTCCATGCGATAGAGATCAATTTAAAAATTAACTTCTCTTACATGCAATCCCCCTTTTTAAAAAATTGGTATTTTAATTTTATCATTTTAAAATCATTTTAACTCAAAACGTGAAGTCACGATTGTCAACAAAATCTTTGCATGTGAACAGTCACACTCTTAACTCGAGATTCTAATCTCAGTACCGGAGAGTAAAAACTGGGGTAATTTATGTGGGGTTTTTTTTGACGCATTTGCGTTAAAAAGTTTAGTTTTATCTAAGAAAATCATCGTTTTCTTTTAAATATGACGTCATTTTCACTTACTTAAGCATTTCACCTAGTGTCCGAAACTTAGTACACATACAGAAGGCAAAAAATAAGGAAACTTAATGAGGAAAATGCGTGTTTTCAAAAGCAGTATGTACAGTATGTAATTTTCCGTTCAACGTATTATGTCCCAAATGGGATTTTGCGCCATTAAAACAATTTTTATCAACAATTTTGAATTTTTATCAGATAATCACATGAATAAAGATAAGTAAAGCTCATTATTTCTCTCTTCTCTGCAATAATAAAAGCTATTTCATTACCATCATTTTGAAGAAGTTTCATAGAATATTTTTAAAATGGGGGTGAAAATGACGAACTTCTGCAAAACATAATTCAGTTTTAAGAATTAAAATACTACATGCTTTTTTATATAAAATGACGTCAATTGCATCCGCAGAAGTCATTCTTTTATATTTTTTTTTAAATTCGGAAAACGTAATTACACACGGATTTATAAAATTACATTCTTTCAGATTTTTGATACGAATAAGCAAATGCGGAGAAAATAAGTCGCACAAATATTCTGTAAAACTCATTTTTGTAAAGAGAAAGTGTTGTATCGTTTGTAAAGTAAGTTTGTAATAAACTAAAAATCATTTAATTGATAAATAAAAACGAAATAAAGCCTAAACCCATCAGGTTTTGTTACAGACGATATTCTTGACATAGCACGTAACACTGCACATATTTTAATTTCAATTTTTTTTTTCAGTTTTTATGAGAAAATGGCAACAAAAAGATATAGCAATCTACTATTTTCCCTTTTTTCCCCCTTACTTTCAACAGAAATGGAGTACTTCAGTTGCCACGATTACAAAAAAAGTAATAAAAACTACAAAATATTAATATCTCAAAATTAAATTGAGATACAGCTTTAAAACAAATTGCATTTAAAAGAGCATTTTTTTCCTTATACGACGGTATAAAAATTTAAAATGTGCGATGTTTAGAAGTTTTAAAAAATCCAGTCGAGAAAATTGCAAAACCAAAATTTTATTTCACATTTCAAAATGTTGCTATTCGCAAAATGACGTATGCGTTACGCACAGATATGTTTGTCCTTTATAATATAGATAGAAAATAATTTAAAAATGTATATTGTAACTGGTATTGGAAAACGGGCTTTCGCCAAATTGACGTTAAAAAATCGCGCCAAACCTGGTTCGTATATCACATCTCTGCCAAATTCTCGGTTTTTTGATTTTTCGACTTTTTATCCAAATTTTCCGGATTTTTTAAATTTTCTTTTTCATTGTATCCCAAACACTACCTTCATACCAAATTTCAAGATTCTAGGGATACAGGACATACCTCTGAGTTTTGATGATCGGTGAATCAGTGTCGAAAAGGCGAAAGTTTAAGTTCATATATCTTCTGAAATAAAAAAAGATAGAAACGTGAAATTTCAGCATTTAGTTCCATTTCCACATTACTTTAGATTTACGAAGTTTCAAGTTTCTGGGAATCACCAACACAAAGATATTGGGGGGGTCAAAAGTACCCTGGGTTGCTTCCAGAAAAAGATGCTTACGGCTGTGCTTTCAAAACTTGGCAGGGGCACTGCCGTGTCCCCAGATGCTTTCATTATTGCTGCTACACAATTCAACGCATAAAACATTTCCTGACGATTAAAAAAACACACATGTAAATTGTTGAAGTTTTCACTTCTACTGGCACTCCCGGAGTGCCACTGTTTTTTTTTTTATTTTTTTTTTCAGAAGAGTGATTTAGAAATTTCTCTATTTCCCCGTAACTGAATGACGAAATTTACAAATTGCACATCCGGTACCTTTCTAACGCTCATATAAAGGCAATGTAATTTCCAGTGACGTTTTTATCTCTAAAACCATTATTTGCCTATGTGTAATAACATTTAAAAAATAAGGATGGCAACATTCTACCTTTTATTTATTGTGGTTACATTGCGTTAAATACAGATAAACAATTAAAAAATCGCCATTTTGGCATCTTTTTTCAAAAACGCCAGATGTTGGTTTGAAATAGGATTATACCAGAAACAGTACTTAAATACAGTTTATTATATTCAGTACACTTTCCTTTGACAGAAGAATAGAAAAAAAAAGATATTCAAATTTCGAACAAGAGAAATTTTAAAAATATGTTCGTGATATGTAAAGAAAGCGTGTATAATCATCTGCAGATACTTATACAAGCTCACTCTTCATTGTCTTTAACCCATTAACCGCGAAAACTATAATGTTGAAATTTTCAACTTGTTAGCGGAACGTCATTTGCCACCACAAACTCTGAAAGATAATTTTCGCTTTATATGATCTTAAAATTTTATGCCTTTGAGTAAGACAAATATTTAAATAGAAAAATAGTGGTGGGTATGTAAATAACTTAAATATGTGCATTTATTTCACCGTTGCGTGAACGCAACGCCAGCGGGTAATGGGTTAAAGATAAATGCAAAAGTTTTTCTTTGATGTATACTAGACAGTTTCTTTATGTATTTCTTTATATGTTATTTCTTTTTTTAATTTCTTTTTTGGGTGGAAAATTCAGAAGTCGTTTCCTCTGGAGTTCTGTAAAGTTAGAAAACATAGCGGTGAAGAAATTAACGAATTAAATTAGTTAATATGGTGAAGTTAGAAGAGCCAGACAAAGGACAGGCATGGGTCGTTGCAGTAGCTATATGTTTAGTTATTCTTATACTGATGGGATTAACAAGAATGGCACCACTTTTGTACGTAGAGATTATTGCAACTTATGGTGTTTCAAGACAACACGCTGCTGAACCTTTTGCAGTCTCAGAGGCAATACACTGTTTAGGAGGTAAAAATTTACTTATGAAGCTTTCTTTTAATTTGTTCGTATAAAATTTTAGATGATTAAATAAATTATTTTTCAGATATTTCCGGTGCAATATTTTTGCTATTATTTATATATTTTTCTTTGCATTTTAATAAGCCATTAACCCATATTGGACCGCTGTCCTATAAATAGGACAGCTAATAAAACATTTTTTTAAATAAAATTGGCAACGATTTTCTGGATGCATTTTGTTATGATGTCTTTAAAATACATAACAGTATAAAATATAAAAAAAAAAAAAAAACAAGTAACCAATTAAAATTTAATTGATAAAAATCTATTTAAAAATTCTTTATAAATTGTGATCTTATAATCTAGAATTTTGCCGTTATTATTATCTTTTTATTGGAGAAATTATAGAGTATTTTTGTACAACATAAACAGTATTTTAAAAGTAAAATAAATTATTTGCTCATAAAATTAATTTATGTATGCATTTTATATGTCCTTACTGTGTGTCCTACTAATAAGTCCTGTTTATAGGACAGCTAGTTACTTAAAAAATTAAAAACTTTTTTTTTCAAAATTTTGCTAGTATCTACTTAATTACACCATATTAATGATATAATCGAAGTTTTAAAATTTTCAAAAATATTTAATCGGTGTGGTCCAATATGGGTTAAGTACAAAAAAAGTATATGCTTAATAGCGGATGCTCAGTAGGAAATTTACAGAGAGATAGCATTGATAAGACTTTGTCGAAGAAATTTGACAATTTCCTAATGATTTTAGAATTTTATAAAAATTTAACAGTAAATAAATAACAATGCAGTATCCTAAAAATACGGCGATCACAATAACGGATCCCTGTGTATTCGCGCCCACAAATCGTTTAAGGGGTTACATGGGTTTCGAAGGTTTAAAAAAAAGCACAGGGGAAAATAGGGAGACTTGACCCATGGGGAGTTTTTCTATGAAAGGGAAATTTAAGGGAAATGTCAATCATATTATTGGTTGACCCATCACAGAACAGCATTTTGGCGGGAACAGCCATTACAGAATTATCAGGGGTTTTCTAGCAATTTAGTGTTGATTGATACTGAACTTTCAAGTAAATTTTGAAGACCTTATTATTCGTAAAATTTGAACTTCCAGTTTTGAAGTATGTCAATTTCAGAAGTATACTTGTTTTAGTCATTTTTTTAGCTACATATTGGTATATAGTAGCTTTATATAGCTTCAATGAAAGTTGCTAAAATATTAGGGTTAACAAAGCAAAGATAAGAAGGAAGACTTGACCCAATGATTAATTTAATGTTTTTTGTTTGATTTAATGAATTTTTATTTAATGAATAACTAAAATATGTAATTTAGTCCAAATGATTTGTTTTAACATATTACCCTACCTTAAAGTGGGAAAAAGCAAACAAAAAGTTGCAGGCCAGAAGAAGGATAAGACAATGTTAGCCAATGACACACCAAAAAGTAAAAAAAGAAATAGAAGAAAGAAAGAGGTAGAAAAAAAAATAAGTACACGAAAGAAAGACAAAAAAGGCCCTTTTGTGAAATATACAAATGTTGAGAAGAATAAAAAAAGCAGCAAAAACCATAAAAATCTGAAACTTTCCTATCGGAAAGTGAGATGTCATATTTTATTGACTTAGTAACAGAAAACAATCACGATGGTTTGACTGTGAAATTTGCTAGGAGATCAGAAGGTAACAGATTCAAATGACCTGATTTTACAGATGTGTCTGAGGAAGGTTGGGTGAAAACTGAACTTGTCTCAGTCCTCCTGGCATTAGAGTACAAAATGACAGAGTCACAAGTTTTGAATTTGATTACTGCTTTTCTGCTGATGTTGAATAGGGTTTAATGAAGGGGACATACGACCCTTAAAATCTTTAAAAAATCGATTTTTTGTTTTAGGTAGCTTTCTTTACAAAAAAGCTACCTATTGCAGCCGTTCGGAGGAAAGCGATTTCAAAAAATTTTGGTATATTTTCATCGATCATGACCCCCAGACCCCGAAACCACCCACCGTTCAAAATTGATATATATATATATATATATATATATCTGACCTATGTCATACTGTAACTCTCGTATTTATGAACCGATTTGGATGTAATTCAGTGTGTACATAGTACATACCAATGTCTCGACCGAGTTCGTTGGCCAGCTTCATCCGCCATTTTGTTTCAAAATGGCGGCCATTTAAAATTTTTTAAAAAATTTAAAATTTGAAATGTGGTACCAAAAAATTGAAAATGGAAAAATATTTTTTTCTTATGTATTTGACATTTATACAAAGACTCCGTAGCAGTTTTTGTTTTGTCTATATCTTAAAAAATGGCTGAGTTATAGCATTTTGAATTTCTAGCGAAGCTGACATTTTGAAACGTCCTGAATTTTGTCACGCCATAAAAGGCGTATTTATGAACCGATTTGGATGTAACTTCGTTTATACATAGTACAGACCAATGTTTCGACCGAATTCGTTGGCCAGCTTCATCCGCCATTTTGTTTAAAAATGGCGGCCATTTAAAATTTTAGGAAAAATTTAAATTGGAAATGTGGTACCAAAAAATTGAAAATTGAAAAAATATTTTTTTCTTATGTGTTTGACCTTGATAAAAAGATTCGGGAGCAGTTTTTGTTTCGTTTATATCTTAAAAAATGGCTGAGTTATAGCATTTTGAATTTCTAGCGTGGCTGACATTTTGAAACGCCCTGATTTTTGCCACGTGATAACAGACGTATTTATGAACCGATTTGGATGTACCTTGGTGTGTACGTAGTACATGCAAATAACTCAACCGAGTTCGTTGGCCAGCTTCATCCGCCATCTTGTTTCAAAATGGCGGCCATTTAAAAAAATTTAAAAAAAATTAAATTTAAAATGAGATTCTAAAAATTTGGAAAATGAAAAAGATTTTTTCGTATGTGTTTGACCTTAATACAAAGATTCCGGAACAGGTTTTGTTTCGTCTATATCTAAAAAAATGGCTGAGTTATAATATTTTGAATTTCTATTGTGGCTGACATTTTAAAACGACCTGATTTTTGTCTTTCGATAACAGGCGTATTTATGAACCGATTTGGATATTACTTGGTCTGTACATAGTGCATACCAATATCTCGACCGAGTTCGTTGGCCAGCTTCATTCGCCATCTTGTTTAAAAAAGGTTGCGATTTTTTTTAAATGTATTTTAAAATTTAAAATGAGGTATTAAAAAATTGGAAAATGAAAAAGATTTTTTTTATGTGTTTGGCCTTGATACAAAGATTCGGAGCAGTTTTTGTTTCTGAAAATTTGTTCTTTTGTTTATATCTTAAAAAGTGGTTGAATTATAGCACTTTGAATTTCTATCATGGCTAACACTTTGAAACGATCTTGTATTTGTCCCGCGATACCACACGTATTCGCCTATTTCGATGGAAGAAGGCATGTGGATAGTATACATCAATATCTCGACCAAGTTCGCTGGCCAGCTTCATCAGCCATCTTGTTTCAAAATGGCGGCCATTAAATTAAAAAAAATTATATTTAAAGTGAGGTGCAAAAAAATTAGAAATTGAAAAAGGTTTCTTTCTTAAGTATTTGACCTTGATATAAGGATTCAGGAGCATTTTTTGTTTGCCTTTATCTTAAAAAATTGCTCAGATATAGTAGTTTCAATTCCTAACGTGGGTGACATTTTGAAAAATCTGATTTTTTGCCTGCGACAGCACTCGTATATATCAACCGATTCCGATGTGAGTGAGCATGTGCACAGCAATTACTAAGGTCTCGACCAAGTTCACTGGTTAGCCTCATCCACCATGTTGTCTTAAAATGGCAGGCACTTTAAGAAATCGCCAAATTTGGCAGCCAAATATAAGTTACTTTAATTAAAAGCAGCTTGGATAAAGCTGACTAATTTCGCGAAATTCTCATTCATAATGATTTAGTATTGATAAAAATTGGTATTGAATCTCCTACATTCGGTTTCCACTAAATTGAGCTTCGTGTGTTTGAATAATATAAGTTGGCTTTTTTAAAATAAGGAATATGAAAGCTACCTCTTCCTCCCGGCACTGGCCGGAAGGACTTTTTTAATTTATTTGAGAGCTAATGTTTTTCTGAACAATTTGCCACAAATTGCATCAAAATATTTGTAAAATTGCGCTCGTTATGGTAAATTTTTTTAAATTAGTCTTGGTCTGTTTCAAGCGAAACATTAATGTTTAAGTTGATATTTCTCAAAATCGATATTTTTTTACTTGCGCACACGATAACTCCAAATGTATTAAAGGTAATGATTCGAAACTTTATATTTATCTTTACTAGATTATTTTCTTCCAATTGAATTAAAATCTAAGACACTTAACAAAAATTATTGAATGCATGGGTATTCGAGTGACAAAAATTATTAACATTTTCTTATTTTTATTTTGAAAATCAAAAAACTTCAGAATTTTTTTGTTTATTCGTTAGATTTTAGTCCCTTTTATTTTGTAATATTCATAAACTTATATTAAAAGTTTCAAAGTTCTAGAGGGTGTAGATATTTTTAAATCATGCGTGCAAGCTATATACATTATCATTAATTTAAAGAAAGCATATATTAAGGAATAATTATTATCAATTAATTATACAGTGTTTAATGCAAATTATATATTATATTGCATGGAGAACATATATTATAGTGTTAACCACAACAACAACAAAACTCAGGTGATTAGTGAAAGATGAGTGCATGGGGCCTCTTTAAATATTTGTCTCCGAAATCAAATGTTTCATCTGTTTAAAGGGTCTTATGCCCCCTTAAAGAAAAATAAACTTTTATAAAGCACAAAACCTGTTATTTTTATTTAAATACCTATGAGTCTTCTCACTTTCATGAGGGGTGTCATGTCTCCCTAAGTAGGAGGTGAAGTCTCCCTAGGCCTAGGGACACTTGACCCATCTGCAGGCTTGAATAATATTTTTTTTTTTTTTTTTTTTTTTTTTCACAATTTCTAACTAGAATATATGCTACTATTTTTAACAGCAGTAATGTACAAAATAGTAGACTATTATTTAGCTACCGGTATGCTATTTCTTTCTCCCAGCTAATTTTGTGTCGTCTCCAAAAAATAACGTTACGTTGTATAAGCCAGCCATAAAACAAAGCAGATATATCATAGTACGATTAAATACTCTATAGCAATTTTTTTAACTTCTAACCATCGCACATTTTAAATTTTTATACCACCGTATTGCGGAAAAAGGTACTTCTTAATGCAATTTATTTGAAAACTGTATCTCCATTTATTTTTGAAATATTAATTTTTTTGTAGTTTTTAGAGCCATTTGCTTAATATTGGCAACGGAAGTACTCCATTTCTGTAGAGAGTAAAGGAAAAATAGTTCTAAAATAGTAATTATATATTTTTGTTGCCATTTTCTCACAAGAAACAAAAATGTAATTAAAATACGTGCTATTTTGAAAAAATATATATATAAACGAATGATTTCTGTTAAAACATGGAGCTATTATAAACTATATTTAATTTTAAGTATCTATATTAATGTTACAAACAAATGAAGGCCTATGAATCATTAGATAGCCTTTTTTTGTCCAGTTTCTTGAATGACGGTATCTTTTTGCTTCATTTGTGTATTATTTTGCGATACTGACGTCCTATGCATGCTTTACTGTATGTTTAAGAGTGGATTGTAAATTTGGATTCCTACAGCGGATGCGAATGACGTCATTTTACATAAAATAAAAGCGTGTACTTTAAGTCTTAAAATTGAAATATGTTTTGTACTATTTATATGTACTTTTTTTTTTCATCGGGGGGCGGTACTAAATTCTGAAAAAGCAGAGTTCCTGTTTTCTAGATCTTATTTTTTGTTCAACTTTAACTGTTATACAAAATAAATTAAAAATGAAAAACCAAAAATTGTATCAAGTCTCCCTAGTTTCCCCTACATTCTCTATTTTTTTTATGAATAATAAATTAATTATTTTATTCAAAATTTTAAGCATATATAAAAAAGAAACATTTAAGCAATTTTTTATAAACTTTTCATTCAAAAATTTGGAAGATTTAGCCGGTGGGACCTGGTTTTCGGAGACCCCTAAAAAAATGTAACCTCGTGGTGGTCAGGATAACTCATAATAGCTTCATCTGAAATTAAAAAACCAAATTTTTTCTGTTAGTAGATAAAGTATAGCTCGTGAGTGAACGAAGGATTTAAAAAAAATTGGAATTTTAATATTTTGCAGAGTTGTATTCAAAAATTTCTCCCAACTTATTTTGTGTCGTCCCCAAAAAATAACGTTACGTTATATAATCCAGCCGTAAAACAAAGCAGATGTATCAGTGTCGATTAAATTCTCTATAGAAATTTTTAAAACTTCTAAGCATCGCACATTTTCAATTTTTATACCGTCGTATTGAGAAATAAAAGTACTTTTAAATGCAATTTGTTTGAAAACTGTATCTCCATTTATTTTTGAAATATTAATTTTTTTGTACTTTTTAGAGCCATTTGCTTAATATTGGCAACAGAAGTACTCCATTTCTGTAGGAAGTAAAGGAAAAATAGGAAAAATGTTTCTAAAATAGCAATTATATATTTTTGTTGCCATTTTCTCATAACAACCAAAAGAAAATGTAATTAAAATACGTGCTATTTTGAAAAAATATAAGCGAATGCTTTCTGTTAAAACATGGAGCTGTTATAAACTATATTTAATTTTAAGTATCTATATTAATGTTATAAACAAATGAAGCATGAATCATTAGATAGCTGTTTTTTTTTGTCAAGTTTCTTTAATGACGGCATCTTTTTGCTGCATTTGGCCATTATTTTGCGATATGCATGCTTTACTGTTGATGTTTAAGAGTGGATCGTAAATGTGGAATTTTTAAGCGGATGCGAATGACGTCATTTTGCATAAAATAAAAGCGTGTGCTTTAAGTATTAAAATTGAAACATGTTTTGTACTATTTATATATACATATATTTTTTTTCCATGGGGGGGCAACACTAAATTCTGAAAAAGCAGAATTCCTGTTTTCTAGTTACTATTATTATTTTTTTTTTTCAGGTCCAATCATCGGTGTAATTGGTCAAAGATTCGGAGTTAAAGCTGCCACATTTGTGGGAGGAGTCGTTGCTTCATTGGGAGTAACCCTTTGCTGGATTGCTCCTAGCATCTTCTGGTTGACAGTATTTTGGGGTGGATTATTCGGTGAGAATTAAAATGGAATATTTATCTCACATGTAAAAATAATTTTCCTTTCTCTATAATAAATCTATAAAAAAAATCCCTGCCAGCTCGGCTACAGACGCAGGTAGTTATTGAAGTACTAATTTCACCAACAAAAACTAAATGAAGATTAGAGATAAACTCAGTTTAATAATTTTATCTGGCCGCTTTTGACGAAATTTTAATTTCATTTTTCTGTAAGAGTCGATTTTATCAGAATCATATTAATATATTTTTTTCTTCAATCGCTATGTATTCTTAAATTGTATTTGCTGTAAGATTTGGTCCGATCAAAAACTTGGAGATAATATTAAGAAGATTTATAATAAATTAAAGCGGATTTGATATCTTGTGAATTGAAGAAGTTATAATTTTTTTTCTTCTTCACCCCCCCCCCCCCCTTTTTTTTTGTTTTCGTTTTTATTTATTTATTTTTTTTTCTTTTTGCGGTAAGAGTTGGTTCTAATAAAATTCTTGTCAATATAAAAGTTATAGATAATATTAAGAAGATTTATAATACATTTAATTGGATTTGATATCTTGACAATTGACGAAGTTATGAATTTTTTTATCCCTAAAACCGTATTTTTATCGCCCCTTGAGCACATTTTTAATTTTACGAAAAATCTGCTTTACATGAATTTTTGGCCCTTTCTGTAGAAGTAATAATAACTTTAAACGGATTTGATATGTATTACAATTAAAGAGATATGTTTTTTTTTCTGTTTTCACAAAACCCCTCCTTATTTCCACCGCCTTTGACCGATTTTGCCGATCTGCAATCCCCGCCGAGATATTTGACCATCTCGAAGTTTTTGGCGAGTTTGAAGACGATCCGTGCATAATTGCGACTTTTATCGTGCGGTCAAAATTTAGTACACACATGCATTATATATATATATAGATATATATACCGGGTGTCCCAAAAAGGACTGACTGATTTTAAAATTCAATAACTTGCAAACGGTGACAGATATTAAAAAAATTCTTGCAAGAGGGTTATGCATAAGGTCAAAAATTTTATTACAGTGATTTTCAATTTTAGTTCGATTTACAAACAATAGATGGCGCTGTAAGCAATAGTCGCTAAATACAGGCTCGATTTTTGGTCCTTTATATTGTTCCATGCAGAAAAAGGAGATGAAAATGTATTATCCGGGCCACGAATTACCAAAAATCGAGCCTGAATTTAGCGACTATTGCTTACAGCGCCATCTATTGTTTGTAAATCGAACTAAAATTGAAAATCACTGTAATAAAACTTTTGACCTTATGCATAACCCTCTTGCAAGAATTTTTTTAATATCTGTCACCGTTTGCAAGTTATTGAATTTTAAAATCAGTCAGTCCTTTTTGGTACACCCGGTATATATATATATATGTATGTATATATATATATATATATATATACCGGGTGTCCCAAAAAAAGGCGATAATTTTAAAATTCAATAACTTGCAAACGGTGACAGATATTAAAAAAATTATTGCAGGAGGGTTATGTATGATGTCAGGAGTTTTTTTTACTGTGATTCTTTATTTTAGTTCGAATTTAAAACAATAGATGGCGCTGAGAGCAATAGGTGCTCGGTCCAGACCTGATTTTTAGTACTTTGGGATCCATTCAATATATTTTAATCACCTTGTTTTGCATGGAAAAAGAGAGAGGCCGAAAAATCGAGCCTGGAGTAAGCGGTTATTGCTTGCAGCGTCATCTATCGATACTATTTGTGACTAAAACTAAGAATCGCTGCATACAAACTCCTGACATCTTACATAACACTCCTGCAAGAATTTTTTTTAATATTTGTCACCGTTTGCAAGTTATTGAATTTTAAAATCATCGGTCATTTTTGGGACACCCGATATATATATATAATAAAGATGAAATCACAAATATATGAGCAAATGGTAAAATTCTAAAGATGAACAAGATATGAACAAAGGAAACCAGTATGTAAAATAAGAAATTATGAATAACTCACAGAATCATCAGAGGTGCTTGTTAGTTATTTCATAGTGAAGATGCGTTATTTCATCCAATTTTGTCGGCATTAAGCCTAAAATGACAAAATTTAGCACCTAATAGCGTATCATAATAGAAAAGAAAATAAAATACCAAGAGATCTAAAGAAAGATACACCTCACACAGGATATTAAAAATTATAAGAGTACAATACCTCAATTACATACAAGAATCCAAAATATCATAAAGTTGACTCGCAATGCTAAAACATGTGAGGATGCGAACAGATTTAGGACTATTAGTACATGTGGGTAGAAGTTGCTGAGAACCAGAACATTGCTGCCAACTGGTGTGAAAAAGGAAAACTATATTGTAATTAGGTTTAAAAAAATGTTTAGTGCTGCCATCTATTCCCATAAAACAGAAATGAAATTAATTGAAGAAATTAAGAAATGATTAAGATTAACATTTATTTAAAGTAGAATGAAAAAATAGGAATAAATTTAATAAGTACTGAGTAAATATAAAATAAAATAAATAAGTATATAAAAATAAGTAAATAGAAAGGGATTGATTAAATTAACTAGTTTAAAAACGAATATTATAAAATAAAAAATGAGTATATAAATAACATTTAAAAAACAATGAGGATTTTTTTGAGATAGTAAAAAATGTCCTTGTATTATGTACCAATATGGGAAAATTAAAGAAAAATATTATGTTAAATCCATGATACCCCTATGGGTTTTTTAAAAATATATCCATATAATATATAAGCACACATACATGTATACATGCTCACACACATATAAACATGTAAGGTTTTAAAACTTTTTTTAGCAATCCCGACCACATCCCTCCATAATGGTGTATATATATATATATATATATATATATATATATATATATATATATTTTAAAGAATAGTGTATGATGTATTTTAAAAAAGTGGGATACTTTTCAATATCAATGTAAATTGTGATGATGAACACATGACATACCATTCCAACCAGTAATAAATTCGTTTATGATTATGCACCCTCTGTTTGATTGAACGGGAAAATCTTCTGAATAATTTCATTCATGTCTTCCATCGTTAGCCACTAACGACTGCAGAATAAATATCCTACTGGTTGGAATGATATGTCGTGTGTTCATCACAATTTGCATTGATATCGAGAAGTATTTTGTCAGCCGGCAGGATTCGACCCTGCGGGGTGAAACCCCAATGGATTTGATATCCATTTTCCTATCGAGATATTTTCAAAATTTAAGTTGCAAATATGCTTATGGCTGATTTTGTATCATGTTTACGATGGATGTAAACAAAATGATAAGGCACATCCAAAATATAAACCTTTAAAAAAGTCTAAGGTTTATTTTGATTTCTAACTGAATGAAATACCTTAATATCTGTCCCTTCTCGGGCTTAAATAATGTAGGATTATTTTTTTTTTATTTTTTTTTTATTTTTTTTTATAATTTGTTCTGCAAATCATGTTTGTGTTTAAGTCAAGTTTTTTAATAGCTACTGCATCCAGACGAACTTATTTCGAAATGAACGGAATGTATCATCATCAGGGTTTCATTTACAAGGTATCGCATTAAAAGTTGTGGTGCAATTTAGCAACATTTAATCCAAAATGTTTCATCAGTGCAGTAATGCAGGTTGTTGTAGTTTGGACAAAAACTTCCAATCTGAGCATAAAGATTCTATAATGAAAAAATTAAAAATTAATTTTACTTAAATTTAGTTACTCCATTTTCCACTCAGGAAAGCTATGAATACAAAAATAGTGATAAATCTTAACTGCTAATATTTAACAATAGTTTAGCTGTAATACAGTAAAACGTAAAAAAAAAAAAAATCAGATTTAATTAATTTTTTTTACCCTATTTCCTCCTAGGGGACGATGTAAATGTAAGAGGAAATTGTTACATAAGTTTAACTCGGAGTATTTAATTAGCGGCAACACCAGTCGTTTCTGTGCCACACAAAAAAATGACAAAAGAACTTGAAGAATAATTTTAGATAAAAAATGCCCTGGACTTAACGTTAAAGCAACCTATCTTTTTAAAATTTGTATATAATATTTTTTCCTTCATCCAAAAAAAAAGAAATTGTCTCTGATCAATATATATATATATATATATATATATATGTATATATATATATATATATATAAATCCCTGCTGGCTCGGCCGAGAGGTGGAGGTAGATTTCGAAGTTAAGCACCAATTTCACCAATAAAAACTAAATCTAGTTTAGAGATAAATACAGTTTAACAATTTTATCTGTCCGTTTTTGACGAGTTTTTAATTTCATTTTTCTGTAAGAGCTGGTTTTATCAGAATCGTGTTAAGTTGATATTCAAAATTTTTAATCCTCCCCTCCACATCCTTGAGCCGATTTTGCCATATAGTCGGGTTTTTATCATGTTTCAATATGTTTTTTCAAACTCATATGACGTTACATATTCACCTGCTGACGTCCATTATATTTCCAATATGACGTAATATTCACTTTTTTTAAATTCGTCAAAATTTTTATTACCTTTTCATTTTTAACGTGAAAATATTGCTACGAAAAGTTATGACGTAATATTAACTTTTACTTTAATTCGTCAAACTATTTATTTCATTTTTCACGTGGAAATCTTGCAATAGAAATGTAATTGTTGTGGTAAGAATTTTATTGCATTTTTTTTTTAATTGTTGGAAACAATGTAAACGAAAAATGTTTAAATTTTCCTTTCATTTTACTGTAAGAGCTGGTTTTATCAGAATCATGTTAGGGCGGTATTCAAAAATTTTAACCCTCCCATTTCCACCTCCTTGAGCCGATCTTGCCCATTTACAGCCCCCGCCGAGATATTAGCCATCTCAGTGTTTTGGACAGTTTGACGACGATCCGTGCATAATTGCGACTTTTATCGTGCGGACAAAATTTAGTACTCTCCTAGTAAAATATTTTACTCTAGATTTTACTCTACTAGTAAAATCTCCAATCAAAAGAATATGAATGAAAACCCGTTTACAGGGAGATCGCCACTGTTTTTTAAAAATTATAATTCAATCTTTTTAAAGCCGATAAAATTAGTCTTCTTTTAGAATTTGGGGTGTCTGAAAGGGGGTTGGCGAGCGTAACTCGTAGGGGCAGAGCCCCCTCGTACATCAAATTAAAACGTACATTATTTAAAAACATAAGTCCTAGTATCACACCTTTTACCTCTTTTTTGATTTTTTAAGTTTGGCCTTCTTAAGTAGATTTCGTAAGAAATACTACCTATTACTTTCTCCCCTATGTTGGAATTTCTGAAAAATGTTTGCAGATGTACATCGGTCATGACTTCTAGAACCCAAAACCACCCCCAGTTCAAAACTCAAAAGTGTATATATATAAATTTTTTATGGACACGATAACTTCTATAAATCTGCACAAATCTCCGCTAAACTGACATATAAAATCAAGCGGAAGAAAATCTCGGTGAAGTTCGTTAAAGGGCAAAATCGGAGAAAGGGGGTGAAAATGTTGAGGGCTTTTGTGAAAACCGAAAAAAACACATAACATGTTAATTATGATACATATCGAATCAGTTTAGAGTTATTATTACTTCTAGGAAAATGGTGAAACATTTATGTAAGACAGATTTTTTGATATAATTAAAAATGGATTCAAGGCTGAAGAAATAGGGTTTCAAGAAGAAAAAAAGTCATAACTTCGTCAACTCGTAAGATATTAATCCACTTAAATTTATTATACATCTTCTTAATATTATCTACAACATTTATGGTGACAACATTTTGATAGGACTAACTCTTACAGCAAAGAAAAATTAAAAAAAAAAGAGGTGGAGGGGGTTGAGGAAGAAGAAATAACATAACCTCGTCAATTCCCAAGATATCAAATCCGCTTAAATTTATAATAAAACTTCTTAATGTTATCTACAACTTTTCTGTTGACAAATTTTTTATAAGACCAACTCAAAGACAAAGAAAAAAAAATTAAAGACAAAAAAAAAAACAACAACAAAAAACTGGAGGGGGAGGGGATGATTGTAGAAGGGGAAAAAATCACATCTCTGTTAACCCGCCACTAAGGCGATAAAAAGTATCATCGGCATGATGAAAATTTTTGACAACCCTCGGAGATATTGTATATAGGGTTGCATTATTAAACGCGTGTTTCAATAAAAAGAACGTCAGAATTAAAAATATAAGGGGAAGGGGGCACATTGGGATATTTTTTAATTACCCTCATACATTTAAATTCTTCTGATTTAGTTCAAATAACCAATATCACTATTTTGTAGTCTATAGTCTCGGTAATTTTTAAAAGTTTAAACCAAACTGAAAAGTTAAATATTTAATTTTTTTATTTAAATAGTATAATTACAAGTATTGTCCCAATGCCTATTTATGCAGAATAATTTCTAATAACAGTAAAATAGAAGTTATAGCAGTTTTTGTATTATTATCGGTCATGAAAATTATCGAAATTAAAACAGAATTTCATGGTTGTTAATGTCTTGATGATGTTCCACATGAGCTGAAAAAGTTTTGAAGCATCTGTTTTATTGATAGCAATAATAACTTCATTATTTAAGTAAAATTCCAGGAATTCTCTTTTCTTTCTTTAAAAAGAAACAATTATTCCTTCACTTTCAATTGATTCCACACAGCCCATGTAATACAGAAACTTAGAGCAAGCAGTGACATTTCTGACAAATTTGACAAGAACACAATAATTTTTCTCTAATTCATCAGTGACAGGTTCAAAAATTTTTAACTCTTCATAAAAATTCACTGCACTGTCAAGCTCAAGATCAGAGTATCTGTCTTTGAATAAACTAGATGCAGAATCATTGAGAAACGGAATTTTGCTTTAGATATTTTATCTCTGTTAGCTGATGCTTTACCTTTAGTTAATTTTTTTTTCTTCTGATGTGTTTTGCCAACTTTTGTTTCTGTTCTGATTTCTCTGCGGCAGAAGTTAGAATGCAAGATTTTCCAGGTTTTCTACCCAATTGTTTTGTTTCTCTACGTAAGGCTATTGCACAGGGTCTTATTATTTCTGCAGCGACAGGAGATGAAACGTTTTCTTCATGTTATGATTCTGTAATAAAAATATTGCTAATTAGAGTTTGAATAGAGCTAGATAGTTTGAAGGGGTGCAAAATACCAGCAGTATCTCAATAATTTAAAAAAACCTGAGTTTTGAATACATTCATTCAGTAGATTGTCAGGACTAAGTGTTTCTGGAACGTGAGAAGCAATAAAATCATCTGCATTGGAAATTCTTTGTTTAAATGGCAAAATTCCTGTAAATTTAAATCCACTTGTAATGTTGCGATCATTAAAAGATCTGGAATTGAATTTCATAGATAGAAATCCTTTTCCCATATTTTCAAACCTCCCAGTCAGCGAAAGGGGTTTTGATGTGCAATTTGAATGAGTAAAGACTCTTACATCAAGAGGCTGCAGCCAAAGAGTATGAGGAGGAAATGTTAATAAATGAATGCTATTTCCTCTGCAAAAGAGAGTTACGTGCAGGTTATAATGACTCGCATGATTATCGAGGATTACCAAAATAGGTTTTACTTTTGAGCTTTTTACACGATTTTAGAAATGTTTCACAGTTTCCATGAAGGTCTTATCATTCGTCGATCCACTTGGAGTTGATAATCCTGTGAAAAACATAGCAAAAAGAAAAAAAGTTTAAAATGTTTCGGTGCCTCTTAGACCCTGGGGGCACATTGAGACTGTCCCAATATACCCCACTTGTTCTTGTCCCAATGTGCCCCTAAGGGCCAATTTCTAAAAAATATGTTAGGACTAATTACTGGAATTTGGTAAGATATATTTTGGAATTATAAAAATAACCTTATTACATGTATATTCATATTCTTAAAAGTTTCTTACGTTAACTTTCAATAATTAAAAATATCATCATAAAACGATTGTGAGAAGTTACTTTTGAGTATCAAAAATAGAGTTCCTTACCTGGTATGCTACTAATTTGTCTGTGAAACTAGCAAGCACATGTGGTAATAGGCAATACTGGCGCTATCTTCTAGCAATATTTTGAGAATTTTTCCACATGGATATTGTGAGATAAGCACTTTGTTCAAATGTGCCCCGTTTCTTTATGTGACCCCTTCTCCCTTATGGTGGGGTTCATTTAATGAAACAATCACCACACGGTTTAAATTTATTATATAAATCCCCTTATTATTATTTATAACTTTCGTAGTAACAAGTTTTTAATAAGATGAACTCTACTAATGGAGGATATTACTTAAAATATTCTAAAGGGATGAAAAAAATAACAGTTGAAGAAAAAATTATCGTATTAACATGATTCTCATAGACTCAACTCTTACAGAGAAATGAAATTAAAAACTCGTCAAAAGCGGCCAAACAAAATGGTTAAACTGGGATTATCTCTAATCTTGATTTATTTTTGTTGGTGAAATTAGTACTTAACTTCGAAACCTACCTGTGCATGTAGGCCGAGCCGGCAGTGAATTTTTTTTTTTTTTCTTTTTTACTTTTGAAAAGTTGTTTTTTGTAGATATAAGGAAGATGTAACCTATAAGGAAAATTTTCCGTAAACTGAAATGAAAACACTGTACTTTTTAAAAAGTTACTTAAACTACAAACTTTAAAATATTTTAGATTGAAATTTGTATTATCTTAAACATGAAGTTACTTTATGACTTTTATGAAAAAAAAAAATATATATTTTACAGTAGTTAACAACACAATTAGAAAATAATATCATTAAAATCTTTGTCTTTTATTTTGAAAAAATGCATACATCAGTTTTCTCTGTTGTAACTATTTAAAATGATAAATAAATAAAAATTTTCTAAGTGAAAAAGGTTGAATTTTATAAAAATTTTTAGTAAAACTTTTTAAGATATTTACTGTGTTTCAAATATTTCTTTTAAAATATTAACTATGTTCCATAACTTACATATTAGCGCTTTCAATAGTTACATGCCTTTCTTTTAATTAAAATGAAACTGAACTTATGAATCTTTCTTGATTTATACGATATGGATAATCTCTATAGTTTTGTAATTATTAGAATTCACTGTACACTCCACGTCTGTTTCACCTCTACGAGGGTATATTAATAAGTTTTTGCCCTCACATAGAAATAATTGAGTGAAATTTAGGAAATTGCTACATTATATTAGTCCTTTTCTATATAGTCACCGTGCACAGTAAAACATTTCTGCAACCGGTATTTCAAAGAGAGGGGGGAGTATGTATTCCAGAAAGCTCGATAGTAGGCCCAAAGGGGGTCATTTTTCTAACGTTTGCCGACCCCCACATGTGACGTATTGTTGGAAAGGCCTATGACCACTTATTCATGCTATGCACCTCTCGAGCGTCTCCCTTTAAGTTTTCCCCCTGGTGGGCATGAATGATGTCCGCAGAATTTAGAAAAGTGCCCCCCCCCCCCCGGATGGCAAATTTGGAGGAAGGGGCTCGGGAGGTGCATAGCATAAATAAGTGGTCACAGGCTTTTCCAACAATATGTCACATGTGGGGGTCGGTAAAAGTTAGAAAAATGCCCTCCTTTGAGTCTACTATCGCGCCTCGTGAAATACATCCTACCCCTCTATTTGAAATACCGGCTGCGGAAATGTGTTACTGTGCACACTGACTATTTAGAAAAGGACTCATACAATGTAGCAATTTCGTAAATTTCACTCAATTATTTCTAAGTGAGGGCAAAAACTTATTGATACACCCTCGTATATGCGCTGGTAATTTTATCATGGTCCACATGTGCGTTTCTTATGTAATGGCTCTGTACAAACATAACAAAACTTTGCGACCGTAAAAGCATTTTCTTCTTTAGAAGAAAATCTCATGATTTTAAGGGGGCTCAGGGCTTGATCAATAACGAAAAACAATTAAACAGAGCTCTCGCTTCGAGTCCATTTAAAAACAGAAGTATTCAATGTAACTAATTTATACTTTCTGATATTCTTAAGGTATGTTTGTAGTCTTATAAAATAATAAAATGAAGTACTTCAATGTAATAAAACAAAAAAATATAGCAAAATTTATATAACACAATTTTCGGAAAAAATGTTAGGTGTCATATCACCATCCGTAAGATATCTTAATGTTAAATTGACATAAGAACCTAATTTTTGCTTTACAATGATCAGGAAACTTTACTCTATAGAATGAATTAAGGATATAACTATCACTCAAAGGAAACCTTATTAAAAAAACCTCTCAAATTTGAAAATGTAAAAAACCCTAAAAAAGGCAACTTTTTTTTCATTAAAAATACTCAAAATATTAAACTATCTAAAATATATGAATTCATTCTATAGATAATGATGTTATATGCATGCAAAAAAAAAATTAAGCCATTCCATCAAATAGTTTTTTTTTTTAATCTTACGGATAGTCGTCAAAAATCAAATTTTGAGAAAACGCGACTTAAAGTTTTAATTAAATGGGTGCGGCTTTGTAACGATTGTTACATAAATGCTCATAACTCCGTTAAAAATGCAAATATTTTTAAGCGGTTTTTTGCAATGTGTTCAGAATTAATTAAATAATCAAAATAGATACTAAAAGAAAAATCGATTTTTAAAAATTTTTCAAGCCCTGAGCCCCCTTAATATCCAATAATTTTAATCTCAATCATTTCTTTCGCATGCATCATTTGTTCTAGTAAGTTTTCAAAGAAGTCTTTCTCGCGATATATATGTACATATGTAACACGTCTTCTGTAGGGTCCAACGACAACATATACGTATCCATACAGAAAATGCTAAATTGTTTTCGCACTATTAGGGAGTCTTAGAAGCAGAGCTGGGCAAATTTGTAATTCCAGTTATCATCTGCAATTTAATTACCCTTTAATTGTATGTAATTAATAATAGTTATAATTACCTGCCGTAAAAAATTCTTGCTGCACTGTAACTTGAACCGTCCTCATCCCATTATTTGACAAAAATTCTGTGTTTGAATGTGCGTAACTATAATCAATTACATACAATTAACCTGTAATTACGCAGCGGATAATTGAGATTTCAAATTTGCCCAACTCTGCTTAGTAGGAGATGTAGTTTCAACAATAGGAAAAAGAAGACTTAAAAAGTCTGCATAAATGTTATGTAACAGGGTGTGGAAAGAAAATATCGGAATATTTATTATCATTTTCTAAAGGCATTTTTATAGTCTGAACTATGTATATGTAGACAGAATTCATCAGATATGATTTTTTTCGCGAGTCTCCTTTTGGAAATGGATATAGACATCGATAACAATAATAGGTGGCAGCTTTGTGATTTGTTAAATCTCCTATAAGTCTCGAAAAGTTCTTAATAAATTAATAGTGCTGTGTTTCACCGTCACCGACTAATAAAAATTAGTAAACATTCAGAGTTTTACTTAGAGGATATAAACAGAAGGCTGATACATCAACTCTTCCCGATTTCAGTTGTGACTTTTTTTCTGATAAGGACTATTTGAATATATTTTTCAGTGACATTGATTTCCCGAATTTTGAATCTTCCAATATATAAACACTAGCTAACAACTTAATTTCATTTGATGTGCAATTCGAAGAACCAGCAAGTAACACTTCACAGATTAGTGATAAATTGCCTATCATAACTACTCCCAGGACAGGCATGAATGAGTCAACAAATGTTATTCCCCAAACAAAAAGTAGTAAATCTTGCAAATCACTTGTTTATCACAAATAATTACGTAACTTTATTTTTTATTATTTAAAATTACATAACTGGCAATATTATACACATATTAAAGAGTTTCAGGCATAATTATTATCAATATTCAGCTTTAGCAGCAAAGATTTTCCAGCAAAAAAATGGAATTATCATGGACATTAACAAATAGTACGAATTTCAGTATAAAACTTTTGCATTTATTTTATGATATAAATGTTTATCATTTTTTATTAATAACATAGTTTTAGTTTTGATGTCTAATAATAACTCTGTTACGCGTTTTTAAATTTAAAGAATTATTATTATACTGAAATAAGCTATTATCAGTTAGAAAATTTAAAAGAAAAAGTTTATGATTTAAATAAGAAACTTATTCATAATATGCATGCAAGGCCTTGACCATACTTGATTAAGCAGAAATGTACGATTGGAATGAAACCTCTTCATATGAACTTGCTTTGATGCTATACCCTGCATTTTTAACCAACCGTGAAATATTTTTGCACTTGAGACGTGTTAATGCTTGTGAATTTCAAACCAAGTTGACTGTACCAGTCAGCACATCTTATGTAACGTTAATGTAGAAAGTATTCGAAATGTATTGTTTAAAACAATAAAATCCATGAATGTTTTTTCGCATACTCGTATGTGTGCTTAGTTATTTTTTCAAAATGTATGATTACTTATTTTTAATTAGTATAATTTTAATTAGTAAGTTTATTTATTTTAATTAGTGGCTTTTAAGTAAAAATATATCCTCGTCTTACACATCTACATGTACCCTTTTTATCGTGTAAAATTGTTTTAATCAAAAAAGAGGCGTAAGACATTCGACATTCCACTTTATTAAACAATTTTTAGGGTTCCGTACTTAAAAAGTAAAAACGGAACCATAATAAGATCACTCCTGTGTCTGTCTGTCTGTCTGCCTGTCTGTCACAGCCATTTTACTCGTAAACTATTTAACGTGGAAAGTTCAAATTGGGGGAAGTAAAAAAGACTATTAACCCACATATTTACAGATTATTAAACATTCACAAATATATGTAGAAAAAATGTAGGGGGCTAATTAAGCTACTTGAAAAAAAAATCTTTTCTTTGTATATCGTGTGAAAGCTTTCGTAACGCTGAACTCAAAAATACATTTCTTTTAATTTCAGGTAATATATTTGCAGAAATATCGTCGAAATTGTAGAGCAAAAATATGTCCTCCCCCCCCCCCCCCCCCCCCACTATCTATTTCCGAATCTACTGAAACTAAAATTATGAAAAAATTAGACTAGGTTAATTTTCCTGCAAGGTAATTTAAACCTTGCAGGAAAATTATAGCGATGACCCTAGGTCGCATAGTTTTAGAGAAAAGAGCATTTTCTGTTACCCACAAATTTTGATTTGCGGGCATTCAGCAAAGGTGTTGAGGAGCGCTTAAAGTACCTATAGTAGCAGAAGTATGAAAGCATTGTTGGTAATGATATTCGAAAAAAATCGTCGGTAATTAACCGAGATATTAACCCTTAAAAACACGGCGGTTTGGACATACTGATGATGGGTGCGGCGTTCTCTATATACCATCGGCTATTGAAGCCTAGATAAGAACTTTTAATCATATATTTGTGTAACGCAATACCCAGTAGCAGTATAAAAGCAATAAACGTCAAATTCTTAAAAACATACTAATTTAATTAGAATTAATCACAAGTACTATGGGATTCGCCACTACTTTGCATTGAGTGGATCTATCAATACGCCTACAGTGTCTTTAAAAGTTAATTAAAAACCGATCTGAAAAAATGCGGCGCCGTCCAAGGCAACGTGGCAACTTTGCGACCTAATTTCGAAGCGCGCCTAGCACAATGCCAAGTTTAAACTTTGAAGGAGGGTTTTGTTTTAGCTACACTGTAAAAAGAAAAGATTATTGCTACGCTGAATTTAGTTTTATGAAATTCCAAATAAAGTTAAAATATTTGCTATTTTTATTGTCAGTACCGAGTTAAGTTCATCATAAACAGATTAGGATAAGGAAAAGAAAAAAAGTTATATCGAATAGAAATATTAGATGTTATTTAGGCTTCGGATCTCTGAACTTTTATGGTATACTCATTCACACTTTTCTAGTATATAAGGGAGAGTAGGGAGGGTTGATCTACTTTTTACAAAATTATTTTTTTTTTTTAAATATCGAACGTAGAATAAAGTTTTATATATCATTTTATCCGTTATACAATCAGTTATCTAAATACAATTGCTGCATAAGTGTAATCTATTATCTATAGTATAAAGGACAAACATATCTGTGCGTAACGCATACGTCATTCTGCGAATGGCAACACTTTCAAATTTGAAATAAAATTTTGGTTTGGCAATTTTCTCTACTGCAAATTTTAAAACTTCTAAACATCGCACATTTTAAAATTTTATACCGTCGTATAAGGAAAAAAATGCACTTTTAAATGCAATTTGTTTGAAAGCTGTATCTCAATTTATTTTTGATATATTAATTTTTTTGTAGTTTTTAATACCATTTTTCTAATCGTGGCAACAAAAGTACTTCATTTCGATTGAAAGTAAACTGGAAATAGTCGAAAAGCGTAGATAACTGTATCTTTCTTTTGCCATTTTTTTATAAAAGCTGAAAAAAATTGAAATTAAAGTACGTTCTACATCAACAATATCGTCTGTTATTCCGCGATAATGACGTCATATGCATACTTTTCTATAGATGTTGTTTACGAATGGATTATAAAAGTGGATTGCTTTAGCGAATGCAAATGACGTCATTGTATGAAAAATTGTATATTTTTATTCTTAAAATTGAAATATGTTTTGTAGAAGTGCGTCATTTTCACTCCAGCTACTTTGAAATTCATTACAGGTGAAAATGCTTCGCTTTTGAAAATAATGTAACTGAAATTACACACTGATAAAACGCAATGTTTTCCAAAAATTTAGAGCTTTATAAAAGAGCAGTGACATACGGTGTGCAAGCTGAAATCAGAAGTCATTGTCCAAAAAATAGCGATTTATATTCCAGAATTTGATAATTCTCGCCTGGATGGATACGCTTCGCAGAGGAGGTTCAAAATAACGCCAGGTTCCTCGAGTTTTTGTCCAAAATTCTCCCGAATAATAAAATTTTAATGCTATTCTATAAGATATTCTACTATAATTTTATAAAAATAACATAATTTGCTTAATTTAATTTTCAGAATTTTATATAATCTACTACATTTAAAACACAAGCTGTTTTTTAGTCATCTGCTCTGATCTTTCTGCTGAACCAATTTTACTAATATTTTTTTTCACTGAAAGCTGTTCATTTGTACATGTAATCACACTAGCTGTTTTCTTTTTTAAATATCTTCACTTTTATATTTTAATTTTAAAAGCATTTGTGAGATTTCTTCAAAATGGTGAAAATTAGCTGGCTTTCAGTATTGCAGAGAAGAGAGAAATAATGAGGTTTATTTATCTTTATTCATGCCATTTTCTGGTAAAAATTCAAAATTGTTGATGAAAATTATTGTATAGGGTTTAGTGGCGCAAAATACCATTCGGGAGATAAAATTTTGAATGGAAAATGACGTACTGCTTTTGAAAACACGCATTTTTCCTCATACATTTTCCATATTTTTTTTCCTTCTGCATGTGTACGGATACTGTTTCAGATACTAGGCGGAATATGCTATTTAAGTGAAAATGACGTCATATTTAAAAGAAAACGAGCACTTTCTTAGATAAAACTAAACATTTCAACACAAATGCATCTAAACACATAAATTACGGAAATTTTTACTCTCCGGTACTGAGATTAGAATCTCAAGTGAAGAGTGCATCTGTTCACATAAAAGATGTTGCTGACAATCGTGACTTCCAGTTTTGAGTTAAAATAGTTTTAAAATGATCAAACTAAAATACAATTTTTTTTTAAATGGTGAATATGGATATGAGAAGTGCGTATGTAAATTTTGAGAAGGTGAAAATGATGTCCGGTTTAGATTTCATGTGAAATAAATTTTATGGTCGTGCCAAAGTGGAATAAATTTTGCTGATTTTCATTTCGGAATACCAAGCATGAGAGCCTCAATTGATAACGTCATCATAATAACTGATATTTATTTTATTTTATTGATTACGTATCTATATTATAAAGAACAAACGTATCCAGGGCCGAAACTAGCCTTTTTTGCAACCGGGGCAAACATGGATTCAGGGGCGCCATTTCAGAATTTTCTTGGGGGCGGGCAAACATTTTTTGACGGATGCTATATAGCTAAGGGTAGGATTCAAGGGGGGGGGGGGGGTCCCCGTATGAGAAATGTTTACTGACTTATGCTTACAATAACAGTAAAAACTAAGAATACGGAAACTCAAAACCAATGAAATATTTCGTTTTAGACAGGTTTCCGTCTTAGAAGGTAAAATTTTAATATATTGGACATGATTTTTTTTCCTTTTTAGACAGGATTTTATTATAGACATGTTTCATTTTTACACGTATCCTCACTGACTGTTAAACCATCCGCTCTATAGTATAGCTCAGAAAAGAGCTGTATTCGAGCAAAACTTGTGAAAACGAAACCTGTCTATAACAGGTTTCTTTTTTGAAGGGAAAAAAATCAAATTTCGTTGAAAAAACATCGTACAATTATACTTGCTAAGACAGAAACCTGTTTAAATGGAGCTTTTTTCTAGTCCCTTTCGAAGTTTTATTTACAGGGGGGGGGGGGGGCATTTCATGAGTTTCCTGACGAAGGACAAGGAAAATTTTTCTGTGAGGAAGAGGGAACGTGGAAAATTGCCCAACTTGCAGAACTGCACAAATCACACAGAAAAAAAATGCCGCACAATAAAACATGCTCTACGTGATTTTGTCTCCATGCCCTTCTCATTGCCCTTTCACAAGCATGCGATTATTTCACAATTTTTTTTTTAATTTTCGTGAAAGTCCGCGATTTTTCTTTCTTTCAAAATCCGCAAAATCAATTCGTCAATGGATCGCAGAAAAAAATCGCGAATCTTGAAAATTTTGAAAAAAAAAAGTCTCAAAATTTTCGCTTAAAAAAAACGCTAATTTCTTCAAACGACCATGCAAAATATCGCTAATTTCATCAGAGATCGCCAAAAGAAATACAGATTTCTTCAAATGATTGCACAAACAGAAATCTTAAATTTCGTAAAAGGATTGCCAAAAAAATCGCGAATTTCGTAAAAGTATTGCCAAAAAAATCGCGAATTTCGTCAAAAGATTGCGCAAAAGATCACGAAAATTTAGTCGAACAATCGCGCAATAAAATCGAGGAGAAATTCGTCAAACGATCTTGTAATAAGGTCCAAAATTTTGTCTAACTCTTGCGCAAACAAATCACAAATATTATTAGTCGGTGGCAGAAACAAAATCACGAATTTCAATAATTGATAGTGATAAGGAATCGTGAATTTTTTCAAAAAAATCACGAAAACAAATACCGAATTTCGTCAGTTAGTCGTGAAAAAATATTATGAATTTCGGCAAGTGCTCGCGCGAAAAAAAAAATTCCATTTTGTATAATGCTTTCAGAAAAAAATCATGAATTCCGTAAATCGATCGCGGAAAAAATCGCAAATTTCGTTAGATGATCGCGAAAAAAGATCATGAAATTCAATCAGTCATGAGATAATCAGCCAACGAACGTCATGAATAGGTCACGAAATTTGCAAATTTTGTGATCTGTAAGTATAAAAAAATTTTCGTCAGTGATTTTCTGCAAGTGAAGGTAAAGCGTTAATTTTTTCGGATTGTGTTTTCCCTATTATGAGATAGTTTCATGTTAATCCGATTTTTCAAAGAAATTCTGAATATTTTTCCGATAAAAAAAACTACATATTTGAACATTAATTAATACTATGTATATATCTTCATTTTTCTACAGAAAATGTAAAATTTTTAATTAATATTAATATAAAAAGCACAAATAAATGCACAAGAATTACTTTCATGTGCATACATATAATTTAAAATTATTTAAAATACATTAGAAAAACCCAGAACGTTTTCAGTCATCACAAGACCATCATCAGTAGGATTTAAATGTTATTATTTTCTTTGTGCATATTTGAGAATTGTCTAGAAGAAAACCACTGTGATTAGAAAAACTCGTCAATGATTTTGACGAGTTTTCCCAAGATCAATTTGCACACAGCTGAGAAGCAACTGATAAAAAAAAAATTCTCACATGTATTTTTAAAATTAATCAAAGTACCAATTAAAGTTATATGTCTCACCTTCAGGGAGTTCGAATAGTAAGGCTTTAGGAAATTTTTTGTTGATAATTATTAATTTTTATGCATAAGCATTTATATAATGCATATGTTTTTATTGAAATAAAATCTGATGAGTTATTTTAGAGTTTGAGCAATTTTCTAATATTTGTTTGAGTCTGACATTTGATTAGGGATGCACCGAATATTCGGTATCTATTCGATATTCGGCCATATTACCAAATATCCGGTTAGGCCGAATATCAAACTATTCGGTTTCCCGAATACTTAAAAAACCTCTTAAAAATATTTTTTAAAACGTTACACAAGTTCTACTTTTAGCTGTCAATTAATAAAGATATTCAGAATAATTAGACTCTTTAAATAAAAGAGAATGATTTTATGTTATTTGTTGTTTTAAAAATGTCACTTAAAAAAATTAACCATTAATGACATATCATTTGTTCATGGGAATTAATAAATGTGGAAATGCAAGTTACTGAGTATTGCCTGGTACATAATCCGTTTCTTGCTTTTTCGCAAACAGGGAGTTTCTACACAAAATGGGAGAAAATTTCAGGGGTAATAATAAGCATCAAAATAGGCAATTTTTTTGTGCAGTAAGTCAGGATCGCAAATCACTTATTCAGTCAGAAATACAGTGTATCCTCAAGTCAAACTTTAATTTTCGTTTGTTACTTTAACAATAATGAAGGTATTGTAACTATATTGTGAACAGAGTTACTTTAATTTCTGTGAAATATGATAACATGACGAGAAGTGCTCGAAATAGCAACCATTCATATCTAAACAGCACTAAGCTAGAGACATTATTTTATTAAGAATGCATCTAACAATACTTATACTGTACCACTGGCCAAAATCCAGTCTCTTCCAAGGATATCATCACATTCTATACAAACAAATTAATGTGATGCAAATTTCGCTAAAATATCTTCATTTTTATACAGTTATAAATGAAAATTCTGCTACGGCTTGTACACCTTTCATTTTTGATGAAAGAAGTGGAATGATATGTTGCTTTTTGTTCAATATGAGAGAATTCTTTTCATTTGTTTGAATTAATTGATGTCATGGAATTTAAATTTTGTTATTATTTAAGAGGAGGATGGTTTAAAAAATTTTTAATAACTCAAAACGTACTTTTTTAGTACAAAATTTACTTATAAAAATAGTCTTGTTTATCAAAATGGAAGTATCTGTGCTAAATATTATAAAAAATTGTTTAAAATTTAACTTTTAACGTTAAACACTGAGATATAAAAGTATTTTGCCAGCCGAATATTCGGTATTTCGCCGAATAGATACTATTCGGCTAGCCTAATATTCGGTATTCAGCCTAACAGTTACTATTCGGCTGACCGAATATTCGGTATTCGGTTTACTAGCAGGCCAAATATTCGGCATTCGGCATTCAGCCAAAATCACTATTCGGTGCATCCCTACATTTGATGGTTGATAAAGTTTCTGAAATATCAAATTCCTTGGGGGGGGGCTATTGCCCCCCCCCCAGCCCCCCTCAAATGGCGCCCATGCATGGATTTGGAATCCCCCCCCCCCTCCTCCGCAAAGAATATTTACAAAGAGAATTTTACTAACTTCCTAAAAGCCGACTTATTTTAAAATTTAAAATATGTAATCATAAAATATGTAATACTACACTATGTAATCTGCTTTGTCATATATTGATTCATTAAAATCTTGAAAACACAATAAAAAAAATCTGCTTTATACAGTATCCTTATGCCATATCGTCTTTAGATTCTTCTATGCTTTGGCATACCCCAGCACAGGATGATTTTAACAATACCGTGCTAAACAAAGATGTGAGAAAAATCGACAAACAAAATCGTCGTTTGACGCCCCTTCGTTCTGGCTCCCGGGCCACATGCCCCCTCTGAGCCCTCCCTCTCCTTTGTTTCGGCCCTGAACGTTTCTGTACGTAACGCTGACGTCATTTGGCGAATGGCAACACTTCACGATCAAAAAAGCAAAAAAAAAAAAAAAAAAAAAAATGTTCAGCATTTATTTCTAACTAATTTTGCATAACGAAATTAATACTTCCTTTATAAATAAATAAAGGAATAATATTAAAAAAAAAAACACAAATCTAACATATTTTTAATCGCACAATTTAAATTTTTAGATCACCAAATAGGAAAAAAAAAACTTTCAAATGGAATTTGTTTGCAAAGTGCATCACAGTTTACAGATAGTCTATGGTTTTTAAAAACAATTTTAAAGCATGAAATATATATTTTTTAATTTATCTATATCGAGAGGAGCTCTGTTACGAAAGATTAATATGTTTGCCCTTAAAACAACATAAAGAGTTCATAATTTTCTTACGGCTAATATTCCATTAAAAAAACTTTCTTTATGAATAAATAAATAAAATATTATAAATAAAATACAAATTTAACAGACATGTAATTAAAATACTCACTTAAAGCTCTGAAATTATCAGAATTTAAAAGGATGCCGTAAGTAGCAAAATCTTGGTCCAATAACTAATGGGTGCATGCAGCTAATAAGAAAATATCGCTTTTGAAAAACTTCAAAACTTTATTTGATTGGATAATTCATATTTTTCATATTAAAAATGCTTTTTTATTATTAGTGGACAATCTAAAAAATGTATTGCATATATAAAATTATTAGTTTTCAATTTACAAAAATGTTTTCACCTATATTTTTTAACCCGGGAGTCCCGGGTATGATCCCCTAGTCTATATTATAAAGGACAAACATATCTGTGCGTAACGCATACGTCATTCTGCGAATGGCAACACTTTGAAATTTGAAATGAAATTTCGGTTTTGTAATTTTCTCTAACGTCATTCTGCGAATGGCAACACTTTGAAATTTGAAATGAAATTTCGGTTTTGTAATTTTCTCTACTGCAAATTTTTAAACTTCTAAACATCGCACAGTTTTAATTTTTACACCGTCGAATAGAGAAAAAAATTTTCTTTTAAATGAAATTTGTTTGAAAGCTCTATCTCAATTGATTTTTGAGATATTAATTTTTTTTTTATAGTTTTTAGTACCAATTTTGTAACTGTGGCAACTGAAGTACTCCATTTCTATTAAAAGTAAAGGGAAAATAGTCATGGTTTATTTATTTTTCTTGATTATATCCTTATTGATGCCATTTTCACATTGAAAATAAAAGTAACTTATTTCTAATTTTTGAACAGAAAATTACGCCAGCCATTAAAAAAAAAACACGCATTCTCCTTCATAAATCAAAAGATTAAAGAATATATTTTAATATTTTTAAATTACGCTGATACTGAGTTTGAGCCGCTCGGCAAAATTATTCAGTGAGTAAAAATGATGTCATATTTAAAACAAACGATCATTTTCTTTCATAAAACTAAATATTTGACCAATACGAAATGGCCAATACTATGGCAACTAAAGGCAAATTTCTCAATGGTAAATTTTCGCGGGTACTGAGATTTGAACTTAAATTGAATGGGAATGTTCACATGAAAAGTTGTATCGGACAAACGTGACTTTAAGTTTGAAAATACATTCATTAATAATGTATTGCGCGTTAAAATACTTTTAAATTGTGAATTTGAGTGGTACGTATGTAAATTTTGAGAATGTGAAAATAATGTACAGTTTAGATTTTATGGAGGGACATTTTATGATGTGACAAAGCGAAATCGTTTTTACTGATTTTTCCTCCCGTAAAAACAAACGTAAGAGCCTCAATCGATAACTTCAACATAATTACTCATCTTGATTACGTATTCCAATACAGTTTAATTTTTCAATAATTTAAGCAGTTGAAATTTTTGGAAATAATATTTTGGTAATTTTAGGTTAAAAACATTATTTATTTTAGGAGTTAGATAACCAATGCAAGATAAATTTTTTATTGTAATTATTTTTTAGGATTATTATAGATTCGATCTAACAGGACTATTCTAAACATTTTTATACGTCGAATTTCGACGGGTTCCAACTCGTATATATAAAATCCAAACGGAAAATTCGCTCCGAACATCTACATTTCGAGTTCTACTGCATGGATTTTTACGGAACTGATACTGTTAGATAGGTATCGTTTCAGAGAAGGTTTTAAGCTATAACACATAGTTCTACGTAGATTAGTTATAGATTTATGACGGAAAGTTTTGTTATTTTGGACGATAAGGTTTACCATTTTATTTCTTGGCGAAATTTATCGTTGATAAAAAAATTGAAACAGCTATTACACCTTGAACAAGTAATATAAAAATTTTGTTTTTAAAGTCAATTCCTACTTAGGTCATCAAAGAAAAATTTAATATAATCCCTTAAGTTAATATTAGTTTTTGTTGCATTAAAATATCTCAATTTGCTGATTTTCTATAAGCAAGTAGGTTTACAATGGAACTCTATGGGAATTTGGCGAAATATTAGAAATATCGCCAAGTTGGCATCACTTTTGGCGACTTATTTTGGCCGCAAAATTTGGCGATATATCGCCAAGTTTGCGACAAACTTGGCGGTATTTGGCGACAGAACAGAGTCCCCCCCCTATGGTAACCCCTTATTGAAAATACTTTCATTGACCTTCAATAATCAATGGCCGCCATTTTGTTTCCCATGCAAAACTAAAATTAATTAATCAAAATTTAATTAATTAATTAATATTTGAAAAAACTGTATTAACATCAATTGTCATCCAGTACAAGTTTAAAAAAATTTATTTCAACTTGATAGGATGAATAATGAGTATTTTATTAACGATTGAAAATTTGAACAAGATAAATATATAAATATATAAATATATAAATAAATAAATATAGGGAGAGCGTGAGCTAATAGTAGGAATTGAAAAGTAAAAGAAAAAACTGTTACTAATTTTAATTAAAAGAAAAAAAAAGATGAAAAAGAGAAAATGAAAAACAGTTTTGACGAGTGGTAATATTATAAAACGAAAATATTTAATTTAAACAAGAAAGATAATATTCTTAATGCGTACAAATTTATTCAGTAAAAAAGATTGCAGTTTTAAACAACATTTGGGGATTTATCTATTGCGTCAGGTTAAGAAAAATGCGCCAGAAAATTTCATAAGGCAATATTAGACTGACTTTTTTTTTTACTTTTTATTTTCATCAAACGCATCCATCATCAGGCTTAAAATAATTTTACTTGTGTGTTACATGTTGTATGTTTATTTACGATATTGATTTTATCGCCAAATAATATGATTTTAAGCCAAAAAGGCATAAGCATACCATTGGTTTGAGCAACGTTTACAATATTGGTGATTTTTCAAGCGGATGGCAGCCTTTTTGGAGTAATCTAATTCTACTGCATACACATACACACATACCGTCCTACCCGCCCTCGTCAATAACTAAACTTTTTACCGACGTTTGGAATACCCACCGAAATTTTATTAATAGCATTTAAATATTGTTATAGAATGTTAAGATATGCAAAATATACATATGAACACCACAAAAATTTCATTCGAAGAAAATTTGTATTTTTTAGAGCGAAAAGTTTGTGGGAGTAAAGTACAATTATTTAGAGTAACTCGAGTGTTACTCGTTTTGAAATTTTACACACTCAACCCGAGTAACTTAATCTCGAACTAAGATGTCCTGGGTGGTTACTCTATTATTCAATGAATTGCCTGACAAAGTGTATAATGTTATTGAAGCGTTTGAAGGACAATGCCAATTTTTCGAAAGGATGTTTTAAGCAATAGGGATGAAATCGTTATGATTTCGAGTTATTCATGCTTAATCATCTGCTATTGGTAATTAAAATAGTACTTAATTGACGCTATTATTAGTTATGGGTAGTAATAAATGATTATTATTGACAAGTAGTAAATAATTGACTTATTGACTGCGGTTAGTTAATGATTGATTAATACGATTTAATTAATGTCGTCTTTGAAAGAAAATTGACTCTTTTTTTAATAAATTTTGTGAACAAATATTAAATTTTGTTTAAAATATTAAAATATATGTCATTGGCGACATATGGCATCAACAAATTCTTTAGGTAAGTCTTTTGAAGACGGTTGCTTGTTTAATTCGGCGCAATAATTGTAGAATGGTGTCTTTTTTATGCGACATGAAAGGATGCTTCATACGGGGGGTGGGGGGGAGGGAGGGGGCTTTGCTGGTTGGTGAAAATATATCGAAAATATAATATTTGCAATGGAGATGAAAGCGTTATGATATAAAGATATTCATGCTTAATAATTTACTTACATTTGATTAAAATGGTACTTAATTGACGCTATTGGTACGTAGAAAAATGTAAGTAATTGGTGAATATTTTTAATTGACAAATGTTAATCTGTAGTAGTTAACCACTGATTAATATTATTTAAATTATGTTACCTATAAATAAAAAAAATAAAGTAACTTATGCAAAAAATATTCTTTTGTTTTTAAATTAGTAAAATATTAATAAACTCGAACAGAATTTTAGCCAGATCTTTTGTTTACAGTTGCTTGCTTAATTTGCTTAATTTCATCATGTCAGGATTTTTCGGAAATCGTAAATTTCAAGGCGAAAAATCTGATACTATAAAATAGATGTAAAACTTTTTTATTGAGTTTAATTTTATTTAATTCAATAATTTATTCAATTTTTTGGCTTATACTGTGTTTTTTACAGCCAAACAGCTCAGGTGTCCGATGAGGTTGGGAGGGGAGGGGGGATCAATTTTAACTTTGAGCTTTTTAACTTTGAAATTTGCAATTTGAGAAAAATCCTGACGTGATAGTTTAAAATGAAGGTCATTTTCGGATTCAGCGCTAAAAAATACATAAAAATCAATTTTCAAAAGCTAAAAAACATGCACAACCCAAAATTTGAAAGACAGTGTAATCTAGCGGCATTTAAAAATAAGTATATTTTTTAAAGAATTAAGGCTGTTGTTTTTCGTCCGTTTATTTAACAAAAATTCTGTTATTTTTATTACCCGACTACGGCAAAGCCAAAGGAGGGTTATGATTTTGACAGGCTATGTATGTATGTATGTATGTATGTATGTATGTATGTATGTATGTATGTTCATCTGTTCCCTCGTAACTTCTAAACCACTAATCAGAATTCGACAAATGACATATCATTAGAAGCGTCTTAATTGTCCGCTGGTTATAGGCTATATAGATTTTCACCAAATTCAATGTGGCGCCTTCTAGCGGACAAAATATACAGAGTAAAAAAATAAAGTTAAGCTAGATATGCCGTGTTTGGTATCATTTTAAAGCGCTTCACTTCAAAACCATAGAGGGTTTGTTTATAAGTGCCTTGGATCATAATAAGTTGCTTAAAAATCCACATGACAGTCAATCGTTAGCAGAATTAGATAGATTAAGAAATCTTCCTAGGTCATCTTAATACATGAAACCTTCAATCTACATTACACATTTACACATTACACTAACGACCTCATCCACTAATCGGTCCATTACCCATTTGCTGCCATCGACGGATATGTGCGTCACTACTACCAAATACTGGAAGCGTCATACGTCAAAAAATAAAGTTAAGATAAATATGCCGTGTTTGGTATCATTCAAAAGCGCTTTACTTGTACATTTTGAATATATCTATATATTACTAGCATTTGCTTGTGACTTTACCTGTATTCATGGGGTACTTTTATACTTTTTCAGCGTAGTTTTTTACTCTTATATGTTCAGTACAAATTGTATATTTTGCAGTAATATGTCAGAATGATTAAAGATTTCAAATTTATATTGCAATGCTAATTTTACTTTCAACCATTTCTTTAATATATCTGACGAAATTATATTTCTAGTAAATTTATGAATTACCCCTAATTTGCAGCAAAAATATTCTCCAACTTTAAACAGCTATTACTCGGTCAATTTTAATCGTAGAATAACGGGACTCTTTTTGATTTACTAGTCAATGTAACAGGAAAATTTTACTAAATATAACTTATAGGACCGGGGACCGTATAAAATTTTAGATTCTGTAATTCTTCATTAAATTGTTTTTTCGCTTCAAACTTTTTTTTATCTTAACTCTGAACCTAATTTTGACCACTTTTGTAATCGGAAGTATGCATCTAGGACCAACGGTTGCAAAAATAAAGGTCGGTTAGGTTATACGTGGACACCCTGTATATATATAACGACTTCTGTAAAGATTTCTGCTTAAGTTTCACCCATAGGTTTAACATTTTCTTTCAAGTTTCTCTGTGTGACTTGTATAAGCTCTTAAGAAAATTATTGTTAAACTTTTTATTATTTGTTTTTTTTTTTTTTTTTTTTTTTTTTTTTTCTGGTAAAAGTTTATTAAAATAATACAGGATTTTATTATATATTCAGATAAACTTCAACTTTAAAAATAAATATTAGAAAATCGACAGTTTTTCTTGTTCTTGTCGACATGCATCGATTATCTAACGAATGTTTAAATATGTGTAACAGATAAAGCGAAACATTATGATAAAGGAATACGACATTTTAAATTATTATTATTTTTATTAATACAATTAAAGGGTTTATTTATTTTCTTTCAAAAAAAAAAAAAAAAATGTAAGAATATTTTCAACTTTATCATATTCTCAGTAAAAAGTTCAGAAATAAAAGGATTATCAGAAATGGAACCGATTCATTAGGATGCTACTTCAGTCAAGCGAAAAGACCCGCTCGCTAATGCTAATTCTATGAGCGAAATTTATAAATGTATCTTGTTCGCATTTCAATATTTTTAAATGATTTTTTTTTTCTTTTTTTTTTTGCATTGGGTATCTCAAATCGATCTGTACAAAGACAGTTTTTCACTTTTTCGATTTTGTTTACAGGTATTTTTAATACGGACACTTTCATTTTCGGAACCAGTTTTGAAAATGAAAGCATCCTCATAAAAAAAAAAAAAGAAGAAGAAAAAGAAAAGTGCGCAGTTAAACTGATGGCATTGAGCTTACAGGCTATTCACACTAATTGTTATTATAGTTTTATTTCAAAGAATAATGCCACTCAAAAAATAAATGAAGAGGGATTAGACCAGTTTCCCCCCTATATACTTAACCAATGAACCTCCAAATCAAATGAAGGAAGCGCCATATCGGAATAAACTGGTATATCAAATTTGAAGTAAATTGAATAATTCTGCATGAAAAACCCATTTATCTAAATTAAGGGGTGACTAGCCTCCGTCCCCTTTTATACTTAATCAATAATCCTCCAAATCTAATCAAGGCACCTTCTTAACATAATATACCGGTATATTAACTTTGGAGCTAATCGAATAACTCTGCATAAAAAACTCATTTATCTAAATTAAGGGGGGGGGGGGATCTTGACCCCCTTTTCTCCCTTTATACTTAACTACTGAACCTCCAAATCTAATCAGGGAAGCTCCTTAACACAATAAAACGGCATACCAAATTTGGAGCAAATCGAACAATTTTATATAAACCCATTTATCTAAATTAAGGGGGGCTAGTCCCCTTTTCCACCTTTATACTTAAGTAATGAACTCCCAAACCTAATCACGGAAGTTCCTTAACATAATAAACCGGTATACCAAATTTGTAGCAAATCGAATATTTCTGCATGAAAAACCCATTTATTTAAATTAGGTGGGGGATCAGCCCCCTTTTCCCCCTTTATCCTTAAGCAATGAACCCCCAAACCTAATCAAAGCAGCTCCTTAACATAATAAACTGGTATACCAAATTTGGTGCAAATTGAACAATTCTACATGAAAAACCCATTTATCTAAATTAAGGGGGGTAGCCTCCCCTTTCCCCTCTTTATACTTAAGTAATGAACTTTCAGCGAAGCTCCTCAACATAATAAACCGATATACCAAATTTGGAGCAAATCGAATATTTCTGCATGAAAAACTCATTTATCTAAATTAAGGGGGTGACTAACCCCTCTTTCCCCCCTTTATCCTTAAACAATGAACCCCCAAAACTAATCAGGGAAGCGCCTTATCAAAATGAACTGGTATACCAAATTTGGAGCAAATCGAACAATTCTGCATGAAAAACCCATTTATATAAATTAAGGGGAGTAGCCCCCCTACCCCCTTTATACTTAAGTAATGGACTTCCAAATTAATCAGGGAAGCTACTTATCAGAATAAACGGGTATACCAAATTTGAAGCAAATCGGATAATTCTGCATGAAAAACCCATTTATCTAAATTAAGGGGGGCACTAACCCCCTTTTCCCCTTTATCCTTAAACAATGAACCCCCATAACTAATCAGGGAAGCGCCTTATCAAAATGAGCCTGGAAAATAAAATTGAAGCAAATCGGATATTTCTATCAAGAGTTATCGCGTTACTTACGTACATACGTACATACAATACAGAACAGGCGGGCACATAAGCTCTCAGGCTTTGACAGCCTGTGAGCTAAAAATAAATAAAAAGATAATAAAAAATAAAAAACGGCCTTTGTACAGATCGATTTCAGCTATCTAATGCAGAAAAAAAAAATCATTTAAAAAGTATTGAAATGCAAACAAGATACCTTTATAAATTTCTTCCATTGGATTAGCAGTAGCAAGCGGGTCATTTCGTGTGAATGAAGTAGCCCTCCCACATGTTTATGTGAGCATGAATGAGATCGGTTTCATTACGCATTAATTATCAAAGCTTATTTAAAATATTTATTTAGATTTCTATAAAGAATAGATATCTTTCTATAAAGAAAGAATAGAAGATATTACCTTTAAGGTTTTTGAAATGCTCAATGCAATACCATCATAGTTAAGTCTTAAGGTTGGTTGATTGTGTTTATGACGGCCAATTATCAACACGAGTGATATAGACCCTAAGGGGGGGAGTGCCCTTCGTGGGGGTCTTTCTAAGGGAACCTAACCCGTATTAGCGCTTGTTAAGTCTTAAGGCTGTTCTCAAATCCAAAAGGGCAAGTTTATGACATAAGTTTTAATTTATTTTTGTTCGGAAATGCATGAAACTAGCAATTTTTGTTGATCAAAAACAATATAATCGAACTGTTTTTCCCGTTTTTTTTTTGCAAACGCAATAGATCTTTCAGAAAATAGTGTGAAAGTGGGCATTTTGAACCGATGTTCCCGAAGAAAGCAGAAAACCAGTCAGCGAAGGGAGAAAAAGGTCTTTGTTACGTGATCAAAATCGTTTATAACTCAATAGGTAATTTATTTAACAAAAAATGGAAAACACAGTTCGTTTCCAAATCGCTTCCATAGTCAGGCCTTCCAATTTTATATTTTTCCGTTAAAAAATGAATTTGTAAATGTGTCAAAACTGTTTGCGCTTGTTGAGCGGAGTAGTTGAGAGCCTTAATAAAATAACGACACGACCCCCTCCAAATGAAAAAATGTAGAACCAATAAGATAAAATTTTCAACCCCATATAAACATTCCTGACCGATGGTCAATCCGAAATATTTGCTTTTTTTTTTTTTTTTTTTTTTTTTTTTGCCAGTTATTATCATTATGCGGCAATGGTATGTAACAAGCTCTTCCGCCCCGGGCGCCAAATGGAGTTCCTGTGGTGCTGGGAGAGAGACACCCTGTATTTTTGACAATAGAAAATATTATTCGACCTTGGCTTCCTATATAAAAAATAGTTTGTTGTGGCGTGGGCTACCATTTCTTAAAGTTTGCCAGATCTTATTTTTTTTTTTTTTTTTTTTTTTTAACCACTCTATATTGTTTAATTTTTATGGCGTTTGTGTCATTATTCATTAATATTATAAAATTACGATCTAAATCTTCTATCCTAAAATCAAATTTGGAGTTATTTGTATTTCGGAATTTCATATTTTAATATTACCCCATGTATGTGTTATTAAAACAAAATGCTAATTAAACTTTTTATTGTTTAATTTTATTTTTCTGGTATTGACTAAATAAACATCGTCTGTTTAATACTGATGCTTTCAAAAGTTTGACATTGAATTTTTTACCAACAAAATACGAACTCATATGGCATTTTTAAGATAAGAAATTATATTAAAAGCATTTTTTAATTTGCTACTAAAAATATATTTAAAAAGTTTCGTATTTATTTTTCATTAGAAAAATCGCGTTTTTTAAAGTTAAATATTTTATAATATATATATATATATATATATATATATATATGTATATATATCAGACCTTTATTATGAAAGTTTAAGTCTAATTTTAATTATCTGCTTAAATTTTAATACAGAATGTTATAAAATCAACATTTACAATTGTTATTGGGGCATATTTTAAGAAAAGGAAGTGTATTCTGAAATCAATTATACGTATTGCAATAGAATATGTGCATTCTTTGCGAGAGAAAAATACGTTAATACATAACAAAAACATTAATGGATTAACTCATAATACAATACATTACATTGAATGTTACTTTTCCCCTATCTGAAACACGGGATGCAACTGTTATCAAATGGCTATTTACGTTTCCTGCCCATTTCTAGGAAATTTTAAGTCTGGCATTTCAGTGTGAGTGACCACGGCCAGATGTCGTCAAGGTATGGGGTGCAATCGCTCCAGGCAAAAGAGCGGTTAGTTTTAGCCCGAAGACATATATTTTGAAAAGGGTTTTGGTCAGGAGAAAATAATATTTTGCCTTTTTCTACCTTTACAGAAGATATTCTTCGAAATTCTTTTAAAGAAAGGAAAATAAAATAGGAATCATAACCCTTTATTTTTTATGAAATGCATATAAATTTTACTGTAATTACTCAGATTTTAAAATAATATTAATAATTTTACATAACTTTTTTTTTTTTTTTAATAGCCAACATCAGCAATTTTCATATATATGCATTTATCATTTTATTTTTCATTTAAAATCTCGAAATATTTTTAACTCAATCATAAAAATCCCATGCATTTTAATTCAGATTCCATACAACTGATAATTTCTTATTAATAATATCTATAACAGTAATTATCTATGATAAAAAACGCGTTACATATCCCTTAAATCAGCTGTTCACACATATATAATCAGATATATATCTAATATATAAACAAAGAGGAAAAATCGATATGAATTAAAGGTTGGTTGGTTGTGTTTATGACGGCCAATTATCAACACGAGGGATATATGACCTAAGGGGGGGGGGGTGCCCTTCGTGGGGGGTCTTTCTAAGGGAACCTAACCCGTATTAACGCTTGGAAATCCAAGGTTCGAAGAAAACCACGAAAACTCCGAACGATTAGGCCGACGGGCGCGATTGGGTTCGAACCCAGCACTTCCCGCCTACCAGCTTCGAGAGCAGAACCTCTCGGCCACTAGTGGGGCCCGATATGAATTAAAATACATTAATGTTTTACTATATACCTATTAATACTGAGGTTTTCAAGAGCGTGGGCCAAAAAGCTTTTTCAGATGAAAGAAAATGAAAAAAAAAAAAAAAAAAAAAAAAAAAAGGTTTTCGTGAACCACACAATTTTTAGCAACTGTTTTATTTTTATTTTGTTGAAAGTTAGCGTGGTAAAACTTTTTTACACGTACAGAACAAAGTAAAATTTGCGAAATTATTACACTTTATCAAGGAATTTCGAATCGATTTTAAGCGAAATATAAATTCATTACTATTTTCAAGTGACCGCAATGTAAAAGCAAATTAGTATTAATTTATTGTCGCACTTTTAACCCTATCAACATAAGGTAGACCAATTAAACTGTGATTTAAGCGTACACATGGCCAGTATTATGAATCGGCAAACGGGACATTGGTCCATGATCCCATAAGCTTGAAAGGGGGGGAGGGGGGTCAGTTGGCAGAATTGAAAGAAATTAGCTGTTGAGTTCCATTGTTTACATACTTTTATATCGTACAATAACAAGATAGGTAACTCTTAATCACCACTACTGTGTTCCAGAAACTAATACTTTCTTGAAACTACCTCGCAATGCCCAAGAAAGGTATAACGCGACTTATGGGTTAATTCTATATCATGAAAATCACGTCTAAAAAATGTCCAATCATACATGCAATTAAACGTTATATAAGCGTGTTCCACTGTTTTATTTATTTTTTCCTTTTTGCACTGCAATTGGAAACTCGCGCCTTTTTGCACCTTCACTAAGACATTTTTACATCTAAACATGTGTAATTTTTAAATAGTACTATTTCGGGTGCCATGGAATTTATCAGTTTTTTTTTTTATAACTTATACATATACATCCTTAATTAAAATTAATTCTTAAGCGAAAACATATTTTTCTACACTGCTCTATAGCGAAAATCTTTACCAATTTTAAGAATCTTTTTAATAGAAAAATTTGAAATAAAATTTTATTTTCTGAAATTTGAGTTTAAATATAAATGCAAATTTTGTGCATTTATGAATAAAATTAACTTCGTGAATAGGCCGGTACAAAGTTTAAATTGTACCATTCGAGTAGAATTACAAACGTTTCACGTACTACACAACACAAGAATGGAGACCCAAACAATGTTTATACCCAGGGTTCACGTGTTATTGCGGTAACGAATTAAAAAATTAGTAGAAAAGAAAATCGGAAATTGTACGTGAAATGTGGCAAATGACGTATTATAGCTAGTTTTGTAAACATTCAGATTTTGATGCAATAGCTGTTGCACTCTCATGCAAAAATACATGAATATAAAATTTATTATATACATTAAATCCAATAATACGGAAATGATATGATTTCATCTTAAATCTGACGTAATCACCATGGCAAAATTGAATCATGACCTATCAGAGGATATGAGGAAATTAATTACGTATGACAGGATTTAATATAAGGAAGAGAACTTTTATTAATATCTTTTAAATTTTTGATTCGGTTTTCAAAAAATGTGAAATATAACTCGACACAATTCTGCAACGATTATACATACTAAATTTTTAACCATTCGGTTGTGTAGTTTCTGCGCTGTTATATGCGGTCAGACGGACGAGCCAGATGACGATTATAGGTGCTACATATTTATATAATTACGAACGCATCTAAAAAAAGAAGATTTAAAATAAGTATAAAAATTGCAGCCTCCCTTGATTTTTTTAAGTATGTTTTAAGCTCGACTGTAGGCAGCTTTTTAGCAAAATTTGTTAATCCATTTATAGATTTTATACACGTCGAAAGCCTTTTTTTATTCTTTGAAATTGTTCAAACTGATTTTTTAAATAAAATATGACCAAGGGAAACGTATACATAGCTGCTAACTTGTACGGATTTTTGTCACCCCTAAAATTTACCTATACCCCTAAAAAATACCCCTAAGACTATTACCTCATTAAAGTGTAAGTAATCGTTAAACTTCATAGATTGTATTAGGCAAAATTTACTATTGAATTTTAGTGGTAACAAAAATCCGTACGAGTTGACAGCTATGCGTGTATACAGTATATACTGTAATATTAATTAAAAAAATTACATAAAAGAATTGCACTATTCTTTCCTATTACGAAATATTAACCCATTTACACACGAAACAATATAAATAGTCTAGCATATATTTTCGAATAGTATTCCATAACGAAATTGAAACTTTATGAATAACTAAAAAATATTATAAATAATATAAATATAACACAAATTTAATAGACAAGTAATCAAGCAGGACGGTCGTTCTGCCAAGCCAAGCTGAAAAAAAATGCTAACCTCGCCAAACAAACAAACGCCAAGAATAAAACGCAAGACACCGTAACTGCTTATTATACTGATGACAACTTCTCCATGTTAAATCAACCAAACATGCCAGCGTAAAATTTCCCATATCAAAAGAACCAATCATCGCAGAAAAATAAAACCAAAACCAGAAGGACCTAATGGAAAAGATCTTCAATTTGAGACCAAATGCATCCTCATAAATTAATTATAAACAGAGATATAGATTTTTTAAAATAACGTCGAGATACTGAAAATGACCGATTTATTTTCTTCGTCACAATCTATGGTTCAATCAAGGTAGAGACTTAAATAATGGACATAAAAAAGTAAGGATTGCATTTTTGGACAGATATTTACTCAATCTACGTGCTTTTGTAAAATTCAGCTTTAAAAACACAAATTTTCTATCCTTAATTAGCGAAAAACTGTTAATTAATTCTAAAGTTTATAAATTATGCCAAACAGCGATAAACCCGCCAAATCATTTTAGAAGTCTTTTAAAATTTTTTATATTATCCTTTTGCATTGATTTCATCGAAGAAAACTATGACCGAGATCCAGATAGATTTTTCGCTGTTAGCGAAATGCGTTTGACCAATCAGAAGCCAGAATGTTTGAGAATTTTTGCTGCTTCTGGATCCCGGCCTATGTCATAAAAGTTTTGAGTCATTTTCTTAGCGCCATGGATGAAGTGCAATGTTTACAGAAATTTAGGCTGGGATCCAGATGGACTTTTCACTGTTAGCGAAACGAGATTCCCCAATCAATAGCCTGCATTGCTGCAAACAGCGAAAAGTTCGCAAAAGTGCAAGCTTCTGATTAATGAATCTCGTTTCGCTAACAGCGAAAAATCTATCTAGATTGCGGCCAATTATGTTGAACACAATTTTGCATTTCCAAATCCAGGAAGGGTATTGATGTCATAACAACAGTGCGTATTCGCAACTATTTAAGGCATTGATTCTGAACTCCTTTGCTATACATTTCAATATTAAAGAAGTTGTTGTTTCAATAGTTTTAGTACTTTTCTCTACTGCTCACTCTAAAACACGAATATCGAAATTTAACCAAAAGCGCTCAGAAACTATAGCGCCTAGAATATACAGTGTTGAAATCGGCTAACCCTGTAATACATAAAAAAGCGCTAAAATATTGTATCCCTTAAATGTGCAATGATACTGCTGTAATATGCAGATCGCAGCGACATCTGCAGGATATTTTCTACAACTGCAAGAAATTGCTAGTCTATACAATGTAATAATAGTAATACGAAAATCCCACAGATGTTGCTGCGATCGACACTTGAAATTTTAGCAGTATCGTCGCACATTTAAGGGACACAAATTTTTAGAACTGTTTGGATAGCATATTTCCACACTAGGTATTCTAGGCGCTGTATCAGAAACAATACCATAACAGAGAGCCTTTATACATAAGAGTGTTGATATATGCACAGGAGGCATGCTCATTTCAAGCTTTTGTCGAAAGTACGGCAAACCGCTTTCTTGAATAGAGGATATTCAATCTACGTTATGATCACATGGTCAAGGCAAGAACGTCTAGCGTAAAGAAGGGAAGGCTCCGTCTACGTAATGTAAATCCCCGCTGGCCAATGAAACAGTTCATGGGAGAAAGCAGTAGTACACTGTTAAAAATATCGTGAAAAATTACCTCTGTTTTTAAAGGCTATCTGTATTCTGACCAATGAGAACGCTTCATAGGCGTTTATGTAGCATTCTCATTGCTCAGAAAATAGAGAACCTGTAAGAACCGAGGTAATTTTTCACGATATTTTTAACAGTGTAGTTTCCTGTTTCCCTTCTTATCAGTTAGAAATTCTTTGGGTAAATTATCGGTACCACGTGACTTTTTCAGCCTCGAACCCATATTTGGAATATCCTCCATTAGAAGATACGCGCATGGACGATCTCTATTAAACAAGGGAAATAATTCAGCATGCATTAACCTGACAATAATGGCATGCTCGCAAAGAACTTTAACGATTTGTTTTTATCACTTTTACCAATAAACATTTATTGGCCGTATGTCGCTACTTCGTTATAGAGACACACTTGTTCCGAATTAGATCCCGGCCTTAATGTATCAAAATACGGAGTTTGTTTTCTGTACTATTCCTGAGCTCAGTTATAGCGTCTAGAAATATGGTCGGGATCCAGGTACAATTTTGCAAACAGTGAAAAGTTAGCAAAAATTCTGCCTTCTGATTGGTCAATCTCGTTACGATAACACAGAAAAATCTACCTAGATCACGGTCATAGTGTGGAAACCGGCTATTCCAGTAATTCTTTAAAAAGTGCTAAAAATTGAATCCCATAAATATTGAAAAATACTGAATGACAAATGTCGATAGCAGCAACATTTTCTAGCTTTTCTCTGAGCGAAACGTTTTCTTTTGAAATATTTATGTTGGAATTACCATATGTCGCTATAATCGACATTCGTCGTTCAGCCTCGTTCAACATTTATGGGATACAATTTTTAGCACTTTTTTAATAAGCCGATTTTTAAACTATATCTTCTAGAAACTATAGCTCCGTTATAGCGTCTAGATTTTATGTTGTAGAAATCGACTATCCCAGCAATACTTAAAAAAGCGCGGAAGTATTGAATCCCTTAAATGTACAACGATGTCGAATTCCAAACAGTCATTTGCATCGACATCTGCAGGATATTTTTTAAAGAAGAAAGAGACATGTGTAATGCACCGCTACAGCGTCTAGAATACATAATGTGGAAATTTGCTATCCAAGAACCGCTAAAAAGTGTATCCCTTAAATGTGCACCGACGCTGAAATCCAGGGAGATTATCGCAGCGACATCTGCTATATATTTTCAAATTTCAAAGTAAACATCGTATTATTACAGCGGGTTTGACGCCAAGCACACAGGTCAAATATAAGTTAATAAAACGTTTAAAAAAAAGTTACAGCGTATAGACCAAATTGTCTTGAAGTTTTGGGAAATATCCTGCAGATATCGCTGTGATCGACTGATTGGATTTCCACACTATATATTCTAGACGCTGTAGCGCCGCGGTAGCCTGTCCTTTTTCGTTTACCTCGAAGTAGATGACGTTATTTGAAGCTGTTCCTAAGTGTGGCCAGCTCATCACGTCACACGGAGTTGATTATCTGTACACGGCAATGGACACAAAAAAAAAATGGGCGCACCGCTTTGTACTAATCATCGTGTAAAGATGATCCAACTCCGTGTGACTTTTAAACGTCCTGAACTGGCCTATTATGTCATTGGTCACGCTAACACCCTCCCCCTTGCGTCCGCCATATATAGCTGCATCTTGCACTGGAGACTGCTAAATGGGCTGCTATCGGTCAAAATCAAGAGAGAAAAGGGCAGAAGAGGAGGAAAGAACTCTTTTTTATGTAGTTTTTCACACGGGAAGATTGACATGTCTGCTCCTCTCCTTTCATAGCTTCATGGTGGTGAAATAAACAAACGCCCCCTAAATATTTGAGAAAGATTTGACACGCGTCACAATAACATCGCACAAAGCAGGCAAAGCAAAGGAACAAAATCATTCATTGGCTCGTGGATATGAACGAGCCAATGAATGATTTTTCTTCTTTGATTTGCCTGCTTTGTGTGATATTTTCCTGACTTGTCAAGGCTTTCTCGAATATTTAAAGGATGTTGAATAGGCCGGGATCAAGATAGATTTTACGCTATTAGCGCGATGAGATTGATCAATCAGAAGCCTGCATTTTTGAAAACTTTTTTATGTTTGCAGTAAACACTCTGGATCCCGGACATTAACTTTGGTTGGTTAAGACGATTTTGAATAAAATCAAATCAGAAAGCCAATGTTTTTAAACTTCTTTGGTTAGTTTAATTGAAATCTTCCACGTCTATTAATAAAAACTGAGTTACTGTACTTTGGACAAAAACTTGAATATGAGTACACGACTTGTGCATATGTGTCACCACTCTTACATATAAATGTAGTCTGTTATGAGCATGATTCTAAGCGCAGCTGGTTAAATATGAGTATCTGGGTATTAGATAAAGCAATAGTGGCCCACCGTGGCTGAGTGGAAAAGACCACACGCCGCTAATCGCTTGAGAACGTAGGTGGGGGCGGGTTCGAATCCTGCCGTGATCCCCACTTGATCTGTTATATATGTGTTCAATAAAACAAACAAGCAATAGTGAAAGATACAGTTGCCATGGAAACAACGACTTCTTTAATTCGTATAGAAAATTAATGAATGTATGTAAATGATTTAAGTTCAAAATGTAGGCAAATGCTCTGAAAATATCAATGGCTCCCATCTAGTATTTTACAAAAGTAATTTAATATATTCACATGATGTATAAGTTGATGCAACTCTTACCTAATGAAAATTCTGCAACAAGACTTATGTAGGTAGATCTTTTCAATGATTAATTCAGAATTCTAAGAACAAAACGAAGTTCTTAAGCGCCCTTCCTCACCCCTCACCCCACTCAAAAAAAATACGATAGAAAGGTATAAGTATTTGGATAATTTCAGTATTTCTGTGATCTTTTGTCAGAGTTTAGAAAAGGTGTCTGGGTATTAAAAAAAACATATAACAAATTTGACGAACGATAAGACTATAGATTTCAGGCAATTTTTAACTGCAAAAAAAAATTATTCTAATGTTTATGCGGCTTTAATAATAGACTAATAAATATAATCAATTTACGGGAATTTTTATACGAAATTATATTCTCACATTTATGCAAATAGGTATGGATAAACAGACTTGAGTCAAATTACATATTTATTCTTTCTTCTCTATAACACGATCTAAATGAAGATGAAGTTATATGTACAGTTTATATCTTTAATTTTTTAGATTTTTTTTTATGAAAAATGCTTCATCATCATGTCTAGAATTGCTAGATTTACTTCTTTAGACAGATCTTCAATTCTTTAGATGCCTGCGGGGCTTCATTCTCGGATTTTCCGTAGGTATTTGTAAAGATAAATTTATTTTGCAAAACCGTCAGCAAAAAAAAGTTAGAACAAACAATTAACTGACAGACTAACTGTAAATATATATTTTATTTTGACTCTATTTGATTTTTACTAAATTTTCATCCTTCATAGAAAATTTTAAGGCGATATAAATTGAGAAAGACTGATACTTTGAAAGAAGAAATTGACTTTCGTTACTTTTAAATTATTAATTACTCTAAAAAATGAATGATAGGTAAACAAAGTGTATACTATTGTGTTTGTTCCCTGCTTATAAAGGCTATACAAGGACTAATTTTAGCGAGTAGAATTATTTCAATTATATATAATCTGTTTAAAAAAAAGAACTGATATCTACTAAAAAACAACTTTTCAAAAGTAAAAATAAAGCCAAGCAAAAAAAAAAAAAAGAAAAGAAAAAGGGGGAAAGTTGTGGCTAAAAAATAGTGTGATATCAAATTTCCAAGCTAATATTATGGCACTTATTTAACATTTTTTATTAAAAATTTACCATATGTAAGTCGAGTAGCTAAGTATGCGTTGATAGAAAGCCTTTTCTCCTTTACTAAATACATCATAACGTGTTTCTGAAAATTATTTTTTTTTTAATTATGCATGATGGGCTTGGCGGCCATCTTTCCATATTTTACACAAATTTCTAAGCAGACAAGATCGTAATATGTTTGCATTATTAAGAATTTTGAACTTCTAGTTTTGGCTACAGACAGATAAATTAAGAAAGTCTTTTATTTTGAAGAAAAAAAAAACAAATTGATTTTTACTGCTTTAACTAATTAATTAACCCCCTCCGAAAAAAGAGAATCATAAGATGAAACCTGAAGTTACTTCAACTTTATTTTAAGACACAAATTTCTAGGCACTCATTTCCATAAATTAAAAGCATAAAATGTTTGCTTTAGCAACAATTTCGAATTTCCGATCTTAACAATGTACTTGTGTGCTTAGAAAATTGTGTAAAATATGGAAAGATGGCCGCCAAGTCCATCATGCATAATTAAAAAAAAAATAATTTTCAAAAACACGTTATGATGTATTTAGTAAAGGAGAAAAGGCTTTCTATCAACGCATACTTAGCTACTCGACTTACATATGGTAAATTTTTAATAAAAAATGTTAAATAAGTGCCATAATATTAGCTTGGAAATTTGATATCACACTATTTTTTAGCCACAACTTTCCCCCTTTTTCTTTTCTTTTTTTTTTTGCTTGGCTTTTTTTTTACTTTTGAAAAGTTGTTTTTTAGTAGATCTAATTACTCTCTAAAACCGCTGAAATAATCAGAAAAAAATACTTCTGTAATTAACGAAATCCTTATCGATTGTTTCGGATATTAACATCTAATTTGGTGCTGATACAAAAGTATTGCTTTTAATAAACTTCAAAACTTTATTTGAATACATTTTTATATTTTAAAATTAAAATGATTTTTACGAGTTGCTAGTGTGCAATCTAAAAACATATTAATTATAAGAAATCTATTACAGTTAAAAAGTAAGATTCTGCCAACGTTCTGTAACCGCATTGTCCAGTTAAATCCCCTAATAAAAATTTTTTTAAATGTTGCATTTCCTTTTAAGTTTTTTTTTTTTTTTTTTTGTAATGAAATAGTAGGTTAGATATATATACATGCAAATTATTCTGCAAAACGGGATTTACCTTCAAATTCTGTCAATATTGGTCGTAGCTGTGAGGCATTTTTATAGATTGTGTGTGGGGGGGGGGGGGGAGTTCTTGATTTTTTATGCGAATCTTAAATATTCGAAAATCAGTAGTAGATGTATTGTATTCATCGAAGAACTATAAATTTTTGTCTGAGATGCATGGCGGCTACCCAACAAGTGTACAAGAATTAGAAAAGAATCTTTCATTTAAGTCGCTTGTTCATTCCACACAAAATCCATTTTCTCTTACCCCTATACCTAGATTCATGGAATTCGGATTGGAGCAAGAATTGGTCTTTCGTAAAAGTTTATTACCAATAAGAATTAAAATATTTTTTCTAATAACTCTCCCCCCACCCCCCCTGAGTCTATAATTAAAAAGGAACTGCATATTAGAATAAGACTTTAAATAGTTACCTTGTTTTGACAATTGAAGAAATCAGATGATAAAGGTGGTAAGTTACACAATCATCATTTTTTTTCAAAATGATAGGAAATGATAGGAATTTTGAAAAAAAAATAGGAATCATAATCTTTTATTTTTCAAAATTCATGCAAATTTTACTACAATTACTCAGATAAATAATAATAATAATAATAATAATAATAATAATAAATAATACCTTATAACGTTTTCTGTTTAATCGCTAATAACAACAACATTACATATGTATGCATTGATTATTTACAAATAACTCTTAAATTTTCAGTCACAATAACAAAATTTTCAAACACAGTTATAAAAATTTCAGATATTTAATTCAGATTCTTTGAGAACTGAGCAATTTTTTTTATTATTATTTATATTTATATATACAAGAATTATCTGTTTTATAAAATTCACTATATATCAATTAAATCAGTCGTCAAACGAGCCATAAAAAAGAATATGCTAACCATCAGTTAGCTGTATAATCAAAGATATATCTAATTTATAAACAGGAAAAAAAAAACCTGAATAAAAATACATGTATTAAAATACTGCAGTTTTCAAAAGTGTCGTCAAATACGTTTTTTAAGATAATACAAAATGAATAATTAAAAAAAAAATCCAGATCTATATAGTATTTTTAACAACTGATAAAAATCTTTTAAAATCAGATTCTTAAAACTCTCATGGTGTGGAAAATTTAGTTCAGCAAAATCTTTTTTACAGGTACAAAGTAAAGTTTGCAAAAGTATTACATTTGTTATTGAAATTCAGAGTCCACTGGTAATCGAAATATAAATATCTAATGGCATTTTCAAAAACATATGATGTAAAAACAAAAAAGTATTAATTTGTTATGCCGCACTTTTAAGGGACTACACTGTAAAAAAAAAAAAAAAAAAAAAAAAAAAAAATTACGACCAGTTTTCCTGTAGGAATCGGAAAAATAGTTGCCCTTATCGTACCGGAAAAATTTCCGACCGAGCTCGGAGTAAAATCCGTAAAATCGGAATAAAGTCCGTAAAATACCGTTTTATTGACTATTTCCTTTTTTATTCGGATTTTATTCTGAGCTGGATCGGAAAATTTTCCGGTACGATAAGGGCAACTATTTTTCCGATTCCTACAGGAAAACTTGTCTGATTTTTTTTTTTTTTTTTTACAGTATTTTTTTTTTTACTGTATTTTTTTTTTTTACAGTCTGATTTTTTTCACGCGGAACGACACGCTCGCTAATGTTATTCCTATAAGAGAATTTTTTTAAATATCTCGCTTGCATTTTAATATTTGTACATTATTATTGTTATTATTATTATTATTATTATTATTATTATTTTGCATTGGATAGCTGCATAACTTTGTACACCACTGGAGAAGTTATTTAGAATACCTTTAATTTTCAAACTAGTTCCGAAAGTGAAAGTATCCTATTAAAAAAGAACTGCAAACAAAATCGAAAAAGTAAAAAACGGGCTTTCTAGAGATTGACTTCAGTTATTCAATGTAAAAAAAGAAATCTTTTTAAAATATTGAAATGCAAACGAGATATTAAAAAAAAATCTCTTATAAGAAAAGAATAACGTTAGCGAGCGTGTGTTTTCGCTTGCGTGAATAGCCTCTTAACGCTATCAATATAGTTTAGGAAAATTAAACTGATTATAAGTATTCACCGAGAGGGCTAGATTGAGACCTATGTAATCAGGGCCCTGGTCAAAGTATTCATAAACTTGAGGTCTCTCAAATCTATACACTGTAAAAAAAAAAAAAAAAAAAAAAAAATGCGATCAGTTTTTCAGTAGGAATCGGAAAAATAATTGCCCTTATCGTACCGGAAAAATTTCCGACCCAGCTCGGAATAAAATCCTTAAAATCGGAGTAAAATCCGTAAAATACCGTTTTATGGACTATTTCTCTTTTTTACGGATTTCATTCCGGGTTAGGTCGGAAAAGTTTCCGGTACGATAAGGGCAGCTATTTTTCCGATTCCTACAGGAAAACTGGTCGGATTTTTTTTACAGTGTATGCTTTAACACTATCAAAATAGGCTATTGAACTGGATCTGAATTATCAGGGGTAGAGATTAAGGCATGTTCTATAATCCAATAAGTTAGAAGGAGAGGAATCAATGGACAAAATTTTTAAAAAATTGGTTGTTTAGTTTCAGTATTTACATAGTTTTATATCGCACAATACAAAGACAATTAACCAATAAATACCATTGTTAGGTCTCAAGGACGCATATGCCTACATATTTCATAAAAAAAAAAGAAAAAAAAGAAAGAAAATGCGTATCAAAATATTTTTTGTTTGTTTGTTTGTTTGTTTTTGCATTTGATAGCTGAAATTGATATTTACATTAGGCCCATTTTTACTTTTTTTTTATAACGACACTTTCACTTTCGGAACCCGCTCCGAAAATAAAAGTAACTTTATAAAAAAAAAAAAAAAAAAAAAAAATGCACCAAAAATAAAATAAAATGGGCGAATATAGAGACTATTCAATTAAAAATAATAATAAAAAGTCGAAATGCACCCGATATACTTGAAAAGCACCTCCCAGAGCGTTAGCATTAGCTCGCGAGTGTCTTCGTCTGAAGAAACGGGAAACTGAATAATATTTTGGCAATTGAAAACCTGCTTTCGCCTGCCCTTTATCTAATATAAGCAGACATGGGTAGAATGTCCCACTGCAAGTCATTAATTAAGCCTTTGACAGGAACAAGCATGTGCAACTCGGTAGTAACAAGCCATACAGTATAAACTTCGGAATCGTTTGCGTTGAAAAAGCTGAAATGATCATAAATGAATTTTCGAATCCAACTAGAACAGACCAGCAAATCAAATAAAAGTTCATATTTTAAAGAAACATTTTTTCAAAATAATACACGATTTTAGTGTATATTCAGATAAATTTCAAATTAAAAAAATGTATATATATTATACTGTATTAGAAAATCGATATTTTTTTCTTGTTTCTTTTTTTCTGTATCTTAATTTTTTTTTTTTTTTTTTTTTAAGATGCATCAATTATCAAATCGATGTTTAAATACGTGTTACAGGTAAAGCGAAACATTATGACAAAGGAACAAAACCCTTTTAAAAAACTATTATTAATAACAAAATTAATGAGCTCTTGTTATTTTCTTTGGAAAAAAAATATTTAATAATATTTCTAGCTTTATTGTACTCTCAGTAAAAATTTTAGAAAATAAAAGATTATCAGAATAAAACATATGAATTAATGCCACTCTACTTGTTTATGTGAGTATCAACCAGATCAGTTACATTAAGAATTAATTATCAGACTTTATTTAAACAGTTCATTTAGTTTTCTATACAGAATATTACCTTTAAGATTTTCCAAATGCTTAATCTAATACCGGCGCGGTATAGTTAAGCTTTAATAAAATATCTAAACTCTCCCATCCCCTCCCCCATAGGAAGAAAAGTCGAACAAACTAAATTTTTCAACCTCCTATAAATATTCTGCTCCGACGTTTAATCTGAAATTTCTACGTAGTTTTTTTTCTTTTTTTTTTTTTTTGGAGGGGGGGGGGGGGGGATTGAAATTACAACTATTTTATGTTGATCAAAACTGTTTAATTTATGACAAATTCTTGAATTCCATTTTATTTATAAAAGAGGATATTGACAAGCATTCTTATACAGAAACTATTAAATAGGTTTTTTCCCCTTTTTTATAAAATGGCAGAGAATCTTTCAGAGAGTTTTACCATGCATTTTGAGCTATATTTCTGGAAGTGACAGTCGCGGATAAAAGTCGCCATGATCAAACAATCGTTTATAACTCAAGGTGTAATTCATTTATCGAAAAAAAAAAAAAAAAAAAAAAAGCTGTTCAATTCAAAATCACTTCAATAAATATACCTACCCGGGTCATGCTTTAATGTTTAAAAATAAATATGTAAATTTGTCAAATGAGGGATGGGGGGGTATTTTTAGAACACTCTTGCACCGATAAAACTGAAAGAGTCAAGACACACATATGCACAGAAACAAATAAATAAATAAAATCGTAGAAAAGATAATATCGTGAGGTATTTTGTATTTGTAGTTCAGGCTTTCGGCCTTTTCAAAAATTAATGTAACTTTAGAGAATCTGTAATTGTTTACACAAGAATAAAAATATATAAATAAATATAATTAAAATCTGACAAATTTGAAAAGTATGAAACTTAAATTAGAATTATATAAAACAGCAGTTTGTTTCGTTACGTAAAGTCTATAAGTTTTTTTTTTTTTTTTTTTTTTTTAACTTCCTATAGTTTTGACATTACTAAGTACGATTTTCAATTGTTTTATAGTCGTTATCGCTAGAGTCCTGTGATAACATTCATTACAAAATACATCGTTAACAAAACAGAATTGGAATTATAATTCGATTTTTTAACACAGCAAGGTAGGCTCAAATAAAATTGATTTAAGTGTATTAAATTGGTGATTTTTTTTAAAAAGGAATTTATTTAAAAAAATATTTCTATTACAAGTTAAAAAAAAAAAAAAAAAAAAAAAAAGCTGCGACGAGCAAGTATAAAGTTTGACCTACCGATTTATCAAATATCTCAAAACCTCTCAATCTTCAAATTTAACATAGCCCCTTTTCTTCAATGGCTGCATTGAAGAGATCCTTTAAGAGGCTACTGCAGTCAGGCGAAAACACCCGTTCGCTAATGTTAATCCAATGGGAGAAATTTTTTAAGTTAAGATAATTTCGTTTGCATTTTAATATTTTTAAGTGTTTTTTCAATAGATAGCTGAGGTCGATCTGTACAAAGGCCATTTTTTACTTTTCCGATTTTCTTTGCAGATTTTTTTTATGATGATGCTTTCACTTTCTAAGCCAGTTCCGAAAGTGAAAGGGTCCTAATTAAAAATACCTGAAAACAAAAGCGAAAAAGTAAAAAACGGCCGATGTAGAGATCGATCTCAGCTATAAAATGAAAAAAAAAATCATTCACAAATATTAAAATATGCAAACGAGATATATTAAAAAATATCTCCCATTGGATTAACATAGCGCCTGACTGACAGTTTTCGCCTGACTGAAGTAGCCTCTTGCAGGGTTTAATTTGCGTCGGAGAAAAACCGGAGCCCAAATCTGGCACTTCTCTGTTTTCAGTAAATATTTAAACATTAGTCGAAATTCACCAGAGCTCATAAATGCAGGGTTCCGGAGTGCATTTTCCCCCCAACCATGATTTGCCATCTCGTAATTCCGAAAAACCGAAGCCTAAATTACCCTTTCCTTTCCTTCCAATCTCCAAGTTTTTGCATTATTTTTTTTTATCAAAACACTTATGTGTGACATTAGGAGATGGAGATAAAACGTACTCAATTTTTATATCAGTTTTTGGATTTGGAGCTCAATCTGTCTTATATTCGAAATTTTATTTATTCATGCATAGAAAAAAAAATTTCCTCCTTCAAAATTACGTATTATATTCTATTTCGAATCATTTTGATCAGAATGAAAGGAAAACAGAAATCGTGTTTTTTTATTCTGGTGATAGTTGCAAGTTTATGTCGGCCTTCCATTGATACGGCTCCACTCAAGAGACTGAAAAATGAATTTGCTTTCAGTTCGATTTTCTTTTATTACAGTAGGATAATTTTTAATTGGTTGGATTTTTTTCTTAATTATCATTTATTATTATTATTATTATTATTATTATTATTATTATTTAGATATCTAACCTGAAAAGAATATTTTCTGTTTTTATCCAACGAGCATCAGTTTTTTTTTTGTTTGTTTGTTTGTTTGTTTGAGGTTTATTGTCTCCTATTACGTAAGTATAAAAATTACGTTAGTGATTTTTCTATTTACTTTGTATCATGAACGCTGTCCATGTTAAGCCTCTGCTTTGCACATTTTACGAAGTTACTTTCATTTGTAAGTAGATACGGGGCATTCTCACAATCTTTTGACTTTTATGTCCCTGAATAATAATTTTTATTTTAGTACATGTTCTTGTGTTTTTTTTTATTTATTTCATATACTGGGAAACATCCCATTGCATGATTGCACAACAATATTAACGAGATAAATATGTTTCGGACGATGTTGGGGGTCCAAACACCTGGAAAACTCCTATACCGTCCGTGTCCCTGATGCTGATTTTTAAGTTTGGAGCTGTCTGGATAAAATTGTTTCAATAAAAATAATTCAATGTAATTTTTTTCTGAAACTGGAACTATTGTTTTATATAAATAAGTAGCTAAAAATTAGCCTGCACGCGTTTTTAGGGTTGTTATTATTTTTTAAACTCTGTCCCTGGGTTTTAGATTCCTTACTATCCCTCTTCTAAAATTATACAGAAAATCCCTTCAGATGAAACCACAGAATTTTTTTTCAAGTTTTTTCTCATGCAGAAGTATGCTAGAAAAATAATGAATAAAATTCTTTAGTAGGAAATTTACTGTAGAATTTAAATCAGCATTTAAATATCAATTTCAAGCATCGTAGCTTTATTGGTAGTCACATCATCCCCAAAGGCTTATTCCAGCACTTTTCGAGGTAAATAATTTTTTTTTTTTATTATTTATTTAATGCGATGTAAATAACTGTTGCTAAAAATCAATGAACATTTTGGATAACACTTAGTCTTAACATGATCTGCCTAAAATAGGTGGTAATTTTCCTTGCTGTTCCATCCTTACCGTCCCCTTTTTTCCCATTTCGTCCCTATTTTCCTATACCATTCCCCTTTTTTACATTACCGTCCCTTCTTTAACACCCCTTTAAGACAATGTTATACCAAAAATTTGTAGTAAAAACACTACATTTTCATTATTTCTTATTTGAATGTCCTGTGTGTACTATGCAAATTCATTATAAGTAAAAATTTAGAAGAAAATAAAAAGTTTTAGTGGTAAAATGGTAAGGAAAATTAAACTCGCAAGTTTAACTCAAACCTCAGTTAAATAAAAAAATTTTCGCTGCTGATCATTTTTTCTTTATTTTGAATCATTAAGGCATTCGTCTATCAGATTAAAACTTTATTTTAGCAAATTTAATTTCACCAGATTTTTATTCCCGAAAGTCAAAAGATTGTGAAAATGCCCCATACAATTGCCATGCATTGTTATTCGATCAGAAAGCAATCGAGCAGTGTTTCCCCTTTGTCTATAAAAGCATCTAATCTTTAAAATAATGGTGTCAATTTTTTAATTTAATCTGATTTTCAGGGACTCACCACAAAAGATTGTTATGCGGAAATAATCGATTATAGTTTAAGGTATGCAAGTTTTATAGGAAATTGAAAACATTGTTCTATTCTTCAGCATATAAATATTAATTTCTGTAAATTTCATTTATCTTTTCATAAAAAATGCATAGCTACGAACTATCTCTTTTTTTATATGTTAACACTATGTCCGAATCATAATCCTTACTATATTTAATCGTAGAATTAACAAAAAATCGCAATTAACATTATAATTAGGCAAAGATTGCTATTCGGAAGAAGTGGGAAAAATGGAATAGTGGACAGCTATAGTATATGCTGACAGATATATTTAAAATTTTTATTTTGCTACAGAAGAAAAAAAATGCCTTAAATTCTGCAAATAATGTACAAATTATAAATATGCAGATTGGAATAAAATGTTTATTTTGCTAAAGAAAAAAATGCTTTAAATTTCGTAAATAATGTACAAAATATAAATATGCAGATTGGAGTGACAGGGGGAGGGAGTGGGAACGGTACAGTTGTTAGTACCGGCACCGCAAAATATAAGGGTTCCGGTACTTTTTTTGTTAGAAATTAAGCCCTCCTCTTAAGAGGCTACTTCACTCGTGCGAAAATACCCGATCGCTAATGTTAATTCTGTGTAACATTTTTTTTTAATTATCGCATTTGCATTTCAATGTTTTTTGTGTTGGATAGCTGAGGCCGATCTTTACACAGAAATTTTTTCACTTTTTCTATTATGTATAAAGGTTTAAAAAAAAAAAAAAAATATTATTAGGATAACATCACTTTCGAAAACGGCTCCGTAAATCCAAGTATCCTAGTATAGTTATATTTCAACAAATAGTAAATTGACTGACTTAAATAAGCACTTCATATTTTAAAAAGTAGAATTTCTGAATGCGCCTTACGCAAATTTCTATGCATAAAACAATATAGAATTTCATCAATCTCAGTGCTATTAGGAAAAGAAAAATATTTAGAGTTCAAAATAGATTGGAAAAAAAGAAGATGCGCGTAAATATTTCTTTTAAAAAAAGTTTTGATTTAAGCAATGTGTTAAGGCTTTTTCTTTTCTTCTTTGAGTATTTAATTTAGTTTATTTATTGCAATGACCTATTTTTTAAGCATTCAAATACCATATACTATTCATTTCTCGAAAATTATTCTCTTTATTACAGAGAGAGTGTAAATTAAAGTTTGATCGTAAACAAAGCGAATTCAGGAATTCAAAAAATTTAATTTGATAATGAGAGCATACATAAATTGAGTAATTCAACACAAAATCTACGCACATTGTTTGAATCATAATAATGCAAAATTACTTGCAAAGCAATTAATATAAATTTGGAAGTGAGATCAGGATATTAATAAAAAAAAAAAAAGTCATTTATCCCTTTATTTTCTGAATTTAAAATACTTTCTCATTTCTTTATTGCAAGTCTTGCGAGATAATTATAATGAAATGAAAATGTCATTGGAATAAATTTAAAAGATTATATAAGCAAGAGATACAAAATTGGGATTATTACATACATCATTGACTATACGAGCTATATCTCTTTTTAAATATTATTGTAAGTATTTCTTTAGAAGGAACCATATATTAAAAAATCTAGATAGTCTTAATTTTTAAAAGAAGAATGATTTTAAAATCTCAAAGTATAGGATTCTCTCTATAGAACTTCCCCCCAAATCTCCAATACGCGCATGCACTTTCTTTAGAACCCAACTTTAGAACTCTTAATGATTTACACTTTGCACATGTTTTACTAACCCGCCCCGAAACATAATAGACAACAGATCTCTGCACGAATTCCAAGATAAGCAAACTTGTATCAAAGTTGTATATCCAGTTGATTCAACTGAAAAGGCATACTGTAGAGTAAAACACCTCATAATATAAGAAAGCTTCCGTTATTTTATTAAAAGAAAATTTTTCCTTTTATTTTGATCATCACAGTTATTATAGGGGAACTGCAACAGTGAAATATTTCAAAAGCTAAAATGTAGAAATGTTAATAAAAGTTAAAAATAAAGAGTGTTAAATACCATATTAAATTTTGCAGTTTAAATCTATTAAATTACGGTCAAACGTTGAGAAAACAATTTAGATGACAAAACAATTAGGGGAGGCAGGGGTGATTAGGATAACTTTTTTTGACAATTTGAACTTTGACAATTAATTGCCAGAGAATGAAGTGGACTATATACTAATGATATGTATAAGTTTACTCAGTGCGTACTGGTCTCTTGAAATGTGTAAAGAATTATTTTAAATGTATCATATTACCAGGTAAAAAGTGTCTTTTTCAGGTAAAAATGCCTGTTTGATCCCAATTACCCTCATGAAATGGGAAATTGGGATCAGGGACGAAACTAGCCTTTTTTGCACCCGGTGCAAACATGGATTTTGACGCTCCCCCCACCCCCCCTCCTCCCTCTTCCGCAAAGTATATTTACAAAAAGAATTTTACTGATTTTCTAATAGCCGACTTATTTTAAATTTTAAAATATGTAATACTGAATTACGTAATCTACAATGGCAGATCCAAGGGAAAGGTCACGAGGATCTTGAACCCCCCCCCCCCTCTGAACACCAACAAAAATATTCTAAAGATCATTAAAATGCAATACACAGTAGAGTTCCAATTATCCGAGTCCCGCTTAACCGAGTTTCCGCTTTAACCGAGTTATTATCTTCTGATGGACTGATGGTTTCCATTATTATGAAACAGCCATTTTAAATGAAGTGTTAGGTGAAGATGAAAGAGCAGCCGTAAAAAGTTAGAACTCTGATTTGCTGGTCAGAATGGGGGGGGGGGATGGCATTTTTTTTTTTTATTATGGCCATTTTTTGAAAGGTTAAGAGCAGCCGTAAAAAGCTAGAACTCTGATTTTCTGGTCAGAATGAGTAAAAAAATGGCCATTTTTTTCAGAAAAAAAAATATGCCCCACCCCCCCCCCCCCTATTCTATGAAACAGTCATTATAATGGAAGACATCAGACCATCAAATGAAAATGATCCATTCCAAAGGTATAATCCTTCATTTGGCGCCCCTTCGTTCTGGCGCTCGGAGCACATCCCCCCCCCCCCTTAGTTTCGGCCCTGATTGGGATCCTTGTTATTTTCTTTCATGCCTTACAAGATACAGTCATGGGTATTAAATAGGATTAAAAGATCTCTGTATGCACAGCTGTGTGCGCATCTTACAGCAAGATATTTTTGGTTTTACAACTACAACTATTCTCAGAGATACGGTATTGGAAAGATAAAAATGCTGGGAAAACATTTTAGAAGGAATTTTGTTCTATGCGAAAAATCTTTTTAAAATATCCACTTTGAAAGCATTTCCTGAGCTATTCAATGTCATAGTGCGTGAATAAGAACACCAGCTTTACATTCATCCGAAATTAAAAATAACTTCCTGTATGTGCCAAAAGGTAGCCATTTTGGATTTAGGCACAGAGAAATATTTCTCATAACATAAATTTATCACATATAAAAGAAAAACAAATAAGATTTTAACATTTTTTCAGTTGATAAACCAATCCCATGTTTATGTATGTACGTGTTTGATTCTTTTTTTTCCCCTTTTTTTTTTTTTTACACTCATAAACTTTAAAATAAAACTTATATTTTAACTTAACTATTTTTGTGTAAGAAATCGATATTTTAATCATATAAGAAACTAATTTTGAATTACATTTAAATACGCAATTAAACCTTAAATTTTAAACAAAATATTATTGTGATTAAAATGTTAGAACTATTTAAATCACGTTTTTTTTATTAGAAAAGTTTGGATTTATTTCAATTTTTTGCTTGCATTTTTACACAGAATGACATAAAAACAACATTAAAAATTGTTATTAATACATATTTTTTTTAAAAGAAAGATATTCTGAGCTTAATTATACATATTGAACTGGAACATTAAGAGCCAAAAAAGTGCTAATATATTTAGCATATAATAAAATTAATTAGCATAAATGGAAACATATTATGTTCTTTAATATTTTTATAAAAAATTGCATTTTAAATTTAAGAACTTCACTGTTCAATTTTCCACGTCAGTATATTATCTTATGTATATAACATTTATACTTAAAAATTTGCATCCATAAATATTTATATCGCTTTCCAGGAATTTTAAATCTATAAATTATCTTTTATTTTCAGATATATTTTTTTTTTAATCGAAACCATAATATATTTAGTCTCTGTGAAAAAATACTTTTCATTGGTGTATTTATTTGTAACGTAGATTTCATATAACTTGGTACACACAAGTATTAGTTACTTTTTTTAAAATCCTTGACATTGTTTTGTCAGCTTAAACTATCAACACATCGTTTTTTATCATAAGAAATAAAAGAATTATAAACACATATTAACATTTGAATTAAAATAAAATGTATTCAATGGAATATTAGTTTTTTAAATAAAAACGCATATAAATTTGTTAAAATTCGATTTGCTACAGATATTTTTTTTTTCTTCATTGAGCGAATAACATTTTATTTAGCCATCTGAATGGGTCTATCCTGCTAGAAATACCGGACCTATAGTTCGAAGAAATACTGCGATAAAAGAAAGAATGTATTTAAAACCCGTTTTCCACTCATTCTGCCCTTGAATGCTCGGCTCGGATAGTTAGCGGAAATATAGTCTGGTCAGTAATCAGTCACCGGTCATTACCAAAAGCAGCAAATAGAATTATCCCCAGATGTCTTGTCTTGCCTTGCGGCGGCGTGTTAGGGGGGAAAAAATATTTCCAAGTGGTTAGAGAAACAGCTTTGAAGAACTTATGAATCTTGTATTAAATGCGTTTTTAAATATGTTATAGTTAATAACAAACAAATACAGATAATAACAAGAAATTTAAATATGTTATAGAAAAGAATCAAATAATCATTAATAATAATAAACATTATATATATATATATATATGTATATATATATATATATATATATATATATATATATATATATATATATATATATATATATATAATATATATATATATATATATATATATATATTATGTGGTGTTTATGTATTCATATTATTGGTCATTGTCATTATCCTTCAATGGTATTTTTGTACAGAAAGTTTAATAGATATATATGTATCGCGGTTTTTGTTGGTGATCGGTAATGTTTAATTAATGGTTATATATATATATATATTAGATTTATCGTATTTTCAGTAAAAGAGTTGAGAAAAAAAGATTATCTTACGGAATATACGCATGGAAACTATTAATTCATTTACCATTTCTTATTTATGTAAGCACCAACTAGATCGGCTGTATTATGAATTAATCGACGATAGTTTATCCAAATAGTGTATTCAGCTTTCATTAAAGAATATTACCTTTAAGATTTTTGAAATGTTTAATCTAATGCTGGCAGAAAGGAGCATAGAAAAAATATCCCATTATTTTGTTTGTTATTGTTGTTTATTCATATGATAAGTTTAATACATCAGGGCCGTAAGTATAGGGGGGGCAGAGGGAGCATGTGCCCCGGGCGCCACAGGCAAGGGGCGCCAAATGAAAGATTATATTTTTGGAATCGATCATTTTCTTCTGATGGACTCATGGCTTTCATTTATTATGAAAGCCACCAGTCCATCAGAAGAAAATAACTCGGTTAAAGCGGAAACTCGGTTAAGCGGGACTCGGATAATCGGAACTCTACTGTATAAGCAAACACTGTAAATAGCCGGTAATAAATGTGAATTCTTTTATGTGAACGAACTATAATTGCAACAAACGTCACATTCAATTTTTGTAGTTCAATATTACATATTTTATGATTACATATTTTAAATTTTAAAATAAGTCGGCCATTAGAAAATTAGTAAAATTCTCTTTGTAAATATACTTTGAGGAAGAAAGGGTGGGGGTAAAATTCATGTTTGCCCCGGACGCAAAAAAGGCTAGTTTCGGCCCTGTAATGCATATAGAAATTCTGGATAGATAAGAGACAATTTTTAACTGCACAATATAAACACTCTGGACTGGCATTTAACCCGGAATTTCTAGATGGTTTTTAATATTATTAAAGTTACCCACTATTTAAGAATCTTTTTAATATTCTTAAATCAAAATTGACAGCTTTATAACGCATTCCCGAATTCGTTTTTGTATGTAAAGGCATGCGATTGGCAGCTGCTCTTTTTCAGAAACTAGGAAATCTAATTTTTTTTTCCATTTTTCGATAAAAGCAGAGGATTATTCAGAAAAGGCTGTTAAAGTTGGCATTTTGAACTAAATTTTCAGACAAGGCAGCCAAATGTCGTTATGGGATAAAAATCGTTTAATTCGAGGCGTTTTTTATTTATCGGAAAGAATTGTACAATTCCATATCGCTTCAATAACCATGCCCGTAAGTATTGACACTTTTATGTTTAAACATGAGTCAGAAAGTTTCTCGTTATTAAGCGGATTTTTTTTAATAGGCTTAAATGTTTAGAAAGCATGTTTTAGTATACTAAGGAGGCTTTGCCCCCTACTGTCATCTACGAGCTACGCTCGACAATCCCCATTGAAACATCGCAAACTCTAGAAACACGCTAATTTGATCGGCTGTAAAAAGATTGCAGAACTGAACTATAATTTAAAAAATCAGTGGCGATCTCCTTGTAAATAGATTTCTAGTCACTTCTTTATGATTGCGGAATTTTAAGGCCGGATCAGCTGCTGTTAGACAACTACTGACTGTTTTCATGTTTGATTAAATAAGATGAGTTAAACATTTGAAAAAAAAAGGGAGGGGGGTAATATAAAATGAACTATGTAAACAGAGTCTTATCCTCCTGGTATTTTTCTAACAACGATATAAGAAAATTGTTTTAAATAAGACATCTTAAATATATCGCTTTATATCTGATATAATTTTCACAAAAGTTTTAATATTTGCGCTTTCTTAAAATTCACAACAATAGTTAAAAATATTATCTCCAAATATGAAATAAATGTCTCGTGTAAATATATTTTTAAATTTAAACAGTTTTACAATATTATTATTTTGTCATTTTAAATAGGAGATAATTTCCTCCAATTAAGATACTTAACACAAATTAATAGATTTATTATCTTAAAATTTTCTTTCTCTCTTAATATTCACATGTACTAAATATAGATTTTATGACGTAATTTTCAATATTTTCCTGCTTTTAATACATAATCATTTAATTCTAATTTGAAAGTTTTTTTTCCTGTTTATAATAGTCCCATGTAAATAAATATATTTTTGTTTTGAAGGAAATATTATTGTTTGCGCTGTTTTACAATTGGCAATAATTTAAAGTTGTAATCTTTTCTAAAACATGTAAAAAATAATCTCTCAAAAAGCTGCAAATTTGCATTTTAATGGAAATAAGCCCTCAAAAAAATTAGCCAAATAATAAAAAAAATAAATGCAGCCGGCACACCGGAAACTTCTAATGTAGTATATCCTTAGAAAAAAGGATTAAATTCTTATGTATAGTTTTTGCTAATGTAAAACTTCTTTAATAGAACGATTTTGACCAACTTTAACATTAAATATCGCTTAAATTTTTTTATTTAATAACGTATTTATTATTTATTATTTAAAAATGTATTTATCAAACATTGCTCTATAACACTACCATTTCCATATTTTTGTGTGCAGTACTTTTCTTAATACTACCAAAGTAAGACCCCATGTCACGAAAAATTCATTTATTGCGGCGGTGACAGCGTTAGTTACTTTTTTTTTAGAACACAGATAAACATGACAATAAAAGAATAGGACTGAGAAACATTAGAACATGTAACACACGAACTTGTCTGCTATTATTTCACACGTACTTTTCATTCATTCTATTTTACACTGAGAAATGGACTTTTATTATAAAGTTTTAAAATAGTTCTTGAACATATATATATATATATATAATTTTTTTTTCTAATGAGGTGGAGGGGCGAGATAAGGTGGGTACTGTTTATGTTTTTCCTTCCGTTTTTAGGTAGATTTCGTATGAAATACTACCTATTACATTCTCCCCTCTGTTGGAATTTCTGAAAAATTTTTGCAGATCTACACCGATCATGACCCCCAGAACCCAAAACCACCCTCAGTAAAAAAACTTTATCTATCTATCTATGTATCTATCTATCTATATATATCACTTTCTTCTGGACACGGTAACTTCCACAATTCTGCACAAATCTCTTCCAAACTGATACATAAAATCAAGGGGTATAAAATCTCGGTCAAGTTCGTTAATGTGCAAAATCGGACCAAGGGGATGGAAATAGGTAGGAGTTTTGTGAAAACCGAAAAACTCAATAACTACTTAATTTTTGTACATATCAAATCAGTTTAAAGTTTTTATTATTTCTAAAAATAGAGCTAAAAGTTTATGTATCACAGATTTTTGATCCACTTAAAAATGGGCTCAAGGGGCGCAAAAAATAGGGCTTTTGGGAGAAAAAAATTCATAACTTCGTCAATTCTCAAGATATCAAATCCAATTAATTTTATTATAAATTTCCTTAATATTATCTACAACTTTTATATTCACAAGTTTTTGATAGGACCAATTCCTAACGCAAAAAAAAAAAAAAATTAAAACAAAAAGGAGGAGGGGGGGGGGGGTTTGTTGGTTATGATGTGGACTGTAGACGTTAATTTTCTTTTTAATTGATTTTATTCACACTTAAAACTGCACAAGACACTTACAAAACATAAATTTAACAAACTTGAATAAATTGAAAATCATAATTAATATCCATCGCGTAGTTTGGATGGAGTGTTTTTAGAGACGTGTTGATGCTTTGACGATCAACAGCTTAACTAACTTTTTTACAGACTGCTCGCTAGGGGGAGCTCGTTCTATTTCCGGAACGGAACATGCCGCCCGGGGATGAAATATGACATATTTCAGCAATTAATATAAACATAATACAATAGATAACTAATTAACACTAAAAAATGATACTTAAATACAAAATACTAATATACAAAACAATCAGGGAAATTACTTAAAAATAATATATATAAGAAATACAATGATGCATAAACATTATTTAAGAGTCCTGAATGGGTAACAGGCATACTTTTGAAATGCCTCTTAAAAATATACCACATGCAGTTTTGACTTTGACTGCACGAACCCTATTGTCCCTGCCTGGAATTATTTCCAGAATTCGGGCAAGAGCCCACTTACATGGTGGGAGATTTTCTTCTTTTAATAACACTAGAGATCCTAACTTTATGTTTTCTTTTGTAAATTGCCACTTACCGCGCTGCTGCAAGTGATTTAAGTAGTCAATAGACCAACGTTTCCAAATGCATTGAACATATTTGGTAATTAATTGCCAATGGGTTAATCTATTTTCAGAAATATTTATAACATTAGGCTCTGGAATACTATTAATGGGTCTGCCAATTAAAAAATGCCCTGGCGTAAGCACTTCAAACTCATTTATGTCATCAGAAAGCGGAAATAAAGGTCGGGAATTTAGGATCCCCTCAATTTGGACTACTAGAGTTTCAAAGTCCTCTAGAGTAATTTTATTATTACCTACGGCCCTAAGCAAATGATGTTTGAAGGACTTAACGCCAGCTTCCCATAGACCGCCAAAATTAGGAGATCGCGGAGGGATAAATTTCCAAGTTATAAATTCTTCGGCAAAGAAATTTGATAATTCCTCGTTGGGAGTGGCCAATAATTTCTTAAAGTTATTTAATTCTGTTGACGCACCTTTAAAATTAGTGGCATTGTCAGAAGTTAGCGTATTTACGTTGCCTCTCCTGGCACAAAATCTTTTAAGCGTAGCGATGAATGCAGCAGCGGATAACTCGCTTACTATCTCTAGATGAATAGCCTTGGTGGCCATGCATATAAATATGGCCACATAACTTTTGGAATAAGTGCCCTTTCGCTGATTTTTGTACTTAATGTGGAAGGGGCCACAAAAATCGACACCTGAATTGAGAAACGTGTGGTTAGGTGTTACGCGTTGCGATGGGAGGTCTCCCATTAACTGATCTAGCGTTTTGGGGTTATGCCTGAAACATGTGACACAAGTGTGCACTGTTTTTCGGGCAATGCTTTTAGCCTTTATAGGCCAATATTTCATCCGCACTTGATGAACTAATCCCTGAGCACCTATGTGAATGTACTTTTTATGAAAGTATTCAAAAATTAATTTAGTGAGCTTATGATCATTGGGCAGAATTAATTGGTGCTTAGCATCAAAAGGTAAGTCAGAATTTATTAATCTGTCCCCTATACGAAGTAATCCACAGTTGTCAATGAAGGGGTCTAATCCCTTTAACTTACTGCAAGAAGGAACAGTTTGTCCCTTTCTGAGTGCTGCTAATTCAGGAGCGAACTTACCTTCCTGGGCCTTTTTTACTAAAAATTGTAAACTATTTTGTAGCTCAATTCCTGTGAGCTGTTTCCGTTTTATATCTCTATGGCGGCTGTTATTGATGAACCTAAAAATAAAACTACATACTCTAATTAATTTGAGAAAATTATTAGAAGAATTATATAAAACATTCAAAAAATCGTTAGAGTCTTTATGAAAAGTCAATAAATTAAAATCAGTTTTTAGTTCATGATCACAGTCAATGTCTTTGAGAGTAGGAAATATTTTGGGAACTATAATTTCCCTTTGAAGAAATTCCGGACCAAACCACCACAAATCATTATTGATCAGATCCTTGGCTGTTGCACCTCTGGAGATGATATCTGCTGGATTGGATTTTGAAGATACATGGTTCCAGTGATAATTCTCAGAAATAGACTGGATCGTGGTGACTCTATTGGAAACGAAAGTTTTAAGTTTGTGGGGTGGTGTGTTAAGCCAAAATAGAACAAACGACGAATCTGTCCATAGCCACACCTTTTCAAAGCATAGCTGTAGGATGGGAATTATTTTTTGAACCAGTTTTGTCAAAAGTAGAGCTGCACACAACTCTAGTCGCGGGATGGTCATTGGCTTTAGGGGGGCCACACGGGACTTGCTGCACAAAAGATTAGACTTGAACTGTCCAGTTGTGGAGAGAGATCTTATGTAGATGGCTGCTCCATAGGCCTTTCCAGAAGCGTCTGAAAATCCGTGTAAATCTAGACCTGCAATGTTGTCAGACAAAACATATCGCGGAATTGTAAGATGATTCATTTCTGTCAATTTAACCAGAAAATTTTGCCATTCCCGAAGAGAACTGGCAGGCAGATGTTGATTCCAATTTATCTTTAATTCCCATAAATGTTGCATGAAAATTTTTGCTTTGGTTAGAATAGGGCCAATTAGGCCTAAGGGATCATAAATTTTAGCAATTTGTGCCAAAACTTCTCTCTTAGTATAAACATCTTTGGGTTCGATACTAATTTTAAAAGTAAAATTATCTGATTGAGGTTTCCAAAGCATCCCTAAAGTTTTTACAGAAATTTGCTGCGAGTGTTCGTCAAATGCATATTCTGATATGGCTGCGTCTTGTAATAATTCAGGATGATTAGAAACCCACTTGTGTAGCTCCATCCCTCCCCTTTTTAAGATCAGAATTAATTGAGATTGCAAGTCCTGTGCGTCTTGTAAGGAACCTGCACCAGATAAACAATCATCAACATACATGTCGTTATGAATCACTTCTGCAGCTTTTGGAAAATCTTTTCTTTCTTCATCAGCAAGAGCTTTCAACGTTCGTGTGGCAAGAAAGGGAGCACTAACAGTGCCATATGTAATCGTGTTGAGTTCATATATTTTTATCGGGACGTCCGTACTGGATTTCCAAAGAATTTTTTGCAAATTTCTCTGTTGTGGGTCAATCAGTATCTGTCTGTACATTTTCTTAATGTCTGCACAGAATGCATATTTGTGGGTACGGAATCTGGTTATAATCGAAAATAAATCTTGCTGAACCGTTCCCCCATTTAATAAAATAGAATTAAGTGAATAACCACTAGATGTATTTGAACTTGCATTGAAGACAACTCTCAGGGGAGTGGATAATTTTTCTGGTTTATACACAGCATGATGTGGAATGTAATAAGATAGCTTATTTTCGTTTTCATTTTTAATTTGTGTCATATGCCCCAAAGTTTCATATTCTTCCATAAAAGCTGTATATAAATTAGCTATTGTTTTATTTTTATCTAATTTAGCCCATAAACTATTTAATCGCCTAGCTGCAATTTCTCTAGAACTTCCTAACACTGATTCTGCATTTTCTTTCAATGGTAGCTGTACTGTAAATCTACCGGTGTGATCGCGTTTATAGGTTCTTCTAAAATGTTCCTCACAAAATATTTCTTCATCCCCTTTGACAGTTTCTTTATTATCCCCAGGTAAAGATTCTATTTCAAAAAATTTCTGTAAAGTATTGTCTAAGCTATTTTCAGTTAAGAGGCAACAATATGACTTATTCTCAACTTGTGGAAGTGAACCTGCGATTATATACCCAAATACTGTATTCTGTAACATACAATTAGCATTTGCTAAACGAATTTGCTCACTCTTTAAAATGTCAAAAAATACCTCGCTACCAATCAATGCATCCACCTGACCAGGTATATGAAAATTATTGTCCGCTAATTCTATGTAGTTAGGGATGCATAAGTTTGAAATGTCTAATCTTTCAACAGGAATATTGTTTGTTATTTTTGGTAGAACTGCAAACTCTAATGTTTTAGAAAATGTTCCTTTTTCATTTGATATTTTTGCATTGATAATTTGTTTTATTTCTTGGTGTGATTCGTTAATACCGGAAATAACACCCTTGAATGGTTTTGGTTTTAGATTTAATTTCTTGCATGCGCTGTTACTTAAAGCGTGGATAGACGACCCATTATCAAGAATTGTTCTTAATCTAATTTTATTTCCATACACATCTGTCACTAAAATTATAGCTGTGTTTAATATTGCGCAATTTCTTTTATCTTCTAGTAACAAATTGGAACCAATTAATGGCGTTTCTTTATTCTCAGATTCAGAATTGCTTATTTGTTTGTTTTTAACAAACTCGTTATTTTTATTTATTATTGCCGTTTCCGACATGATATTTTCATTTACTTCACATAGTAAGGTGTTATGTACTAATTTGCATCTCCTACAGGTAAATTTAGAATTGCATTGACCTTGATGTAATCGTAAACAATTTGAACATAATTTATTCTTACTTACAATCATTTTCCTTTCACGAATACTCATGTTTAAAAAAGCAGAACATTTGAAAAGCGGGTGAGGCGAATTGCATAACACACATGGCTTTATATTATTTTTATTTTTATTATCGTTGATAAAAAATGATCTGGATTTATTTACTGCGCAATTGTTCTTAGATTTCGAGGGCTTCGTTACAGACATTCCGGCGTCAGTCGAAAGTTTTATCGCTTCTAAAACTAAGCATCTTTTTTCCAAAAAAGCAATTAAATAGTCAAAAGTCGGCACATCTGAGTTTTGAAGAGATAATTCAAACTGCTTTCGAGTTTCGTTATGCAATTTTTTCAGAATTATATTTATGAACACACTTTCTGATAAATTATTTTGCGTATATTCCATAATTTTGAGTGCGCGAATGTTTTTGTTAACACAATCAATAAAATTACGCAATTCTTTAGGGGATTCATATTGCATTTTTTCATAATTTAAAATTGCAGAAATATGTGAATCGATTAACAACCTTTTATTTTCGTATCTGTGTATCAGAGCTTGAAACAATGAATTGAAATCATCATCAGGTGATTCTAAATGTTTAGCTTCGTTTTTTAAAGAAGCTTTTAAATAAAATAGCTTCTGATTATTATCTAATTGAGGATTGTTAACAATCAAGTTAGTAAACTGCGTTTTAAAATTAGCAAAGTCACAGTAATCACCACCGAATGAAGGTAATGGAATTTCAGGGAGGCGCACCTTTGTTTTGTTTTCATTTGAATGATCATTAATATTTACACTTGCGATATTACATTTATTTTCAAAAGATGCTAATAAAACTTTTAAGCTTACCTCAATTTGTTCGAGCCTTTCATTAGCAGTGTCAATATCCTCCTCTATATCTTGCACTTGTTGCGCAGATAATTCTTGGATGTCAAAATATTGTTCTCTAATTTCTTCTAATTTATTTTGAAGAGCTTCTGTCTTTTTTAATTTTACTTCTAATGTGCTCACATTCGTTGTTTTTATATCAGTAGTGTCGGTTAAAAACTGCTCTAATCTTGTAATAGCAGCCTTTACGGTGCCTTTTAATCGATTAAGCTTATCCATAGTAGCTCTCAGGCTCTCTCGGACCACAATGTTGGTTATGATGTGGACTGTAGACGTTAATTTTCTTTTTAATTGATTTTATTCACACTTAAAACTGCACAAGACACTTACAAAACATAAATTTAACAAACTTGAATAAATTGAAAATCATAATTAATATCCATCGCGTAGTTTGGATGGAGTGTTTTTAGAGACGTGTTGATGCTTTGACGATCAACAGCTTAACTAACTTTTTTACAGACTGCTCGCTAGGGGGAGCTCGTTCTATTTCCGGAACGGAACAGGGTTGAAGAAGAAAAAAATCCATAACTCCGTCAATTCACAAGATATAAAATCCCCATGAATTTATCATATATCTTCTTAATATTGTCTACAACATTTATATAGACAACGTTTTGATAGGACCAATTCTTACAGCAAAAACAAATTAAAAATACATAGCGGTTGAAGAAAAAAATCATCTTATTTAGGGTGTATTCAAATCCAAACTGCTTATTTTCTGACTCATTTTTAAATTCCTTTTTGCTCTCAAATGCATCCAATTGGTAGATTCTCTTATTCAGAAACTATATAATTTACCCCAATGATCGATTTTTTGATAGAGGCAGAATATATTTCAAAAAATGATGTCAAAGTGGGCATTTTGAACAGAATTTCCCAAAGCGATTGTGTTAGAAACGAAAAATATTGTCCTACTGAGAAAATAATTGTTCATAAATCAAGTTTTAAGTAATTGAACGAAAAATAAAAACACAGGTTGCTTATAAATGTCTTCAAAAATCACGTGAGCAAGTTTCATATTTTTTCTATTAAAAATGAATCTGAAAATGTGCCAGAAAATTTAGAGTTGTTGAGCATGGAAAAGTACTTTTTTGAATACCTCCTTAACATGATTCTGATAAAACCAGCTGTTATAAAAAAACTAAATAAAAACTCGTCAAAAGCGACCAGATAAAATTGTTAAAGTGGATAAATCTCTAATCGTGATTTAGTTTTTGTTGGCGAAATTAGTATACTTAACTTCGAAATGTACCTCCGCCTGTAGGCCGGGCCGGCAGGGAATTTTTAACCTATCATGTATTTATCTTAATACAATGGGTTTTGCCTGTATACATTTTTGTGTGTACGGGAGAAGTTTTAAACCCATTAAATGCCCTTCTAAGCTTCTCTTTAAAAAATAAAGCATTAGAAAATTTTGTCACTAAAATTCGAAAACTTATTAATCCTGTTCAAAATCTAAATATTCTTCTTCTTAATTTTTCATGTTATTGCCTTAATTCTGCTTCATCCATAACCCAAATTGGTGTAAAATTCCAGTTCAGGAAAGTCTCCACAATGTAAAATTACCCTTTGTTCATCGTTACTCTCCCCCCTTTCGCTTATTTCTTTTCTTTTTCTATCGCTGTAGATACTGATATTTTATCTCCCTCCCCTCAAAGTCCACTCTTAAGGCTCCGCTTCACTGAAATTCCCCGATCGCGAAATCCCATGTTAACCTATGTGAAAACTTTCAAGTGCGATGACTCATTAACTAATATAATTATTAAAATACCGTTTTCACCATCAGAAAGTAGGTGTCAGATGCAGATGATGTGCGTTTTTAAAAATTGTCTACGTAAATTTTAAGTAGTTTTAAGAAGATGATACAATTTAATCAAATGGAAATTTCAAAGTTTATAGGGATTTTTTATGTACTTAAAATTTACGGAGATAATTTTTAAAAACGCACATCATCTGCATCTGACGCCAACTTTCTGATGGTGAAAACGGTATTTTAATAATTATATTAGTTAATGAGTCATCGCACTTGAAAGTTTTCCCATAGGCTAACATGGGATTTCGCGATCGGGGAGTTTCAGTGAAGCGGGGCCTTAACCCCTTGGGGACGAGCGACCGATATTCGTTCAGCTTAAGGTGCTCAGAATCAGTGATTATTCTCAACAGAAAATTATTGTAAATTGTGCATTATTTAATCCGAGCATTTTCCCGATTCAATGAGGCAAAAATTTGTGTTTTAAAAAACTGGTGATAAAAGATTAAAAATTCAGTAAAAGACGCTCGTCCCTAAGGGGTTAATAAAAATATTGGAGTTATTAAATGGAGTTTTCCTTTTGCTTACTATAACATATCTATATTTATATCTAAAACTTTCGCGCTTTTCATGGCTGGAAAGACTAAAAGCCTGGATTCCGCTTACTTATATTTAAAAAGGTTGTACACAAATTCTGTGTTAAATGTGGAAAGTTCAAATTGGGGCAGTAATAAAGACTATTGACCCACATATTTACAGATTATAAAACATTTACAAATATTTTTAGAAAAATGTAGATGAGCTAATGAAGTTGCTTGGGAAAAGACATAATTTCTTTGCATCGCGTGAAAGCTTTCGTAACGCTGAACTCAAAAATATATTTCTTATAATTTTAGGTATTATATTTGCAGAGACTCGTTGAGAATGTAGTTCAAAAATATGCTCCCCCCCCCCCCAATCTATTTCCCAATGTACTGAAACTAAAATTATGAAAATATTAGAGGTTGTTGGCGTTGACTTAAACCTTGCAGGAAAATTATAGCGATTACCCTAGGTCACATAGTTTTGGAGAAAAGCGCATTTTTCCGTTAGACACAAATTTCGATTTGCGGGCATTCAGCAAAAGTGTTGGGAAGCGCTGGCGGTACCTATCGTACCAGAAGTATAATAGCATTGTTAATAATGATTTTAGAAAAAAATCGTCGGTAATTAGCCGAGATATTAACCCTTAAAGTCACGGGCGGTTTGGACATATATAATGACAGGGGCGGCGTAGTCCATGTACCATCGACTTTTAAATCCTAGATAACAACTTTTAATGATTAATTTGTGTAATGCAATGCCCAGTAGCAGTATAAAAGCAATAAACTTCAAATTGTTAAAAACAGGCTAATTTAATTAGAATTAATCACATAAATACTATGAGATTCTATGGACTAGTTCGCATTGAGTAGATCTCTCAATGCGCCTCCCGTGTCTTTAAATTTATTTAAAACATATCTGGAAAAACTTTCGAAGCGCGCTTAACAAAATGCCAAGTTTAAACTTTGAACAAGGGTTTTATTTTAGCTAAACTGTAAAAAGAAAAAAATATTATTATTAATAATTATTACGACGCTAAATTTAGTTTAACCAAAAACCCATTTAATCATTACTTCATATAATCAAATGAAGTTTAAATACGCACTACTTTAATTGTCAGTACCGAATTAAGTTCATCATAAACAGATAAGATAAGATTTAAATAAGAGTTATACATAATAGCAATTTTTGACATTATTTAGGCTTTATATCTCTTTAAACTTTTATGGTATACCCATTCATACTTTTTAGGGTTTCGTTCATGTGACGAAACCCTATTCGTCTCGCTCCTCTGTCTGTCTGTCCGTCACAGAACCCGTTCACAGAAACTATACATGTTAGAGACTTGAAATTTTGGGTACTTATAGCTGAACACCTCACATCAAACAGTAAATCATAAAATTTTTTTAAAAGTTGGTAATTAACGGAATTATGGGCTAATTAACTTCTAAAATTAAGCAATCCACCTTTTTAAAGCAGGTTCAACCGGACTTTCTCGAAATCATCCGTGTTTCTCCTAAGGGTTGCCAGTAAAATCAGTCGAATGCACGGTTACCACGGAGGAAATTAAGCCGAAAAATGTAGTTGAGATTTTAAAGTGAAATTGCATATCAGAAAATATTGGTCCGAGAAATTTATAAATGGAATAGACAGACGCAGAAAAAAATCTACTTTCATTTGGTATAAAGTTCACATTTCTGCGATGTGTATAAGTTAAAATATCCACTAAAAATGGATCCATAAAAATTTAATTTCTTTAATTGGAAAGACAAGGAAATAAAAAGATTTCAATTCGGCGGGAAAGCAGGTAGACATGACGACGCTGCGGTTTTCCATAATACCATATTTTAATACGAAATTTTAACTTTTTAAATATTAAATTTTTTGATTACATTTTTTGGCATCCCGATGTCAAATTTCTCGCTGATTTCATTGATACCCATATCTAAGTCCTATCTTAATTACAAACTGAAATATTAATTATTATTTAATTAATCGGTTTATTACTAACAAATGCGTCGATTAAAATGGAGACACGCGCTTTTTTAACCACGAATTAAATTAGGAAATCTAATAATTTGCGTGGACTTTTTGAACAGCGATATGAGATAAGTATAACTCATTCATCATAAGAAAGTTTACTTCATACCATTATTTAGGGTTTCGTTCACCTGACGAAACCCTATTCGTCTCGCTCCTCAGTCTGCCTGTCCGTCCGTCCGTCTGTCTGTCCGTCACAGAGCCCATTCTCAGAAAATATACATGTCGGAGACTTGAAATTTTGCATACTTATAGCTGAACACAACACATCATACGACAAATCATAAAATTTTGAAAAAGTTGTAAATTTAACCCTTTGGGGTCTCACATGTGTATTTTAAACAATCCTTTCTAAGTGAGCCCCTAATTAGGTTGGAGGCGTGACATTTTGCATGCTTATAGCTGAACACCTCACATCAAACGACAAACTATAACATTTTGAAAAAGTCGTACATTTAACCCTTTGGGCTCCCACGTGTGTAATTTAAACAATTCTTTCTAAGTGAGCCCTAATTAGGTTGGAAGCGTGAAATTTTGCCTACTTATAGCTGAAGACCTCACATCAAATGACAAATCATAAAATTTTGAAAAAGTCGTGAATTTAACCTTTTGGGCTCCCTTATGTGTATTTTAAACAATTCTTTCAAAGTGAGCCTCTAATTAGGTTGGTGGCGTGACATTTTGCATACTCATAGCTGAACCCCTCACATCAAACGACAAATAAAAAAAAAATTCAAAAAGTCGTACATTTAACTCTTTAGGCTCCCACATGTGTATTTTAAACAATTCTTTCTAAGTGAGCCCCTAATTAGGTTGGAGGCGTGAAATTTTGCATACTTATAGCTGAACACCTCAAATCAAATGAAAAATCATAAAATTTTGAAAGAGTCGTACATTTAACCTTTTGGGTTCCCACATGTGTATTAGGGTGGGTCGAAAAAACCGAAATATTTATAATAGAAATGTAATAGAGCGGAAAAGTTGCCTTTTGTAATAAAGAATAAATACGCAAAATATTATACCGATCGGTTAATATCTTTTACCGCCGCAAGGGGGGCAAAAATTCCAAAAATCGCAAAAAAACATGTTTTATTAATATATTTTTTTTAATTATCCAAACGTACGAATTAAATTTCTAATAGGACGCAATAGCTACACGAAGATATAAGAAATGTCCCGGTAAATACTCATTATGATTAAGGCATATCTTTTACTGCCGCAAAGGGATCATATTTTTAAAAAAAAAATCGTAAAAATTTCAAATTTTAATTTTTCCTAAATTTTTCTAATTTCTATAATATGTTTATAAGTAAATAAAATTTCTTCATATCTATTAATATGGCATAAATTTTGTTAACTATTTGTTATAGACTGGAAAATAAAAACGGTAATCATTCATTTTCTTGACAATCGCTTCATCTACTGCTGTTTTGCTGCATATCAGCAGTTCATATACGAAAAATCACAAAAATGATAAATAATGAACAAAATATTTTAGTATTTTATTAATTAAATTTAGTATTTTATTAATTAACATCAGAGATGTTTAACCGAAACGGATTAAATAAACTTAAAATGAAGAAGTATTTAAATAATTTAATTTTATTATATGACTTGCTTCCAAATAAAGCCATTGTTCCTCGAGAGGCCGAAATCGATCATATGTGATCCCCCTGTGTTCTGGAGTTCTGGTCCACAAACTTTACCAGCACTTCAGAGACTAATTTCACGCATCTTTCTTCTGACGGATTGGGACAAGGAAAATTATAATAGCTGGTATCTTTAATCGAACATTCTAAACGCACCAGCGTCGTTACATCATCAGTTTTAGACAAACCGTAACAAGTGGTTTCGTTAGTTTACAGTTTTGCCACTCGATTAAATCCATACAATTTTAAGCTTCAAAGTTCAAGTCTGGAATGACGAGGTGACGGATAACACTATTCGTGTCCACAGAACTTCGTGCTTTGGCACTTTTCTTTATGGCTGGGGTCCTGATGTCCTCTCCTTCATATGCTATCATTCCAATGAGGCTATTTTCATGGTTTGCTAAACGGGTATTTCGTGAAATTACAGGAAGTATAATCTTTCGTAGATGGTATGGCAAGTAACGGGGGTTACTAATTATAGTCCACAGAATCTGAAAAACACGATGGATTCATTTTAATTGTGAACCAACTGATGTAGTACACTTTCAGGATGTACTCATTGAGTACACCCTGAAAGTGTACTGCATCAGCCGATTGCCAAAATTAAAAATTGCCAAAGCACGAAGTTCTGTGGACACGAATAGTGCCATCCGTCCCGTCATTTCGTCATTCCATACTTGAACTTTGAAGCTTAAAATTGCATGGCTTTAGTCGAAAGGAAAAACTGTAAACTAACGAAACCACCTGTTACGGTTTGTCTATCGACTGAGGATCTAACAACGCTGGTGAGTTTAGAATGTTCGATTAAAGATACCAGCTATTATAAATTTCCTTGTCCCACTCAATCAGTAGAAATGAAATTAGTCACTAAATTGCTGGTAAAGTTTGTGGATCAGAACAGAGTGAGGATCACATATGATCAATTTCGGCCTCTCGAAGAACAATGGCTTTATTTGAAAGCAAGTCATATTATGAAATTCATTTACTTTAAATACTTCTTCATTTTAAGTTTATTTTATCCGTTTAAGTTAAACATATCTGTATTTTAATTAATAAAATGGTAAAATATTTTGTTCATTTTGTATAATTTTTGTGATTTGTGGTATATGAACTGCTGATATGCAGAAAACAGTAGTAGATGAAGCGGTCGTCAAGAACAATGAATGATTACCGTTTTTATCTTCCAGTCTATGACAAATAGTTAACAAATCTTATGACATATTAATAAATATAAAGTAAATTTATTTACTTCTAGACATATTATAAAAATTTTGAAAAACTGAAAATTTGAAATTTTTACATTTTTTTTTTTTTAAATATGGTCTCTTTGCGGCAGTAAAAGATATGATTTTATCATAATGAACATTTAGCGGGACATTTTTTATATCTTCATGTAGCTATTGCGTCCTATTAAAAATTGTATACGTACGTTTAGATAATTTAAAAAAAAATATTGAAAAATACATGTTTTTTGCAATTTTTTGAAACTTTGGCCCCCTTGCGGCGGTAAAAGATATTAACCAATTGGTATAATATTTCATGAATTTATTGTTTATTACAAAAGGCAACTTTTCCGCTCTATTAAATTTCGATTGTAAATATTTCGGTTTTTTCGACCCACCCTAATGTGTATTTTAAACATCTTTCTAAGTGAGACACTATTTAGGTTGGAGGCGTGAAATTTTGCATACTTATAGCTGAACACCATCATGCGACAAATCATAAAACTTTGAAAATTCGCACATTTAACCCTTTGGTCTCCCACATTTGTATTTTAAACAATTCTTTCTAAGTGAGTCCCTAATTAGGTTGAAGGCGTGAAATTTTGCATACTTATAGCTGAACATCTCACATCGAACGAAAAACAATAAAATTTTGAAAAAGTTGTAAATTTAACCCTTTGGGGTCTCACATGTGTATTTTAAACAATCCTTTCTAAGTGAGCCCCGAATTAGGTTGGAGGCGTGAAATGTTGCATGCTTATAGCTGAACACATCATATTAAACGATAAACTATAAAATTTTGAAAAAGTCGTACATTTAACCCTTTGGGCTCCCACATGTGTAATTTAAACAATTATTTCTAAGTGAGCCCTAATTAGGTTGGAGACGTGAAATTTTGCATACTTATAGTTGAACAGCTCACATCAAACGACAAATCATAAAATTTTGAAAAAGTCGTGCATTTAACCCTTTGGGCTCGCCCATGTGTATTTTGAACAATTCTTTCAAAGTGAGCCCCTAATTAGGTTGGAGGCGTGAAATTTTGCATACTTATAGCTGAACACTTCACATCAAACGACAAATCATAAAATTTTCAAAAAGTCGTTTATTTAACCCTTTGGGCTCTTACATGCGTATTTTAAGCAATTCTTTCTAACTGAGCCCCTTATTAAATTGAAGTTTTGAAATTTTGCTTACTTATAGCAGATCACCCGAGGCCAGGCGAGAAATCATAAAATTTTGAAAAAGTCTTATGTTTAACTCTTTTAGCTACCACAATGTATTTTAAGCAATTCTTTCAAAGAGAGCCCCTAATTAAGTTGGAGACATGAATTTTTGCATACGTATAGCTGAATACTTCAGACTGCACGACAAATCATAAAATTTTCAAAAAGTCATATTATTTACTCCTCCGGGCTCTAACATGTGTATTTTAAGCAATCTTTCTAACCTCCGCCCTTTTCAACCGAGGTGCACTTTTAAAACTTTTGCCGACACCTCTTTGACCATTCTTTCATATTATGCACCATAGCCTTACATATTTTAGTTCCACTTTTTTACCGCCAGGGGCACCTAATTATCTCGGTGCTTTGGGCCCAATCCCCTCGACTAATTTATCTACGGATAGTATGTAAAACGGAGTTTTGTTCGGATAGAGGTTTGTTTAGAATAGAGTGCGCCCCTGGTTGCGAAATATAGAACTAAGAGATTTTTCAAAAGGATAAAGTGTCTTGAAAGGAATATTAAACGAAATCCTCTGTGCGATCTGTGATCACACTTACCCATTTGTTCTAGTATATATACAGCTATACCAAACCCTACGTTGTGCAGTTTTTTACAAAGTCTTATTTTTCCTTTAGTAACAATTTTTTTAATAATACAGTTAATAATTCATATATTTGTTGTACGGAACCCTCTGAGAGCGAGTGATACTCGCACTTGACCGTTTATTTCTTTTTAGTTTTTGTTAGAAACAAACCATTCTTAAATAAACCTAAAAAATATTTTTCAAATTTATACAGATACAACAATATTTATTATTAAATTAAAAGTGCACCACATGAACCTTTCGCACTGCAATATTTAGGATTATTTGTGTAATATGTTTTCATTAATTTTTAATCAAACAAGCGGATATGAATCGATATTTGAATGTATGATATAAAAATCCTGTTTAAACACTTCGAATGGTACCTTATTCATCGTAGCACGTTTTGTATGTGCATAAAAATAGAATGTTCGTATTCAAAATACTATATAGTGACTGTGTATTATTAAATTCTAAGCTTTGTGTAAGCTAATATAATCTTACACATTCTGTTCGAATATTTCGCAACTGAAACAAACATAAAGGAAAAATAATAATGACAAATTTCAATTGCAAAATACCTTTAATAATTTAAAATTTTTACAATTATTCTACCTGGATTTTTATCTTAGACTTAAAGTTTTCTGTAATTTCCTGTGGTGACTAGTTTTTATTTATTTATTTATTTATTTTTCGAGAAAGGGGGCAGACAAAGGTTCTGATTAAATGGTTTTTAGAGAGCCAAGAATTTTTCATTATTTTTAGTTTCATTATCTTCTCAATAAATAAGAATTTTTTATTTCTAAAATCATTGTTTATTCAACATTTGCTTTATTAATATAATTAAGATATACTAACTACAATAAAGAAATTAACTACGACATTAAGATTTCATACAGTTATTATGTAGTCCATATTTAGTTATTTAATTTTTTGCACACTTACAATAATTCAAATTAATCTTTAAATATAGTAAGTAAAATTTTACTTAAAAAAAATAAATTTAACAAAGATATGAAAACCATATCCGGTAGTTTTCACCACAATTTTCAAATATGTAGATTTTCTACTAGTCCGAGTGCTACACGACTAAAATAAGGTGAAAACTGCAAATCGTGATAAGAATATACCGATTGGTCAGTATCTACTTTATACTAATACAATGCATTTTAGAGGGGGAGGTATCACGTAAAGTCATGGGAATTCAAGATGGCGGCTGTTATTCAAAATGGCGTCATTTTCTGAATTTTCTTATTATCCATCATATAAATGTGTGTTTCAGGTCGATTTCGATGTTTTTAACGTCAAAAATTTCGTTTTTATACTTTCCGTCATAGTTGAATGAGTTTATGAATTCAAATTGTTTGTTTGTTTGTCTGTCTGCCTGCTTGCCATTCCATGAACTAACTCGCTTAAATATCGCTACTCGCTTAAATTCACCCAGATTTTCTTATAATTTATATATGTTACTGAAGTTTACAATAACATGTTCCGAATAAAAACTGAAGTGTATAAGTTTTATAGTCCGTTTACAGGGCCCTCAAAAGAATTCCATTATGTTATTGTCGATTAGTGTGGGTGCTACGATTGAGAAAACTGCACATCGTGAGAAGAATATGGGGCATTCTCACAATCTTTTGACTTTTGGGGGAAAAAATCTGGCGAAATTAAACTTGCTAAAATAACATTTTAATCTGATAGACGAATGCCTTAATGATTCAAAATAAAGAAAAAATGGTCAGCAGCGAAAAATATTTTATTTAACTGAGGTTTAAATTAAACTTGCGAGTTTAATTTTCCTTACCACTTTACCCTTATAACTTTTTATTTTCTTCTAAATTTTTACTTATGATGAATTTGCATAGTACCCACAGGACATTCAAATAAGAAATAATAAAAATGTAGTACTTTTAATACAGAATTTTTGTATAACATTGTCTTAAAGGGGTGTTAAAGAGGCACGGTAAGGTAAAAAAGAAAGGGGATGGTATAGGAAAAAAAGGGACGAAAGGGTAAAAAAAGGGACGGTAAGGGTGGAACGATAAGGAAAATTACCACCTATTTTTAGAAAAATCATTTTAAGACTATGTGATAGCCACAATGTTCATTGGTTTTTAGAAACAGTTGTTAACATTGGGTTAAATTAATTTTTATTATTATTATTTACCTTGAAAGGTGCTGGAATAAACCTTGGGGACGGTAAGACTACCAATAGAGGCACGATCTTGAAATTCATATTTAAATGCTGATTTAAATTCTGCAGTAAATTTCCTGTCAATGAATTTTATACGTTCTTTCTCTAGCATACTTCTGCATGAGAAAAAATTTGAAAACAATTCTGTGGCTGCATCTTAAGTGATTTTCTGTATGAGTTTAGCAAGAGGGAAAGGATGAAAAACCCAGGGACAGACTTCAAAAAATAATATGAACCTTAAAAATGTGTGCAGGTTAATTTTTTGCTACATATTTAGATAAAAAAATTGTCCCAGTTTTGGAAAAAAATTACATCGAATTACTTCTATTGAAACAATTTTATACAGACAGCTCCCAACTTAAAAATCAGCATCAGGGACACGGGGCGGTAGATGAGTTTTTCTAGTATTTGGACCCCCAACATCGTCCAAAACTTATTTATCGCGTTGATATTGTTATGCAATCATGCAGTGGGATGTTCCCCAGTATATGAAATTAAAAAAAAAAAAAAAAAAAAGTGTATTAAAATAAAAATTATTATTCAGGGACATGAAAGACAAAATATTGTGAGAATGCCCCATATACCGATTGGTGAGTATCTACTTTATATGCATCGCGACAATTCGTAGGAATTCAAGATGGTGGCTGTTATTCAAAATGGCGTCATTTTCTGGAATTCTTGCAATTTTCATACTATTTATCGTATAAAAGTGTGTTTGATGTAAAATGTATGTGCAAAATCTGTAAAAATAAGTGCGGCTGTAGAAAGGTTGGACTTTCTTGCACATTATTATGCAACTCCAAAAACTAATATGAGAAATATGATGATACAAAGTAAAGTTTTTATATTCTCTAACGTTAAATGTAACGTGAAAATTTTTTAATATCTTGTATAATAAAGGGAATTTTTCATTAACACATATTGGACAATTGCACCATAAACTATAGTAAATAAAGACACACAACCTTGCTTAATGGTACACAAAACACGAACTTTAATAAGCTAATAGTTAAATTCTACGTTTCGAGCTGTTTCTATAGCCGTCTTCCGGAAAAATATGATGGTATAATGGTTTTTCATTCTAAAAATGTCGAAATTGATATCATAGACACTTTTATATGATGTATAGGAATACAAATGGAAATAATTTTGAATAACAGCCGCAATCTTGAATTCCTATGAATTTGCATGGTGCCTCAACTTCTAATATGCATTGTGTTAATAAGAAATAGATACTGGCCTTTCGGGATATCTTTCAAACAAAATGCAGTTTTTTTAAACCTAGCAGCTCCACTAATAACAGTTGATTTAACTGATGATCTTTATAGAATTTATACACGAGTTACAAACGCACTTATTCTTTTTTTGGTGTGTCACTGTAAATAAATGATAAATACTATGCACACTTTATTCTATAGTAAGTATCTTGTAGTGCATCTCACTTATGTATGTCAATTTGAATTTATTTCTGGGAGTATAACATCATTAAAATGCATTGCAAAGGTTTCCCCCCCCCCCCATAGACAATAACGTAATGGAATTCTTTCGAGGGCCCTGTAAACCGACTATAAAACCTATATTCTTGAATTTTTATTCGGAACATGTTATTGTAAACTTCAATTACATATATAAATTACATGACAATCTCAGTGAATTTAAGCGTTTTGAAGTTAAAAACATCAAAATCGACCTGAAACACATATTTATATGACGGATAGTAAAAAAATTCAGAAAATGACGCTATTTTGAATAACAGTCGTCATCTTGAATTCCTACTACTTTACGCGATGCCTCCCCCTCTTATATGGACTGTATTAATATAAAGTAGATACTTACCAATCGGTATATTCTTCTCACTATTTGCAGTTTTCTCAACCGTAGAACCTGGGTTAATAGACAATAACGTAATGGAATTCTTTTGAGGACCCTGTAAACGGACTATAAAACCTATATATTTCATTTTTATTCGGAATATGTTATTGTAAACTTCAATAACATATATAAATTAAATCACAACCTGAGAGAATTTAAGTGAGTGGCGATATTTAAGCGAGTTAGAGCATAGTAAGGCGAGCAGACAGACAGACAAACAAACAGACAAACTGATTAAACTATGGCGGAAAGTATTAAAAACGAAATTATTGACATTAAAAAGATCTAAATTGACCTGAAACACATATTTGTACGATGGATAATAAGAAAATTCAGAAAATGACGCCATTTTGAATAACAGCCGCCATCTTGAATTCCTACGACTTTACGGGATGCCTCCCCCTCTGAAATTCATTGTATTAACATAAAGCAGATACTCACCAATCGGTATATACTTATCACGATTTGCAGTTTTCTCAACCGTAGCACCCGGACTATACTATTGAAAATGTACTTAAATGTGGAAAAAAGAATCGATATTGAAATACTGTATACCGAATAAACCAATACACACAGAAGTTACCTTGATTGAAATTTAGCCGCTTTAATGAGTAACCAGTAAGAAACACTCTGAACTGTCCTACACTTCATTTTGAGTAACTAAAGTTGTTAAAGTACCAACGTACTGAATAACCAATTTAAATTTGACGAACTTTTACAAGTTACTAAATTGTAATAGGAAATCTTCACGGTGCAGCGCTGTTGAAATTATGACTAGGACAGTTATAACATTTCATAATAATATAACATTAATTTAAATAATTTATTTTTGTCTTGTTAAACAATTTACTATAAGAGGCAAGCAATTACGATTGTGAAATGCTGAATTCCCACCGGAATCTTTGAAAAATTCTATTTCAAAATAAGTGAAAGCAATTTTACGGCTTTTTTCCACCAAAGTTAGAAAACTAAAATTCAATAAAATCTTTCTGGTGTAAAACTTCATTAATCGTAGGTGGTATGTAATATATACCGGTGCCCCTCAAGGGGTTAAATAGAACAATAAAAAATGAAATTTACCCGGAATCACGTTTGCGTGATTGGAGTCACACACAAAAAAATGTATATGGTTAAAAAATGATTATTTGTGATAATTTCTTTCATTAATTTTTAATCAAAGTGGTTGATATGAAACTATATGTGAACGTGCGATTTGAAAAGTGTATTTAAACCTTTCGAATGATACCTCATTCATCAATACTGTGAGTTTTGTGTGTGCATAAAAATAGAATGTCTGCATTGGAAATACTATGTAGTGACTGTGTATTATTAAACTTTAAGCTTTGCGTTAACTAATATAAGTTTACAAATTCTGTTCGAATATTTCACAGCTGAAAAAATTTTTAAAAATAAAAATGACAAATTAAGGTTGCAAAATACCTTTAATAATTTAAATTTTTCACTTTTATCCTACATGGAAATTTTACGGTGAACATAAAGTTTTCTGTAATTTCTTGTAGTAACAAATTTTTTTTTCAGAGAAGGGGGCTGACGAAGGTTCTGGTTAAGTGATTTTTACATAGCCGAGAAAATTTCATATTTTTGTTTCATTATGTTCTTAATGCATATTAAAATTTTATTTTTTAAATCATTCTTTATTCAGTCTTTTTATATTTATTTAATGTAATGCATATATACAGAAAATGCAAGTTACATAAAGTTTTACTTAAATAAATAAGTTTAACAAAGGCATGAAAAGCATATCCGGCAGGGAAGCAGGACGTTTCGGTTCCGACACTTCGGTCCCGCCATTTCGGTCCCGCCGTTTCGGTCCCAAGACATATCGTTCCCGAGACATTTCGGTCCCAAGACATTTCGGTCCCGAGACATTTCGGTCCCGAGACATTTCGGTCCCTTCTCCAGCAAGCTGAAATTTTGTGCACTTGAAATAGGTGACTAATTTTATAGGGGACATTGTAGAGTTTTTTAAATAAAGGCCTTAAAATTTTATTAACAGCTCACACAAATTTCGTATGGTAATCATTTTAAAAAGCAGGGGGGATTGACATTTTCTATATTTTAGTGTATTAAAGGTTTATACTTATAATAAATCAAAACATTTATAACTCGATCTATAATTATCGCAAAACACTCATATTTTGTATGGTAAACGTAATCTTTATAAAAGGAGGGACATTATCGGATTTTTTAACTGTACTCCCTAAATTTTAGTATAACCCGAATATAAGGACTCCAAAACGCAAACACTTATAACACAGATCAAAATTGTCGTAGCCCACACAAATTTCCTATGATAATCGTAATCGCTTTAAAAAGCAGAAGCGAGGGGGGAGTCTGTTGACTTTTTCTTTATTTTAGCGTATCTTAAGTATAAGGTCCTGATAAATTAAAACATTTATAACTCGATCGATAATTATCGCAAAACACTCATATCTTGTATGGTAAACGTAATCTTTATAAAAGTAGGGATATTCTCGGATTTTTTAGCTGAACGCCCTAAATTTTAGTATAAAACGAATAAAAGGACTCGAAAACACAAACACTTATAACACAGATCAAACTTGTCGCAGCCCACACAAATTTCCTATGATAATCGTAATCGTTTTAAAAAGCAGGGGGGGGGGGTCTTTGTTGACTTTTTCTGTATTTTAGTGTATCATAAGTATAAGGTCCTGATAAATTAAAACATTTATAACTCTCTCGATAATTATCGCAAAACACTCATATTTTGTACAGTAAACGTAATCCTTATAAAAGGAGGGATATTATCGGATTTTTTTAATTGAACCCTCGAAATGTAGTATAACCCGAATATAAGGTCCCAAAAACCGCAAACACTTATGACTCGGATGTAAACTGTAGCACATCATGAGGACCCCCAGAAGCCAAGGGATACAAGTGAAAAAATTTTGATTTGGAGTAAATTGAGTTCAAAGTTTATCATCAATAGTAACTGACTGAATTAAAATAAAAACTGTTGCTTATTTCATGGCGGTCTTTGAATTGTTATTTCAATTACTGTGAAAGAAAAGTGGAATGGAGTATTTGTACAATGTTGCACTATTATTAATGTTATTATTATTATGTTTAATTAATTAATTATTACTTAGACTATATTTTTGACTGATTTTTCAAAAACATTCTATTTTATTATTTTTGAAAATAATAAATCAAAAATTTTGAATGAAAAGTTTAAGTGTGATGAATAATTGCTATTAATTCTCAAAACAGTTAATAATTTTAGTATAAAAATTAAATTAGTATTTTATTAAATATATATTTTTATATTTAATGTATCCTTAATTTATTAAATTAATAACATTATTAACATACATTACAAATTTTTACTTTAAAATAAAATCGATACATAATATATTTTATATTCAATTTATCATTATATTTTATAGTAGTTAAAAACTGAAATTTATCCGTTACCTGTTTATTTTTATATTTAAAGTTACCGATATGTAAAACTATTAATATAATTATTAATAAAAGTAAAATAAAAATATATTATTTTTTTTTTCTGGGAAAGTGGGAGGAAAAGGGTAATATAAAAAATAAATAAATAAACGACAAATATGAAAAAGCTTAGTTTTGTCAATTAAAATTTACAAATAAAATTAATTAAAATAATAGTTACATTATTATATAAAATAAAAAATAATAATCTTATTAAAAAGAAATAGGCCCAGATTCAATAAAATTAGCTCACAAAAATTGTCTTCAAAGGGTGAGAAGACTTTAAAAATTGAAGCAATAATTAAGAAAAAAAAAAAAAAAAAAAAATGAAGTGGTGGGTGGAGTTTTCTGAAAACAAAATATTTTTCGTAGCAAGCCTAGTTACCAAATCACTATTGTTTTCCCAATGTTTATAATGGTAAAGTAACTTATGAAAACAAATTTATAAGATGCAACTTTGTATTATAAAAAGTAATAAGAAAAATTAAATTTGTGCTTCACTAAATATATCTCATTTCTGAATTATTAAAGGAGAGGTTGTAAAGGAGTGATTTGAGGAAATATTTGCATATAATAGCTTATAAGTGTCTAATTGAATTATTGAAGACATTTATGATTAATGTAATTGGAAGAAGAAAAAAAATAAGCACAGTTTAATTATTTAATTAATGATAATTTAAACGTTCTAAATAATATATGGAAACAACCAAAAAAACATTTATGGCCGTTTATAGTACATATAAAATACCTAATAATAATAATAAATAATAAAACTTAAAAAATCCATTCTGTTAAATAATAATAGTTTTAAAAAAAAAGACAATGTCCCATGTAAAATTATATCACATTGTTCAATCAAATTTTCAGCTTGCTGTGATTTCATAATCACGAGTTCTAAAAGTTTAAATTTATCAGACTGTTATGTTCAGCTTTTTATGAAATTTGAGGGGGGGGGGTATTTTTTAAAAGGGCCCAAATAAAATTGCAGCGTTTGGCGGGCCCACGACAATTAGAATCCGAGTTATAAGGTGGTGAGCACCAAAATTGGAAGGGACCGAAATGGTTAAGGACCGAGATGGCCAGGGAATGAAATGTCTCGGGACCGAAATGGCCAGGGACCGAAATGGCCTGGGACCGAAATGGCCATCGACCGAAATGGCCAAGGACCGAAATGGCTCGGGACCGAAATGGCCAGGGACCGAAATGTCTCGGGACCGAAATGGCCAGGGACCGAAATGTCTCGGGACCGAAATGGCCAGGGACCTAAATGTCTCGGGAACGAAATGGCGGGACCGTAGTGTCGTGACCGAAATGTCGTGTACCCTATCCGGCAGTTTTCACAACGACTTACAAATATATAGATTTTCTTCTATAGAAAATTTATTTAAATGGTGAACAATGATCAATATTACATTACTGTATACCGAAGAAACCAATACACACAGAATTTACCTTGGTTGGATCTTAGCAGCTTTAATGAGTAACCACTAAGAAACACGCTGAACTGTCCTACCCTTCATTTTGAGTAACTAAAGTTGTTAAAGTACCAACGCATTTAATAACCAATTTAAATTTGAAGAACTTTTTCAAGTTACTAAATGGTATTAGGAAATCTTCACGGTGCAGCTCTGTTCAAATTATGACTAGGACTGTAATAATATTTAATAATAACATAACATTAATTTAAATAATTTATTTTTGTCTTGTTAAACAATTTACTATATCTAAAAATATTTAAACTTATAATGACAATGAAAAACGTTTAAACAGAACAATAAAAAATGAAATTAACCCGGAATCACATTTGCGTGAACGGAGTCACACACACAAAAATATATATATGGTTAAAAAGGGAGTATTTGTGATAATTTCTTTCATTATACATATTAAAATTTTATTTCTAAAATCTTCCTTTATTAAGCCTGTGTTTTATCGACTTAATTAAGATTTACTAACTACAATAAAGTAACTAAACTAACTAGAGCATTAAGATTTCATACTACTATTACACAACCTAAATATATATATATATTTTTTTTTTTTCTTTTCTTTTCTCTTTTTTTTTTTTTTTTTTTTTTTTTTTGCATACATAAAAAAAAATTAAGTTAATTTTTAAATACGTGTGTAGCATGTAAAGTTTTACTTAAACATTTTTTAACAAAAAGTGTGAAATGCATACCCGGCAGTTTTCACAAAAACTTACAAATATATAGATTTTCTTCTATTGAAAAATTACTTAAATGGTGAAAAAGAATCAATATTGCAATAATGCAAACCGAAGAAACCAATACACACAGAATTTGCCTTGATTGGAACTTAGCCGGTTTAATGAGTAACCACTAAGAAACACTCTGAATTGTCCTACTCTTCATTTTGAGTAACTAAAGTTGTTAAAGTACGAACGTACTTAATAACCAATTTAAATTTGAAGAACTTTTTCAAGTTACTAAATGGTATTAGGAAATCTTCACGGTGCAGCTCTGTTCAAATTATGACTAGGACAGTAATAATATTTTATAATAACATAACATTAATTTAAATAATTTATTTTTGTCTTGTTAAACAATTTACTATATCTAAAAATATTTAAACTTATAATGACAATGAAAATCGTTTAAACAGAACAATAAAAAATGAAATTAACCCGGAATCACGTTTGCGTGAACGGAGTCACACGCACAAAAATATATATGGTTAAAAAGGGAGTATTTGTGATAATTTCTTTCATTATACATATTAAAATTTTATTTCTAAAATCTTCCTTTATTAAGCCTGTGTTTTATCGACTTAATTAAGATTTACTAACTACAATAAAGTAACTAAACTAACTAGAGCATTAAGATTTCATACTACTATTACACAACCTATATATATATATATTTTTTTTTCTCTTTTTTTTTTTTTTTTTTTTTTTGCATACATAAAAAAAAAATAAGTTAATTTTTAAATACGTATGTAGCATGTAAAGTTTTACTTATTTTTTTAACAAAAAGTGTGAAATGCATACCCGGCAGTTTTCACAAAAACTTACAAATATATAGACTTTCTTCTATTGAAAAATTACTTAAATGGTGAAAAAGAATCAATATTGCAATACTGCAAACCGAAGAAACCAATACACACAGAATTTGCCTTGATTGGAACTTAGCAGCTTTAATGAGTAACCACTAAGAAACACTCTGAACTGTCCTACCCTTCATTTTGAGTAACTAAAGTTGTTAAAGTACCAACGTACTTAATAACCAATTTAAATTTGAAGAACTTTTTCAAGTTACTAAATGGTATTAGGAAATCTTCACGGTGCAGCTCTGTTCAAATTATGACTAGGACAGTAATAATATTTTATAATAACATAACATTAATTTAAATAATTTATTTTTGTCTTGTTAAACAATTTACTATATCTAAAAATATTTAAACTTATAATGACAATGAAAATCGTTTAAACAGAACAATAAAAAATGAAATTAACCCGGAATCACGTTTGCGTGAACGGAGTCACACACACAAAAATATGTATGGTTAAAAAGGGAGTATTTGTGATAATTTCTTTCATTATACATATTAAAATATTTCTAAAATCTTCCTTTATTAAGCCTGTGTTTTATCGACTTAATTAAGATTTCCTAACTACAATAAAGTAACTAAACTAACTAGAGCATTAAGATTTCATACTATCATTACACAACCTAAATATATATATATATATATATATATATATATATATATATATATAGTAAATCGAGGAGAGTCTGCGCACATTTCAAAAGAATAATAATAAAAAATCTAAATATTAATATTTTGCTAAACTATGTATGAATAATTTTGACTTCATTTTTTTTTATGCATTTCCATTGTTATTTTGTTGTTCTATTGTAATTTAATACAACAGCAGTAATAAAACCAAGAAAACTATTTTGCGCAATCTCTTCTTACAGGGTAGGAGAGAACGCGCACATGGTTAGGAGAGATTGCGCACATAGGTAGAAGAGATTGTTATTAATAATAACTAAAATTAAATTGTTAACAATAATAATTACACTTAATCGACATTGTTGAAAGGTTTTTGTGAGTAAATATTGTTAAAAATTTTAATTTAAGAAGATTAAAATATCAGAAAAAGCAAGCCCTACTAAGATTACAAAATAACATTAATTTAGTTGATAACATGTTTAACTTGAAAATTACTTCATTTCCATTTCCGCAGTTTCATTGTATTTTGTTTACGAACCGAAGTTGTCATCGTCCACAATCGATGCGCTTATTGTTGTAAATAGTGCATCTTTCGTGCAATCACTTGCAACAAGCAATACATTGAATCCAGTCAGTTCTCGAAGTTGTCTCCTGGTACGGTTACAGACATTCAGTGCACTCATCCGCATTGACCTTCGGTTCTTTTCCTTGAGATTTTTTTATCCCACTTTTTGTGGAAGCATCTTATCTTCAGCTGTTTTTTTTGTAGCGGCATCCTTCTTAAGTCTTTTTTCATGTATATTTTGTGGATCAGTAACATTAGTTGCGCTCTGTTTCCTTTTGATTTCGATGGCCTTACACTACTTGGAATGGGTGAAAGCTTTTCCAAAACATTGTATTAGAAATTTTATTTTAGTTAACAAAATTAATTTATTAGCAAATTAATTGCTCATAAATAAAAAATATATATATAAATATTTAATTAAATTATTAACAAATATATTATTAATTTATTAAAAAAAATAATTATATAAAATTTATTTATAACAACTGTATTATTAATTTATTAATAAAATTTTTATCTGCAAAAGTATTTTTTTGCAAATTAATTTGTTGCCACATTTAGTTTTGATAATTATGTATTTTTCCGAAATTATTTCAAAATTGATTCATTCACATGTTTTACACGTAATTTGCAATTCATGCAAATTTATCAATAAGCTGTGTAATATCTCCTAACACTTAAACTTATGGGGAAATGCTCCATCTCTCCTAAGTAGCAGATGCGCAAACTCTCCTATTTTGGTAGGAGAGATTGCGCGGCCTGCTATTTAAATATGGCCACTTCTAAAATGAATTTTTGGTGTTCGCATACTTAGTCTAGGTTAGTAGTTTATAACAAATCGTTTACGTTCAAAATATTTTTTATTATTGACGCTCTATAAAAATTCTGACGAACAGTTGTGAAAATTCAAGCACTTACTTTGGGGAAAAAAACAAAATAGCACTGCTTAATCCAAGACGCTTGGTACAATCAATATGCAAATTCATATAGACACTGCACTAATGCTGCTGTACAACTACCTGGAGTCACTGCGCGCGCACTCTACTCCTTCCCGTCGAATCTCTTTGTGCGCAATCTCTCCTACCGCGCGAACTCTCCTCGCTTTAGTATATATATATATAACTTTTCTTTTCTTTTTTTTTTGCATACATAAAAAAAATTAAGTTAATTTTTAAATACGTGTGTAGCATGTAAAGTTTTACTTAAACATTTTTTAACAAAAAGTGTGAAATGCATACCCGGCAGTTTTCACAAAAACTTACAAATATATAGATTTTCTTCTATTGAAAAATTACTTAAATGGTGAAAAAGAATCAATATTACAATACTGCAAACCGAAGAAACCAATACACACAGAATTTGCCTTGATTGGAACTTAACCTCTTTATTGAGTAACCGACAGGAAACTCTCTGAACTATCCTACTTTTCATTTTGAGTAACTAAAGTTGTTAAAGTACCAACGTACTTAAATTTGATAAATTTTACACGTTACTACATTGTGTTAGGAAATCTTCACGGTGCAGCACTGTGCAAATTATGACAAGGACAGTCGTAGCATTTAATAATAATATAATATTAATTTAAATTAATTTAGCTGTGACTAGTTAAATCATTTACTACATATCAAAATATTTAAACTTATAAAGACAAAGAAAAACATTTAAAAAGAACAATAATTTTTTTTTTTTTTTTTTTTTTTTTTTTTTTTTTACCCAGAATCACGTTTATGTTATTAGGGTAATACAAAAACATATGATTCAAAAAGATTATTTGTGTTACGTTTTTTCATTAACTTTTAATCAAGCAGGCTGATACGAAATATTTGCGATTGTGCGATACGAAAAATCTGTTTAAACCTTTCGAATGATACTTCAGTCATCGTTCTGTGTTTTGTATGCTCATGAAAAAAGGAATGTTCGCTTTCGAAACACTATATGACTGTGTATTATTAAATTCTAAGCTTTGTGTTAACTAAATAGAAGTTTACAGATTCTGTTCGAATATTTCGTAGCTGAAACAATTTTAAACGAAAAATAATAATGATAAATTAAGGTTGCAAAATACCTTTAATAATTCAAATTCTTCATATTTATCCTACCAGGAATTTTTACGGTAAACATAGTTTTCTGTAATTTCCTGTGGTAACAAGTTTTTTTTTTTCCAGGGAATGGGGCTGACGAAGTTTCTGATAAAGTGATTTTTAGATAGCAGAGGAAATTTCATATTTTTAGTTTCATTATGTTCTTAATACATATTAAATTTTTTGTAAATCATTCTTCATTCCATCTTTGATTAATTAACTTCATTAAGATTTACTGACTACAATAAAGTAACTAACTACAGCATTAAAATTGCATTGTTTTCTTATACAATCTATATTTATTTAATTTTTTGCATACATAAAAAAATGTAAGTTAATTTTTAAACATAGTACGTAAAATTTTACTTAAACAAATAAGCTTAACAAAGGCATGAAAAGAATATCCGGCAGATTTCACAACGAGTTACAAATGTATAAATTTTCTTCTATTGAAAATGTACTTAAATGGTGAAAAATGATGAATATTACGATACTATATACCGAAGAAACCAATACGCACAGAAATTGCCTTAATTGGAATTTAGCCGCTTTAATGAGTAACCGCTAGGAAACTATCTGAACTGTCCTATCCTTCATTTTGAGTAACTAATGTTGTTAAAGTACAAACGTACTGAATAACCAATTTAAATTTGAACTTTTACAAGTCACTAAATTGTTAGGAAATCTTCACGGTGCAGCGCTGTTCAAATTATGACTAGAACAGTCATAAAATTTAATAATAACATAACATTAATTTAAATTAATTTATTTTTCTCTAGTTAAACAATTTATTATATATAAAATTATTTAAATTTGTAATGACACTGAAAAATGGTTAAAAAGAGCAATAAAAAATATAATTTACCCGGAATCACGTTTGCGTGATTGGAGTAACACACACACACACAGAAAAAAAATTATATGGTTCAAAAAGAACTGTTTGTGATACTTTCTTTCATTAAGTTTTAATCAAAGAGGTAGATATGAAACGATATGTGAATGTATATGAAAAATGTGTATAAACTTTTCGAGTGATACCTGATCCATCGTTGTTCGGTTTGTACGCGCATAAAGAAATAATGTTAGCATTCGAAATACTATATAGTGACTGTGTATTATTAAATTCTTATGTCTGTTTTAACTAATATATATTTACAGATTTTATTCGAATATTTCACACTTGAAACAAACTTTAAAAGAAAAATAATAATGATAAATTAAAATTGCAAAATACCTTTAATAATTAAAAATTTTCACATTTATCCTACCTGGATTTTTGTGGTACAAATAAAGTTTTCTGTAATTTCATGTGGTAACCATTTTTTTTTCCAGGGAAGAGGCCTAACAAAGGTTCTGATTAAGGGATTTTTGGATAGTCGAGAAATTTTCATATTTTTAGAGATTTACTAACTACAATAAAGTAACTATAAAGTAACTAACTACAGCATTAAGATTTCATATTGTTATTATATAAACATTATTTATTTTTTCTCACAGATATAAAAAAAAATAAGTTAATTTTTAAATACGTGTATAGTACGCAAAGTTTTACTTACAAGAAAAAAAAGTTTAACAAAGGTATGAAATGCATATTCGACAGTTTTCACAACGAATTACAAATATATCGTTTTTCTTCTATTGAAAATGTACTTAAATGGAGAAAAAGAATCAATATTACAGTAACTGTATACGAAAAAACCAATACACACAGAAATTGCCTTGATTGGAATTTAGCCGCTTTAATGAGTAACCACTAAGAAACACTCTGAACTGTCCTACCCTTCATTTTGAGTAACTGAAGTTGTTATAGTACCAACGTACTGAATAACCAGTTTAAATTTGATGAACCTTTACAGATTTCTAAACTGAATTAGGAAAACTTCACGGTGCAGCACTGCGCAAATTATGACTAGCCTAGTCGTAACATTTAATAACACACTATTGATTTAAATTAATTTAACTGTAATTATTTAAATCATTAACTATATATCAAAATATTTAAACCTGTAACGACAATGAAAAATGTTAAAAATACCTGGAATCATGTTTGTGTGATTAGGGTAATACAAAAAAAGTTATATGATTCGAAAAGGATTATTTGTGTTACATTTTTTCATTAATTTTTAATTAAACGGGCTGATACGAAGCGATTTGTGAATTACGATATGAAAAATCTGTTTAAACCCTTCGAATGATACCTCATTCATCTTTGTGTGTTTTGTATGTGCATAGAAATGGAATGTTCTCTTTCGAAATTAATAAAAAAAAATTATATCATTTAAAAACAATGTGCGACTCCTGTTTAATTGTCTACATAAGCTTAAATAATCCTTCTTTTTTCCATTTCCGTGGCCATATATCTAAAAATGCCCAAAATTAAATATTATATATATTTATATTAATTCAGCAGGAAATTCCTATTATCTATGAAACGTAAATCACAGCGGTATTTTTTAACAGTCAGAGCCTGGTCTGATTTTTAAGATAGGCGGTGAATACTTAAAAAAAGGTGATTTTTTAAAGAACGAATTGCACTCTGATTGATTTAATAATCATCTACATAAAATGTATGACATGTATGAAAGAATGACTATTTTTAAAACTGAGGACATTGTTTTCTGCTAAATTAAAATACCAAAATTTCGTCCTAATAAGGGAAGTTACAGAAAACTGAGATTGGTAAGCAGCCAAAGATATATATTTAAAAAAAATCTCACAAAGTTTTTAATCGGTATAACGGAATCAGGCAAGGAAAAAAGCATATCGAAAATAAATAATTTTATTAAATTAATATGTCTCTATTTAAAATATTTATGTATTTATAAGTCTATATATATAGTTATTTATTATTATATTATATTAGCTAAATTGCTGTTCATAACGTGGTTTTTCTAAATTCTGTTGATCATGCATGATTTTAGAAGGGAGTTCTTAAGCATTATCGTTATAGGCCTGACTAATGTCCGGGCATGCAGAGCAGCTATCCGGGCCTCCCCATTTGAGGGGTGCACCATGGTAGAAATCAGGATTTTCATTCAGAGGATTTCTAAGTGGTTAAAATTTGCCTAAAATTATCAATATTCTTTTTCACAAAAAACACTTTAAAAGATTTAGGAAAGGAATTTAATCTCCTTTCCCCCCTTGGGTCCTGTAGCCCCTACCCCTTCCCCACACAAAAAAAGAATGAGCTACGTCATCAGAAAACTAATGATTAAAATTGTGTTATACAGTAGTCAGTAATTTTCAAGTGAAATTAATTATTGGTATTTTCCTCTTTAAAGGGGCATGTTAAAACAATTTATGATAACCAATGGAGGAGGGTTGGTTGTCTTTAACCCATCTTATGACTTACACACATAAGGAAAGGGAAAGTTCGCAAGCATTTGTATCATAAAACAATCCATCATTTTTTCTACAGTTATCCACTTATTTTCCTACTAATATTTTTCTTAAACTTGAGGCGTCTTGTGATGATACCCTGTATACAGATGTGAGTACTTCCTGGTATAAAATTTATATATATATATACTAAAAAAGAAAAATGATGTTTAATCTAGTCACTTAAGCATACTATTCACGAACAATTTCTGTGGATAGACAGAATATTGGATCTTCAAAATGATATTTGCCCTGGGTACTACATAGTCTAAGCCCGGCTATGGGTTTGCTACAATTTACAAATCTTTTTAGCTTAGTCGAAAAATAAGAATATATATATATATATATAAATTTTCCTTTTTAAATATATATTATATAAATATTTCAACGAACGCACCCAATATAAAATTATATTGGGTGCATTCGTTAATTAAGAAAATTGGTTAAATCTTTTCAAAATAACGACCTTTTGAAAATCTGAATAACAAGCATTAAGGTCATTGAGGGTATACGTTTAGTTCATTACAAATATGTGATGGATTTCATAGATTAAATTAATATCATTTGCAGTTGTTTACTTTGGTGTCAGATACACTAAAATAATTTCATTGGTATTCATTGAATGGTTTGGGTTCGAATCTCACTTGTGCATCATAAATGAATGATGCCTTAGCATCATCATACTTTACACATTCTTGTGTCGTCACAACAATACCCCGCCTCCCCCCCCCCCCCCCCCCAAAAAAAAAAAAAAAAAAAAAAAAAAAACTAGAACGAAATTTGGGCATTTAGATTCGAAAATAATGGCCATTTGAAAATTTAAATAACACTACAGTTAATGGAGATATATTTTCAAACCATCATTTATATTATTATATATGACCATCGAATTATATTATTTTAAAATTATTTGATTTCAATAAAAGTCTTTTTCTTTGTTAGGCGAGACATTAAAATTTTTTGATGTCTTTGAACATAGGAAATACATTATTGCCCGTGGGCATTTTTAGGTGTGTTCGTAATTATATAAATACATAGCACCTATAGTCGTCGTTCAGTCCGTCCGTCTGTCCGCATATAACAGAGCAAAAACTACCCAACCGAATGGTCTGAAATTTTTAATATATGATTATTGCAAAATTTTGTCGAGCCATTTCAAATTTTTTGAAAATCGGATGTATAGTTTAATTACAGGGACAGTCAAAAGTTTTTCTTTACATTACGGCCAATGGGAAAAATTATTACAAGTGCATTTTAATGATGTTACAGCCTTCCGAATGGTCTGAAATTTTAAAGATATAATTGTTGGAAAATTTTGTCCAGCCATTTCAAATTTTAGGAAAATCGGATGTATAGTTTAATTACAGGACAGTCAAAAGTGTTCCGTTACACTATGGGGAATGGGGAAAAAATTATTGGAAGTGCATTTTTATGATGTTACAGACTATGCACTTTATGAAGTGCAAAAAAATATACATTCAGTACAATATGGGGTGCAAAAAATAATTATAAAACTAGTTATAGTACGAACGCACCTCATTTGCCACGTTTGACGAACAATTTCCAACTTGTTTAATCTATGATTTCAATATTTTTTTTAACAATTTTGTTAAAAAAAAAGGTAACCTATTGTTCTGACTGAGAAGTAGATATCTGCACGGGCCTATGCTGGAACGGCAGATTAAAGACAATTTTTAACGGGCAGGGCCGAATTAAAAATTATGGGCCTGGCCCGTACATATCGGACCTATAAAATGATTAAATGAGCCTACTAACCAGATATAGAAAGTTAAAAGTATCAAACTAAGCCGATAAATACTAACAATTTTAAATGGACGTGACCGGTGTGAGGATAAGTATAAATGTGCTGCACAATTCGATGCTAGATTGCAATTTCGGTTTCGGTTTCTGCCGAAAACGTAAGCTTTGCCCAAAATTCTTTTTCGGCAAAAATGTTGCCAAAAATGCGACTGGACCGACACTCTACCAAAACTATCTGTATTCCGAAAATATAATTTTTTTCTTCGGAAGTTTGCGACATTACACATTGAGCTGTATCGGCTCAAATGAGACATTCTGTATTTATTTATTACTATGAACTTCTCTGTTTATAATTAGCAGTCATTTCTGACTCAAAAGGTGAGTGCAAATTATAAAGCAAACAATGCATATATGACGCTTTTCCCGTGCTGATTAAAAGCTGCAGACTTAATAGTAATAGAAATTTTATTGTTTGAAATCGTAGAAGTGTTCCGAGTACACTTTGAGAAAGTTCTATTATAACAGATGATCATTTACAAAAATCATTATAAAAGATAAATCGAAGCATGTAACCAAAAACGTTTTTTAATTAGATGAAATTCGTATAATTAGAATATTATTCTATGTCGTAGATGAATTAATTACATCTTATTTTGTATTAAAATAACAAGTTTTGGATAGATGAGCAGAGAGCCAATTTGAACCACACATATAATTAATTACACGTATTATTAATAAATAATTCTGTATATTTATGTGTACAGAAAACATGTTCAGCGTAGAGATCGATATCGGGCAGTTACATCATGTCTGAAACTGGGTTTAATTTTTTCTGTAGGATCGAGGCAGGCCAGGATCAGACTTACATTTTTTTTTCTACATACTACGTCTGCGAGGATGGCCGGTAATAAAATTAAGAGGCTACTTCAGCCATGTGAAAACACCCGTTCTTCAATAATAATCCAATTGGAGAAACATTTTAAGGTATCTTGTTTGCATTTCAATATTTTTAAATGGGTTTTTTGCATTGGATAGCTAAATGTTCGATCTCTACAAAGGCTGTTCTGCACTTTTTCGATTTTGTTTGCAGTTATTTTTAAGTTGAACAACTTCACTTTCGGAACCGGCTTCGAAAGTGAAAGCATCCCCATAAAAAAGCCTGAAAACGAAATAGAAAACGTACAAAACGGCCTTTGTAGAGATCGACCTCAGCTATCCAATTAAAGAAAATCATATCATGTAAAAGTATTTAAATACTAACGAGATATCTTAAAACATTTCTCCTTTGGATTAACCTTAGCGAGTGGGTCATATCGCGTGACTAAAGTAGCCTCATCGGACAAGCAATTTGTTTTCTAAAAAGAATAGTAGTAATAATCAACTTTTGATAACAGAAATTCGGAAATATACCTTAATAAGTTAGAGAAAAATATTTTTTTTTAATCTCCCTTTTTTATCATTTTTTTTAGCTTCAAAATATAGGATGCTTTAAACAATTTTTTTCTTTCATTTTGAACATATTAATGTTTTTAATGAATCTTTATTCGAATTTAGAGACCAATGAGCCTAAGTGATAATTAATGTTGCTATTCTGTATGCTCTGGCTAATAAACGTATAATAGTGTATGCTATGTATGTAAAATGTATACTATTAAATTTTCCCATAAATTCAGTATACTAGAAAATAATCTTAATTGTATGTTAAGAAAAATCGGATTTTTTAAAATCAAAATTCAGTCTGGTTTGATTTCTTTGACTTTTGCTTTTTTTTTTGACCGGGCCGGGCCTAATTATTTCTCTTTCTGGTCGGGCGGGGCTCGGGCCAGGATATCCCGGCCCGTACAGACCTCTACTGGGAACAAAAGTGATGTTTGAAACTAACAATTTGCTCAATTAATAATAGGTTTAAGCACTTTTTTTTTCTTGCATTCACTGAATTTTTTAATTTATGTCAGAACTTTATTCCACGAGAAGTTTACACTGTAAAGCTATGTTAACTAGAATCGTGAATTTAATATTTAAATTTTTATTATATTTAAAAAACTGCACAGACAGATATTTTCTACCAAAAAAGCAGTTAAATAGCGAGGAAAAACTTACATAGCAAACCTGAATAACAGACGGAACAAAACACACATGGGTTGCCAGCATTGGAATATTGTCGCTTTAGCGAGTAACCGCTAAATAGAGAGGAAAATCTTATATAGCAAACCTGTATTACCGAAGAAACCAAACACACAAGGGTTGCCAGTATTGGACTCTTACCGTTTTACCGAGTAATCGTTAGGAAACTCCCTGGGTTTGAGGCTGCATTTTTACACACTGCCAGATGGCGTTATACAGATTTTAGATTTTACATAACACACGGTGTGTATGAATGACTGTGGAATAACGCTTTTCTGAGTAACTTCGAAAAAAGTGGTGCAACGCATAGAAAAATGCCTCAGGAACGTCATGGTATGCTTAAACAAATCGAGTAACCGGCAAAAGTTACTCGAATTGAAATTGGTTACTCCTTACGTTGGTGTTTAAACCACTTTAGGTACTCAAAAGGGAGGGTAGGAGAGTGCACACCAACACACACACACACACACGCACACACATATATATATATACATACATGTAATACAAATGGAAATTTCGTTCCGGTTGCTTATAACTCGAGTTCTGCTGAACTTGCACTGTTAGATATGTGATTTTTTTGGAAGGTTTTAGTATATAACATATCATTCTACGTTGTCTACGTTGCTTAGGTATCGAATTCTGGTTTAAAGTTCTTTAATGAGATGAACCAGATTGTAAAAAAATAATCTTTTGAAAAGATTCTGCCGAATGTTTTTCGATAGAACTTGCACTTTTAATCAGATAATTTTACAGAGAGGGTTTAAGTATCTAACGTATCCTTCTACCTTGCTCAGTTATTCAGCTATGGGGAGAATTGTGGAATCTGGTGACCCAATTATCTAAAATTTACCTTTTTAAAAAGTTCTAATATACTGTTTTTTCTGGGTTTGCATTGTTAGTTTCATAATTTTTCAAAGACAGCTTTAGCATCTATTTATATAAAATCCAAGTCTCTGTGTGTCCCTCACGATTCCGGTAGGACCACCTTATTGAAATGAGTAATTGTTGAAAAATACTAATGCAGGGTTACCACAGTAGCGCCAAATGTTGGCCAACTTGGCAATAGCTGACTGATTTGGCGAAATTCCCATTTAAAACCATTAATCTTTCATAAAGGAGGTCACCAAAATTTAATTTAAACTCCGCTCTTTTAAGATATTTTTTCAAAATCTATGGGTGAGAATTTAAAGTACATCTTTACATCTTCCTCCCGATGCTACTAATAAAATAACCGCCAATAGACGACGCTGTACTGTATGAGCTCCTAACTGCGCGATTTTAATGTGCTACAGTACCTAAAAGTACTAGAAAAGTACCTAAGGTACTTTTCCAGTATAGGTACCTTGGCGAAAAAGGAAATTTGGCTACATATTTTCCGGGAACCTATCCACTGTTTCATTTTATATTCACACGCATTTTTTTTCAATATTTATACGATTTATTTAACATAAAAAAGCTGTTTCTCTAATTTTATACAGAAACAGATGTAATTTGTACATAAAAACATGAATAATATACAGATAAAATAAACATATAAAAAAAAACCGTTCATCAAGTTTGTTTTCATAGCTGTTTATATGATTTGACAACAAATCTCAATATTTTTCCGTTATACGGACACCATGCCAAAATGTATGCTAATGCGCCAATTATTTCAAAATGCTAAAAGATATTTGTAATTTTATGCCAGCATATACACATACATTTTTTACAATTTATTTAACGTAATAACGCCAATTATCTAATTTTATATCAAAACCCATTTAATATGTATGAAAAAACATTAATAATATACATACATTTAAAATAAATATATTAAAGCGAAATATCCCATCAAGTTTTTTTTTTCATAGCTGTTTATACCATTTGGCAACAAATCTCACTTTCTGATGCCCGAATTGCGCCAAACATTGTAACTTGCTATTTTTTGAACGTGGATCACCTTTGGCTTCAATTATTATTTAGTCGTAACAGTGCATTATTTCATTTACTATTTTTCCAATCGAAGTTATTTTTTATTATTAAGTAAAATTAAGTTATAATTTTATTTTTCGCTGATTCAAAAATGGAAATGTTTACAGCATTGCTAAGAGACACAATTTCATTGTGTAGTTTAAATTGCTATTTAAAATAAAATATTTTATTGTATAATATTTATTTGTGTTTTTATTTTCAGTATATATTTGCATTCATTTAATAAAATAGTTCTCGAAACTCTGTAATTTTGAAATGATATATTTTTAAAATGATAACTTTCGCGCCAACAATGTTATTTTTTTTTCAAATGCTTCGTTTGGTGCCAACAATTGCGCTTGGCGACAATGGTGTTGAAATACCAGTAAAGTACTAAACATTTAGATTGCATTAGATATTTCACATTGTAGCATATAGGCTATAATATATAACATGGGACAATACACAATAATAAAAAAAAACTGGTTTATAGCTTCAGGTTAAACTGAGACTTTAAAATATATTTTCTTTAAATAATTTAAAAATATAGATGAGGAAAATTCTGTGATCGGAACTCTCACCATATTGGCTCTTTCTAACGAGAATGCTCTGATACAAAATGAAATATCGTATATTGTGCTATCATTCTTTACCAAATCCTTCTGTGAGGGATAATCTTGAGTTAGACCGTAACAGCTGAAATTTTGTCTGCACACTAGAAAATATAATAGCACAAGGGCGTTCATATCGATTCAGCACTGCGGAAGGACATTCAGTTAAAGGTCTTATTTCTTTAAATCACAAGATCAAATTCATCATTCGTTTGATTCAAGGTTCACTTGGAAAAATAGACCAGCGCAGCGGGCATAGCCTGCTAGTATATAATAAATTTGAAAAATGATTGATTTTAATCATGAGAAAATAATGGGTCAAGGCTCCCCACCTATGGAAGGCTTGACCCACTATATGGGAGGTTTGACCCACTTTGTTTTATATTGAAATATTTGTGAATAAAAATAAAATCAGTTTAAAAAAAGCAAAATAACTTTGCTTTAATTATTATAAAAATTATTTTTGAAAATATGGTGTTTAAACAAACCTTTTTAGACGCAATCGCAAGTCAGAGGGGAAATTTTTTGTTTTAAACAGGATTTTGTCTGAGCAGGTATAATTGTACAGCAGGAAAAAATGAATTTTTAACGTTTAAGCCAGTATTCAGTCAGCGATAGGTTCCGTTTACATAGGTTTTCATGGACTATTATGTCTGGATTTAGGAGCCTCTGTCCGGCTTTTTTTGTCTCCTTGTCCTACTTTTTGTGACACTCGATCTGACAACTCTAGTTGTCACATAGTTTGGCTCAGTGACCCGGAGCCGAACAATTTTTCATGCTCCAGCTCCAGCTCCGCTCCTAGATAAAATGCCGTGGCTCCGGCTCCAACTCGGCTCCGACTTCGCGCTTTTAGGTTTCAGATTTTCCTTTGCACATTTAATGTTTGGCTCACAAATTCTTTCTTCCTTTACCTTCATTAAAGATCTGACAAAAAGCATTTTTCTTCTCATCAAATTTGAAATGCTCGTTCAGAAAATATGACATCTTTTAGCTTTTGCTTTTAACCCTTTGTAACTCAACAACCCCGATTTGAAAAATTCTTACACAGATAATAAAATGCATCATTTTAAGCATGGAAAAAATAATAAAAAAAATTCAGAACAGAAAAATAAAATTTTATTTGGAAAAATGGGTTTGTTGCATATCTACAACATCTTGCCAAATGGCACAAAAACTGAAAATATTTAAAATTTTAATTTGCACGAAAATTTTTGAAACAATTGTTAGTTTTGTTGGAGCAAAGTCCCACACCATATTTCTCACAAACAGTTTGATTAAAGTTTTTACAATCGGGGTATTTACAACATATTCTTTTTTCTGCCCACTATGGTCAGTGTCTAATTTCATCTAGGTGCACTTGTTTTGGTGGAATATGTTGAGTAGGCGCTCTATGTTTTTACTGTTGAGCTTGAATATGTCTTTCTTTTTCTTTCCCTTTTTTGCTGGCTTTGGACTTGGTGTTAATTTTACAAAGGGGGGTGGGTGAGATCCCTAACTTACCCTATAGAAATTAAATATAAAAGCAGACTAATGTTTCTCTTTTTCAATAATTTTGCTCTTCTGAAAGAAATGCAACTTAAATAACCATTAGAAGATATTTTTGATGCTCTTTTGATATTTTAAAAAATGCATTACAAGAGAAGATATGGCGCGTTGTTGCAGATCTGCAACAAACAGAAGTTTACGTTTATCTTATACATATTATAAAGTTTCTAGCTCGAAAATGGTCTTTAAATAAAGAATTTAAACTCACCTTTGAAAACAATATACTTGTACACGGCTGCAGACTTTTTTAACCTCTGTATTTCAAAGCTTAATTCAGCAAAAATCACGTGTAGCTGATCAAGCGATAAATCAAACTTTGGCGCGAAAAAAAAAAATCAGTATAGACATTTGTTGCGGATTTAATGAAATAATTATGTTAATAGTAGTGTAATAGAATAACAACAATCAACAAAATCGTCTTTTGAAATTTACTGTTGAAATAACAATGAAGTTTTGGGTATGTTGCAGATCTGCAACACGGTGATACAAAGGCTTAAAATAGAAAGTTTGGTGGAATTTAAAACACAAAAATCTTAAATTTCTTCTACACTATTCAAACAACCAAAATTGTACAACTACAAATGTAAACAACACGCGGCCATATTTTTCAAATAGTGTTGTCACTTAGCTCAAGTAGAAAGTAGAAGAAAAGTAGTGTTACCATGTTTTGAAAAGTTTTCCATCTCTAATATAAAAAAAAACCCTAAAAAATGATATAATTAAAATACTGAATAATGATGTAATTAAAGTATTTTAAGCCTGGAAATTTAAAAGACTGAAAACATTTTTTAAAAAGAATATTAAAATTAAAGGAGCCCTGGAGCAAGGGAAATTTTAGAGCTCCAGCTCCAGGGAAAACACAGCTCCGGAGCGCTCCGGCTCCGGGCTCCAGCTCCAGCTCCAGCTCCGGGTCCCTGGTTTGGCTTCATCTTACTGTATTCATCCTGGTGAAATTGTCCACATACCTTCCTGGTGAAATTGTCCACATACCTTCCTGGTGAAATTGTCCACATACCTTCCTAATCTTTTTCGATCAATGCTATGTTCTTTTGCAGCCGCATGAGCACTTATGTTATCATTAATACCTTTTAACCCTTTCAGGGTTAATTAGTACTTTCAGTACTAAAATGTTGAAATAAATGACTGGCACCGGAATTTACGAGCAAATTTGTTTGGAAATAAGGAAAAGGCAATATTTCACATACACATTAAATGGAAAAGATTTTAGAAAAATTCTGGTGCCATTGTGACGTTTGGGAATTAAAATTAAGTGGTTTTATAAACATACCACTGGCACTGAATTGTTAAAGATTGCTGCTTTCATACTTTCTAGTCGTTTCTAGTCCTTTCCACTGTTTCTATTTACCTATTGAAAGTAAAATTTAAATGGAAAAAAGTTCCTATCAACTTTCCTATTTATATTTCATTAATGTTTTTGTTGCTGTGGATACTATAGCAATTTTTCACATCTTTCTTTAATCAGTTTTAAACATCCTTTTTTCCATCACCCCAAACTTACTGTAGCTTTACAGAATAAATTTACATTCTTTTTTGCATATAATTATTAACGTTTCCTTACGCACGGTGTATAATAAAAAGATTTACAAAAGCACTTAATTAAGGGAGCCTTGAGCATCTGGTCAACCCTCCCTCACACTGATTGGGTCAAGCCTTCTTACATAGCCCTTTTCTAAAGAATAGCACATTGCTATGTTAATCTTAACTTACTGTACAAACTTTATGCCTGGAATGAAAGCTTGATAGTTCTGCATTATTTTAAATCTACTTACTTAAATTTCTATGATATGTTTTACCTGAAAAAAGCTTTCAAAATATTTCTAAAAAACACAACTTTAAGGACCTGAAAAAAGCTTTCGAAATATTTCTAAAAAACACAACTTTAAGGTTGAAGACGCCTCACAATTGATTTTTTCCGCACCTATTTCGATCATCTGTATAAAGATAGTTGTTTGAGCATTCTAGTAGCTTTGGTTGACACCTATTGATAAAACTCTGAAATTATTTTAAGTATGAAAACTGATGGGTGGGTCAAGCCTCCCTTATGGTCAACCCTGCCTAGTCTTTCCTACAGCTATACCCAACCTTAAGTTGTATAGTTTTTTTTTTTTTTTTTTTTTTTTTTTACAAAGTCTTATTTTTCTTTTAGCAGCGATTTTTTTGATAATACAATTAATAATTCATGTATTTAATTGTACGGAACCCTCTGAGCGCGAGTAATACTCGCACTTGACCGTTTATTTTTATTTCACAACATAACTTATTTATGATTGCCTCAATAATATGAATATCTATATATCCTATCAACGTCCAGAACTCATTAGTCTGGAATATTGGAGTTTCACAATTTGAAATTCAAATAATGTTTTTATACGACTGGTGAATTGTATTCCTTGGGTTGTAGAAGCCATAAAAAATCAAGGAATAATGCTATTTTGAAATATGGATTACACTTTTACAGTGTGTGGCAATACAGTCGAACCCCGTTATAGCGAACTTCAAGGGACCGAAGGTTTTGTCCGCTATATCCGGTGGTTCGCAATATTCGAATCGTTAATAAAAATGTTTGAGTTCACAATTTGTATAACGCATTAGTTGCTATATGTATATTCAATAATGATGCATTAAAAAGGGGTAAAATCTATTAAATATAATCATTAAAGAATTAAATTGACTAAAATCGATTACATTAAACTGACACAATACTAATTAAATTAACTAACAAGGAAGACAAACGTGAATAAATTAACTTTACCTTCAATTGTTGCTCACTGTTTTGATACAGTGAGTTGACATAACTCAATAGGTAATTAATTGATCAAAAAATGGAAAAAACAGTTCGATTCCAAATCGCTTTCATGGTCAAGCTTTCCGATTTTATATCCTTGCGTTAAAAAATGAATTTGTAAATGTGTCAAAACGTTTTCCGCTTGTTGAGCAGAGCAGTTGAGAACAGCCTTAAAAAAAAAAAAAAAAAAAAGAGATCGCTGATTTGCACCATGTTTCACTAGCCGGCATACATTTTCTTATGAAGTTGGAGTCGAAGTCCTGTTTTCACAACTGCGGGAAAAAAAAAACAAAAAAAAAAAAACAAAAAACAAAAAAAAACATGGTCGACTGGAAAAAAATGTTCGTTATAGCCGATTCTTAAGATTTCGGAGGTTCGCTATAAAAGGATAAATTAGCATTAAATACAATAAGAAAACGACGGGACCAAAATTTTCGTTCGTTATATCCGGGGGTTCGTTATATACCGGGTTCGCTATAACGGGGTTCGACTGTATATGCTTACAGCCGTTATTTTTACATTCCTAATTTTAATACTACAGGATTTGGTTCTGGTTTAGCAACGACGCTGTATCCCGTTCTGATCAACCAATACTTTGTGAAATATAGAGCTACAGCTTCAGGTATAGCAGTTTGTGGATCAAATATTGGTGCTTTTGTGCTTCCTTTTATAGTAAATGCTGTTCTTGATGCGTTCGGACTTTCAGGAGGTTTCCTGATTCTCAGTTGTATCTCCATGCATGTTCTACCACTTTCTCTGCTACTCAAATCACCACAATGGCTCAAGAATCCAAAGCAATATGCTCAGCTTAGTAAGTTCTGTTTTTTTCTCTTTCTTTTCTTTCTTTTTTTTACATGTATAATTTTCAAAATATTTTTTTTCAAATACCCAACATTTAAAAGAATTTATTATTTAAATGTGTTCTACAACAATGATCATAGAATTTAGCTATAGTAATCATCTTATTGTATAATCCCTAACTTATGTATTTTCGCTTACTTTTCTATCTACTTAGCTATATTTAAGAGGTCTCAGGATTCTTAAAATTGGAAAAATCGAAAAAAAAAAAGACCATTTTCAACATATAATATCTTAAAATGTAATTGATTTTAAGACAAAATTTTATATTGGGATGAAAGATTATTAAAAGAAGTATGTTCTTTCATTTCATGTATTTGAAAAATTACAAGATGCAGAATTAGAATTTACAGTGGGCTCCAAAATGTCAGACATTTGACGAGCGGAAAATCGGCATAACAGATTATGCGCACGATTACAAAATAAATTTTGCAAGTAGAAGGAAAATTTTGGGTCCTACTTATGTTTTTCAACAGTATAATCACCTATAAAGAATATATTTCTGAACAATAAGAAGGAAATTTTAGGTTCAGTTTATACAGACTAACATGAAACATATGTTTTGAAAATTTCATGAAAATAAATTCAGAAGTTTTTGAGATATCATGCGCGTCATGCCCAAAAACGTCATTTGGAGAAAATTAACTTCAAAGTTTCTGAAACGCCGCTTCAGCTATTGAGCGTGTATAATTCTAAAAGCCATAACTTCTGTTCTAATAGGAATTTCAAGGAAACATTTATACCAAAATGTTCAGAAAAGATAGTAGTTTAATATCTAAAAAAATTAAAATGTCGAAAATTTTTAAGCTTTAAGAGTCCTGAGACCCCTTAAATTTTGACACATAAGGAAACGGAAAGCTATAAATAATCTTCATTTACCTTCATTTTCTATTTTTTTTTCAGTGAAGATGTTTATAAGGAATGATCTGGTGTAAATAACGTCATTTGCAAAATAAAAGCTGAGTTTCAAAGATAACTTACTAAACTAATACTGATGAGAACGGAACTGTGCTGAGGTTTCATAAGAATTGAAGACTTGTGTGGAAGAAGATCTTATGTAACGTCAAAAAATAAATTAAGAAAATAGAAGGGAAAGCTTTTTTAGGTGCGTTCGTAATATAAATATGTAACGCCTATAGTCGTCGTTCAGTCCGTCCGTCTGTCCGCATATAACAGAGCAAAAACTACCCAACCGAATGGTCTTAAATTTTAAATATATAATTAATTGTTGAAATATTTTGTCGCGTCTAATTTTATGAAAATCGGATGCATAGTTTAATTATAGGGACAGTCTAAAGTTTTCCGTTACATTACGGCCAATGAGAAAAAATTGTTGCAAGTGCATTTTAATGATGTTACAGCCTTTCGAACAGAATGAAATTGATATGCACTTATTGAAGTGCACAAAAATATACATTCAGTACAATATGCGGTGCAAAAAATAATTATAAAACTAGGTATAGTACGAACGCACCTCATTTGCCACGTTTGACATGCAATTTCCAAATTGTTTATATAAATGTTCTTAATTAATTTTCTGCTTAGTAGCATATATTCGAAAAGTTAATAGTTGGTACTAAACTCTCTCAAAAAATCTGCGCTGTTAAAAATTTTCAGTAGGTTGAACCAACTTTTGGTGCTGCAATAGCTGCAACCATAAGATAGTGAAATCTCACTCGAAGATTTGGAACTCCGATTGTAAAGTAGCTCCAAATGTTGGATCAAGATTTCACTATCTTATGGTTGTGGCTATTGCAGCACCAAAAATTTGTTCAACCTATGAAAAGTATTTGACAGTGTATTATCATTTCATGTTTTAATATTAAAAAATAAACGGTCAAGTCCGAGTATTACTCGCGCACAGAGGGTTCGGTACAATAATATATGAATTAGTAAGTGTATTATTAAAAAAGTACCTATTCCTAAAAAAATAATAAGACTTTGTAAAAATTATGCAACGAAGGGTTGGGTATAGCTGTATAGTATGCAGGATGCAAAGGAAAATTCCTTTAACCTGAAAATGCTTGCGAACGGAGAGAGCTACAGCTATACAAGTGAGGTAAAGGTACAGTAAAGCTACTACGCCCGACCTAATGCAAACGACAGCAGCACCCCTAGTGGCGAAATTTGGAAAATAGCCATTGCAAATCGAAAACGAAAAGAGGTAGAGCAAATTTTCCAGTTAGAAAGATTTAGAGCATCAATTAATTAGTAAGAAACGACGTTTGGTTCACACGGATAAGATAAAACGTTACGTGCATACCCGAAAATGTCCGAAATCGATGAGCGACGATTCTACTTTGCCTATTCACACTCCGGAAATGCAGCTGTGCACAATTGCAGATTGTGACGTTGTACTGTGCTGTAATGTCTGTAAAGATTTAATTTCCAATGCATTTAAAATTTTAGAATAACCCTTCCAGGGCCAGAAGAATTCTGTTCGTAAACTGATGAAATAATTGACTGACACCAGAATATTCAAACGAATTTCTCAGAAAACAAAAACCTGCTAATTTGCACTTTCATTACAAAAGCAAAATTTTATTAAAATATTCTTGGTGTCATTTGTCAGTTTTGGAATTAAAATTAGGTGGCTACACCGTTTAGCGACCGCCCTCGAAAGGGTTAAATGTTGTTTGTGTGATGTTATCAAAATGTATTGAGATAAGTACGTATTTATAGCATAAATTGTGCGTATTTCTTCATACTTCTGACTATTCCATTCAAACGTTGACACAAAATGGAATGCATAGATTTCGGACATTTTTGGATAAACAGGCGAAGATTTATCTTAACCATGTAAACCAAATATTGTATTCTATTAATTAATTGATGCTCTAAAGCTTTCTATCTGGAAATTTTGCTCTATCTCTTTTCGTTTTCGATTTGCAGTGACTATCTTGCAAATTTAGCCATTAGGGGCGCTGCTGTCGTTTTCATTAAATCGGGCGTAGTCGCTTTACTATACTGTTCCCACACTTGCATAGCTGTAGCTCTCTCCGTTCACAAGTATTTTGAGGTTAAAGGGACTTTCCTTTGCACCCTGTATACTAGAAAAGTATAAATGGATATACTATGAAAGTTCAAAGATATATGGAACCTAAATAATAGCAAATATAACTATTCTGTATATTTGTTATTCCATATAGGTATTTAGTTAACATTTAAAGACATAGTAGGTGTATTGAGAGAGCCACTCAATGGAAATTAGTCGCGAATCCCACACTGTAAAAAAAATTCCGCAACGTTCCTGGGAAAAAATGGGCAGCTGAGTTGCCCATTATTTCCAAGAAACATTTCTTGAAAATGACTGGAACTTTACTGTATATGTTAAAAACTTTCTACAGAAATGCCAGTAAGTTTCCTGCGAAATACCAGGAATATTTCTGTTGACAGCAAAACATTACTGACATTTCACAGCATGCGGGATCCGCAGACGATTTTTACATTTCCAGTTGACAATTTTCGCTTTATTATCATTATTTGTTAGAATGAAAAAATATTTTGAAATTGACATCAAAATTATTATTTATAATTTACACGAAAAAATAAATTTTCAGTTAAAATTCAATAAAGTAAATATATATGTGATATATTGTTTCTGAACTTTGCTTAAAATATAAAAATATATAAATGTAAATAATAATTAGAAAAAAAAATCTAGACATGAAATATTTTGGATTTTCGTTAGTAATTATGTTAGTTTACAAGTTAGATAAAATACATATAAATTTTCATGAAAAAAAAAACCTAAACGTAATTGTATATTTTTTCGTAAAATAAAAAAAAATTCAAATTTGCAGCAATTCAAAGTGTCAAATATATATCAAATTTAAATCAAATTGTAATAAAGTGTTAAAATATAAAATTAATTAAAAAAGAAAAAAAAAGTCCAGAGGTAGCATCGAACTCGGGCCGTACGGGTGGCAGGCGAGCTTTCTGCGTCCACACCACGAAAGACACGTTGAGAGCAGCAAACTAATGGGTATTTGAAACGTATGCTAAACCTCGGCATCTAATTTCTGAAAATCTAAGTCCCATTTGAAGAAATCCTTTCACATGAATAATTAGAGATAAGAACTCTAAAACATACTTTAAATTAATCAAAATCGGTGAGAATCATGTTTGATGGTCCCCTGGTTAATGGAGATCCAAATAATAGGTGTATTTTTTTTACACGGTCTGCTCCTTAAACATTCCACAGACAAGTACGAGAGATTATCTCTTTACGATGTCGCGGAGGTATTGTATTTTCATCTGAATTGTCTTGACAATAGAGACGTAAAGGATTATGTCGTCTATTGATTTATTTGCATTCCATATTGATTTTTTTACATTCATTTAAGGAATTCTTTTTCGACACTCGCGCGCGAGCAACGGATTATAGCAAAAAAATAATAATTGGCGGCCGCAGCGTTTTGCTGTTTCCAACTTTTGTTCAGGAACGTTTCAGATAAGAAAACCAGAATTTCACAGGAAAGAGCTAAATTATTCTGAAAACCTGAGAAAAGGCGAAACGTTCCTGGATTTTACATGGAACGTTACCATTTTTTTTTTTTACAGTGCATAGTATTTATGTGATTAATTCTCATTAAATTAGTCTGTTTTTAACAATTTGACGTTTATTGCTTTTATACTGCTACTGGGCATTCCATTACATAAATATATCCTTAAAATTTGTTATCTAGGCTTTAAAAGCCGATGGAGCATAGAGTACGCCGTCTCTGTCATTATGTATATCCAAACCGTCCATGTCTTTAACGGGTTAATATCTTCGCTAACTACCGACGATTTTTTTCAAAATTCATAATCAACAATGCTTTTATACGTCTGCTACGATAGGTATCTCCAGCTCTGCTCAACACCTTTGCTGAATGCCTGCAAATCAAAATTTGTGTGTAACGAAAAAATGCTCTTTTACTCAAACTATCTGACCTGGGGTAATTGCTATAATATATTTTTGCACTATATTTTTGACGATATCTCTGAAAATATAGTACCTAAAATTAAATTAAATTTATTTTTCAGTTCAGCGTTACGAAAGCTTTCACACGACACCCCACACGATATACAAAGAAAAGTTTTTTTTTCAAGTAACTTAATTAGCCCTTCTACTACATTTTTCCTAAAAATATTTGTAAATGTTTAATAATCTGTAAATATGTGGGTCAATAGTCTTTATTACTTCCCCCAATTTGAACTTTCCACGTTCCATAGTTTACGAGTAAAATGGTTGTGACAGACGGACAGACAGGCATTAGGAGTGATCTTATATTGGTTCCGCTTTTAGGTGCGTTCGTAATTATATAAATACGTAGCACCTATAGTCGTCGTATATGATTGTTGCAAAATTTTGTCGAGCTATTTCAAATTTTATGAAAATCGGATGTATAGTTTAATTACAGGGACAATCAAAAATTTTTCTTTACATTACGGCCAATGGGAAAAAATTATTGCAAGTGCATTTTAATGATGTTACAGCTTTCCGAATGGTCTGAAATTTTAAATGTATAATTGTTGCAAAATTTTGTCGTGCCATTTCAAATTTTATGAAAATCGGATGTATAGTTTAATTACAGGGACAGTCAAAAGTTTTCCGGTACGTTACGGCCAATGGTGAAAAAAAATAGTGCATTTTAATGATGTTACAGATTATGCACTTATGAAGTGCAAAAAAGTGTACATTCAGTACAATATGGGGTGCAAAAAATATTTATAAAACTAGTTATAATACGAACGGACCTCATTTGCCACGTTTGACGAGCAATTCCCTACTTGTTGCTTTTTAAGTACGGAACCCTGAATAAAAAAGATTTAATCAGGAAAAGATGCAACTCTTCTGGTAAATTTTGATACATTTATTTTTATATTATTTATTACACTCCATACTAACTCTGCGACAAATTATCATAGAGGAAAGTTACTAGTACCAAACGATTGGAAATAAAGTCTACTTTTAAGTGATGTAAGAAAAATGTGGTTATAGGGTCATCTACATATGAAAACAAACCCAAACTTTGCCTTTTTTTAATAGAAATATTCAAATTTGACACCATAAATAAATTTTACACCCTTCAGTTAACATAAATACTAGTTTTCGTTAAATTGGTACGATTAGTTTCAGAGAAATTAATTATTTTAAAATGAGAATATTTTAGGGGCTGTATCCAAATTGAAGTTCGGCACTCGATTGTTGAAATGCTACAGAATGATTAAGTCACTTCTATTAATGTATTATTTCTTGCTAATAGGGCCATTTCACTCACTTAATATGTTTTCACTATTGTCAGCCGAAATATTTCAATAAAAATGAGTAAAATACTTTTTTTGAAATTATGCTTTTCGGCACATCATAGACGGCCCCTTAACTTCTTGAAGGGCGGTGGTTCATTTTTGGACCACTTAATTTTAATCCCTAAATGTCACATTGGCACCAGAATATTGGAATGAAAAATTTCCTTTTATTAAGTACTTTAACAAAAGCTTTTTATTACTTTCTTCTATCTTTACAAGAAGAAAGTATTGGATTCGTGAAAAATTTCGACTTCCGGGTTTCGACGGATTTATACGTTTTAGAATGCCCAGAACACGATTTGATGGTTTTTAGAAAATGTCTCTCTGTGAGTCTGTCTGTCACTCTGTCACTCTGTCACTCTGTGAGTCTGTATGTGACAAAAAATTTGTGGGCGCTCTATCTCAAGAACTAATGCAGGGAATTTCACAAAACTTCATATTTAGTTAGACCTTGATATAAACTGGACCTGATTAGTTTTTGGTGAAAATCGCCCAACAGGTGGCGCTGTTATGCGGCATTTCCCACGATTTCTGCAATAACTATATCTCAAGAACTACTGCACGGATTTTCATAACTTCAGATTTAGTTAGTCCAGGACATAGTTTTGTGCTGATTACTTTTTTGTGAAAATCGCCCAACAGGTGGCGCTGCTATGCTGCATTATTCATGATTATCGCAATAGCTCTAACTCAAGAAAAAATGCACGAATTTTCATCAAACATCAGATTCACTTAGTCCCTAATATAAATTAGTGCTGTTTAATTTTTGACGTAAATCGTCCAACAGGTGGCGCTGCTGTGCTGCATTTTTCACGATTCCCGCAAGAGCTGTATCTCAAGAACTATTGTACGGATTTTCATCAAACTTCAGATTTAGTTAGTCCTTGACATGAATTGACGTATAAATTAGTGCTGTTTAATTTTTGGTGTAAATCGCTCGAAAGGTGGCGCTGCTATGCTGTATTTTTTGCGATTTCCACAATAGCTTTATCTCAAGAACTAATGCTTGGATTTTCAATAAACTTCAGATTCAGGTATACCTTGATATCATTCAGTGCTGCTTATTTTTGGTGTAAATCGCTCAACAGGTGGCGCTGCTATGCTACATTTATCAGAATTTCCGCTATAGCTCTATCTCAAGTACTAATGCATGAATTTTCATCCAACTTCAAATTCAGATATACTTTGATATGAATTGGTGCTAAATCGTTGTTATTTCTTGTACTATTTAAATGATTTAATTGACGTGATTTATATGGAAGAAAGTTTCGTGATGGCCACAACATACTAATTTTTATTTTGAAATGAATTTTTTTGTAAATTCCGGTGTCATTCCCTTATTTCACGCTTTTGTGAATAGAAGTACCTTGCACCTGAAAGGGTTAAACCAGTATCTTGATCTTTTTACTTTCTTCTATCTTTACAAGAAGAAAGTATTGGATTCGTGAAAATTTTCGAATTCCGGTTTTCGACGGATTTATACATTTTAAGGGTCAGAGTTCACGAAAAACATGTTTTTAAAAAATGTCTGTCTGTGAATCTGTCTGTCTGTATATCGCAAAGCCCGATCAAACTGAAGTTGGTCCCAGGGCCTGTTAAAAAGTTGCCCCCCCCCCTCCCCATTTCCGGCGACACTTTCAGAAAAAAAAGTCGGTTTATCTGATGAGTTGACAAAGTTGTTTGGGTGAAAGTTTCAAGTTTAAAAAAAAAATTTAACTTACAAGAATAATCAAGAAAATGAATTACCGTCCACTTTCTCAAATAAGCATTTTTATAATTCCCAAACATCTATGATCCACAGTTTATGTTGCAGAATAAATGAGGACGTCTTTTTCAAAACTCGCCTTATCCAAAATCATATAAATTGTGTTTTCCCTAACAGTCTAGTAATCATTTTAAACTATAATTCTGACATTGTAAAATCCTCGTTTATATTGAAACCAATAGATACAGTATACAGTTTTTGGTATTTTCCCCAAATTTGATTTTCTGGATACGGTAAGTTTTGTAAATTTTAGGTACTCTCAAATTGAAAAGGACTTTTACATAAAAATTAAATATGGAAGTTTTTTATTTCAGTAAAACTTTGTTTTTACGTCAGGGACCAAAATATAAAATGCAAACTGTGGAAAAACTTAAATTGTGAGAAAACACACACAAATTTGTGGGCCCCTGAAATTGGTGGTCCCAGAGCCGAGGCCCGTGCATTAATCAGGCCCTGTGTATATAACACAAATTTTGTGGACGCTCTATCTCAAGAACTAATGAACGGAATTTAATATAACTTTAGATTCAGTTAGTCCCTGATATAAATTGGTGCTGATTACTTTTTGGCGTAAATCGCCCAGCAGGTAGCACTACCACGCTGTATTATTCTGAATTACCACAATAGCGATATCTCAAGAACTAAAGCATGGATTTTCGGAAAACTTCAGATTCAGTTAGTTCTTGATATAATTTGGTGCTGCTAACTTTTTGGTGTAAATCGCCCAATAGGTAGCGCTTTTATGCTGCATTATTCATGATTATCGCAATAGCTCTATCTTAGGAACGAATGCACGAATTTTCATCAAAATTCAGATTCAGTTAATCCCTGATATATATTAGTGTTTAGTTTTTGGTATAAATCGCCCAATAGGTGGCGCTACTGTGCTGCATTTTGCACGATTTCCGCACTATTTGTACCTCAAGAACTAATGCAGGAATTTTCATAAAACTTCAGATTCAGTTGTCCCTGATATAAATTGATCCTGGTAAGTTACTGGTATAAATTACCCAACAGGTGAAATGCAGACTTTTATGCTATACTTTAACTATGCAGAGCTTTTCACGATTTCCGCAATAGCTCTATCTCAAAAACTAATGCACGGATTTTCATGAAACTTCAAATTAGAAGTTCACGTAAGTTGTTGCCGATTATATTTTGGTGTAAATCACCTAACCGGTGGCGCTGCTATGCTGCATTTATCAGGAAGTAGTAACATATATGAGATAGAAGGAAGCTTTGGGATTGCCACATCAGACTAGTTTAAACATAAATTGAAAATTACTTGGTAGAAAAATGTGAAATTTTGGATTTGCATAAAGCAGGACATAATAAATGTAAATCCGTCAAAAAATTGTAGGTTGCAATTCATATTTTTTTCGAATAATAATTTAATAATGCATATTATAAAATTAAAAAAATTACAAATTCACTGTATTTATGTTTGGGTTTTTTAGTGTTATAACCACACAAAAACTTAGAACATTAGTATTATAATTCAGGAACTATTAATAAAAATATGAAAATTTAATTTAATTTTAGGAGCTCTAAATTTTGAATGTTTATTATTCAAAAACTGATCATCCAAAAGATTTTAAATTTCGTTCTTTGTCATAGTTTAACCGAAGACTTAAAATGCACGGTCAAAATTGCGTGTTGTCATTGAAAAAACAAAGTTTGTGCTCGTTTTCATTTGTAGATGACCCCTTAAGGAAATTTTATATACATCATTTAAAAGTAGACTTTATTTCCAATAATTTTGTACCAGTAATTTTCTTCTACTATAATTTGGTGTAGGGTTAAAATGGTGTATTTACTTTTTTCCCCACGATTGTACAATGCGAAGAAAATGAGTATTTATTAAACATTTTATTTTAAAAAAATAAACTATTTATATTGGTTAAAATCTCATCGGTAATTTTATGAAATTTATCTTAAGTCTCGCCTAAAGGAAATAGCAAATCAAATGAAAAGTATATGTTGAAGTTATAGCACTTTGATCATAAATTGATACATTGAAAAAATACAGACAAAAGGGATACTTTTTGATAAAAGGAAATGGGTTCAGTGAAAAGACTTTATATTTATAATAACTAGGGGATCGTACCCGGGTTTCCCGGGTTAAAGAATATAGGTGAAAACCTTTTTGTAATTTAAAACTAATATATATTTTTTTTATATGCAGTAAATTTTTTAGATTGACCACTTACATTAAAAAAGCATTTTTCATACGGAAAATACGAATTATACAATCAAATAAATTTTTGAAATTTATCAAAAGCGATATTTTCTTATTAGCCGCATGCTAAGAGTTATTTGCCAAGATTTTGCTACTTATGGCAACCTTTTATATTCTGATAATTTCAGAGCTCATACATGTCTCGTAAATTTGTGTTTTATTTATATTATTTTATTTATTTATTCATAGGGAAGTTTTTTTTTTAATGGATAGTAGCCGTAAGAAAATGATGAACTCTTTATTTTGGTTTAAGGGCAAACGGATTAATCTTTCGTAATCGAGCTCCTCGCGATATAGATAAATTAAAAAATATTTCATGCTTTAAAATTGTTTTTAAAACCATAGACAATCAGTAAACTGAGATGAACTTTGCAAACAAATTCCATTTGAAAAAATAAAGTCCTATTTCGTGATAATTCAGGTTTAAGAATTAAAATATACGCTTTTTTATAAAATGACGTCATTATCATCCGCTAAAGCAATCCACTTTTACAATCCAGTCTTAATTCGCCTATAGAAAAGTGTGCATATAACGTCAATTATCGCGGAATAACAGACAATATTCTTGACATAGCCCATATTTTAATTTCAACTTTTGTTTCAGTTTTTATGAGCAAATGGCAACAAAGAGATACAGTATCTCCTATTTTCGACTATTTTCCGTTTACTTTCAATGACTTTCAATAGAAATGAGGCACTTTTGTTGCCACGATTGGAGAAATGGTATTAAAAACTACAAAAAAATTAATATCTCAAAAATACATTAAGATAGAGCTTTCAAATAAATTGCATTTAAAAGAGCATTTTTTTCCTTATACGACGGTGTAAAATTTTAAAATGTGCGATATTTAGAAATTTAAGAATTTGCAGTAGAGAAAAATGCAAAACCAACATTTTATTTCAAATTTCAAAGTGTTGCCATTCGCAAAATGACGTATGCCTTACGCACAGATATGTTTGTCCGTTATAATATAGATAGATAGGATTTTTACTTAAATTTTCCAGAATATATCATAGCGCTATTTTAATTCCATTTAAATAAAAGATTTGAAAAAAAAAAAGATTTTTTGATCATTTTTTGCAGATTTTGAATAGCGATACCTTTTAACATTTTCATTTATAATGTAAAACAATTTTTAATAAAAATGTGACAACTTCTTTTTCCAATTAGGTCTTCACTTTTATTGATTTCTTCTTGGCCAGAAATTGAATGCTTTATTAATTTTAGCTTTTATTTCCAGAAGCATTAAAATTGAAACAACAGACTCCAGAAACTTTTGAAAAAGGTTTGCCGGAAGCTCCTCTAGAAGAGTATAGAAAAGTAGATGTCCAAGAGTGTCGTGTTTTTAAGTTACCATCATCTCCGAGTAACAGTTCTTTAGAAGAAGTAGATAAATATAGCATTACTAGGAGTTTGATAGAAAACATGAAGCATTCTTATGGGGTAAGGATATACAGGGTATCTCAAAAAAATTAACCTCGGCTTTTTAGCTTTTATTCCTGAAATATTGATCATAAACATCTCTATGTAATAAAACGCAGTGTAACGATTCCGGGGCAAGCCGGGGCATCTTAACCAATCGACGATATAACGGGGCCCTGTTAAGCTTAATTTCGATTTGAAATGTGTATGGAAAAATTTATCTGCCTAAATACAAATTTCATCTACCTCCAATGACGTCTGTTCAACAAATTTTTCTATAAAACACTTACAAACACCTAAAGCTTCATTTCTAATGGCTGTTTCATAATAATAGAAGCAACCAGTCCATCAGAAGAAAATAACTCGGTTAAGCGGGACTCGGATAATTGGAATTCTACTGCAAAACATATTTCAATTTTAAGACTTAAAGCACACGTTTCTTTTTAATGCAAAATAACGTCATTTGCATTAATATTGCTTAAAATACTTAAATACTTAATAATAATAATACTTAATAAACTAAGATACTTAAAATTAAATAATGGCTCCATGTTTTATCATAAATCCTTCATTTATATTTTTCTCAAAATAGCACGTATTTTAATTAATTTTTTTTCAATTTTTATGAGAAAATGGCAACAAAAAGATATAATTGCTATTTTTCAACAATTTTTTCTTTACTTTCTATAGAAATGGAGTACTTGAGTCGCCAAAATGAAACAAATGTCGCTAAAAACAACAAAAAAATTAATATTTCAAAAACAAATGGAGATGCAGTTTTCAAACAAATTGCATTAAAAAGTACTTCTTTTTTCCAATACGACGGTATAAACATTGAAAATGTGCGATGGTTACAAGTTTTTAAAAAATGCTGTAGAGTATTTAATCGCACAATGAAACATCGGCTTTTATTTTACGGCTGGCGTATACAAAGTAATGTTATTTATTGGAGACAAAATAAGCTGGGAGAAAGAAATAGCATACCAGGGGCTAATAAATACGTCATTTTGCAATTTGTTATTTAATCAACTTAAAAACAAACCAGTTTACTATAATGAAATTAAATTTTCACTAATCTCCGTTTAATAAAACAAGCCAATTGGCCACATGGTCAGACTTCAATTTTGGTGCTAGGTACCAACGTTCTCTTTTGAATGTCTTCGGACATTAGAATCAAATGGGCACGCCTTCACTCATATTAAGTAAAACATGAGCTTAACCTCCTGCAGTACTAATATTTAATTTTTTTTGTATTTTAATAGTTCATATAGAATCATAGAGTTTAATTTTGTAAATGTAAACAAACAAAAAATATAAAAAACTTTTGACATCAATGAAATCATGAAATACACAATATGAACTTTAAAAAGATTACTGTTTTACTTAAAAGGCGACTAAAATAATAAAATAGATTTTACAAGTTAAAAATATATATTTTATTTAAAACTAATTAGTACTTTCGGCTTGCCCTTTACTCATATTAAGTAAAACATGAGATTAACCTCCTGCAGTACTAATATTTAAATTTTTTTGTATTTTAATAGTTCATATAGAATCATAGAGTTTAATTTTGTAAATGTAAACAAACAAAAATCATAAAAAACTTTTGACATGAATGAAATCATAAAATACACAATATGAACCTTAAAAAGCTCACTGTTTTACATAAAAGGCGACTAAAATAATAAAATAGATTTTACAAGTTAAAAAAATACATTTTATTTAAAACTAATTAGTACTTTCGGCATGCATTTCCTGAAACCATCATCGGAGAATATTTTAATAACTAATTGCTGTTCATTTATACAAGTACGTACCTCACTTCGGTTTAAAACGGGAGAACCAATAATTATTAGAGTTGAAAGTAGAAGTAGTAGTCCCTTGGATTGAACTTAAGTAGAGAAAAATATATATTAACAGCAGTTCCATTTTTTTTATTACATCACTTTGTTCTCATACGTCACTTTTATTTTTAAATGCGTAGCTGGACAGTCGAAGTAGCAGTGTTTCAGATTAAATTTTCATAGAGGAAAATATTTAACTGCCGTACCATTAATTTTAATACGTCACTTTGATCAAGTTTTCAGGAGTTGTTTTCAGTATATTTAACCATATATTGGGGATATTGTATGATAGGGCGTCGTTGCATACTTGATTGTTTTTACACAGGATTTCTATGGATTCTCTGATAGTGGCTGCGTAGTAATTGGATGTTGGGTATACAATTTTTGCATGATCAAAATCTATTGTGATATTCTGATTAAAACTTAAACTTGAGAGAGCTTTCGATTGACGACAAAATTTTATGTCAGCTTTAAACTCTTTGATTCAGTTCATTCAGTTTTCTTTTTGTCAACATCGCATAATTTTAAATTTTACATCGTTGAATATGGGTGGAAAGGGAATTAACACCAAGTATTTAACATGTTATTTTTCTTTATCAAAAACGTATTTCTTATACTGAATAAAAGTATATTCGAAAATGAATAATAATATAGTATTTGGTACACCAAGTCTACTCGCTCCGTAGTTTTTTCAACCTTTTTTTCTAGTTTATTAACCATTTGGAAAAATGGTTATTGGCCCCGGTCAGGGTAGGAAATCAAAAACATATCTGAAGCGTTTTATTAGTTGAATCCCGCATTTTATTCGTTTTCTGATTGGTCTATACAGTAATCTGTATTTTCCCTTTACTTTCAACAGAGATGGATTTTTCTATTGCCACTATGACAAAAAAGTAATAAAAACTACAAAAAAAAATTAATAACTCAGAAACAAATTGAGATACAGCTTTCAAACAAATTGCATTTAAATGTACATTTTTTTTCTCTTTAACGACGGTGTAAAAAGTAATATTGTGCGGTATTTAGAAGTTTAAGAATGAAATTTCATTTAAAATTGGTCCAGGAATATTAATGTTTAATCCATGGCGTACGTAATGAATGACCAGCTCCGTAGAAGTTTAAAAATTTACAGTACCTAAAAATGTAATCCATGGCGTACGTAATGTATGATCAACTCCGTGCGATTTTTTATGTCTTTGAAAAAATCATTTTCCAAATTCTCGTTGTAATTTGTTAAAGTGCAATTTTTTTTTTATCTTAACCTGTTTTTTTTTATGCACAGAACTTTGCAATCGATTTTTAACTCACTTCCTGATAGGCTGGAATTATATAAATTATGTACAAAGATTTGTTTCTGATGACAATACAGCATTTTAATACTTTTACAACTTAATTATAAATGAATGCATTAATTTTAAGGCATTTCTCAATTAGGCCGCCACAGGTGATAAAGTGCCAAATGTTACCTGCACTGTAAAAAAAAAAAAAAAAAAAAAAAAAAAAAAAAAAAAAAAAATCTGTAGTTCTACAGATGTAAAGTTACATGCTTACTAAACTTTCATCTGTAACTGCACAAAAAAAAAACTGCAACTCTACAAAACTAGTTTTTGTAAAGCAACAGAAATCTGTAACTTTACAAATGAATCTGCTACAATTGCAGTAATCTTACTGAAATTTTATCTGTAACCCTTGTTGCAGTTACATGAAAAGTTCTGGGCATCCCAGTTTCCTAAAAAATACTTAGTAACCTTACAGATTTTTTGATTTTCGGCGCAAAAGTGTGTCTGTTACATGAATTTTTGTTGTTGCCGTTACATAAAAAGTTCTAGGAATCCCAGTTTCCTAGAAAAACTTTAATAACTTTACAGATTTTTTTTTCTTTTATAGTGTGTAACTCGTGCAATTATATCGGTTTGAAAAAAATGATGGATTTAATTATGAGACAATAAATGCTTACAAAATATGCCAAAGCACTGTGAAACGACAACAGCGAAATATTTTAAACAGTTAAAAGTAGAAAATAAATTATAAATAAAAAAGAATATAATATAAAAAAATACGGTTTTATCAATTAATAATTAAATATCAATGTATTTACCATTACATGATGAAAAATAAATTTAAAAGGCTAAAAAGAAAATTTGAATAATGTTTACTTTTTTTCTTTCTGATTCTCTTTTGTTGATAAAAAAACAGAATGAAAAAAAAATATTTTTAATAAATTCATTTTCTTAAGCTCTCTTGCAAAAGTAAAAAAAGCAGTGAATTTTTCATAATCGAGGTCATTGCTCAGACCAAATTAATGTATTCTAATAGATATTTTTCGGAAAAATATGAATTGTAGTTAAAGAATTCGACGGCATTTTTAAGATCTACAAAAAACCAACTTTTCAAAAGTAAAGAAAAAAAAAGCTTAAAAAAGAGAAAAACAGATTAAAGTTGTGGCTAAAAAATGGTGTGATATCAAATTTCTAAGCTTATATTAAGGTACTTATTTAACATTTTTCATTAAAATATTTACCATTTGTAACTCGAGCGCCTTTGTATATGTTGACAGAAATAAATCCTTCTCTCCTGTACTAAATACACCATAACGTGTTTCTGAAAATTCAAATGCTTTAAAATTATGCATGATGGGCTTGGCGGCCATCTTTCCATATTTTACAAAAATTTATTAGTACTCGAATCCACAGTTAAAATCTGAAATTCAAAATTGTTACTTAAGCAGACATTTCAAGCTTTTCCTCCGCGAACTTGTATTCGGAGAATTTTGTGTCTCAAAATAATTGTGACATATCTTAAGGATTCATCTTATGATATATTTCTCAGAGTAATAAATCATTTAAAATCAGTGAAAATTAATTTATTTTTTCAAAATATCAGTCTTTTTTAGAGATGAGACGGGCTCAGCCCGGGCCCGACACGGGCTCGGGATCAACTTTCATACCAGCCTTCGGAGTCAGACGGGCTCGGGCTCATTTTTTTAACCTGAAAATTTTATTTATTCCCGCGTGGGAAAAAAACTTTTTAAAAAAGTATAAGAAGTAATATAGTATTAATATATAATCATCAAAATTTCTTGTGTTCCCTATATTATTTTGTTGATGTTTTTTTAAGGTCTGTTAATATCTAAAATTTATTTATGTTTCTAAAATAAATTCAGTATTCCTTATTTTTATCTCTCTTAAAAAGCTTTTATTCTTGTAAAAGTAATTTAATTACTATTATCATAATTATCATTAATCTTTCAGTTTCCTGTGGCTTCAATAAATAAATGAGGCATCTGTCTAATTATCACCTACTTCTCGTCCTTATGACGACGCTAAGCCTGGGTTGAAAATTGCATTTTCCATAAGCAATTATTTTGATGTTATTTTCATCAGAATGATGAAACCGACGTATCAATCAGTAACTCTTCAGGTTATTGCACAAAATAAAAGCAAATGATCAAAAAGTATTTTTATTTATTGGTGAACGAAATAAAAGCATTTAACTTTACTGTTTGTTAATGAGAGTGATAAAGTTGATTTATTTTTATTTTCATTTTCATTTTATTTTATTTTTTTTAGCTTTGTTTTGTTAACCGTTGATAATTCGGTAAACATTAAAAGAAATATTTATTAGCTGTATAAGAGATAAATCGGGCATTAACGTGTAATGAGAATGTTTTTAATGGGAAGGAAGTTTCAGTTAAATATATTTGTAAAAGAAAAATTTTGGTTTTAAATTTCGTATAATTAATTATATGTGATGATTGATTAATGTTACAGCATCACAGCTATTTTAAAAGAAATTTGCAATTGAAGATTTATGTCATTCACGCAAAGGCGGAAAGACAAATAAATAGTGAGATATTTTAAAATTGGATTGTTTATTTTATTTTATTTTATTTTATTATTTGACAATCTAGGCGAAAAAAGTAATCTCGTCTGTTATTAGTCAATGAGCGTTACAATCGATCAGTGTTTTCTCTTATCCTATAAAAAACATCGGATTTTTCAGATAACTTTGTTGAACTTTTCATTTAAGCTGATTTTCAAGATCACGAAGATGTACACATTTTATGGAAAATGAAAAAACGTTGTTCGATTCTTCGTCATACAAATCGTAATTTCTGCAGATTTCATTCATTCATGTATGTCTAAAATGCGCTTCGTTAATGTTTCCGCCAGATTTGCTTGTTGGGAGAGAAAAATATGAGAATCTGTTTAGGGACTTATCTTTTGATGATATTAAATGTAAATGTCATAAAATTAATTATGTGCTAGGGACTAAGAGGTATTGTGATGTACGAAGTTGTTAAAAAAATGAGATATTACATTTAGAACAACTTTTATGCAATTTTTATTAAACTTTTTTTTCGGTTTACATTTTCGATATCGGGTTCGAGCGGACTGGGAATTAAAATCGTCGGGCTCGGCCGGGCCCGGCCTTCGAAAAGTGAGCCCGAACTCATCTCTAGTCTTTTTAGGGTTCCGTACTTAAAAAGTAAAAACGGAACCATTATAAGATTACTCCTTGTGTCTGTCTGTCCGTCCGTCTGTCTGTCTGTCACAGTCATTTTACTCGTAAACTATGGAAAGAGGAAAGTTCAAATTCGGGAAAGTAATAAAGATCATTGACCCACATATTTTCAGATTAATAAACATTCATAAATATATTTAGTGAAAAAAAATATTTTCTTTGTATATCATGTGGGGTATCCTGTGAAAGCTATTGTAACGCTGAATTCAAAAATACATTCCTTTTAATTTTAGGTGTTATATTTTCAAAGATATTGTTGAAAATGTAGCGCAAAAATATGCCCCCCCCCCCCCATCTAATTCCGAATCTACTGAAACTAAAATTATGAAAAAATTAGAGATAGTAGACGTTAATATAAACCTTGCCGGAAAATTATAGCGATTTCCCTAGGTCACATAGTTTTTGAGTAATTAGCATTTTTCTGTTATACACAAATTTCGATTTACGAGCATTCAGAAAAATTTTTGAGCATCGCTGAATATACCTATCGTTGCAGAAGAATAAAAGCATTATTGATAATGATTTTCGAAAAAAATCATTGGTAATTAGCCGAGATATTAACCCTTAAAGGTACGGTCAGTTTGGACATACACAAGAACAGGGGCGGTGTACTCTATGCCTAGTTAACAACTTTTAATGATATATATGTGTAATGTAATGTCCAGTAACAGTATAAAAGAAATAAACGTCAAATTATTAAAAACATACTAATTTAAAGGGTCTCAGGACTCTAAAAAGTGGAAAAAATGAAAAAAAGACCATTTTCAACATTTAATGTCTTAAAATGTTTATGATTTTAAAACACAATTTTAATTGGGATATAAGATATAGTATGTCCTTTTGTTTCATGTATTTAAAAAATTGCAAGATACAGAATTAGTATTTATAGGGTCTCGAAACTGTTAGACATTTGTCGAACAAAAAATTGGCATAAGAGTTTACGCGCAGGATTACAAAATAAATATTGCAACTAGAATGAAAATTTTGGTGCTTACTTATACTTCAGATTGTTACAATTTCCCTGAACTTAAATAAATTTGTATTTACAGCATTTTTATATTTTTAATGCAAGTTGCATTTAGCTAATACAAAATTTTGAAAATTTCAACACTAAAATCACCTAAAAAATATTTTTTTGAACAATAAAAAGGAAATCTTAGGTTCCGTTTATACAGACTAACATGAAATACATGTTTTGAAAATTTCATGAAAAAATATTCAGAAGTTTTTGAGGTATCCTGCGCGTTACGCCAAAAAAACGCCATTTGGAAAATAATGACTTTAAAGTTTCGGATACGCCGCTTCAGCTATTGAGCGGGTATAATTCTAAAATCCAAAACTTCTGTTCTAATGGGAATTTCAAGGAAACAATTATATCAAAATATTCGGAAAAGATAGGAGTTTAACATCTAAAAAAATTAAAATTTCTTAAATTTTGAAGCTTTAAGAGTCCTGCGACCACTTAATACTTTCCGGCACGGAGTAATTCTATTTATAAACTTATGAAAAAATGAACTGACACCAGAATTTATAAACGAATTTATTAGAAAATGGGAACTTGCTTATTTTCACGTAGATGATAAAAGGAAAATTTTAATTAAATATTCTTGGTGCCGTTTGTCTGTTTTGGAATTAAAATTAGGTGTCCGTTTTTTAAGGGCATCGCCCTTGAAAGATTTAATTAGAATGAATCGCATAAATACTGTGAGATTCGCGATAGTTTGCATTGATTGTATCTCTCAATATGCCTCGAGTGACTTTAAAAGTTAATTAAACACCTATCTGGAAAAACGCGGCACTGACCAAGGCGGCGTTGCAGCTTTGAGACCTCAATTCGAAGCGCACTTAGCACAATGCCAAAATTAAACTTTGAACAAAGGTTTTGTTTTAGCTACACTGTAGAAATAAAGGTTATTACTACGCTGAATTTAGTTTCATGAAATGCCAAATGAAGTTTAACTATGCACTGCTTTTATTGTCAGTGACGAATAAAGTTCATCATAAACAAATTAGGATAATATTAAAAAAAGAGTTATACGAATAGCTATATTTGATATTATTTAGGTTCCATATCTCTTTGAACTTTCATGGTATGCCCATTTACACTTTTCTAATATATACAGTTATACCGAACCTTACGTTGTATGGTTTTTTAAAAGTCTTAGTATTCTTTTAGCGACTTTTTTTTTTTTTAAATAATACAATTACAAATTCATATATTTATTCTACGGTACCCTCTGTGCGCGATTAATGCTCGCACTTGACCGTTTATTTTATTTAATTTATCTGTTTGTAGGTAAAATCCTAAATTCAACATTGTTACTAAAACAAATATTTTATGCTTTCTTTTACGGAATTATGTACTTAGAAATTTGGGTCTTAATATATGGTGACATATCTTCGGGATTCATCTTATGATTCCTTTTTTAGTGTAATTAATCATTTAAAAGCAGTGAAAATCAGCTGTCTTTCTCAAAATAAAAGCCTTTTTAAATTTATTTGTCCGTAGTTAAAATCAGAAGTTCTAAATTGTTAATAATGCAAACTTATGCTTTTCCTTTACAAACTTGGGTGTTTAGAAATCTGTATAAAATATGAAAAGATGGACGCCAAGCCCATCATGCATAATTTTTAATCATTTAAATTTTCAGAAACACGTTATGATGTATTTAGTACAGGAGAAAAGGATTTCTATCAACATATACGAAGCCACTTGACTTACAAATGGGAAATAATTTAATGAAAAATGTTAAATAAGCACCATAATATAAGATTGAAAATTTGATATCACACTATTTTTTAGCCAAAATTTTCATCTTTTTTCAGATTGGCTTTTTTTTTTTTTTTTTTTTTTTTTTTTTTTTTTTTTTTTAACTTTTGAAAAGCTTTTTTTTTTAAATATTTCTTTTTTTTTTTAACATATTATATGTAATTTAAATAATTTATTCATTCAAATTAAAATGAGTTCACAAGTTTTCGTAGAACCTTTGTAAGCAGGGAGTAAAAACAATACGTATACATTTGGTTACATATCATTCATTTCTTAGAGTAAATGTTATTTAATTTTTATGAAGGTTGAAAATTTAGTAAAAATCTGATAAAGTCGAAGTAATTGCCGAAACGTCCGTGAAGGCTTACTGTGGAGACACGAAAAGTTTTAGTTTCTATTAGTCTGTCTGTTAGTATGTCTGTTAGTCAGTCTGTTAGTCTGTCTGTTAGTCTGTCCGTTAGTCTGTCTGTTAGTCTGTCTGTCTGTTTCACGATAAATGCCGCAAAAAGCATCCGATCGGCTTGAAATTCACTGGACATGTTGATGAGGTACCCGGACTTAGCTGAATAGTTTTTGGTTAAATTTGGTTCATTCGTTCGCGAAATATGGAACATTTTATTTTTCTCTATAATGCTTTTCTATTGCAAGTCAGACGATTTTCAGATTTTCATTTGTTGAAAGAAATGGCTCATATGAAAAATGGATTTAAATGGTAAATTTTTGATGCTGAAATTTTTAAATAAGATTATTAAATTATTCCAATTAGTTTGAAATTTTGTCAATATATTTGCGAGATTTTTTTAATTAGGTTTATAATATTGGGGTTAATTTTATGCATGTTTTCCAATAATATAAAGGATTTTGTTTTATCAATTTGACATAATGCATATTTCATTTTTTTCCTTTTCTTTCATCTGTTGCCTAGCAACGTATTTGGTCCTAATAATATTAGTATAGTTGCGTGTATAATGTTTGAGTAAAGCCAACGTCAAAACGGATGAATTAATGCATTTGTATCTTTGCATATAGATGGATTTTAGCCCAGAAATAAAAATAGGCAAAATTTCATTTATTTTATTTATTTTATTCAAATATTTTACTTAAAAATACAAAAGTTCATTATTTTCATAGAGAATAACGTAACATTTTTCCATAACATTTACCAATATTTCTTTAATTGTTGCCAAGAAAATCAAAACACGGAATAATATTTTTTAAACAATTTTCAATTGAAATGTTTTGTCGTGTAACAGGAAAATGAAAAATAAAATTAAGAATAGAAAAATTAATATGGCGGCATTTGGGAAATAAAAAGAAAACTCTCGAGTATTTCTTAATGTAACAAGATGAAAAGTTTTGAGTAAGTACGCATAGCGGGTGAATTAGACGTCATTTATCGAAAACAAAGATGCTGGAATAAAAAGATCTTGGGTAAAATAAAATTAACTATTATTCACGGAGGAAAGAGATAGATGGAGATGCAGTATGCCGTAAAAACAGTTTGCAATACGATGTGCGTTATCGCTCAGATTTAAATGCCCTCATTCGGCCCAAACAAAACAAGCATGTGGAACAGGGACCGAATTCTTTGACTTCATCCGTGCAAAAATGATCTGCTTATAATTAAGCAATAAGCATTCTAAGGCAGCATTTCATTGTATTATGAATTAAAAACTGTATTACTAAAAATATTTTTCTGTTTTTTTTTTTTTTTAAGCACGTCGTTGTGTTGTGCGGAATGTAGCGGATTTTAGGGTTACATTTTTGGCGTCACTTCACGATTTATTGTCTGCGTACGATTAACATAAATATTTTATTGTTAATTTAAATTTTATTAATTTGTAAAAAAAAACTTATGCTTATCCTTATAAATCACAGCGTAAAAAAATCTAAGATATAATATAACCATCCGCACAATCAATAAAAAATTACGAATGTAAATTTAAATAGATTACGGGGGATTCAGGGGGGCAGAGCCCCCCTGAAGAAATGCAATTTTTGATTTAAAAATCTACCAGAATAAGTAGCTCATCAGAATTTCAGAACATCAGTGTATAACCACTTATTTAACACTTTTAATTTCTGAAACTTTACGAAGTATCTTGTACGTTATAAATATTTATGTAATTTGAAAACTTTAAAAAACGATTGTAGGAAGTTGAATATTACGCAAAGAGTGTTAAAAAACAATGACTTGCAAAGATGACGTTGAGGCTCCTGATCTGCAGATTTACTAGTATATAGAAAATATTGGTCTGTCAGTTAGTTATTTATTTAAAGACGACTTTGTTTTCAGGAATATTTTACAGTTGTAAATGCCTAAAGTAGTTAATCCGAGATAGAAGCATGACTTACAAAACAGTAGAGTAACAGTAGAGTTTTAGAAATAATCCTTAATAAGGCTTTACATGTTATAAGAAAATGTAACCAGCATGTGAAATTCCAGGCTTCTACCCTGAACGGTTTCACAGAAATCGAAATTTTAGAACTTTTTTGTTTCTACATTTTTTTAAATTTCGAACTTATTAGAAAATGTTCCCTGAGAGCATTTATGTTTTAAAAGTAAAAACCATTGCAAATTTCAAGTTGATACCCTAACAAAATTTCATTTAAATTTAAATTAGAATATTTATAGATATTTTTCTACTCGTTTGACATTTTAAAATTGAGATTTATATATTTTTTCGAAACTGGTCTTAACGAGCATTTACATCTTAAAAAAAAAAAAAAAAAACGCCTTGCCAAAACTCAGTTTTCAATCTTGAGCGATATCACAAAAATCCAAATTTTAGAACGTTTCTGGCTGGTGCCCATTTCATATTTCGAGTTTTCTAGGAACTGTTCGCAGTGAACATTTACGTCTTAAATGTCACCTCACAACCATGTCCTACGGATTAGAATTCTAAATAAATCGTAATTTAGAACGTTTTTAGAAAGCTTTCTACTGATTTTACTTTAAAAAATATTTATTTTTTTTTAGAAATAGTTTTTAACGAGCATTAATATCTTAAAAGTTTTGCCTTTCACTATATCAATTTTTAAGTTTCTCGCCTCAATGTGTATCACAAAAAAAGCAATTTTGGAATGATTTTGGCTCTTGCAACCTTTTTAAATTTTGAATTTTTTAGAAAGTTTTCATTGCAAGCATTTACGTTTTAAAAGTAACAATCATGTCAAACTTCAAGTTCATGCTCTAGCAATTTCATTCAAATCGTAATTTAGAATATTTTTAGAAAGCTTTCCGCTCATTTCACCCTTTTAAATTCCGATTTATTTAGAAACAGTTTTTAGTGAGCATTTACATCTTATAAGTAACTACCATGCCTAATTTAAGGATTCTATCAAGAACTGTATCACAGAAATGAAAATTTAAGAATTATTTCGCTGATGCACCCTTATAGTTTACTAATTTATTAGAAAATGCTCTGCAAGCGTTTATGCCTTAAAAATAATAATCATGTCAAATTTCAAGTTCCTAGCTCAAACAATCTCATTAAAATCATAATGCATACCGTGTTAGAATGTTTTCCGTTCTGTTCAAATTTCGATTTTTTATAAACAGTTCTTAGAGAACTCTTTAAACTTACCGTTATGCTAAAATTCAGGACCTATCCCGAACGGTATTACACAATTCGTAATTTTAGAATGTTTTTTACACCTGCATATATTAAAATTTTGAATTTTTTAGAAACTGTTTTGTGGGATCTCTTACACCTTAAAAGTAAAAAGCATGCCAAATTTCAAGTTTCCAGAATTAACAATTGCAGATAAATTATAATTTTGAACGTCTGTAGAACGCCTTTCTATCATTTTGAACTTTTAATTCCTACTTTTTTAGGAACTGTTCTTAGCGAGTATTAGAAAGTAAGCACCTTGCCGAATTCTCGGTTTCTCTCCCGAACGGTATCACAGAAATTTGAATTTTAGAAATTTTTTGCTCTTGCATTTTTTTCCATTTCGAATTTGTTAGAAAATCAGCCGTCTCTGGCGATGAGTTTGGTCACCTTTAAATGTATTCTAACAAGGGAGGTCTCCATACGGGCACACTCCGAAAAATCTGAAAAAAATTATAGAATGTTCTTCTCATAAGGATATATATGTTTATAAAAAAATTCGGCGGAACCTCGATAGAGCGTCCGTAAAAAATTAATGAAAATTTCATTATTTGACGATTTAACACCGGTTCGCGATGAAATAAAATGTCAAAAAATACTTTTAAAATCAAATACTTTTTAACGTAAAATGTTTCATTATGATCTTGTTCAAATTCAATTTAAATACTTTTAGTTTTGTCAGTGTTAGTTTGTTTTAACAGTAGATTTGTCATATATATATATAAAACAGGCGAATTTTTGTAAGATCCAACCCAAAGGGAAAATATTGTTTATTGGGCCCTTATAAAAGTAAGAGAGGCAGCGACATTTTTAACTTAATCATTTTATATACGCTGATTTTCAAATGTGTTGCTGATCTTACTTATTAATTCCAAAAAAAAAAAAAAAAAAAAAAAACTCCGTCAGCTGTCGCAACAGCAGTGAATGAGACTATGGTAACCGAAAAATTCCTCCTTCAAACGGAAAAGTGTGGCAATCCGATTACAGAAGATCGTAACCGTCCGTGATAATTCCATTAAATCTTCCGTAACCAGATAACCTTTTAAAACAGAGCAGATTACCATGTTTTTTTATCTGTGAAGTCTCAATGGGGGTCGGTAAGCGTAGTTCACAAGGGCAGAGCCCCAGGGGCGCGCCGACCCAGTGTGCAAAGTGTGCACCGCACACAGGCGCCAGAATACTAAAGGCGCCAAATATTTTAGGCGAAGCTGAAATATTTGAATTTTTTTTATTTAATTTAAATTTATTAAACTCGAAAGTGGTTTATTTCTGATACATTTATGAATTTATTTTTATTTTAAAAATATATAAAATTTGCAGATGTTTTTCAGCGGCGTAGCTTTAGGAGGGATGGGGGGGGGGGGTCTCAAGCCGAAAGGCGCCAAGGTGTCGAAAGATAAGTTGAATGTTAACGGCCGAAGGGCGCCACATAAGTTTTAACGGCGCCTTCAAGCGACTGAAATACATTAAAAAAAAGAAGCTAGAAACTTTACAAATTCGGAAAGGAAACCGCGAATGCCGTGTTGGGCATCCCTGCTCTAGATCAGGCTTTTCCAACCTTTCCGAAAACAGGATGCGCATTGCAGCTGGTGGCAAATATGGATGGACTCCATTATTCAAATGATTGAAAATATGTAACACTTGTATCTTATTGTAGTATTGGTAGCGATAGACATACTGACGATCAGGGCTTAATTTCTAATAAAAAAGTACCGGAGCCCTAGTATTTTGCGGTACCGCTACTAACAACCGTACCGTTCCCCCCGCCCCCCCCTGTCACTCCAATCTGCATATTTATATATCGTACATTATTTGCAAAATTTAAAGCATTTTTTTTATTTAGCAAAATAAAACTAGTATGTTGTGGCCATCACAAAACTTTCTTCTATCTCATACATGTCAATGCTTCAAAATTCGCTATCACAGTGCCGAATTAAATGGCAATCTGTGCTCATCATGAGAATTCTAAAAAGATGAAATTCCGTGCATTAGTTCTCGAGGTGTCGCTGAAATCGTGTAAATCCAGCAAAATGCAGCAATGCAGCACCACCTATTGGGTTATTTACACCCGAACCTAATTATCATCAACTTATGTCAACGTCTAACTGAATATGAAGTTTGAGGAAAATTCGTGCATTAGTTCTTGAGATAGAGCTATTGCGCAAATCATGAAAAATGCAGCATAGCAGCGCCACCTGTTGAGCGATTTACACCAAAAACTAATCAGCACCAATTTTCATCAGGGACAAAGTTGGGCAGTATCGAAAATACATGTATTTGAAATACATTTTCAAAATACATTTGTATTTTGTATTTTAAACGGACTAAAGGAAAGTATTTTGGTAATGTATTTTGAAATGATTTTTCCAAGTATTTTGTATTTTAAAAATACTCAAAATACATTTCTGTCGATTTCAAGCTGCTTTTAATCACAAAATTTAAGATTCACAAAAGCAAAATACGTGCCTGACTGTTTTGTTTCGTCTTAGGATTATAATGAATGCATCTGCTCTGCTGAAGTATTTTTGCTGAATGATTACAAAACGTTCTAGTTTTTATAGTTCTAACGTTGCTATGAGAATGAAAAACTACTGTGTGATAAACAGGAAGAATCCTTTAGAGTTTTGCTGTGTATTCTATTTTTTAAATACGATAGAAATATACTGCAGTTAGTTATTTAGGAGACTCATGAAAGAATGACTCAGCCCCCGCTGGTAATGTATCAAGTGAATTAATTATTTGGGATAATACAGTTGCGCTGTATTAGGCGGGAATTTTTTAAAAAATAATTTCTGTCGATAATGTTGTTAAAAAGTTAACGCATCATTATGCATGTGGAAAACAAGGTCTACTTTTATAAGTGGAACTTTTCAAGCCACAACTAACTTTAAAACTCATTTAAAGGTAAGATTTTTGGTTTTATAACTGTTATGCATTGATTGAAACATTATTTTTTATAGCTCCTTTGTATTCATTGTATTAATGTTCAGGTATAATTTACCCCACTCGTGATATTTATTAAATGGAGAATGAATTTTATTACATAAATATAGTTCTATTTATTGATATATTTATTATTACAAATACAGTATGTATATGTTTAAATACAGTTTTACAATATAAATGAATGAGATATTCAATACGTTATGAAAATTTAAAGTCATTTTAATAAAATCACTTATTCAAGATTGATGAAACTTTAAGACAGACCACGACGAAGAGCGATGCATTGATTACAGGCACTTTTAATTTATTAAACTCTAAAAGATCATTACTAAAGCTCACTACTAAAAGAAAAAAATAAGAAAAAACATTATTTGGTGTCATTTCCGCATATTATGATATTCCTAGGTCTTAAACAAAAACATTTAGCATGTTGTTTATTTTATATTTCTCTTTAAATTATTTCTTATTTTTTATTCATGTGAAGCACTCATATTTGAGTTGCAGTGAGCGAGGCATTAATGAACTATCTATGTATATATATATATATATATACAGACTTCCAACAAAGGGGGTTATGCAATTCGTGTATATCCATGCATAACTCTTGAACTGATGCTACGATTTTCAATCTCGCTCACTCTTCTACTTTTTTTTTTTTTTTTTTTTTTTTTAAGAAAGGGTTTAGTTTGAAGGTGACAACGTTTCGATTTTAACAGGACAATACTATAAACCTTTTTTTGGTTTTATAAGCATTAACTTTCGTAAAAATGAAGCTATCATCACGAAATTTTAATATATCATCCATCGTGTACTGCACTTCAAAATGAGCGATATTAAATAGCTAAGGAAATTAAGTAAAATGAACGTGAATTACTGTTCTGCACCAAGTAAGTAACCAGATTTTACCCGAACGCACATCAACCAGAGATGCCGTTTGGGTCAGGTGGAAGCTCATTCTTTCATTGTGGGTCGGGTTCGAGTTGGTTTGACCCTAATTCGAGTTCTGGTCTGTTCTAGTTGACACTTGCGGGATGGGTTTGAAACAGTGCTGAAATCGTAAGAAAAAAGTCACGGTTTCCTGCGGATTCAGTTCCAGCTGAAAAAATTGCACTTTTAAAATCCTTAATAAGAGTTGTCGGGAGGGGGGGGGGGGAATCTATGTTCTTAATATCCTCATCTGAGCAGTCTCTCTTAGGCTGTGAAAACAGAGGTAGGCGCTGGAACTTTATTGATTAAACAGAGAGTGTACAGAGCTTCTTAAAAATAATCCAGATGGTATACGGCGTATATCTCCGTATATCCTCCACTACATCGCTGGTTTGTTAACCTATTTTAAAAATAAACTTCACTATATTGTTTAAAATGAAAAAAACTATTATTTTGTCTAACTGTTACTACGCAAACATACACGGCCCGAAATAACAGGTCTCGGCCCGAGCCCAACCCGTAGAAAAATCTTTTTAGCCCGTCCCGTCCTGTACAAAAAAAATAAATAAATAAATATTGGCACAGCCTGGTATAAAAGCTAAAAGTTCGACCCGATCCCAGCTCGTACAAAACCTTGATTAACCCGCTCCAACTGAATTTCAACAAAATATTGATTTTTACGCCAATATGGTTAAAAATCGTCTCGTATGAGGAATTCTGACAGAAAATACTCATTTTAGCTTTTTTTCATGTTTATACTTTTCATTTTTAAGAAAACATGCTGGACTGCGATATTTATCTTTTAAATGTATCTGTATTTGTATGGAAAAATCTTAGCTATCATTTAAAATCTAATCCACATTCCATGGTGTGGAGACTTAAATATATGAAAAATGCTATAGCATAAAATCTTCCAAGACGGAATCGACAGGAAAGGAGAATATCCGTTATAGACAGGTTTCGTTCTTAGCAGGTACATAGTTTGTTGGAAATGTATTCTTTTCGCGCGTGTTATTATATTCATTTTGCATGGATCAACACATTTTTCAGTTTTACACATGATTCGTCTTAGGCAGGTTCTTTTTCAGTTTCTTTTTCTGTGCTTTAACTTCATTGCCTAGAGATACTATATGTACTATTCTTTAAAAATAATAAATTTAGCAATTTAATTGTAGAATAATGGCGATTTTTAAAAATATACATTTTGTGCAAAAACTGTTGGGCCGTGCCAGATTTTACTGATTTTTGCATAGGCCAGACCGGGCAGGGACGGTCCAAACATTTTCATACGTGTTGGGTCGGGACCGAGCTTGAAAATTTTGGACAGTGCAGACCTCTATGAAGAATGAAGTTCAGAATCTTGATTATCCCCACCAGTTCTTTTTTATTGTAAATTTTGCCATATTTTATCAAGACGTTTTCTTGATCCAATTAGGCCAAATTTTCTGTTATGAAAAACCGATGATAAAAGATTAAAAATTCTGTATAAGATGCTCATCCCCAAGGGACTAAGCCTCGATTCAGCCCGTTAAAAAAGAAGTCAGGCCCGGACCGGAAAGAATGATGTCGAGGTCCTGACCGGCCCAAGCCTTCAGAAAAACATAAAACCCGTCCCTGACCCGGAAAGAGTGAAATCCAGGTCCGGCTCGATCAGAGTGTTCTGAATGAAAATTGGCCTGCCAGGCACGGCCGGTGCAGACCTGTAACCTTATGCCCAAACTTTTAAAATTTTAAATGTATTTTGTATTTTCAATGTATTTTGAAAATACATGTATTTTGTATTTGGATATTTTAAAATTCGAAAAGTATTTTGTATTTTGTATTTTAGGTTCTAAAACTAATGTATTTTGTATCGAAAATGACTTTTCGATGTATTTTGCCCAACTCTGATCAGGGACTACCTGAATATAAATTTTTATTAAATTCCGTTCTTTAGTTCTTGAGCTAGAGCGCCCACAAAATTTGTGTCACACACAGACAGACTCACAGACAGACATTTTGTAAAAACATGTTTCTCGTGTTCTCTGACCCCTAAAACGTGTAAATCCATCGAAAACCGGAATTCGAAAATTTTCATGAATCCAATACTTTCCTCTTGTAAAGATAGAAGAAAGTAAAAATTAAATAATATCTATCAGCATTCAGCATATACTTAGCTGTCAACTATTCCACTTTCTAGTTATCACTCCTTTTAAATAGTAATCTTTGCCTAATTTTAATGTTAATTAATTGCAGAATTCTTCGATTAAATATGGTAAGGATTATGATTCGGAAATAGTGTTAACACAAAAAAGGATAGTTTGCAGATACGCATTTTTAAGAAAAAAAAATAAAATGAAATTTACCGAAATTAATATTTATTTGCTGAAAAATGGACTAATGTTTTTCAATTTCCTATAAAAGGTGCATATCTTAAACTATAATCGATTCCTTCTGATTAGCAGTAGCAATCTTTTGTGGTGAGTCCCTGAAAATCAGATTAGATTAAAAATTTGACACAGTTATCGGAAAGATTCGGTGCTTTTATACAAAAAAGGGGAAACACTGCTTGATTGCTTTCTATCAGAATAACTATGCATGGCAATTATATCTACTTACAAATGAAATTGACTTCGTAAATCTGCAGTGCAGAACCTTAGCATGGGCAATGTTCATGATACAAAATAAATAGAAAAACCACTAACGTGTCTTTTATACTCGTACGCAATAGAAGACAAAAAACCTCAAACTGATGCTCGTTGGCTAAAAACAGAAAATATTCTTTTCAGGTTAGATATGATATCTAAATATTAGAAAAAAAAAGCCAATAAAAAATTACCCTACTGTCACAAAAGAAAATCGAACTGAAAGCAAATTCATCATTCAGTCTCTTGAGTGGCGCCGTATCAACACGTCGCCGACATAAATATGAATGTAATTAATTTGAAATAGAAAAATATGATTTCTGTTTTCCCTTCATTTTGATCAAAATAGCATTAAAATGATTTGAAATAGAATATAACACGTAATTTTGAAGGAGGAAAGGGTTTTTTCCCCCCTATACATGAATAAATGCAATTTTGAATGTAATTGTATTGCACAATGATAAAGCAACATAAGCCCCAGGTTATGCACGGTTCCCATGTAAATTACCGAAAAAAGCACAAATTAATCGGCTACATATAACTGAAACAATAAATAAGTAAAACAGGATATAATTTAAAATGCAATGCTTAAAAAAAAATTAAACGCGCCATTCGATTCCTAACCAATTTAATAGTCACGCCTATCATTTTATGCTTTTACGCATAAAAATGAGCCGATGAATATGTAAGAAAGTTTCATGTTGTTCAGGAGGTAAAAAAATTTTTTAGAACAACTTCAAACTGAATTACGTTTCATGGAAATTTCAATTGTATTTATTAGATTTGCTTTGAACAAAGAATAATCGGTCAAGTGCGAGTTTTACTCGCGTACAAAAAGTTCCGTACAATAAATTTAAGCGTTGACTTTGTAAAAAACTTGCCATTGTTCTATTAAATATTTATCAATAATTGAATTCAATTGGAATGAAAAGGGTGACTATTTATTGTTATGATTCGCCTTACCTAAAACAAATACCTTGTACAAAGTTTAAAGTTGACATTGTGACAAATGCGCCTTGAAAGGATGTTGCAAAGTTGCATCGCCGCCTTGATCTGTGATGCCTTTATCTAAAAAGGTTATTAATTAATATCTGCTAATTATCCAATATCCTTTTTGAAAATTATTATCAGCAATCCTTGGATGATTTCGTGACGATGAGTACCTCGAACTCCCCCTAATTTCCTCACTGAGCGCCCGCAAAGTAAAGTTTATGTATAACGGAAAAGTGCGATTTTCTGAAAAACTATATGACCTAGGATAGGGTTGGCGAACCTATGGCACGCGTGCTAGAGTTGGCACGTAAGACAATTTCTCTGGCACGCGAAAAAATATATTTTATAATTATTATACAGATGAAATTTAATTTCTATTATAATGAATAAAATTTTGTTTCATACGGACAGACTATCACAAATAAGGCAATTATATTTGCATGAAAAGAATTTTCTTTTCTTGCGATGCTATGCAGCGTTTGCGACATGTATTTTGCCCTTCTGTATGATTTTTATAATGCTGTATTTTTCAAATTAATTTTTTTAGACAGTCCCTTCAGTAAAATGGCAAATGGATCCAATTTATAAAACTATCAAAATATGAATCAGATATAAAGCATTCTCCATCGAACATACAACAGTAAAAATCTCATCAATAATTTATTGATACAATGCTTAATACAACTTGGATAATCATAACTAGATGCATAAAGAATAAGGTCAAAAATTTCTAAAATAAAATTTCGTATTTTTATTTCCTTATCATAGTGAAAATTATTACATAAATGAATCATATTTACGAATTAAAATTTTAATTTAATGGTTTATTCAAATATGCAGAGAAATAGCATCTGATTTTTTAACTAGTGTTTTGTATAAACATCGTACTTTTCAAAATTATTTTATGTCAAAATGTGGCACGTTACACCATTGATAGATATTGTTGGTGAATTTTTGGCACGCTCACGTAAAAAGGTTCGCCGATCCTGACCTAGGATAATGCTGCTTACTTGCTTAATGACAAAATTATTTTGCGTTTGCGTATTCGGGATAGAACATAATACAGTGAAACCTCTCTGTAAAGGCTACATACCGTTCCATCGAAAATTGGCCCTTATGAGGGGTGGCCCTTGAATAGGGGTGACAAAAAAACAACAAAATAAGGAAATCACAACCTATGTAGGTGGAAAAACTGTTTATTAACATTTTCAAAGTCTATATATATGATTGAAAACATTTTCTATTGAATTTTGTTTACTTTTCATAATTTTTTCACAGACAATTTTGGTTTCTCAGGATTTTTTTACTTTATGGAACAAATTACTTAAATTTGCATAATTTATTAATGCCTTAGAATGAGATATTAGTTCATTTATTTATGCTAGCGTTTTTACACACAAGTGCAAAAATTGTGCTTCAATATGCATTCACAGTTTTAGTAAATGTGGAATCAATTTTTCTAGATAACCTGTTATCCTTTGTGGGCCCACAACAAAGGGTCAAGTTTTCCCTCCAACCCAACCCCTACAGGTTGAAAGGTCTCACAAAGTGTGAGGAACACATGTTTGTCGTCCTTCGTTGTGTTTCTAAATCCTCCCCATCTCCCCCTGCCTTCTGTGTTGCAAGTGCAGTTGTCTGCTGAACTCTTACCTTTTGGTTCAGAAATTCAATACACCTGTTTAAGATTTAAGGCACATGTGAAAAAAATGGCCTTTATGAGGGGTAGGTGCGGCCCCTAATAGAAGTAAATTTAGCATTATGTCTATAGGAAAAATTTTCGTTCCTAAAAATATTGGCCCTTAACAGAGGTGGCCTTTGAATAGGGGTGGCCTTTAAAAGAAGTTTCACTGTATTAATTTTCAGCAACAACAAAAAAATATATATATATATATATATATAATTGAAATCAAAAAGATAAAAAAATACGAAAAAGAAGAAAGGGTTAAGCATGTGACAAGATAAAGATACGTTTTGACAATTATTATATAAGCAGCATAGCGGTTCTATATTTGCTAATGTAAAACCAATCGTTCTAGGACGGGGGAAACATTTAAAAATGCACTCCTAATTATGATTTACGTGTGGTAATTGTTTAAATCGCATCTTACAATAAAAAAAATTATAGTTCGCTCCGTAATTAGAGAAAATATTTTTCTACCTTTATGTATATTTACCGTATTACGAGCACCCCTTTCCTTGTGTCATGGTGCTACCATTAATTATTTGAACACATTTATATTTCTTAATTAAAGTTTGTTTGAACTGCTTTAAGTACAAATATAAATAAAGACGAGCGCTTAAAAATTCGGGGAGAGATGGTAAAAGCTAATTTCTTAGGAGGTATGCCATTGTGGTGGGAGGTAGCAAGCAGCGGAAGCACCCATTTTTTAGGGATGTCCGTTATTTACATAGCTGTCAACATTCCTTATTTTTAAAGTCAAACAAAAATATTTTGAACAAGAAATTTAATTTATTAAATAAAATAAAAAAGAACCCCATAGAAACAAGGCACATTTCATTAAACAAAATTTCAGGTTCAAAATTTGTTTATTTGACCTGGAGAAAAACCCGGAAAGTTGGCTTGGCAGGTATGTATTTATAGTTATTGAATTTTTTTTTTTTTTTTTTGGGGGGGGGGGGTGTAGGGAGGAGGGGTTTGGGTATATGGGGCGCTAAGTGAAGTTCTGTACACAGGCGCCGGATAGTTCTGGCGCGCCCCTGCAGAGCCCCCTACTTAACAAAACATAAACATAAAATGATAACGATATATATCAGTTTTAACAGCATTTTAAGATAGCAACCTTTCATTATTATGTGTTTTGTCTAGCTACTAAATCCAAATATAAAATAATTCTGTGAAAATTGCGGATTATACCTCCTTTATACATAAGGAAGAATCTAATAGGAATAATTTTCTAAAGTAAGCAAAAATAGATTAGTTTTTAAAGAAAATAATAATGTTTTATTTTTCTATGTAGACTGGAGGTATAATATCTGCAGAAAAATCTCACGCAATTCTTATACCTAAAATATCTGGAGAGTTGGTAAAGAAACAGAGTGACATTAATTCATCCGCTCCTTGTGAAGAGACGTATGAAGCATCGTCTGGAGAAAAAACTTCTTTGTTGGAAAGCGTTCGAGGAATCGCCACTCTCAATACCAATCCTGTATTCGTACTTATCAGTGTATGCATGGCAATATACACCATAATAAACATCACTATTTGTATCACCATCGTCGATTACGGCAAAGATAAGAGAATTCCAGAATCATGTGGAATATATATCGTTAATTCTATGAATGCTGGCGGTTTAATAGGTAAGAAAAGGAAAAAATGCTTTTTTTACACTCTTTTATTTAACTCGACAATGGTTTTTCTATGTAAAAATGGAATTTTGTAATGGATTTTTAATCCATTTTCTGGTACTCTAGAATTATATTTTGAAATATTGTAATAATATTATTTCACAATCTTTAAATTATCGAAAACATCAATCAACTACTAGAAAACAGGAATTCTGCTTTTCATAATTTAATGTCACCCCCAATGAAAAGAAAAAAAAATATTAATATACAGGTTAAAAAAAAAAAAAAAAATAGAATAAAACGCGCCAAGTAAAAAAAAAATGGAATAATAGAAAAAAAGGGATTGCGAAAAAAGGTTTTCTATGTATCGCTTACACAAAAAGTAATACAGGATAAAACTTAATATTATAAGAGTCTACATAGTTTGTCGAATCTTTTAGCACATGATTTTAACCTAACATATGGGAGTAGCTTATTGTGATACAGTTTGTTACTATACCACGACGATGTCATTATTTTACTTTTTTTTAGGTACACTGTGCTTCGGATGGGTAACCGACAAGAAAATTTTAAGCATGTCTACCTGCTTAGCGATGACTTTCATACTGCAAACAGTGATTATCTTTCTGTTGCCACTTGTTATGAACCTTTACCTTTTAATGTTGTTGCTGGCACTTTATGGAGTAACAACGGGAATAGTTGCGACACATTCTCCACTTTTGATCTTACGTTATGTAGACAGGAACTTGCAATCTGTTGCGATGGGATGTGATGGATTTTTATCCGGGATCGTTTCTTTTGCAGTTCCAAAAATTGTAGGTAAGTCAGTATCTAAAGATGTAATTTCTTATTTACTAGTAGTACTGAATTCTATAACCAAAATAGGCTGGGTGCCAGTAAACATCAATAGGGTAAAGTGCCCATATATCGTTCCATTTCCCAATTTCGTCCCCCTTAACGTTTCCGCTTCTGCGAAAGTGGTGCCACTTATGACGCAAGGCACAGGGGACGGATGTTAAAAGGGGTCAGTATCGAATGTTTCGATCGCCAAGACGCATACATAAATTAAAGACGCCGAATTTCCTATTTTTAGAAGATCTGAGTTCTTATTACGTCGTTTGTAAAACGTTATTTACTGTGCTGTAAGTATTATTTCTTATTTATTGCATGTATTTTACGTAGGTAAGATGCTGACAGTAGCATACAGTGAGTTTTAGGACGCTCAGGTCATCTTACGGGAATTAAAGCTCCGCCATATTGGGAAGTAGCGTGGTCCCAATTTCGTCCCCCTTGCAGTTCTTATTTTCGTCCCGGGGACGAAATTAGGAATGCTTTTCATGATAATTTTTTCAATTTTTTTCCTCATATTTGGATGGCTAATGTTTCGTTATGTTATTCTTCCACTGATAATTAGCACATTTCTTTGTGCCTTATTTTAATCTAAATTAAATTACTTACTCATTTAGAAATAAATTTTGATTTAGTTATAAGTTAAGTCTCGGCGTATTGGATTTTTTAAATGGGAAGAAATTGCGACCATTTTTTTTTTCTTTTGCATTTTTTAGATACTTTTGAAAAAACAATTTTTCGCATTGTTAAAATTTTTTTGTACGATATTTGCCTATGTTTCTATGTGCGTGGGTAGTTAGTCTATGTGAAATCCAATTTTGTTAGGTTTTCACTGAAAATTACAACATTTAGGGCCTAAAAGTGACTTGGGGAGGGGGGACGAAACATGGACACTTTACCCTACCTAAATTTTACAGAACCCAGTGTCTGATTTTAATTATTCAGTAACAAATACAAGGTGTCCCACTTAAAATAGCCAGACACATACTGATATTTTTACTTCGAAATATCAAATGTCGAATTCAGTCTTCTTTGTTTAAGAATAACGTCCACTTCAAGCGCAGCACAACTCTTTGAAATTCCGTTGCAATATCTTATCTTTTGTTAAAGTATGTCTTCGTGTGTTGAGTATTACAAAATTAATAATTTTATTACACTATTATTTAAACGAGGTGGAATCCGCCGAACTTCGACGAAGGAAAATGTTCAAGAAGGAACTGTTTCATTGATTTATAATCAACCTACAGAATTAGTTACAATAGAAAATGCATCTTAAATTGGTTAGTCTAACTCTCAAACAAATAGTATTATTTTAACCTAAAATTAACAAAATACTATCTATCTATATTATAAAGGACAAACATATCTGTGCGTAACGCATACGTCATTCTGCGAATGGCAACACTTTGAAATTTCAAATGAAATTTCAGTTTTGCAATTTTCGCTACTGCAAATTTTTAAACTTCTAAACATCGCACAGTTTCAATTTTTACACCGTCGTATTGGGAGAAAAAAAATGTACTTTTAAATGCAATTTGTTTGAAAGCTGTATCTCAATTTATTTTTGAGTTATTAATTTTTTTATAGTTTTTAGTACCAATTTTGTAATTGTGGCAATTGAAGTACTCCATTTCTATTAAAAGTAAAGGGGAAATAGTCATGGTTTATTTATTTTTATTGATTACATCCTTATTGATGCCATTTTCACATTACAAATAAAAGTGACTTTTTTTCTAATTTTTGAACAGAAAATGACGTCAGCCATTTAAAAAAACAAGCATTCTTCTTCATAAATCAGAAGATTGAAGAAGGTATTTCATTATTTTTTTCATTACGCTGATACTGAGTTTGAGACGCTAGGCAAAATTATTCAGTGAGTAAAAATGATGTCATATTTAAAACAAAACGATCATTTTCTTTGATAAAACTAAATACTTGACCAATAATAAATGGCCAATACTATGGCAACTAAATGCAAATTTCTGAATGGTAAATTTTCGCGGGTACTGAGATTAGAACTTAAATTTTATGCGAATGTTCTCATGAAAAGTTGTATCGGACAAACGTGACTTTAAGTTTGGAAATATGATACATTCATTAATAATGTATTGCGCGTTAAAATAATTTTCAATTGTGAATTTGAGTGGTGCGTATGTAAATTTTGAGAATGTGAAAATAACGTACAGTTTAGATTTTATGGAGGAAAATTTTATGATGTGACAAAGCGAAATCCTTTTTACTGATTTTTCACCGTAAAACTAACGCAAGAGCCTCATTCGATAACGTCAACATAATTACTCATCTTGATTACGTATTCTAATACAGTTTAATTTTTCAATAATTTAAGCAGTTGAAGTTTTTGGAAATAATATCTTGGTAATTTTAGGTTAAAATCTTTTATTTTTTGAGTTGGATAACCATTACAAGATGAATTTTTTATTGTAATTATTTTTGTAGGTTTGTTATAAATTCGATGTAACAGTTCCATTCTAAACATTTTAATTCGTAGAATTTCGACGGGTTCCAACTCGTTTCTATAAAAACTCAGTTGTCCAGGGGTCGCATTCTACAGGAAAAAATTTATTGTTCCTGTAAACTTTATAAGGAAAAATGCGTGTTTTCAAAAGCAGTACGTCATTTTCTATTCAAAATATTTTGGCGCAATATGTCCCTAATGGGATTTTGCGCCACTTAACCCTATACGAAGAAATTTAAATCATAGAAAACAAGTTGGAAATTGCTCGTCAAACGTGGCAAATGAGGTGCGTTCGTACTATAACAAGTTTTATAATTTTTTTTTTCACCGCATATTGTATTGAATGTATATTTTAGTGCAATTCATAAGTGCCTATCAATTTCATTCTGTTCGAAAGGCTATAACATCATTAAAATGCACTTGAAATATTTTTTTCCCATTGACCGTAATGTAACGGAAAACTTTTGACTGACCCTGTAATTAAATTATACATCCGATTTTCATAAAATTTGAAATGACTCGACAAAATTTTGCAACAATTATATATTTAAATTTTCAGAACATTCCGAAGGCTGTAACATCATTAAAATGCACTTGCAATAATTTTTTCCCATTGGCCGTAATGTAACGGAAAATTTTGACTGTCCCTGTAATTAAACTATACATCTTATTTTCATAAAATTTGAAATGACTCGACAAAATTATGCAACAATCATATATTTTAAGTTTCGAACGTTTCGGTTGGGTAGTTTTTGCGCTGTTATATGCGGACGGACAGACAGACAGACGGACTGACAGACGGACTGAGCGACGACTATAGGTGCTACGTATTTATATAATTACGAACGCCCCTAAAAAGGAAAAATATTTTCTTTTTTAATGTTCATCAAAAAATGGCACGAATAAAGATAAATAAACCTTATTATTTTCTCAATTCTGCAATAATAAAAGCTATCTAATTATATTATAAAATTTTTTTAATTACAAATTTTATGTATTTATGTTTAGCTTTTTAGTATTATAACCACCCAAAAAATTATCACATTAGGATTATAATTTCAGGATATATTAATAAAAATATTAAAAGATAATTTAATGTTAGAAGCTCTATAAATTTTGAATGTTTATAATTCAAAACCATATCCTTCAAATGACTTGAAATTTCGTTTCTAGGCATAGTATGCAAACCGAAGTTAAAAAATATATTGTTACAATTGGGTGTTGCTATTGAAAAAAAAAAACAATGTTTGGTCTAGATTTGATTTGTAGATGGTCCCCTAAACAAATTTTATATTCGTCATTGAAAAGTAGACATTATTTCTAATAGTTTGTCACCAGGAACATTCTTCTATTATAATTAATTGCAGAGTTATTAAAGTGTAATAACTTTTTTTCCGACGACTGTGCATATTTCATTTTTTCCCTTTCCTTTCATCAGTTACCTAGCAACTGTATTTAATCCTAATAATATTATTATATAAGTATGAATATGTGTATAATGTTTGAGTCAAGCCAACGTCAAAACTGATGAATTAATGCATTTGTATCTTTTCAGATAGGTGGATTTTAACCCAATAATGAAAATAAGCTATGTTTTATTTATTTTATTTAAATATTTTGTTTATAAATTCAAAAACTTATTATTTTTATTGAGAATTAATTGACATTTTTCTTTAAAATTAATAATATTTCTTTATCGTCGCTAAGAAAATCAAAACCTGGAATAATAATTTCTTTTAAAAAATTTATTTTTAATCTGGTTGTTGCGATCTTCAGCATTTTTTTCTTTTCATTACTTGAATGCTACTGGTGGAAAAGTGATAATTTTACATGCATTATTTTTATAATTTTTTTTTTATTTTTTATTTTCTGAGTTTTTTTAAACGATATTTTTCTGTAGATGTAATATTGAGTAAATATATTTAATTTTTTCTTAAAAATTAATAATATTTCTTTATCGTCGCTAAGAAAATCAAAACCTGGAATAATAATTTCTTTTAAACAATTTACTTTCAATCTGGTTCTTGCTATCTTCAGCATTTATTATTATTATTATTATTACTTGAATGCTACTGGTGGAAATGTGATAATTTTACATGCATTATATATATATATATATATATATATATTTTATTTATAACTTGCCGCCTCTGGCGACCAGTTTGGTCGCCCTTAAATGTATGCTAAGAATTGAAACATGTTACTTTTATTTATAATTTAATTTATTTACTTAATCTTTCGCCAAAACGGAAGATTCTGACCAAGAAATGAAAAATTCTTTAAGATCATGGCAGCATTTCGTAATTTTTTAATGTTATGATTTCACCTTTCTTGTCAAAAACCACTTTACTCATTTAGGCATTTTATTTCATGTCCGTCTGCATATCAATTGTAATACGTTCATTAATGCGGAGATTTTAACATATTAAGTAATCTTCCTTAATTGTGTCCTCTGCCCATTGGCGCGTTTCAGCTAATACGACCCCTAAGGGATCCAGCATCAGGGTCAACAAAACTACTGTGAATTTATCATTTAAATTGTAAAATTTACTGAGAAATGTTCGTAGCCTGCATCTCAAAGAAAATATTTATGTATAATTCCATATTACAATTTTGATGCAGCTCTTTCATCATCAAATAAGCACTAAATTGTATTATCTACTTTGGAATCAACGGGAAATGGAAGTTATAGTGCAAGCAAATAGTATATTTTCGAAATATAGCAAATAAATTGTTTTAATACGATTAAATAAGAATAATAATAATAAATGATTCACGTTCAATGAATAGCGAGCTCAATTTTAAATCTAAAATTTATTTCCTTGGCTCATAAGCGAATGACGTCACGAACAAAGCTGCATTCTGCCTCCTGATTTGACAACTATAATAATCAATATCTGGTTAATTATTTAAAATTCCTCTCTCAAGAACTCGCTTTACGAATGATTACCTTCATGGTTTAATATTTTTAATCGCCAAAATGAACGAATCGCTATTGTTTGTTTACTTTGGTGGAATGAGATATTGAGTTGTCAGCTTAATTTCAACTGATGTTGTCTCAGAATATATCCATATTTGAATGTAATTTACCGCTTAAACATCAATTTTTTTTTTGTACTACTTAGTTATCCCGACGACCAATTTTGCTAAATTATATAAATCGCCAAACCACTCGCCAAATTATACAAAATTGGCATAATCTTTATTTTTAAATAACGAAAAAACAAATAAATTAGTATAACATTAATAAAAATACAACTAGAACGTCGAACTAAAAATCAGTTGATGACGTAAATACGTGTAACATGCTTAAAGTAAAGTGAATGTGACATTTACGATCAACCATTATTGGCATTTAATCTTATAGTTTGGCGATAGATTTTTGGTTGACGGGATAACCAAGTAGTACCAAGTAGTAGTAATTTAAACTATCTTTCGAAAAATTTAACTTTTGTGCAGTTTTATTGGAAAAAAATAATTTTGATTAAAAATGGCTGCTTATCATATGGAAAGCGAAGCTGTCAGCCCGTATTTGGAGATAACAGTGGCACAGATATCATATATTATGATATCTCGCCCCATATTGGAGCGATTTTTTCTGAGGCCAATGTCATGTACGCAACGGGTTCTTAACTGGCGCCAAAGTGTCGTTATTTTGTTTGATATGGTAACCCGGATGTTGTTGTTTATGCCGTTGATGTTTCCGCCAAATTGGCGTCGGAAAAAATCGCGATATGACATCTGTGCCATAACAGTCACATGAGTTAAACTTTTATTATTAGAGTTGAAAGAAATGTAGTTTAAATTAGTTTGATATATGTGTTTTAAATGAAAGTTATGTATTTTAAATGAAATGAGTGATAAGTTTATATTTTAAATGAAATGATGGCGATGGAACAATATTTGGCGATTTATCACCTGCGTCTTTTTAATATAAAAGTACCGAAATTGTCGTTTGGCGTATTAGAAGTGAAGCGCTCATCCCGGAACTATTGATGACAGTCAAATGCTTTCCGCTTTTATTATTATTAATAATTGTCTGGGTTTTTTTAAACGATACTTTTCTGTAGATGTAATATTGAGTAAATATATTTTTTATGCATTTTTATATGTTTTAAGATGTATATAACATTAACGTTTATAATATAATGTTATTGTTTAATTTCACATATATAATAAATATATAAAATTATAAAGACATATATGTCAAATGGCCAAACTCATATTCTTTATACTTATTTTAATAGATCTTGATTAAATGTACAGTATATACAAGGATGGTTGGGATTTTACAGACGCGGTCGAGGCATTGCACGACTGTTACCATGAGTAGGTTGAAGTCGTCTGTTCAGACAAAAAATTTTGGACAGTATTTAAGTGAAAATACTTGCTGAGCAAGCTATATTTCAACAAGGGAATTGTGCAACGTGGCTAATTTTATGGCTTGCCGTAAAACGCTGACACAATCCTTTTCCTTGTTAGAGTACTTCTGCACTGTCAGCTCCATTAACTGCTGACTTTGCCTGTTACCATATATGTGCTGTTTCTGGATGTTTCTATGCATCACTGCTCTCGGTCGATGACCTAATTCGTCACAGACATATATATAAGTATAAAGTATTTATACTTACATATATTGTTTGTGTATATAATTACATGCATAATATACATAAAAATAATACATATATAACGTTTATAATACAAAAATATATGTTTATAAAAATTTAAAACCATGTTTTTCTGCCATCTTGAAAAATTTGGTAAGATGCTAAAACGACCTTTTGGCATCATTTTGGATTCCTTCACTAATCGAGCCAACCAGAACAGGATACGGAACTCTTCCCTAGGATTCTCCCAGCGTCCTTTTTTCATTTTACGAAGAAAGGTTAGTCGATTTCCACGATTTTACTTGACCCTCTTTTTTTCATTGGTTGAAAATTAATTTTCGCAAATGTTTATATAGATCTACAGATCATATAAAGGGGTGCACAAACGTATTCGGACGACTTTCTGGCTATAGACGGCAACTGCTGAAATCTAGTTTCACTATTTCAAACGTTAAAGTTCCATTCCAGTATTTTGGAAGTGGTGGAAAGTCTTTTATAATCTATGCTTACTCTTGATTTTTCTTTCTTGTTTGAATAACTTTTTTTCTGTTTATTTAGGGTATTTCAGAGATGACGTTGGATCTTACGATGGCATGTTTTATTTGATGGGAACCATGGATGCTGTATGTGTTTGCTTTTGGATTTTGGTACCACCTTTAGCAGAATTCCAACGTAAAATAGCTAAGCAAAGTAAAATTTAACAAGGAAAAAATTAAGATGGAAGAGCATTTCAAAGAATACAAAAGCACAGAAGAAATTCATAATATAAATGGACAAAATTCAGACTCATAAAAATAAATCTTGAAGAAACAGAAGGGCTCATCCAATAATTACGTAACGAAAATTTCGTGATTTTTTTTATCCATCCATTCCCCTATGTCACAAGCAAAGTTTAGATTGATTTAGGTTTAAATGATACACGTAAAAAACACGAAAGAAAAATCATGCGCCAAGCATACACCTTTTCTAACACTTCCAAAACACTTTCATAAAACTTCACGGTTTAATAAGATGAAAGGTGATGTATAAATACACAATTTGAAAAACGCATAACACATCTGAAAATCCAATTTCAGGAATTATCATCAATAACCGAAAAAATATCTGAATTCTTTTGTATAGCCTTGTATATGATCTATAGATTTGTATATATATACTGCATAGTATACTACAATTTAGTTCAGTTAGGAAATGCATAGCACAGTTGTAAATTCTCCTTCAGCAATTTCCGTCCTTAAGCGGCAATGTACTCGAGATCTTTTGTGCAGCCCAGTAAATGATTTATAAATTTTATGCACACCAAGTATTAATTATATTTAAAAACACGTACCACAACAAAAAACGCACTTCCAGTAATTATTGTTCATGTACAGTACGGTAACCGAATCCTTTTGTATGTCCCTGTAAATGAAGGATAGATGCTAGGCACACTATATTCTACAGTAAACATTTTACAGTACAGATCAGGATATATATCAATTTAAATATGTTTTAAATATAGTGTTGATATCATAAAAATACACCTCAAATGATTTTCTCCATAGCTTGAAACGTAACGATTTATTTTTTATTTCTGCAAATGAACTAATTATAAACGCGACATACTTCATGTTCAGTTACAAACATGCCATAAGCTCATTACCATGTATATCAATTACATGCTAATCCAAATACATTTACATGAGCGATAAAAAGGGTAGATACATAGACAGATTAACCTACACGGAAAAAAAGACTTTGTTAAAAAAAAACAAAAAACTAATTGTGTCAACAAAATTTTGCCCTATCCAAATATTTTTGTTGGACTGACCAAATGATTTTGTTGGTAAGATAACATTTTATTGAACTAAGAAAATTATCATTTGGTCAATTCAATCAAATATTTGGACGGGACTATATTAACCAAGCATTTGGTTATTTTAACTAAATAGTTTTTTTCCGTGTAATTTAAAAACTTTTCAACTTTTAGGTGTCCTGAAATATGATTTATTCATGTCGAATCACTAACCTCAATATGCAGAAAATTGCATGCAGAAATGTGGCATTTGACTGACTAAGCAAAGCATAGTTAACTTAGTTTTCTCATTGAAACCAACTCTACCTTGCTGTGGGTACATCTGTTAGTTTTATTAGTAAACTATCTAACCCGCCCAACATTGTCTGGGCCTAAGATGAAAAATCAAATTAATAATAATAAAAAAAACATAGCAATAGAGAAAATGTATTATATTGAAGGATTACAAAAAAAACTGTCTAAAATTTTAAAAAAGCCACATCTCGCCATTATCTTTTATCGTTTTTAACCAGCTTGTTGTGGCCAAAATTGGCTTTTATACAGTGAAGAATTTTAACGCTTTGTGTAGTGAATTATGAATTCATGAAAATTTTATCTTCTAAAGCATTTTTTGTGAATTGTTTAAACTACATTAGAAGATTTACATAATCATTTAATAAATTTTAGAAGGATTTTAGAAAGATTGAAGTATTAATTACATTTGCATTTATAGGGATTTTGTGCAATATTTATAACCCCCACTCAAATCTTTTATTTTAAATATTTTTCTTGGTATTTTGTAGAATTAGGAAATGTACAAATATAATGGTCTTGCAATATAAATGTAGAAATATTTCCAAATTGAAGAATTCCCCTCTCCCCTACCCCCCCACCAACGTCAAGAAAGCTGAAAAGATGAAAGGCAAAAGAAATCATCCTTTTAAAAATATTTTTGTTTTGTATAACCTATAATGCTTTTGGAACAAAATAAACTAATGTATCTATAACTCATTTTAAACTTTATTACAACTAATTGATGTATTAAAATGAATTTTATAACAAGTTATTTTAATGGTACTTATAAGTACCCTCAGTAGATGAAGGGTTCATCATAAACTGCACACATTAAAATGTTTTTTAATCAGTTTTAAAACCATTTAATTGGTTTCGAAATTAATAAATAAACTAATTTTTTATAATGAAGGCATTAATATTAGGATATCAAATAGATGGAGCAGCTAGAGATTTGTAGTCGGAACTGCAAATATGTCAGCGAAATTTGAAATGGATGTGTAATTAATTAATTTAAAAATTACTACATAAAAATCCATAGCAATCGTAAAATAGAACGTTTTTAGAAAGTTTTCCAGTCATTTCATTTTTTAAATTTCAACTTTTTTTAAAAGCCATCATTAGCAAGCATTGTATCCTAAAAATAACCATCTTGCCAAATTCCAAGTTTCTAAACCCTTCGTATCACAATAATCGTAAGTTTAGAACGTTGTTTTCCCCTGCACCCTTTCAAATTTCGATTTAAAAAAACTGATGTGCGTGTGTATTTGAGCCTTAAAAGTAGCAACCATGTTATATTTCAAGTTTCTATCCTTAGCAATTCCATAGAAATCGTATTTTAGAACGTTTTTAGAACTCTTTACGTGGATTTAACTCTTTTAGATTTCTATTTTTTAAATGTGCGACTGTTTTCGTCTTAAAAGTAACAGCCATGTCCAATGTTTTTATCTTTAACAATTCGATAGAAATTGTAATTTAGAACATTTTTAGAAAGTTTTCCGCTCATTTCACCTATATTTCGAATTTTTAAAAAAACCATTCTCAGCGAACATTTGTGTCTTAAAAGTAACAGCCATGCAAATTTCAACTTTTTAGTCCCAGCAGTATCACAAAAATCGTATGTTTAGAATGTTTTTTTCCTACTGTACTCATTTAAATTTCGAATTTCAAAAAATGTATTGTGCGTCATTTGCGCCTTAAAAGTAGTTGCTATATCTAATTTCTGATTTGTATCCTTAAAAGTTCCACAGAAATCGTACTTTAGAACGTTTTTAGAACGCTTTTCACGTATTTCACATTTTAGCTTTTGTACTGCCTTTAAAAACTGTAAAAGTAACTGCCATATCAAATTTCGAGTTTCTGTCCCTGACAATTTCATAGAAATCATAACTTAGACTTTTTAGAACTTTTCTGCTCATTTCATCCTTTTAAATCTCGAACTTTTTTTAGAAATCATTCTTAGCGAGCATTTGTATTTTACAAAAATCGTAAGCTTAGAAGGTTTCTTTTTTCCCTTGTAGCATTGTAAATTTCGATTTTAGGGGCCTCAGGACTCTTAAAATTGGAAAAAATTAAAAAAAAGACCATTTTCAAAATTTAATATCTTAAAATGTATATGATTTTAAAATACAATTTTAATTGGGATGAAAAATATAAGTATGTTCTTTCATTTCATGTATGTATTTAAAAAATTGTAAGATTCAGAATTCGCATTTACAGGGGGCTCCAAACTGTCAGACATTTGTCTAGCAGAATATTGGTATGGCATCTTACGCGCAGGATTACAAAATACATTTTGCAACTAGAATGAAAATTTTAGTGCCTACTTATACTTAAGATTACAATAATCACCCTGAATCTCAATAAATTTGTATATAAAGCATTTTTATATCTTTAATACAAAGTTGTATTTAGCTAATGCAAAACTTTGAAAATTTCAACAGTATAATCACCTAAAAAAATAATGTTTTGAACAATAAAAATGAAATTTTAGGTTGCGTTTATACAGATGAACATGAAACATATGTTTTGAAAATTTCATAGAAAAATATTCAGAAATTTTTGAGATAGCGAGCGCGTTATGCCCAAAAACGTCATTTGGAGAACAATGACTTCAAAGTTTCGGAAATGCCGCTTCAGCTATTGAGCGGGTATAATTCTAAAAGCCATAAATTCTGCTCTAATGAGAATTTCAGGGAAATAATTATATCAAAATGTTCAGAAAAGATAGGAGTTTAATATCGAAAAAAAATTTAAATTTCGAAAATTTTTAAACTTTAAGGGTCCTGAGACCCCTTAAAAAATTGTTCTGTCCATGCATTTTCATCTTAAAAAGAGCAGCCCCAACCATGTGAAATTTCAAGTTTCTATCCCTCAGAAAAACATAAAAATTGTAATTTTGAAGGTTTTTAGAAAGCTTTCCGCTCATTTCACCCAAATATCGAATATCTTTATAAACCGCTCTTAGCGAGCATTTGTATATTAAAAGTAACAGCATTGTCAAACTTCGAGTTTCTGTCCCTAACAACTCTATAGAAATCACAATTTAGAATGTTTTTAGAACGTTTTCAGGTCATTTCACCGGTTTAAATTTCGTGTTTTTTAGAAACCGTTTTCAGTAAGCATTTGACTCCCAACATTAACTGCCCTGCAAAATTTTAAGTTTCTAATCCCTTCAGAATAAAAGAAAATTGTAAGTTTAGAACTTTTTTTTCCCTGTACCCTTTTAGATTTTGAATTAACAAAAAGAAAAACTTTCCTGAGTGTGCAATTGCGTCTTAAAAAATGAACTTTTCAAAAAAAAAAAAAAAATTAACCGACTTAAAAAAAAAGCACTAAAAGGAATTAAATAATTCTTTAAAATTCTCTAATGACGAAACGTTATCCAATAACCACACATCGGATATCATGTATTGGCATAAAAACGTTAAATTTAATATGTAGAATTTAATACCCACCAAACAAGGATTTTCACGAGAAATTTTTTTACAAGAGATTAATTTACATATTTATGATTTAATTTACGAATATATACACATAACTAGTATGTTGTGGCCATCACAAAACTTTCTTCTATCTCATACTTGTCAATACTTCAAAATTCATTATCACAGTGCATCTATGCTCATTATGAGGATTCTAAAAATATGAAATTCCGTGTATTAATTCTTGAAATATTACTGTACCTGAAATCGTGTAAATCCATCAAAATGCAGCATAGCAGCGCCACCTATTGGATGATTTACACCAGAACCTAATTATCATCAACATATAATAATGTCTAACTGAATATGAAGTTTGGGGGAAAATCCGTGCATTAGTTCTTGAGATAGAGCTATTCCGCAAATCATGACAAATGCAGCATAACACCGCCACCTGTTGAGAGATTTACACAACCACATAATAAGTATCAACATTTATCAAGGTGTACTTGAATCTGAAGTTAGAGTAAAATTCGTGCATTAGTTCTTGAGATAGAGCTATTGAGAAAATAGTGCAAAATGCAGCATAGCAGCGCCACCTATTGGGTGATATTCACCAACACGTAGTCAGCATCATTTCATATCAAAGAGTAACTGAATCTGAAGTTTGATGAAAATGTGTCCATTAGTTCTTGAGATACAGCGATTGCAGAAATCGTGAAAAATGCTGTATAGCAGCGCCACCTGTTGAGAGATTTACGCCAAAATGTACGAAATGTCAATTCATTCTGAATCATCACTGATTCTGAAGTTTGGTGAAAATTGTTGCATTAGTTCTTCAGATACCGCTATAATGGAAATTCTGAAAAGTGCAGCATAGCAGCGCCACCTGTTGAGCGATTTGCACCAAAACACAAACAGCACTAATTCATATCAAAGTATACTTGAATCTGAAGTTTGTTGAAAATCCAACCATTAGTTGTTGAGATAGAGCTATTGCGGAAATTGTAAAAAATGCAGTATAGCAGCGCCACCTGTTGAGCGTTTTACACAAAATGTACAAAACTTCAATTCATGTCAAGGACTAACTGAATCTGAAGTTTGATGAAAATCCGTGCATTAGTTCTGGAGATTGAGCTATTGTGGAAATCGTAAAAAAGGCTGCATAACAGCGCCACCTGTTGAGCGATTTTACACCAAAAACTAATCAGCACCAATTTATTTCAGGGACTAACTGAATATAAATTTTTATTAAATTCCGTGCATTAGTTCTTGAGATAGAGCGCCCACAAAATTTGTGTCACATACAGACAGACAGACAAACAGATTCACAGACTCACAGACAGACATTTTGTAAAAACATGTTTTTCGGGTTCTCTGACCCCTAAAACGTGTAAATCCGTCGAAAACCGAAAGTCAAAAATTTTCACGAATCCAATACTTTCTTCTTGTAAAGATAGAAGAAAGTAAAAAGTAATCAATTACTTTTTGAAGTTGGTTCCAAACTATCTTAAGTATAGTAAAATCATGAATATGTTGTACCTATTACTATGAATCAAGTGATGATGGAAAGTATGATACAAAGTCAAAAAAATGCTCTATTTCTTCAGTAAATTATTTGCTTAATCATTATCGATTGTGAATGTTCGGCACCAACTTCAAAAAGTAATTGATTACTTTTTATATGTATACTAGAAAGGTAGCCCGTCAAAAATGACGGAAATTTAGATATAAAGATATATACAACTCATGTGCAAGAATATGAGTTTTCTCGCTTGTTCCGCAGTGATAGATGAAAATAACACATTTTAAGAACGAAAAACATTTATAAAAAACTGTGTACAGTAGAAGACCACTAATCTGCACAGTTTGGTTCCAAGTGTTATGCAGATTTGAGGCTTTTTGCGGTCATGTCTATTCAATCTTTTTTTACATTTTTTTAAAATTCATATATTGGACAATTTAGATTGTTGAGCCTTAAAAATAAATAAATAACACACTTGAAGTAAGGTTAAAAACTATTAAATTATCGTATACGATTTCATGAAATGGTATTATATGGTATTATATGTGTGTGCTTCACGATCTTGGTTACGACGTTGGCGAAATTGGCTGCAACTTGTCATAATCCTAATAGTGTGGGCCGCTATAACAAAAAAGTAACCAGTTTTTAGTAAAATTTCTGATATAAAGTAGCTTTCAAAAACTTGTGTAAAATTGCAGGTCGTTCTCGTGTTATGTCAGTCCAAGGAATAATATTTCTAACACTGAAAATTTTCCATGTATATATGGAATTTAGAAAAGCTTCTCCAAAAGAAAGGTCCTGAAATGACATTGTAATTCCTCTAACTTCAAAGTTTAATCGGGCCCTGATGTTGAGTACTGAAATCTAATAAATACAGTTATTTTGAATATTACAACAGAATTAAACAGTTAAACTTATTTAACTTAAACCCGCTGTTACTTCCCGATGTTATTTTTTAGTATTAAGAAAGCAAATTATTTAAAATTTTCAAATCATGCATTTATGATTTTTTCCGTCTTTAATAACTAAATAATGAAAAAATAGGCTTTTGTTCTGAGCTCATAAATATGACAATAAAATAATGTAACTAAGAGACATTGCAAAATTAAATCTTTGTGATTACAAACCATAAACAAACGATACCGCCACCATTTTACCTACAATGACGTCATTAGAATATTGCCCATTGATTGTTGGAGAACTTACTTTGTGAATGATTACCTCAATGATTTAATATTTTTGACGTTTCACGATGAATGAATCACTTGTGTTTGTTTAGGTTTATGGAATGAGATATTAAGCTGTGAAACTAATTTCAATTGAAGCTATCCAAGGATATATGTATTTTTAATCGAAATTAAAAACAATGCTTTGATCTCGAAATAAAAAGTTTTAGTTTGTATAATTTGTTATTTCTGTTAATTATTTATTTAAGTACTTTTCCATTATAGCGCATTTTTTTAAAAAAGCTTGGCACGATTCGGGCATCAGAAAGTGAGATATGTTGCGAAAATATATAAACAGCTATGAAAACAAATCTAATGAATTTTTATCTTTGTTTATATATGCACTTATATGCATAAAAAAATCGTTTCTAAATATATATAATTTTTTTTATATATACAAATTACGGCACAGATTTCAGATATGAACCGGGATACCTAACTGGCGCCAAAATGGTGTTATTTTGCCTGCTATGGTAACCCGGCTATTGTTTTTTATTTATTAATAAATTGTTTATTTACTTTTACTTTCAGTTTTTTAATTATATATATAAACTGCTTTGTTCTATAGTTATTACTCAAACTTTTATTTATTTATAGTTATTTCCTTTTCAAAATGATAGCAAATAATTGAAAACTATATAAGTAACTGGTATTCGAAAGCGAGATTTCTGCCAAATTGGCGTCATAGAAAAATCACGCCAACCCCCATGCGTATATGACATCTGTGCAAAAATTACTTCTGTTTCTTTATAAAAATGGGTAAATAGCTTTTTTTATATTAAATTGTCGGCACAGATGTCATATACGCCCATATTGGGGCGATTTTTTTTTTTGACGCCGATATCATATACGCACCGGGTACTTAACTGGCGCCAAAGTGTCGTTATTTTGCTTGTAATGGTAACCCGAATGTTGTTTATGCTGTTGATGTTTTCGCCAAATTGGCGTCGGAAAAAAATCGCGCCAATATGCGGCGTATATGACATCTGTGCCAAATTGTATACACATGGAAAAAATTGCTTGTGAGTATGAAGCAGTAAATAGGTTGCCAGAAAATACGTTGGCAAACTTCTTTCTCGCCAAGAAACTTTTCTCCGAAGTATTGTACATAAGCAATGATTGCTAGAAATGCATTTTTAATTATGATATGCGCTTTTATGTTTCACTACATTCATGCATACTATACTGTGTGTATAAATGCTACAGTTCATATGCAGGGCTACACAAAAGAATTCGTAAGGGTTACTGAGTATGAGAGTAAATTGCTTAAAGGTGGTTTTTAAAGGAGTTATGCATTTTTACGCTGAACTGCATTTAGTTTCCTAAGAAATGTTTGTGGAATATAGATAAAATGATATACATGGTCACGCAAAGAAATGGATACATAACCGTCTATGGATGATAATATCTGGAAATGTGATTTCAGTAGTTTTAAGAGTAGTTTAAATTAAATTTTAGCTAAATAGTGACATGTAATAACGGTACTATTGGCTATGGACGGTAACTGCTGAAATCAATTTTTAAATTTTTTTTATGCGTTTTTTAAAATGTTTACTTAGTTATCTTGGTACTTCTTCTTAGTTATCCCGTCGACCAAATTACTGTCGCCAAATTGTAAGAGTAATTGCCAATAATGGTTGCCATTAATTAATTAATTAAATGCCAATAATGGCCAATAAAACCATTAATTCGACGTTTTATTTGTATTTTTATTAATGTTTTACTATTGATTTGGCGATTTATATAATTTGGCGAAATTGGTCGACGGGATATCTAAGAAGTAACGTTATCTTATTTACCTTATCTCCCTAAATAACGAAGTTTTGTTAAAGCATTCAGGATGTGTTGGAAAGTGTTTCATATTCTATGCTTAACGCATGGTTTTTCTTTCTTCTTTAATCTTATTTTGCATTTATTTTATTCTTAATTTTTTAGTCTTATACTGCTTTATAGAAACTTTGGCACAGTTGTCATATAAGTTATCATATATTGGCGCGATTTTTTTCCGACGCCAATTTGGCGAAAACATCAACAGCATAAACAACAACATCCGGATTACCATATCAAGCAAAATTACGACACTTTGGCGCCAGTTAAGTACCCGTTGTGTATATGACATTGGCGTCAGAAAAAAATCGCGCCAATATGGGGCGTATATGACATCTGTGCCGAAACTTTAATATTTAATGTTTAAACTCTTCGCTCCACTCCCCTTGCATATAGTACAAACTATAACACGGATAGCGCAAAATAATAGACATTTTGGTACTTTTCCACTGTAGGGGCTTTGGCGTTTTTTTAAAAAAGCTTGGTGTAATTTTGGCATCAGAAAGTGAGATTTGGGTACTTTTCCGTTATGCGGACACCATTGTCGCCAAGCGTAATAGTTGGCGCAAAATCGTGAATTGAAGCATTTGAAAAATAAAAGAAAAACCAATGTCGATACTAAAGTGAGCATTTAAAAAATATAACATTTGAAAATTCCAGACTTTTACGAACTATTTCATCAAACCACAAATATATACTTAAAATAAGTGAACAGATAACTGCTATAAAATAAAGCAATAAAATAAAACTAATATTAAACTGCTGGCATAAAATTACAAATATCTTTTAGCATTTTGAAATAATTGGCGCATTAGCATACATTTTGGCATGGTGTTCGTATAACGGAAAAATATCGAGATTTGTTGTCAAATGATATAAACAGCTATGAAAACAAATTTGATCACCGTTTTTGTTTGTTTTATATGTATATTATTGATGTTTTTATGTACAAATTACATCTGTTTCTGTATAAAATTAGAGAAATGTCTTTTTTATGTTAAATAAATCGTATAAATATCGAAAAAAATGCGTGTGTATATAAAATGAAACAGTGAATAAGTTCCCGGAAAATATATTACCAAATTTCCTTTTTCGCCAAGGCACCTATACTGGAAAAATACCTAAAGCACATTAAAATCGCGCAGTTAGGAGCTCAAACAGTACACCGTTGTCTATTGGCGGTTATTTTATTAGTAGCATCGGGAGGAAGATGTAAAGATGTACTTTGAATTCTCACCCATAGATTTCGAAAAAATATCTTAAAAGAGTGGAGTTTAAATTAAATTTCGATGACCTCCATTATGAAAGATTAATGGTTTTAAATGGGAATTTCGCCAAATTAGCCAGCTATCGCCAAGTTGGCTAACATTTGGCGCTACTGTGGTAACCCTGCATTAATATTTTTCAACAATTGCTCATTTCGATGAGGCGGTCCTACCGGAATAGTGAGGGACACACAGAGAGTTGGATTTTATATAAATAGATATTCGTAAATTAAATCATAAATATGTAAATTAATCTCTTGTAAAAAATATTCTCTAGAAAATCCTTGTTTGGTGGGTATTAAATTCTACATATTAGATTTAACGTTTTTATGCCGATACATGGATATCCGATGTGTGGTTATTGGATAACATTTCGTCATTAGAGAATTTTAAAGAATTATTTAATTCTTCCTAGTTCTTTTTTTCTAGAACTCTGTCGACTCCTGTGTCTAAAACGAGCAAACCCGTCAAAAAATTTTGTTTTTCGATTTTTAAAACTATTATATGACCTACCTTATACTACGTATGATGGGTAAGTAATAGAAATTTAAAAAAATTCAAACTATAAATCAGTAATATTTGGTCGTGAAAAAAAAATGGGATTTTACTTACCCATCATACGTTGTATAGGGTAAGTCTTGTAATCGTTTTAAAAATCGAAAAAAAAATTGACTGATTTACACGTTTCAGACACTGGAGATTACGAAAAACATATTATTTGGGGGAAAAAATTGCCGTCCATCTGTCTATGTGTCTGTAAACGCTCTACCTCCCAAACAAATTGAGATAGAGGCTTGAAATTTGGAGTGCATTTCTGCTGTGTATTCCCTAAATTGTGCTTTCTTGTGCCAAATCTCTCATATTTACTGCCTCCCCCCCCCCTCCCCCAACTTAATTGCACTGCCTCCTACATTGTAAATATCAAGATAATGAAAATTCTTCACTTTTCAAAATTTTTTATTTGTTTGTCATTATTACAACACTCTCCTATATGTAAAGTTTAGCGGGTTGAAAGAAAATATAGATTGTATTTTCTGTTTACCCCCCCCCCCCCACACACACACACACACCCTTTCAGGTACCTCCTAACGAATAGCGGACGTCTCCTGGCAGAAGTCATTTTTTAATACATATACCCTATATATTTGTGTGCTTTGATATAACGACATCTATAATATATTGCTTTCAATAACAAGGGTACAAATAGATGTGCTTAACCCTTAACTGCTGTGAAAAAAATTGTCACGTAACTACTGTGAGCGGTCTGTGAGAACGCTCAATCGAAAGATGAATAAAAAACTCGATTAACTCATACAAAACTGTTTCTGTACTAAACTTTTTCTAGGGGACTATTATAATTAAAATTCAACAATTCAAAAGTATATAGCGATAGTGCTTGTATTATATATGCTTGTCCTTGTATTATAGCGATAGTGCTTGCCCCAAACGAAACAAAATTTCAATAGCATCTAAAGCTAAACTTGAAATTACAAGTTAAACTGTAAAAATTGAATAAAGCAGAGGTCTGTGAGACCGCTAACAGCAGTTAAAGGTTAATACGTGCTTTACTTGAAGCACAGAATATGTTTCTATAACTGAACATATATAGAGTAGGTGGGGGTGAAGATATGCACGGGGCAAAGATACGCACTGGTTGATTTAATATGAAGAAACATTTCTACAACCATGAACGCCAGGTGTCAGTTTGGTCTTAAGTGTAGTAGTTGTGTGCTCAAACCTTGTGATAAAAGTAGCACTCCGTGCCAAGAAAATGAGGTAAGTTTAAATTTTCGAATTTTGATCTAATATTTTTAAAATTTCACTTCATTGTTTAGCTGACAATACCTCGAATTTTTACAAATCCAAAAATTCAGTGGAGAACGGAATCTCTTTAGCTTCTAAATGCCGTGTAGTTTATCTCTATCACATTTGTGTTAACTTGTAGGTAGCCGGTTAAACAAAATATTGCAGAATGAGGTAAAAGTACGCATCCGTCTAGGCACAAAGATACGCCAAGTTTAAGATGCGGGGTTTTGCCCTATCGTTTCAGCTACATGCACAGCTTTCCATAATTACGTTGTGGAAAGTTTTAATTTTTTTTAGTTAATTCTTTAAATTTTAAAGTTACTAATTTTTAAGTTAGTATTGTATAGAATATAATAGCTGCTTAACTAATATAGGCTAGTTAACTACATTTCCTTTTTCCAGTTAAGTTTTTTTTTTTTTAATATAGAATGTAAGTATCTACCTACCTACTTTTAAAAATCAATATTCTTGTTTCATAAAGCGCTTTTGTTTTATGTCTTAACCATTATCTTCTTTTAACGGTCTCACAGACCGCTGTTATATTCCGTTTTCACAGTTTAACTTGTAATTTTCAATTTAAATATTGATGTTAGTTTAATTTTGATTCGTATGGAAACTTAGTTAGTATCGTTAAAGACTTCTAAATGAGGAGAATTTTTATTATAATAGGTCTTTACATAAAGTTTAGCGCAGAAACAGTATCTTATGAGTCCGTCAACACTTTTATTCATTCTGAGTCATTCCATGTCAATTCATCCAGACCTTGTAGCCCGACCGACAGGGATTTGGATGAAAGTTGGTGTATATAATAATTCTATCATGATATGAATACATCAGAAAATTTTCTTTCCTAGACCTCATAGTTTCTGAGATATGAGGGGTCGATTTTTCTCAAATCGCACATTTCTGAGTCTGTATTTTTAGACTGCAGTTCCATTTTCAAAAAATTGTTTATCTGGATCTAAAATGCGAATCATCTTAAAAATATCACCGTAAGTACATCAAAAGATGCAGATTTTAATAAAAAAAATATTTAAAAAAATAATTTTAAATATTTAGGGCAAAAAAATTAAACCAAAGTTGAAAGTTATGGTTATTTTTCCAAATTTTTGTGACTTTACGAAAAAAACTCTACACAAAAAGGCAAATGAAATTTACAATTTCTCTTTGTTTTAAATAAGTTTACACTTTGGGATTTCTATTTAAGAAATAAAAATGATGTCTTTCTCATGGCTTATGCAAAAATTTTGACTTATTTTGGGATGCTGTACCTATCAAGAGATAAAAGTCTTTACTTTGCTTATGGAACCTAAATAATTGCTGCACATTTTAAATTTAAATTCATTAATCATTTTGATTTATTTTCTAAAATGAACCCTTAAAATCAGACTGATTTATTTATTTTTATAACAGTAGGAAATTTGTATAGTATTGGTACATATCCCACATTATCTGAAATTGTGTTGTTCTCAATCTTATCGCATATGTTTGTCACATAAATGTACATCTGTCATTGGATTCAGTGGTATAGCATTTCTATAAATACTTTCAATATGGTAGTATGTAAAGAATATGTACAATAATTAATGCAGGGGGTGTGGATATTGAAATCATAGATTTTTTTTCTCATTTTACTCAGAAAAAACAAAGCAAAAACTTTACTTTGTAAATAAAAATAAGAAGCACTCCAACAAGTTATAGGAACAACAGTAATTATTTAGGTACCACAGTTTAAATTAGACATATTAGAGATTTTTTTTTCTTGAATGGTGCATTTTCCCAGCTAGGAGAAATACTTCATTTTTATTAAAATTGAAATAATCATTAATTAAATCTAATACATTAAGTACAACTGCTTATAAATATTTTAAAAATTTAGATTGTTGTAATTTTTTTGTGTTACAAATAAAGAATTTCTTAAATTATATGCAAATTTTTAAAGCTAAAAATTCAGAATAAACATTATATTTAAACGATTTAAATTCAAAAATATAACTGAGCTAAATATAAATATAGAAATAAATGACGTACTTTTGCAGTATCACTTAGACTTATTTTGCAACATTCTTTCTTTGTACAATTTAAAATTTATATTTATTATGAATAAGCAACATTGAGTATTTCAATTTTCCTATCTTACTGCAATTTCAAACATAATAACATAACAAAACATCAGTATATTAGAAGATCTTCGTGATTTAGTATCTAAAACACTATTGTCTTTGTATTTCAAAATCCTTCCCCCTTCCCCCAGCCCTCCAGAAAGAAAAATGTTAAATATCTCAAGGGGAAATTCTCTTCATTTTGGTAAAGGTTTATGAAAATTTGCAATTTTTATATTGCCAGAGCAGCCATCACTAAAGTCAAAGACTTTCTTTACATCAGAAAATATCTGTTTTACAAATGATATCACTTTCTTCTGTGTTGAACACACAAGAGTGACATCATGTTGCATATCATAAGATAAAATGTGTATATTGCTTGCTGATAATCTAATACTGAGAGATTGAGTGTACATAACAGTTGGGTCAAGAGTGCAGCTTCTTTGGTCCAGTGGTAACTTTAAACCTCAACTTGAATAAGAAAAGTAAAATTTTTGTTGAAATCCAACAAAACGATAGCTTTTTGAGGGCCAAAGTTTGCTTTAGTTTCTTTTAGGAAATTAGATTTAGCTTTCGTTATAAAAGAGTGGAATAACATTTTCCAAATATTCTACTTTTGTCACAAATTCATTTAAAGGAACAGTGCTGCTAATACTGAATTGAATACCTAGATTTATAATCCTTAATTTTTTTGGAAATTCCTGTTTAAAAAGAGAATACAACTCATGTAGATATACATAATAACAATCACTTTTGTGCATAGTACATCCTTAGCAATGCTAACTACATTTTTTCCAGTCATGATTCTTCAATATTCATTACAATTATAAAACTTTTCAATTAGTTCAATTGTTTCTGGACCTGTGGCTGTGGCTTTACTTTTTTTTATTTCTGGCATAGACAAGATTCTATTTCCTCTCAGAAGTTGTCATGACGGTATGCAGCATAATTAGTTACTTCAAATTCATCTATTATTTTCTTTTCCAGCACAAGGAAAAATAGATCACCCTTCTATTATAAGAAACAGCAGACTAATAATAATTTGATTAACAGATTCGAAAACACCTGCCTTTAATAAACATTTTACCCTGCCTTTGTCAGAATTAGTTTATACAAGGCAGGTGCAGATATATGTTTCATCCTGTAGAAATGAACTAGGCTTTGTTAAATATAAGGTATTAAAACTAAAAAAAAATCTTTAAAATGATTAAAATTATCCAAGATAATAAGATAAGTTTAAAAAAAATGTTAAATACAAATAAAGTAGTTTAATTCAAACACACATACGCACACAGAAAAAAAAAAAAACATATTGAAAATGTGATTGGTAAAAAGCCATTATTGCATTTTCTTATTTTATACCAACAAAAGATTTTTTATTCACAGTTATATTTTAAAAACAAAATTAAGGAATTGTTTAAATTTTAAAAAATGCTTATAATAAAAAAAAATATATGAATGAATAAACAAAGGAAACATAAGGATTATGCACAAAATTTATTGGAGGGAGGATAGACTGCAGTCATGGACTTTATCCCCCCCCCCAGTAGGGATAGAAGGACAGTTCAGCGCCATAAGGTGGATTGTGGATTGAGGAGGAGGGAGTAATCCACCTTGTGGATGGAGAAGGAGGGTGGAATCCACCTGTGAGTGGTAAGGGAGACTTATCCTATAGTAGGAGGGGCTAAATGTTGGACGGGGCTTAATTTTTGAGAGGGGCTTAATTGTTTTTTTCGAATCGACTTAGAGTAGAAATGGAAATATCATACTATAACATAGGGAGTGAAAAGTTTTCGAAAGGGAGTTTGAAGGGTCTAAATTTTTGAGTGGGGCTTATTTTTAGGGGGGGCTTAATTTTTTTTTAATTTTTTCGAATCGACTTAGAGTAGAAATGGAAATGTCATACTATAACATAGAGATGAAGGTATTTTCGAAAGGGAGTTTGAGGGACCTAATTTTTTAGAGGGGCTTATTTTTAGGGGGGGCTAAATTTTTAAGGGCGATTATTTTTTTTTCTGAACTGTCTTAGAATTTGAATGAAGATAAAAATGTCTTATGTTTTATGAAGAAAATTTTTGATGCTGTATGCGGTATTGCGAATTTATTATTGAAAATAGTATTTTATTTTTGAAAAGCTTTGAGGAAGGTTTGAACCTGCAAAATAGTCTCTTGGCTCGATGATATGTTGAAGACTTAACTAATCGAGCCAAGGAACTATGTCTATATGTTTAGATTTTAGATGTTTCAAAACAAAAAATTGTATTCCCCCTTCTGTATGTGCAAAGAGAGGTTGGTTTCTTAAGATAACTCATTAATACCTATTTTAACTGCTCACTTTGCAAATTCCTTTAATGTATATGATTTTTATTTTTAGTTTATCTGATTTTATCGATTTTGCGTACGAGAGTTTGATTATTTTCTCACAAATGTTTGATCATTTTAGAAAGCCGTGCTTTCGAACCTGCGAACTCCGATTCAAATTTAATTTTTTGTAACTGATAAGCTATCCACTATTCAAACCGCGCCCCAATATTTTCTAAGTTACTTTTGAACACTCTATATATTTTTAAAAATACCTTCCTCTCCCTCTTTCTTATACTAGGGAAGTTATTACAATTAATGTTTAAATTGAAGAAATAATTAATTTTTTATATTTCTTTAATAAGCAAGTCATTTTTTTAGATCGATTAGAAGGCTACCAAACGATTTGAATTAAACATTGTTTTTTCCAGTATTAATCCACCTAAGTTTAGAATTGTACTTTTTCTTGTGAACCATATCATATTCATTTAATCGTCTGAAATGTCAAATAGACTTCCTAAACCCCATTATCAACGTTTCTCACTATCTTTCACAAACATCTGATAAGTATAATCAGCTTTTTACAACAGAAGATAGCTAATATGTAAATAATGATTTTAGAAGAGATTATTTCACTTGTTTACAGATTTTAAATGAAAGTTTGAAATATTTGTCAGAATTTCTATTGATCAATTATTATAAATTGAATCATCTCATAGTTTGTTATTGCAATAGATAATTATTTGACGATTCTACACTAGTTCTAATGAATTTTAAAACTACTGCTTCAACTCATTCTTTTATACAGTTTAATAAATTTAGTATGAATTAAACCATTGGTTTGTCATATATTTCACTGAAATAATAAAATTAATTTGTAAAACCTTAGAATGACGAATTCAAAAACGTAACGTGATGAATCCTATACTTTTTAAACATTACATAAATATCTTTGAATAGATTCACTTCCTGTGAACCTTCTACACATACTTTTTTATGTCACATGTTTTTCTGAAATTTTTGCACCAATCACATTACATGATTTGCACCATCGTAATAATTTGTTAACATGCACCCCCTATGATTATATATAAAATTAAATGCAACGAGACTTTTTCATCGATGTTTGCTAGTTTATGAGTGTGTGAAGACGATTTTATACTTAGGATAATATGGCTAGTTTTCAAGATGGACATTATACTATGTTAAGCGATGATGTATCACGTTTGAATAATCAATCTTTTTCATCAAGATTAGATGATCAAGACATGGGATTAACAGTACAACCTAAAGAAGAACCCGTTTCAGATGATGAAGCGGAAACCTCCTCATCAGAACTAGAGAAACAGAAGAAACTTTTTTTGTGTACTGTTTGCAGCAAATCTTTTTCACGAAAAGGCAATTTAAAACAACATTTGACGATTCATTCAGAAGAAAGGCCATATGTTTGTGACATCTGCCAAAAAGCATTCTCTAGAAAGGCTATTTTGAATCGTCATAAACTATCCCATTTAAAGATTCCTTCCCAACATAAATGTGATTCGTGCGGTGAAACGTTCCCAAGAAAGTATGACTTATTAAAACACATGAAGATCCACAAGTCCTCCAAAAAGGATAAATGTATGCAATGCAGTGAAATATTCAATCACAAGTCCGATTTTTCATATCATTTGAAAACTTCACACAGAGTTAGATCCAAAATTGATAATTCATCCTCTTTGAAAGATATGTTTTTTGAGAAGGTTAAGCATTTTAAAAGGCAAAATGCGTTAAACATATTTACTAAAACTGTAATCAACTCTAACGAGGAGAATGCTACAGACTTTAACACATTTTTTATTAGTATTCAATCGGCCGTTTTAAACGAATTAAACTACGAGATTCAAGTTAAAAGATCAATGAAATGGTATGCAAGTGTACAAGTTGTTGTATATCGCGTAACACAGGAGGGTGTCTTAGAGACTGCAACGCCCTATTTCCTTTCAAAAACTATACTTGAATTAACGAATCAAAACTTATCTGAACATGTTGAGGATACCTTTGCAAAAATTATTAAGTCCTATGAGAAGTCTACCAGACGTAGTTTTAATTGGACATTAGATAAAATATTGAATTTAGAACTATCTACTTTTAAAATATAACATGATTTGAAATGTTTATACCTTTTTGAAATATGTGTACTCATGTTTTCACTATTGTAACTATTGAAAATGACGAATAAATAATGTGTAAATGAAAAAGCTTTTGTCTTTTTATTTTTGTTAGAGCAACTTGTGATTTTTAATAACTCATGAAGTCGTAACGACTTTACTTAATTTTTTTTTTCAATTTCTTATCAAATGAATAATGCGTTAACCATTTTTTATTAATTTCGTATTGAAAGTCTGAAATTATACATTGAATTAGTTATTTTTCAATATTTCTAATTTATTATAATTATTTTTAAAGTTTAATATATCACTTGTCGTTTGTATAAACAACTGTTATTGATTATTAATAATAATATTATCATTTATTACCATACAATTCTTTAAAAAAGCGTAGAACCATTAACATAATATATCATTCACCACTTTTTTTAAAACCGTTACCTTGTGTTGCCATTGAATTCTTCAAAAAAAGAATAAAACTAAAATCATTATCATTAAATATCATACACCACTTACATAAAAATTGTTACCTTGTGTTGCCATACAATTCTTCAAAAAAGAATAAAACTAAAACCATTAACATTAAATATCATGCACTGCATATATAAAAATTGTTACCTTGTGTTTCCATACTATTCTTCAAAAAAGGATAAAACCATTGACATAATACATCATTCACCTCTTAAATAAACTGTTTATATATATATTTCTTTAGACTTAAACTAAAATTAACGACATTACTAATTCTTTCAAGAGTTTATCTGTAACCGACACTGATTTTTAACGTATATTAAGTGGTGTGCTGTTTCTAAACATTCAGTTTCCAACTGATTTTTGTTGTAACTTCATCTAATATTACCTTTATTTTTTGAAAATGGGTTCTGTAGTAAGTATGTTAAAAAGATCTTCCGACAAAGTGGCTTCTTCTTCAAAGTATCAACGTTTAGAAGAACCTAATGATCCCACTTCCGCGAGTGAATTAAATATACCAAGATTGGAAATTCCTAATTTATTAAACACTGACTGTGGAACAATATCACGTGATTTATCCACTACTGATTACTCACTGAATGTGAAATGTGAAATCGATATGAATTTTTTTATCCCTAACTTGGGTGATGATACTACATCTTCCGAGAATTCATGCCAAGAGTCAATTTCTGTCGAAGACTATTTGAATATATTTTTCAAAGACATGAATTTTGAATCCGCTTTAACCTCGACCCCAGCTAGTAACTTAATTTCCCAAGACGAATCCTTTCAAGAACCTACTATTGGCCGAGAGGTTTCTGACTCCCAATCAAGCAACCTTTCTAAAGCAAGTGATGAATTACAAAGCGCCACTCCACCTACGAATGTCATTTCACAGTCTAAAACAACCAAATCCAGTCATCCTATTGTATTTCGAGAAGAACTCAGTGACTGTATCTTTTTAATTTTAAAATTGCATAATAGACAATTTCATTTTCATATTCGAGAGTTTAAACGCAGTGGGCTTACTAGTGAAGAAATTCTAACGAAAAATGGTATTATTATGGATGTTAACAGCTGGTTCGAATTTTGCAAGAAAATTTTTTCATTTAATTTGAGATATAAAAGTTCCTCATTTGTTTCTAATAACATGATATTAGTGTTAAATTTTAATAATTCTATCATGCGAATTAAAAATTTAAAGAATTATTTTTAAACTTTTTAAAACTTATTTTTTTTACTTTTATAAACACTTTATACTAGAATATATACTAGTTTTTACTAAGTACTAGTATATACCAAATACTAGTATAAATTATACAAGTTTAAAAAACTTGGTCAATATTCAAACTTGAATTCTATGAATGATGCAATAAAAATTTCCGCTTTTATAAGAAATTTACGTTACTTCTAAAAATATTATTATCCAGTTAAATAATCAATGATTATACTTAAACAATATGAAAATTAATCTTTGTCCACAATTGCGAGAAAGATTTTAATAGGATTTTATTTGCAAATATTTGATATCATGTTGCTTAAGATTTCACAAAATAAAAGACTTTCAAAAAAATATCCGACCTACATATTCGATGACTGAAGTGAAAATGTTTAGTGTCTTGGTATAGATTCATATCAGTTAGATCACGTGATTGATAATACAATCTGATTGTAGATAAGACAAAAGACACGAGGGAGGCACGTGATATCTAATTGATTACGTCACAGTCTACCACATGATAAGCTCACCATCTCTTTTTTTTGTTCAAGTACGGTAAGTTCGTTATTTTTATACGAATGTTTAAGTATAATGTATTAAATTTTCAAATTAAAAAATTTAATAATAGATTGGTTTTTTTTTCGTTTCGATGTGTGTGACTATAAAATAAAATGTGGGTAGGATGTTAACATAAAAAATATTTATATTATTAAACGCATATATAGAAATGGGTAAATTCACTTTTAATAAATTATAAAATAATTTTTGTTATCTTATAATATTTAAAAAATTGTTAATGTTTTTAAACTTTTTAATAACTAAAGGATATTTTAATTTAATTTTTTTATATAATTTTTTCGAGGTGCATACTACAGAACATAATTGAAAGCAGGAATCCGTATACATGTACTCAAATGTAAATAGAAATGAAATATAGATCAACTCATTCTTGTTAAATTGTATGTTTTAGCAGCTTGTAATATTTTTTAACACTTTTGAAAAATAATTTTGTTAACTTTCAAAAGCATTTTAAACATTTTTTTAAAACTAGAAAATATAATCATACATTGCTTTTGAAAAAAAAAATATCGTTACAAAATGTTGGTAGTTAATCATTGTAGTAATTCAAAACTTTCTTATAAGGTTATTATACTAACTTGTAATATTCGAACTGCAATTGATATGATTTATTTGTATAAATATTTGTATTTGATATCTTGATTGATATGATTAATATGATTGATTGATTAATATGATTGATTGATATGATTGATTAATATGATTTTTATGATTTTTATGATTGAATGATATGATTGATATGATTAATTGATATTATTGTTTGGTTGATTGATATTGTTGTTTGATTGATTAATATGATTAATTGATTGGTTTGATTTATTGTTTGGTTGATTAATATGATTGATTGGTTTGATTTATTGTTTGGTTGATTAATATGATTGATTGGTTTGATTTATTGATTAATTGATACGATTGATATCATTAATTGGTAAATTGATATGATTGATTGATTAAATGCTATGACTGATTGATATATGAATGATTGTATACTTGTATTTGCCGTCTAATTGGACTTTTTGATAACTTTTTAATTATGAAAGTCACATACATATACAGATAGGTAAACTGACTTTTGATAACATAATTTATTAAGTTTTTCATTTTTTTTAAAATTTTAATAACTTAATTTTGAAAACTTTTTTCAAAGTTTTTTTTAAACTTTTTAATTTTATAAACTTTTTAATACATTTATTTTAAAATTTATAAAGTTTTTTTTGTAATTTTGAAAACTTTTTTTTATTTACAAATTTTTTTTTTCAATTTTGAAAACTTTTTGTTTTATTTTTTATTTTTATATTTTGATAAGTTATTTTTTAGTTACAATTTTTTTTGAAAACTTTTTTTTTACTTATAATTTTTTTTTAATTTTTTTTTTATTTACAAAGTTTTTTTTTTAATTTTGAAAACTTTTTTTTATTTATAAAAATTTTTTAAAATTTTGAATACATTATTTATTTATTTATTTATTTATTTAATATTTTGATAAGTTATTTTCTGTTTTTTAATTTTACTTACAAATATTTTTTATTACGTGTATATTAATTTATCACTTTTACAGGATAAAAAGAAGATATAAATTATTAAACTAAAACATAATGAAAGTCACATACATGTATACATATACAGATATGTAAACTCACTTTTAAAAACTTAATTTATTAATTTTTTTAAATTTTTTTAAAATTTTGATAACTTAATTTTTTTCCGAGTTTTTTTTTTTAAAGTTTTTCTTAACTTTTTAATTCTGTAAACATTTTAATATTTTTTTAATTAGTTTTTTTTTTTTTATAAAGATTTTTTAATTTTTAAAACTTTTTTTTTAACTTTTCAAATATTTTTAATCGAGTTTAATTTTTTTTATTTTTTAATTTTGTAAACTGATTATTATTATTGAAAACTTTTTTTATATAGTTAAGTTTTATATATTTTTTTTATTTTAGAAAGTAGAAATTATAGTATTAAGATTATTAGTTTAATATTTTAAGCTTGTGGTTTTTTTTAATTGCTAAATGATTGTTGATTTCTTTTAGCTATACATATGCAAATTAAGTCTAACACCCTATTAAAAGTTCTAAAAGACAAAACAAAATAAACATACACTTTGGAAAAAATAAACACACACGTATTAAAAAAGGATAGCAATACATTTTATTTTATTATTTTAAACAATTCGTTTTGAATTGTTTCTACATGAATGTTTGATAAAAAGGATCCACTAACACAATCCACTCCGTTTAAAAATGAGGAAATAACAAAATCTAAATCTATAAGGGTTAATAACATCTCTCCTAGTTTTTCAAATTCTTGTCGATTATTTAATATATAACAGGAATGAGGGCTTTAAGATTTCTGATTAAAAATACATCCATCACATTCAAAAATGCGGTTTAGTATAGTCAATACATTATTCTCAATACACGTTATAAGTTTAGACTGCAACATGAGTTCATTTTCTGTAGATATATGACCAATGATACATTTCTGCCTAATTAAGCTTGGTATATGGTTTACATATATATGCTGAAGAAGTTCCTTATTCAAATCATGTATTTTTTCTTTTAATTTCACCAATTAATACTCGTTTAAGTCAATGTGAGAATAATTCTTTAAATTTTTAATTCGCATGATAGAATTATTAAAATTAAACACTAATATCATGTTATTAGAAACAAATGAGGAACTTTTATATCTCAAATTAAATGAAAAAAATTTTCTTGCAAAATTCGAACCAGCTGTTAATATCCATAATAATACCATTTTTCGTTAGAATTTCTTCACTAGTAAGCCCACTGCGTTTAAACTCTCGAATATGAAAATGAAATTGTCTATTATGCAATTTTAAAATTAAAAAGATACAGTCACTGAGTTCTTCTCGAAATACAATAGGATGACTGGATTTGGTTGTTTTAGACTGTGAAATGACATTCGTAGGTGGAGTGGCGCTTTGTAATTCATCACTTGCTTTAGAAAGGTTGCTTGGTTGGGAGTCAGAAACCTCTCGGCCAATAGTAGGTTCTTGAAAGGATTCGTCTTGGGAAATTAGTTACTAGCTGGGGTCGAGGTTAAAGCGGATTCAAAATTCATGTCTTTGAAAAATATATTCAAATAGTCCTCGAACGAAATTGACTCTTGGCATGAATTCTCGGAAGATGTAGTATCATCACCAATGTTAGGGATAAAAAAATTCATATTGATTTCAGATTTCAAATTCGGTGAGTAATCAGTAGTGGATAAATCACGTGTTATTGTCCAACAGTCAGTGTTTAATAAATTAGGAATTTCCGATCTTGGTATATTTAATTCACTCGGGGAAGTGGGATCATTAGGTTCTTCTAAACGTTGATACTTTGAAGAAGAAACCACTTTGTCGGAAGATCTTTTTAACATATTTACTACAGAACCCATTTTCAAAAAATAAAGGTAATATTAGATGAAGTTACAACAAAAATCAGTTGGAAACTGAATGTTTAGAAACAGCACACCCCTTAATATACGTTAAAAATCAGTGTCGGTTACAGATAAACACTTGAAAGAATTAGTAATGTCTTTAATTTTAGTTTAAGTCTAAAGAAATATATATATAAACAGTTTATTTAAGAGGTGAATGATGTATTATGTCAATGGTTTTATCATTTTTTGAAGAATAGTATGGAAACACAAGGTAACAATTTTTATATATGCAGTGCATGATACTTAATGTTAGTGGTTTTAGTTTTATTCTTTTTTGAAGAATTGTATGGCAACACAAGGTAACAATTTTTATATAAGTGGTGTATGATATTTAATGATAATGATTTTAGTTTTATTCTTTTTTTGAAGAATTCAATGGCAACACAAGGTAACGGTTTTTAAAAAAGTGGTGAATGATATATTATGTTAATGGTTCTACGCTTTTTTAAAGAATTGTGTGGTAATAAATGATAATATTATTATTAATAAACAATAACAGTTGTTTATACAAACGACAAGTGATATATTAAACTTTAAAAATAATTGTAATAAATTAGAAATATTGAAAAATAACTAATTCAATGTATAATTTCAGGCTTTCAATACGAAATTAATAAAAAATGGTTAACTCATTATTCATTTGATAAGAAATTGAAAAAAAAATTAAGTAAAGTCGTTACGACTTCATGAGTTATTAAAAATCACAAGTTGTTCTAACAAAAATAAAAAGACAAAAGCTTTTTCATTTACACATTATTTATTTGTCATTTTCAATAGTTACAATAGTGAAAACATGAGTACACATATTTCAAAAAGGTATAAACATTTCAAATCATGTTATATTTTAAAAGTAGATAGTTCTAAATTCAATATTTTATCTAATGTCCAATTAAAACTACGTCTGGTAGACTTCTCATAGGACTTAATAAGTTTGCAAAGGTATCCTCAACATGTTCAGATAAGTTTTGATTCGTTAATGCAAGTATAGTTTTTGAAAGGAAATAGAGTGTTGCAGTCTCTAAGACACCCTCCTGTGTTACGCGATATACAACAACTTGTACACTTGCATACCATTTCATTGATCTTTTAACTTGAATCTGGTAGTTCAATTCGTTTAAAACGGCCGATTGAATACTATTAAAAAATGTGCTAAAGTCTGTAGCATTCTCCTCGTTAGAGTTGATTACAGTTTTAGTAAATATGTTTAACGCATTTTGCCTTTTAAAATGCTTAACCTTCTCAAAAACATAAGTTTCAAAGAGGATGAATTATCAATTTTGGATCTAACTCTGTGTGAAGTTTTCAAATGATATAAAAAATCGGACTTGTGATTGAATATTTCATTGCATTGCATACATTTATACTTTTTGGAGGACTTGTGGAACTTCATGTGTTTTCAGTCATACTTACTTGGGAACGTTTCACCGCACGAATCACATTTATGTTGGGAAGGAATCTTTAAATGGGATAGTTTATGACGATTCAAAATAGCCTTTCTAGAGAATGCTTTTTGGCAGATGTCACAAACAAATGGCCTTTCTTCTGAAGGAATCGTCAAATGTTGTTTTAAATTGCCTTTTCGTGAAAAAGATTTGCTGGAAACAGTACACAAAAAAGGTGGCTTCTGTTTCTTTAGTTCTGATGAGAAGGATTCCGCTTCATCATCTGAAACGGGTTCTTCTTTAGGTTGTACTGTTAATCCCATGTCTTGATCATCTAATCTTGATGAAAAAGATTGAATATTCAAACGTGATACATCATCGCTTAATATAGTATAATGTCCATCTTGAAAACTAGCCATATTATCCTAAGTATAAAAGCGTCTTCACACACTCATAAACTAGCAAACATCGATGAAAAAGTCTCGTTTCATTCAATTTTATATATAATCATAGGGGGCGCATGTTAACAACAAATTATTACGATGGTGCAAATAATGTAATATGATTGGTGCAAAAATTTCAGAAAAACATGTGACATAAAAAAAATCCCTTCCGGCCCGGCCTACAAGCAGAGGTAGATTTCGAAGTTAAGTATACTAATTTCACCAACAAAAACAAAATCACTATTAGATATAAATCCACTTTAACAGTTTTATCTGTCTGCTTTTGACGAGTTTTTATTTCATTTTTATAAAATAGCTGGTTTTATCAGAATCATGTTAAGGCGATATTAAAAAAAAATATTTTTCTATACTCAACAACTCGAAATTTTCTGGCACATTTTCAGATTCATTTTTAATAAAAAAAAAATATGAAACATGCTGACGTGATTTTTTAAAAGATTTATAAGCGACCTGTGTTTTTATATTTCTTTCAATTAATTAAAACTTGATTAATAAACAATTATTTTCTCAGTAGGGCAATATTTTTCGTTTCTAACAATCGCTTAGGGAAATTCTGTTCAAAATGCCCACTTTGACATCATTTTTTGAAATATATTCTGCCTCTATCAAAAAATCGATCATTACTGTACATTATATAGTTTTTGAATAAGAGAATCTAGCAATTGGATGCGTTTGAGAGCAAAAATGAATTTAAAAATGAGTAAGAAAATAGACAGTTTGGATTTGAATGCACCCTTAATAAGATGATTTTTTTCTTCAATCGCTATGTATTTTTAATTTGCTTTTGCTGTAAGAATTGGCCCTATCAAAAACTTCTCTATATAAATGTTGAAGACAATATTAAGAAGATATATGATAAATTCATGGAGATTTTATATCTTGTGAATTGACAAAATTATTAAAATGTTTCTTCTTCAACACCCCTTTTTTTGTTTTCGTTTTTATTTATTTTTTTATTTTTTATTATTTTTTTTATTTTTTATTTATTTATTTATTTATTTTTTTGCGGTACGAATTGGTCCTATCAAAAATTTGTGAATATAAAAGTTGTAGATAATATTAAGGAGATGTATAATAAAATTATTGGATTTGATATCTTGAGAATTGACGAAGTAAGGAACTTTTTTCTCCCCAAAACCCTATTTTTGCGCTCCTTGAGCCTGTTTTAAATTTTATCAAAAATCCGTGATGCATTAATTTTTGGCGCTATTTTTAGAAGTAATAACAACTTTAAACTGATTTGATAAGTACAAAAATTAAGAAGTTATGGGATTTTTTCGGTTTTCACAAAACCCCTCCCTATTTCCATCCCCTTTGTCCGCTTTTGCCCATTAACGAACTTGAGCGTGATTTTATGTCCCTTGATTTTATGTATCAGTTTGAAAGAGATTTGTGCAGAATTGCGGAAGTTATCGTGTCCATAAGAAAGTGATAACACAATTGCTTCGGGAAATTCCGTTCAAAATGCCCATTTTGACATCATTTTTTGAAATATATTCTGCCTCTATCAAAAAATCGATCTCTACTGTACATTATATAGTTTCTGAATAAGAGAATCTAGCAATTGGATGTGTTTGAGAGCAAAAATGAATTTAAAAATGAGTAACAAAATAACAGTTTGGATTTGAGTGCATCCTTAATGCAATGATTTTTCCAAAACAATCCGCTTCGGGAAATTCGGTTCAAAATGCCCACTTTAACAGCATTTTTTTAAATATATTCTGCCTCTATCAAAAAATCGACCATTTCGGTACATTATATTGTTTCTGAGTAAGAAAACGTAACAATTGGAAGCCATTGAGAGCAAAAATGAATTGCAAAATGAGTCAGAAAATAAGCAGTTTGGATTTGAATGCACCCTTACTTAGATGATTTTTTTCTTCAACCGCTATGTATTTTTATTTTATTTTTATTTATTTATTTTTTTTTTTTTTTTGCTATAAGAATTGGTCCTATCCAAAACTTGTCTATACAGATGTTGTAGACAATATTAAGAAGATATATGGTAAGTTCATGGGGATTTTATATCTTTTGAATTGACGGAGTTATGGATTTTTTACTTCTTCAAACCCCCTTTTTGTTTTCGTTTTTAATTTTTTTGCGGTACGAATTGGTCCTATCAAAAACTTGTGAATATAAAAGTTGTAGATAATATTAAGGAGATTTATAATATAATTAATTGGAATTGATATCTTGAGAATTGACGAAGTTATGAATTTTTTTCTCCCAAAAACCCTATTTTTTGCGCCCCTTGAGCCCATTTTTAGCTTTATTAAATATCTGTGATACATAAAATTTTGGACCTATTTTTAGAAGTAATAGAAACCTTAAACTGATTTGATATGTATAAAAATTAAGAAGTTATAAGGGGTTTTCGGTTTTCGCAAAACCCCTCCCTATTTCCATCCCCTTGGTCCGATTTTGCCCATTAACGAACTTGACCGAGATTTTATGCCCATTGATTTTATGTATCAGTTTGGAAGAGATTGCTGCAGAATTACGAAAGTTATCGTGTCCAGAAGAAAGTGATATATATATATATAGATAGATAGATAGATAGATCGATCGATAAAGTTTTTTACTGAGGGTGGTTTTGGGTTCTAGGGGTCATGATCGGTGTAGATCTGCAAAAATTTTTCAGAAATTCCAACATGGGAACGATCCCAATAGGTAGTATTTCATACGAAATCTACCTAAAAGTATGTGTAGAAGGTTCACAGGAAGTGAATCAATTCAAAGGTATTTATGTAATGTTTAAAAAGTATATGATTCATCACGTTACGTTTTTGAATTCGTCATTCTAAGGTTTTACAAATTAATTTTATTATTTCAGTGAAATATATGACAAACCAATGGTTTAATTCATACTACATTTATTAAACTGTATAAAAGAATGAGTTGAATTGAAGCAGTAGTTTTAAAATTCATTAGAACTAGTGTAGAATCATCAAATAATTATCTATTGCAATAACAAACTATGAGTTGATTCAATTTATAATAATTGATCAATAGAAATTCTGACAAATATTTCAAACTTTCATTTAAAATCTGTAAACAAGTGAAATAATCTCTTCTAAAATCATTATTTACATATTAGCTATCTTCTGTTGTAAAAAGCTGATTATACTTATCAGATGTTTGTGAAAGATAATGAGAAACGTTGATAATGAGGTTTAGGAAGTCTATTTGAAATTTCAGACGATTAAATGAATATGATATGGTTCACAAGAAAAAGTACAATTCTAAACTTAGGTGGATTAATACTGGAAAAAACAATGTTTAATTCAAATCGTTTGGTAGCCTTCTAATCGATCTAAAAAAATGACTTGCTTATTAAAGAAATATAAAAAATTAATTATTTCTTCAATATAAATATAAATTGTAATAACTTCCCTAGTATAAGAAAGAGGGAGAAGAAGGTATTTTTAAAAATATATAGAGTGTTCAAAAGTAACTTAGAAAATATTGGGGCGCGGTTTGAATAGTGGATAGCTTATCAGTTACAAAAAATTAAATTTGAATCGGAGTTCGCAGGTTCGAAAGCACGGCTTTCTAAAATGATCAAACATTTGTGCGTAAAATAATCAAACTCTCGTACGCAAAATCGATAAAATCAGATAAACTAAAAATAAAAATCATATACATTAAAGGAATTCGCAAAGTGAGCAGTTAAAATAGGTATTAATGAGTTATCTTAAGAAACCAACCTCTCTTTGCACATACAGAAGGGGGAATACAATTTTTTGTTTTGAAACATCTAAAATCTAAACATATAGACATAGTTTCTTGGCTCGATTAGTTAAGTCTTCAACATATCATCGAGCCAAGAGACTATTTTGCAGGTTCAAACCTTCCTCAAAACTTTTCAAAAATAAAATACTATTTTCAATAATAAATTCGCACTACCGCATACAGATGGCAGCATCAAAAATTTTCTTCAAAAAACATAAGACATTTTTATCTTCATTCAAATTCTAAGACAATTCAGAAAAAAAAAAATTAATCGCCCTTAAAAATTAAGCCCCCCCCCCCTAAAAATAAGCCCCTCTAAAAAATTAGGCCCCTCAAACTCCCTTTCGAAAATACCTTCATCTCTATGTTATAGTATGACATATCCATTTCTACTCTAAGTCGATTCGAAAAAATTTAAAAAAAAATTAAGCCCCCCTAAAAATAAGCCCCCTAAAAAAATAAGCGCATCGAAAAATTTAGCCTCTTTATACTTCCTCTCGAAAAGATCTAACTCACTATGTTATAGTATAACATTTCCATTCTAACACTGAATCAATTAAAAAAAAAAAAAAAAAAAAAAAAAAAACTAAGCCCCCCCCTAAAAATAAGCCCCACTCAAAAATTTAGACCCTTCAAACTCCCTTTCGAAAACTTTTCACTCCCTATGTTATAGTATGATATTTCACTTTCTACTCTAAGTCGATTCGAAAAAAAAAATTAAGCCCCTCTCAAAAATTAAGCCCCCTCCAACATTTAGCCCCTCCTACTATAGGATAAGTCTCCCTTACCACTCGCAGGTGGATTCCACTCTCCTCCTCCATCCACAAGGTGGATTACTCCCTCCTCCTCAATCCACAATCCACCTTATGGCGCTGAACTATCCTTCTTTCCCTACTCCCCCCCCCCTTTTTTTTTACTCAGACGAAAAAAACAAAGCAAAAACTTTACTTTTCAAAAGAATGAAAGAAAGAAACATAGAATAATATATTCAACAAGTTATAGGAACCATAGTAGTTATTTAGGTACCACAGATAAAATTAGGCAGAGATTATTTTTTTCTTGATTGGTGCAGTTTGCCAAAACAGGGTAAAATTTTGCATAAGTCATGAGAAAGACATCATTTTTATTTCCTAACTAGAAAGCCCAAAGTGTAAACTGTTATTTAAAACAAAAAGAAATTGGAAATTTTATTTGCCTTTTTGTGTAGTGCCTTTTTCGTAAAGTCACAAAAATTTAGAAAAATAACCATGACTTTGAACTTTGGTTTAATTTTTTGACCCTAAATATTTAAAATTAATTTTTTAAATATTTTTTTATTAAAATCTGTATCTTTTGATGTACTTATGGTGATATTTTTAAGATCATCCGCATTTTAGATACAGAGAAACAAATTTTTGAAAATGGAACTGCAGTCTAGAAATACAGACTCAGAAATGTGCGATTTGAGAAAAATCCAAAAATTGGTTTGTTAGTTGGTTGTATTTATGTCGGCCAATTATCAGCACGTGGGATATAGGCCCTGAGGGGAAGGGGAGTTCCTTCCGTGAAGGTCTTTCTAAGGGAACCTAACCCGTATTAACGCTTGGAGAACCAAGGTTCGAAGAAAACTTCGAAAACTCCGAACGATTTGGCCGACGGGCGCGATTGGGATCGAAACCAGCACCTACCGTCTACCAGCTTCGAGAGCAGTACCTCTCGGCCACTGGTGGGGCCCTAAAATTGGACCCCCCATATCTCAGAAACTAAGGTCCAGGAAGGAAAATTTTCTGATGTATTCATATCATGATAGAATTAGTATATACACGAAGTTTCATCCAAATCCCTGTCGGTCGGGTTACAAACCATAAAAAAATTGGTTGAATTGACATGGAATGACCCTTCTACGATCAAGCGGTCTCCGAGACCGCTCACAATATTTATGGAACAATTTTTGTCACAGCAGTTAAGGAGTATTTAAATTCAGTGTCCACTAGCGAATGTAAGCAAGTTTACGGCCAGGATATACAAAAATTTAATCGTGTGGAAATCAGAGGCCCAATATATTCTACTCAACAGATTTATTATAAGAAGTAAACAAATTTCTGACTTCACATTTTTCATGATAATTTTCATTATTTAAAACCTGGATTTGTGTGAAAACATTAAGTACGTTGCATGATTTATATTTTATGGAATAATGTGTGTATGTATACCTAAACATATTTAAAAATTTATTGATAAATGTCAATTTATTTATGCTCTTTTTTTTCAGCATTCATGAAAAATTATTTTTCATAATCAAACGCACAAAATGGTTCAATAAGCATTTATTCTTGAGCGAGGAGAAGGGGGGGGGGGGTGGGGGGGAGAGAAAAGGTAACTTAAAAGCGGTCACTAAAACAGGAATTTTTAATGTAATTTGAAACATATTTCCATGTAAAAGAAAATACTGGAAAAGAAATTTTTATTTCTGAATCCACTGTAACGGAAAATATAAATAAAATTTCTTGCCTATTTTAAATTCCTAACAATTTAGATATATTTAATGATTTCACTACCATTATTTTACTCCTTAGAAATACAGATAAAGCCATGTGTTGTTTTGCATATGTATAAAAATAATTAAGTGAAGAATTTCACAATAAATCAAGAATTTTCGCAGAATTAAGTAAAGAATTGTGGAATAAATCAAGATTTTTTTTGCCTTATTGTTTGGGTTCGAGTCCCGACCTGGATACACTTTCACCCAGTTGGAAAAATTATTTCTGGCAAAATTTAGAATAGGTATTAAAATCTGACATTATATGAAAGTATTAAATAAGATACTATATATGCATATTGTATGCCCTAAAATAAACATGAAAATGCTCTATTTATTTTTACGCATTTACTTATGAGTTACAAGTAAAATCGTTTTGAGTCAAAAATAATCCTTGATACATACAGATAAACAAGATATTTTTTATGAGCACATCAGAATAAAAAAAATGCATGTTATTTTTAAATCATGTAATTTTTAATGGGGAAGATAAATGGGTAAAAAATTACAGAAAAGAGATAAAATGCCCATTTAATCGATAAATTGGGAAAAAAATGGATGTTTTTGTGTTATCTGAAAACTGTATGGAGAGTTTAAAAATTCGAACAATGTATCTTAAATCTTTATTTCTCTAAAAAAGAAAAAAAAAAGAAAGAAAAAAAGAAAGAAAAGGAAAATAAAAGCTCTTTTTCCAAATGACTAAAAATAACATTAACAGAAAAAAATATATGATTTAAGAAAAAATGAGTTTTATTTATTATAATAAGGTATTGGCTTATAAAACTACTCTCCCTCCCTCTCCAGAAAAATCAGATAGATGAAGGGACCTTGATCTTCAATAGTCTCAAGGTTAAGCAGTTTTGAAAGTTTCGTGGTTCCGGTTCGGTACGATAAGAGGGGAGTGGAAGGAATTCTCAGAATTTTTCTTTGGTTTTGCGTTTTCATTTCTGGTTTGCCATTCGTGTTTACTATGTGGTCGGAGTAAGGACATAGTTTCAAGATGTAGCGTAGCACGTATACGTATATCGGTAAGTTTGTTAGTTCATGTTGATTCATTGCAAATTTATTAATTTCATTATATCTGTTTCTTGCATCATTTTATCTTAAAGAATATTTATATTTTAGTTTTTATAAATGCAAAAGAAAATTTAAAAGATATTTTAATTTTTAGTAAAATTCCCTCCAATAGTTTAGTTTTTTAGAGGTGATTTAATTTATTTTTAAACATTATAAATATCGGATGACATTATTCTTTAAAACAGTTTATTTTAATTTAATTATAAAAATGGGACTTTACACTCGAGAAAATTTAATTGATTAAAACAATTGAATTTTAGTGAAATTTAGAAATATCAAGATTCATTTAATATATTTTTAAAATCACTAACTATTATTTGCATTTCTAATAATTATAAATAATTTAAGGATTTTGAAGAAGTTGAAATAATATATTTTTTCTAATGTTTGGCTATTAAACTGCAAGAGAAATATCTAAATATTATCTGATAAAAACAAAATTTTAAAACATATGAGAAATATTATACTGTCATTCGTTAATTACATAAAGATTAAATTTATTTTTATGTAATATTTCAATAAAAAATTATCAGAAATGATGCTAAAATTTAGATTATAATGATTTAATAAAGCTTTAATGAATAAGCATAATATAACAGATTTACCAAGAGATAAGTGTAAAATATAGTGGAAATGTAAGTAAAAGTAACATCACAAAAACATCCCATTTTAATATAAAATATATAATAAACTATGTTAAAATCACGTATATTATTTAACAATAATGCGAAGTTTATTCTTTAAAAGAAAATACTTTTTAGAAGGTTAAATGAATGATAAAATGTTTTGGCAGGTAAAAAAAAAATCTTATAATTATTTAGACATACTTTTTTAGAAAATCAAGTTCATTTAACTTGAACTTTTTCAAAAATATTCAAAATACAATATTTGATAATGAATTAATTGATTAGTTTATTTTTTCAATTATATACTTTATAATTTTTTATGAAATGCAACTATTTAAAAATGCATTGCATATAAATTTTGTAAATATGTAAGTGAATAAATGAACAAATAAATTAATGCACTATATGAAGTATTGTGTTTTGGAAATTTTTTGAAAAAGTTAAAAGTGAAAGAATTTGATTTTCTTGAAAAGTGTACCTAAATAATTATAAGATTTTTTAAATCCTGCAAAAATATTTTATCATTTAATTAGCCTGATAAAAAGCATTTTCTTTTATAGAATAAATTTTGATTTATGCCTAAACAATCATTATGGCACAACAGTGGCTAGTGATTTCATTTTAAATAACCATAATAGGCTTTTTTGTGGGCAGGTTTGGGCTAAATTTAATTTATTACAACCAAAAATGGTAGGACAAAGGCAAGCTTCTGGTTAGATTGTATTTTTACTGGCCATTAAAATAATAATTGTGGGCAGTTTAAGGCTATCTAACACTTTTAGTGAAAAGTTAGTGGCATGATTGTGGGCAACTTCTTGTACTTACGGCCAATTTTCTTGTGGCCTTATTGTGTCCGGCGTGACAGTTTTTATACGGAGCCGTAACTTTCATTGATAGCGGGCCACCATCGAACACTTTCGGCCAAGGCTAACAAACCCATCAGTGGACCGTAAGTTCTGTGTTTGTTGGGTTAACTTCTGTTTGTGGTAGTACAGACCGCTGATTTTTTCTTTTTTCGCGGTTTAACTTTTAATTTTCAATTTCACTATAGATACTATTTGAATTTACTATAGATTCTAGTTTAACTATACATATTAATTTCTTCAGGTGTCAGCCCTAACGCTAGAGGCTTCTGAATAGATGGGTTTTAATTATAGTAGTCCTGTACATAAAGTTTAGTATAGAAACAGTATCTTATAAGACAGTTGACCTTTTTATTCATTATACGATCAAGGGGTCTCTGAGATCGCTCACAGTATTTATGCAACAATTTTTGTCACAGCAGTTAAAGTTTAACTGCTATTTGCGATCTCACAGACCGCTGTTTTTACTTTTTTTTTCCTGGTTTAACTTATAATTTTGGGTTTAACTGTAAATACTAATGAAATTTACTAATCCTTTTACATAACTCATTCGTTTTAGAGGAAATGGGGCAAACACCCGCTGTAATGGGGCAAAAATACAAACTGCGTATCTTTGCCCCACTACTGCGTACTTTTACACCAACTAATGGGGCAAAGATACGCAGAGCAATGTTTTTTTAAAATTTAAATTTCTCACGGAATTATAATTTGACAGAATGTCGGTTGATGATGCCACTTGCCCAAGGTTCTAATCTAACATTTTAATCCCTCGTTACATAAGTTTAGACCAATGTGTTCGTTAAAAATCAAAATTTATAGAAAGTGCGTATCTTTACCCCCACCTACTCTAATACCTTAATAAGTAATACGTATATCTCACAAGCAAAAGTACTATAGTCGGTGACGGCGAATTTCGATTTTTATAGCTTATTCGATTCGTCTCATCGAGCTAAGTAATTTGCTTCCTCGCATATCGTCTATTGAGTTTTAATAATGACAGGGGGCCGGGTCAAAGTTTAAAATTTCGTTTATTGAAAACCAGTTGCCGCCAAAGAAATAAGTAAGATTTAAATGTATTTATGGGTCTTACACTGACATACAATGATGATAGTCAATTTTTGACACATTTTTCATTCCGAAGAAGTGAGTAAAACAAAAATATTCCTCACAGTGCGCTCAACGAGCAAAGGCTTCTTCAACTGACTCGACGACGCATTCAAAACAGCTCTGCTTCCTTTCTTGAATTTTAAAACAATAGTCTGTAGGGGCTACGTAGTTTTCGCCTTTATCAATGTACTTTCCTTTGGCAAATCCATACTTGAACATAGGAATGAACTTAACTGATACAAACTGATAATGTGCCCATGATTGAAACTTTGTGACATTGTTCCTAGTTATGGGGGAAATGTTTAATTCGTTGGCTAAAATGTAGACTTGAATAAATTTTACAAAGACTTTCCAAACACGGAAACGCATTAAATCCAGACGTTGAATGTGACTAGTTGAATTTGCAGGCATACACTTCAGAATAATTTGAATGTCTTCATTCTGAAACGACGTAGGGTTCGAAAATAGACGTCGCATGAGAACAACATTTTCTTCTCCTCGTCTCACCTCTGGCACAAAGACGTTGTTGCACCACTCTTTTAACAGAGGAATAGTTAATTTTCCTCACGTGGAGCAGACGACGTAGGAATTGTTTGGCTTCAAAAGAGGAACAAGAGGTTTAGTAGGAAATCCCTTTCTTCCTTGAAGACCGATAAAAAGAGTTGGAAAGAGAATACCATTCATTGAAACTGTAGGTTGAATGGTGTATGAATGAGTCATGGCACTTTAAGATTGAATCAAAACAGAGACATCTTGGGTGCCTTTGAAAGTCAGAGTTCTTCCGGAATGCATTTCGTAATTGAAGGAAAACTGGTCACTGTTATGGATGCAAGCTGGAGAAAACTCTTTAGATAGGGACTTGACATTTGTGATGTAATCTGCACATTGCCCCCAAAGAGTACGCTCGTTTTTGAAATTAATGCGAGTTGTAACACTAGTGATCTTATGACTCGCAACTCGATTGATGGTTTTAAACCTTTGAATCCTCTAGACGCCTTGAAATTTGGTTCTTTGATAACCTGGTTAGCTCAAAAAGTCCAAATGATAGAGTCAATGTCGCAAATCCGATTCTTTTCAAAGATAGCTGTCTCAAACTCCTTTCTGACGATATAATGAATTTGTTGATACTTCTTGTACGTCGATCCTTTTTTATCAGTAAGCTTTTTGAATCGCCGGAGCTTGTCATACACAGTTGAATGTAGCATAGAAGCTGGAAAAATGCGTTTGAATTTATTCTTAAGGACCGAAGCCTTTTTCCATTTACCAGTTGATGTTTTTGCATAGTTATAGGAACTTTCATCATATCTTCGTTAGAAGTGTAGTCAAAATTGAGCTTCCGTTTCTTTGATGGGCTCAATGCAGTGGTGGAAAATTGGCGCAGAGGTGGAGCCTATTGACACCACTAAATTTTTATGGTATTATTCAGTTTAATAAAAACTCAGAAATTTGATCATTAGTTAAGAGGCAAAATGCTACTATAATTTAGTGGTGTCAATAGGCTCCACCTCTGCGCCAATTTTCCACCACTGTCAATGGCAGTTGATAATCAGGATCCGCGTGAGATGATGTTCATGCAATTTGAGATATTACGTCATCTACGCTGCAGCATCCGCTAGTGTCGTACACGTATTCCTCGAAATCAATTTAATCTTCCGATCCTTCTTTATCTGTTTGCTAGACAAGAGTTTCTTCTGACTCAAAACGTATCCCTGCTTCAAAGAATTCAATAAGATTGTTGGCCTCAATCTTGTCTCTCACGGTAATTACGACTTTCGGCTCATGTTGATATTTCTCGAATAGAAGTCGAGCGACGTTCTTTTGATTGAACATGATGTTAATATAGATCTCGAAGTCCAAAACTTTATTTTTCATGTTTCAAGAGTCTGATAACTTTAAAAGAAACTTCGTACGTTCTTTAAAAAATTGGAGAAAATTTAGCTGAAAAGTGAGTAGTAACAGAGATTGATTCAATCAAATTAAACTCGGATCAGAGCAGAGTTAAGCACAGTGAAGAGTATTATCAGCTGATTAAAAACTCCAGCATTTAAAAATAAAAAGACATCCTTTCTTTAGAGTCTTAAACTTAAAACACAGAACACAGAATACAAGAAAAATATGAGAAAGAATAATCATAATGTAACAATTTGTTTCATAAGAAACTTCAGGTTTTATAAATAAGACAGAGCAAAAGTCACATACCTTCTAGGTTCTAAGGATGTTTGAACACAATAAGTTAAAAACGCCAATCTGTTACATTCGTCACAAATTTACTGAAGAATTTGCATAATGCGAGCTGCCGAAAATAAAACAGCAGCAGAAAATTCCTTCGCATGCAACCGTACGCAGACGTTCCGCAAGTTACGAAGTGACTAAAAAACTGACAAAAGAACCGACAGTGTGTGGTTACAAAGATTTTTGCTCGTAATTCGACAGGATGAAAAAAAACTAGATGAGAATATCATAACTTGCGAAAACTTGCCTGCCAAATAGCATACAAATATTTTATGGGGAAGTAAAAGGAGCGAAAAGGAAAACGCTGTAAGTACCAGAAGTAGGAATTTTTCTTTTCTTTTTTTTTCCCTTGAAAAATTTCCTCTTCTGGACTTTCAGCGTTTCCCATTCTTAGTCCTCAATTAACTCCGTTGTTTTTGTAACTCGTAAGAATAGTAGCCATGGTTACTATTTGCGATTTATTGTCTATCAATAAGCCTTATAGTTAAGTTCTAAAAATATTGAAAAGTTGTATTGTCATCGAAAATACACCTGCGTACATATTAGTATCGTTCTAACATATGAGGAAATGAGCGTAAAATCAATTAGAAAATTCCATCTTTACATACGAAAACCAAGTTAAGTTAAATAAAAGAGTGTGATCAATAAAACGAAAGGTTTGTAATGGAGCGGACAAAAGTTAACGACGATGATTAAACTTAAATTTAGCTAATTCTTGAAAATAAATGCAATGTACTAAATTCAAACCTCAATTCACTTAGAAAACAACTGCTCTAAACGTACTTAACCTTTCACTGCACGACGTGCCACATCTGGCACATACCTAAAAACACTGTAATTCTTATTATGTGCCATGAATTTGGCCAATATGATCTCTATCCCTGATTAAGAACAGTCCAAAGAATGGAATAACACTTATTTAGTCCATGTCAGATGGCTGCATTTGACAAAAAATAGAATTTGTTCTTCGGAAACAAAAACAAAAAATTCGATCAAGCTATTAATGTAAAATTTACTTTCATTATTTTTACTAAATACTTAAAGATATTAATATAAACAAAGTTGCAGAGTGTTAAGCAGATAAAATTAATTAATTTAAGCTCATTTAGTTGTAAAATATAGCAATACAATATTTTAAAACTCTAATTGTGTACATAGGGTACATGCCACAAAATGTCAAATTTTAGCTGAAAATTTGAAATTTATTTTTTTTTTACTACTTTTCCCATTATTAGAACGATATATAGAATTCAAATAATATTTTTCCTACAAATAGAAAAAATCGTGCAATGAAGGGTTAAGACGATTGCTCGGATAAGGTATTCTAATGGTATTGAAAACACTGTGAACAATAGCACTTTGCAAAATACGTCGAACGTCCTTAACCCCTTAATTCTTGCGCACAGACAGTGTAGGCTACTTTCTAAAAATTCAGATTGATTCCGCCAGTTTTTTTTAAATAGTATAATTGACTTTATTCTCGCATAATTTTATCTGCCATTAAATAAGGTGAATATTTCTACTTCAGAAAAGTGGTGGCAATCAAACAATCTGAATTTAACAAGTAATATAAAAATTTTGTTTTCAAAGTCAATTCCTACTTAGGTCATCAAAGAAAAATTTAATATAATCCCTTAAGCAAATATTAGTTTTTGTTGCATTAAAATATCTCAATTTGTTGATTTTCTATAAGCAAGTAGGTTTACAATGGAACTCTATGGAAATTTGGCGAAATATTAGAGATATCGCCAAGTTGGCGTCACTTTTGGCGACTCATTTTGGTCGCCAAATTGGGCGATATATCGCCAAGTTGGCGACAAACTTGGCGATATTTGGCGACAGAACAGGGTCCGCCCTATGGTAACCCCTTATTGAAAATACTTTAATTGATCTTCAACAACCAATGGCCGCCATTTTGTTTCCCATGCAAAACTAAAATTAATTAATTAAAATTTAATTAATTAATTAATATTTGAAAAAAACTGTATTAACATAAATTGACATCCAGTACAAGTTAAAAAAAAATATTTCAACTTGATAGGATGAATAATGAGTATTTATTAACGATCGAAAATTTGAACAAGATAAATATATAAATAAATAAATAAATATAGGGAGAGTGTGAGCTAATAGTAGGAATTGAAAAAAAAAAAAAAGAGCCTACGCTTATCGTCACGATGCTTAAGGGGTTAATTGGCTGGAATCGACTCCAAAAATCCTTTTATTTTCAACTTCTTAAATTACCTTCTTAGGGGCTGTGCATATATAACGTTATCACTTTTTTGGCAATTTTGAACCCCCTCCCCTCCTTAAGATATCATACGTTGTCATCCCTCGAACCCCCCCCCCCCCCCCCGTAATGATATAGTTATCAATGTCTAAAAATTCTTTTAATTTTTTTATTTTTTTCTTTTGCTTGGAGTGATACACAAATATAGTTACATTTATTTTTCGCATACTTCATTGATTCATATGAAGAGAACTCAATAAAATATCACTTTATATATGAAAAAACTTTTTATGAAATAACACTTAAAAGAAATATTTGCTATTTAAAAGTATTTTATAATAGCTTTTTCTTTCATAATACATTCAACAGTAATAATGTTTTCTTGCACTTGACCTTGCCCGGGGGGGTGGGGGGGGGGAGACAGAACTTCTTATCACCAAAACAGGTGGACAACATTCTTTCTCTTTTACTAATTTTAATAATAACTTTGTACTTTCATAAAAATAGATAGCAGACTAAAAAAAGATAACATTCTATTTTGATGTAAAGGCTAAGTTATAAATAAAAAGAGAAAATTTTGGTTGGATCAAAAATGATAACGATATCAAAAAGACGAACCTCCCCTCCCCCTAGAGATATCTAACGATATCATTTGCCAGACTCCCCTCCCCCCTAAAATGATAACGTTATATACGCACAGCCCCATATCTACAGGTGGTACAGAGCTTTTATTGGTAAGGGCTATGCATATATAACGTTATCAACATTTTTCTAATTTTGGACCCCCTCCCCCCCTTACGATATCATCCGTTATCATTCGTCGACCCCCCCCCCCCTCCCCGATGTTATCGTTATCAATATCCAAAAAAAAATTTCATCCTTTTCTTTCTTTTTATACGCTGTGGCACGTGGTATACGCTTCTGATTATACATTTTTTAGTCGCATACTTTACGGATTCAAGAAGTCAATAAAATATCAATACATGAAATAAATGTATATCAAATAACATCTAAAAGAGTTAGCTACTATTTAAAAGTATTTTATAATAGTTTATTGTTACATAATGCATTCAAAAGTAATATTGTCTGCTTATCAACAAAACAGTGGTCCACATTCTTTGTCTTTCTTTACTGGTAAACGCAAGTATCACTGCCTACATATTATTCTCCTGATTTCTCTAACAGTGAATTATATGCCCATAAAGCAGAAGAAGGAATGCAAACGTTGAAGTATTCCAAATTTTGGAATGAAATGATTTTATAAAAATGTAACGGCTTTAACAATAGCTTAGTATTTTCATAAAAACTTATAAAATTAGTAATAATAAAAAAGAAAACAGACTATTTGGATGATAAGAAAAAGTTTCTGAAAAAAGATAAGTTTGGTTGGATCGAAAATGATATCGATATCAAAAGGCAAATCCCCCCTCCCCCAGCGATATCTCACGATATCAAGTGCCAGACACCCCCCCTCCCTCCTAAAGTGATAACGTTATATATGCACAGCCCCTTACTAAAAACACGCTTCTAGGCTGCAAGCACTAGCTTTCTCTCTTAATGCACCTCTGTCGTTACAACGAAATGGCACGGGCTTAAAATGAACCTCTGAAAAGCTGCCTAATAGAACCATTGGAGCGAGACTCGACTAATCTGCTCGTTTCAACTCACACTCCCATATTTATACCCGCCAGCTGACCACAATAAAATAATTAGCAAATGACCTCAAAAAATAACCGAAAAGACCAGAAGCAGAGAGGGACAATCATTGTTGCGAAAGTAGGAGAAACGACAGATGGCCGGCATTTTTAGCATAAGTAACATGCATTACAAAAACAAGACTACCTTCGTAAGAGAGTATCTAGACACTGCCATAAAAATAAAAATAAAGTAATTAAACTGCATTTTATATGGCAAGAAAAATATTTTTGGCATTTTTACTCCAAACAATTATTTATAAGAAACAGAAAAACTTACAAATGTATAAAATACTATCATATTATAAACCTTATTTTGTAAAGAAATAGGTAAATAAATATTGCATTAGAAAAATAATCAATGAACTAAACATTTATCGCTTTCGTTAATTTAAAAAATCTCTAATAATTACATGTAAATCAGTTTGATGGGAAATGGTCTGAATATGTTGATATAACGGCATCACTTCAAAGGCTATATTTTACCACTGTGGAGTGCAAGTATTTTTAAAAAAAATTAAGTTTAGAAAAGAGGCCTTTCGTATAGATGCTATAAGTTACCAAAAGTAACAATTGTAAGTTTTTATAAATAGTATTTAAATTATATAATTTTAAACGTTAGAAATTCAGTCACTGATAATGTAAAAATTTTTTTCTAGAAGTACCTGACAAGGAAGATCTCCATACGGGCATACTCAGAAAATTCTGAAAAAATTATAGAATGTTCTTCTCATATGGATATATATGTTTATAAAAAAATTTTGGCGGAACCCCGATACAGCGTCCGTAAAAAAATAACGAAATTTTCGTTTATTTGGCGATTTATCACCGGTTGGCGATAAAAAAAAATACGCTTTTATGTAGGAAAAAACTTTTTATGTTGAATTTGTTTATATAAGTTTAATTTAAATAAATTTAGATTTGACATTTTTAGTTTATTTTAACTATAGTTTGTCATATACATTTATATGTATTTATCATAAAATTTAAATATCATATTTTATGATTTAAAACAAAATTTAAATTGAATTAAATTATTTCAAGCTCAAAAATAAGACAGAACTCTGTCGATTTGATTTTGTTGCTATGGAAACGACTTCGTCTTCGATGGCAATCAAATGTCAGCTGACTATAACTTAAAATAGATATTTAGTACGGTCTTTTAATTTGAGTATTTTTACACTGTAATATTTTAATGACCAAAATTCTGAACTTAAATAACAAGAAGGTTGCTATTCGAAAACAGTGGTATTAAAACGTATATACCCGATTTTGATGGCGAGCCATTAAAATGTTAATAAGTAATTTGTTTGAGGTAAATGTATAATAAACCTCAATTATTTTTTCAGGAAATAATAATTAATATAATTAAGGAGTTTTTCTTTCAAGTATTTTCCCTCGCCTTAAATTATTGGCGTCTTTCCTACCCTGGCCCCTTGTTTGCGCCGCACACATGGCATACTTGGTCAGAATAATGGTATTTGTCTTAGTTTTCCTCAATAAAGAAGATTAAATACATTTATTCAGGAATATGCAAATGAAAATCCTGAATAGTTAAATGTTGCATAGTCTACTTACGGTCGTATATTTTCTTTGAAATTCGATTTATAAATCAGATATCCTCCGTGTGACACTTGTAACTCTTGTGAGCAGAAAAAACGTTGATGAAATTCATGTCAGTAACTACGATCAAACGTTTGACATGAATAACCTCAACCGGGAGTGTCTAAAACAGAAAAGGGAAGTCACGATCTTTCGGTTGATATACTGCTAACCATGTCTCTCCCAAAACAGTGTATGTAAAACTTTTTATCTGAGACAGTTGAGGTTTTATAATCTCAGTGCGCACATTGTTACACGGCCTGATTACCAACGCAGCACACTAACACCAACAAATTTTTAAAGAAATGTTCACCGCACTGCAAATAGAGGCGTCATAAATTTAGACACATATGTGACTGAAAAAGAATTTTAGACACTTAAGTGTCTTAATCTGAAAATTAAGACATTATAGATGTCTTAATTTAAGATACATAAGTGTCTTAGTATGATCATGGTGTAAATGAACTGAGAATAGTGTCTAAAATATCCGCAAACGTCTTATTTTAAGACACTTCGTTGCTTCAAACGTGTCTTAATTTAAGACGTTTTGATTCTTCCGACGCAATAACCACCAGGGGGCACTGGGGCACTGCCAGTCGCGCATGCGTTTTAGATGTCTTCGTTCAAAGTTGGTATACGTTGTAATTCAAACGAAGTTTGTTTTTATGTACGCGTGTATTTTAATTCGTTTTTCGCGGAATGTGAAGTTCTGTGATTTAAATTCGTATTCACTTGGATTATTTATTTATTGAATACATGCATCTGACGTGTGTGCTTGACATCAAATGTCTCTTAGAAGCTGTCGTCCATATAAGGGCGGGATAGACACAGAACAGAAGTAGACGACGCTTGAAGATTACACCCGGAAATTCTACAAAGCGTGTGCAATGGACTTAGTGTTAATTCGTATTAATTTATATCAATAATATTGTGTTATTCATCTTCGTCCTGTCGAAGCTAGCAAAAAAAAAAAAAAGAAACTTTTGTCTGGCGGGTCCTATTTTGAGGATGAAACATTTCATTCTTTAAATATGGCTAGTCGGATATATTATGAAATATCGTACTAAAATGATGCAAGCCCTTCTCCTTCACTGGGGTAGATTTTGAAATTTCAAATCGAGGAATTTTTCTGACCTCTTGCAACATCGATTGAAGTAAGTGTCATAATTTCTTTATAGTACTGAAATTAGTGTCTTTTATGATTTTATTTATAGTATAAACAAAATCTTGCATGAAATTCAATTAGTTTTGAATCTGTTTGCGAAAAAACCCATTAATTCTAGAAGTATATATTTTTAAACTTATGACGTTGTCTTTTATTACAAATTATATATTCTGAATTTTCGTCTTTTTTTCCCAAATTTAAAGTAATAATATTACTAAAAGAGAGACATTTTAAATTGAATATTCATTCTCTTGCTTTCAATCGCAGTTTCGTTTCAATGGTTAATTCTTATCTCACGTAACGACCACAATGAAAGGAAAAAAAAAGCTTTGGAAAGATCTTTCTTCCTAACGTAAAACCGCAGATTAAAAAATAAGATAAATAAAGTACCTGAAAACGTATGACGTTGTCATGATTCATCTATTATGTGCTCCTTAATTTTAAAACTGCCAGTAAAAATATACATATGTATTTGATTTGAAATCAAGTATAATACTGATTTTTTGATTATTTTTAGTAGAAAAGTAATTTGAAATTTATAATGGGAAAAAGTAAAAAGCTATAACTTAGATTTTGTACTTAATATTGTGATTTTTGTAACTGTATTTATATACACTTATACGAAAATTACAAGAATGACAATTAGATGTTAAGATATATATTTAAAACAAATGAAGCTTGGAAACTAAGTTATTTTTTCTTCTTGCTATTAATGTAGGATATTTATTTATTTATTTTTATTGATAGTTGAATAGCTTTTGTGATTACCCTGTGATCTACATAAAAACTTGCTGAAGTGGCATGTGGCAATATAATTTTTTTTTAATTTAATTTTCAAATGATAAGAATTTAAAATTTTTTCGGGAAGGGAGGTGGGGGGAGGGGGATTTTGTATTCAATTTTCGCAAAGCTGATATCATAAATCCTTTTCGATATTGCACTGATTATAATGAAAGTTTTGAACTTTTAGAGTAGGACAAGATTAAAAACACAAAATATATTTAACAAAATACCGAAGTAATTTTTTTCTTAATGTTATTAAAGTGGAATATTTATTTTTTAATTTTTTTACTCATAGTTAAATAGCTGTTGTGATTATCATCTGATAGATATGTAAAATTGCCTATGTGTCAATATAATTTTTTTTTAAATCTAATTTTTAAATTATATGAATTTTCCTTTTTTGGGGAGATGGGGGGGTTTTATTTGCAATTTTCGTACATCTGACATTTTAAATCTCTTTCGACATTCAACCGAGTATAATAAATATTTTAAACTTTTAGAATAGGACAAGATTATAAAAAAATATATATTTATCCATGTATCTTAAAAGCCCTTAATAGCGGAAACTTCGGGATCGCGGAATTTTTCTGATGATCGGAGATGTCTGCTTTTGTGAGGTAAAAATATACAAATATGTATGCGTGTGCTTTGCGGATTAAAAAAGTATTCGCTAAATAGAGGTGTCCGCTATTCGTGAATGTCCATTAACCTCCACAATGGATACTCCCGAGTACCGGACATCTCTATTTAGATAACCATAGTGTAGGGTTGCATTTTTTGCAAAAGAACTTCTTGATTAAAGCATGGGTATTAAAGCAGTGTCCCGCCCCCCTACGATTTAAGTGCCACCAAATTTAATGTGCAATATTTGTAAAGCTTATATTTTAAATCCGTTTCGAAATTGTACTGAATATAATCGATGTTTTGAACTTTTAAAGTAAAATAAGATTTAAAAAAAAATCATATTCAAAATCATATTTATCATCAAAACAAATATTTAGATAAATATTTTTTGCTTTAATCTTGTTCTATTCCTGAAGTTCAAAATATTGATTATAATCAGTAAAATGTCGTAAAAGATTTAAATAAACAGCTTAACGAAAATTGCATACCAAAATTAGGAGCACCAAAAAAATCAGGCTGCGGGGGGGGAGGGGGGCGTGTGGAGGGGGCAAGACCCCAGCCAAATATTTTTCCAGGGTTCAACGTGGTCAAACATGGCTACGTATGATGCTTACAAAAAAAATGGATGCTATTAAGACGTTTGAAGTGTCTGAAATTCAGACGCAAATAGTGTCTGAAAAAATTCAGACATTTTAAAATGTCTGAAAATTGAACACTCCGTTTCAGACACTTAAGTGTTTGATTTTCAGACATTTTAATTTACAGTGCGTATCTACACACCATATTCATGTAAAATTTCTGCCTTGCTTGAGGCGAAATTTGCGCCCGTTGGTAATCAGGCTCTGACCATAGAATGTAACCCATGCTTGTCCTTTGTTTAGTTCTTCTAACTCCACCATGCTAACTAAATTAACACCTTTAATTTCTCCACCGAAATGTTTGGTAACTTTGAAGAACTCCGATGAAAAGTTCCGGTCAGTTCGGCATCCAAAACGAAAGAAAAAAGATGCAAGGAAAATTCTTTAGCTATTCTTGAAAGAATAACCTTTATAAATATTATCTTTGAAGACAATAAAGCGCTCTAATAATCGCCTGTGGAGGATTATATATGCTTTCATTACATAACTCCACTATATTCTCAAACTATACCTTGTTCGAAATTAGAATATCGTTTGAAAATGCATTGAATTGCAGCTGCTGTCTCTAGAGAAACTATATATTATCACTGAGATATCACTGCTGTCTGAAACTGTATATATCACCGCAAAAATCATTATTTCTCTTTTACATACAAAGAAAGTGGATATCTTTTATGCATGATAAACAGTCTATTTGTTGAAAAAATATGTTTCTGTTGACAAAAGAAAATATAATTTCTTATTAGGTAGATTTCGTATGAAATACTACCAATTACATTCTCCCGTATGTTGGAATTTCAGAAACATTTTTGCAGATCTACACCGATCATGACCCCTAGAACCCAAAACCACCCTCAGTAAAAAACTTTATCTATCTATCTATCTATCTATCTATATATTTATATATTTATACGTGTATATATATATATATATAACCATTAATTAAACATTACTGACCACCATCAATAATTGTGATATATATATATATATATATATATATATATATATCACTTTCTTCTGGACACGATAACTTCCACAATTCTGTACAAATCTCTTCCAAACTTATACATAAAATTAAGGGGCATAAAATCTCGGTCAAGTTCGTTAATGGGCAAAATCGGACCGAGGGGGTGGAAGTAGGGAGGGGTTTTGTGAAAACTGAAAAAGCTCCATAACTTCTTAATTTTTGCACATATAAAATCAGTTCAAAGCCTTTATTACTTCTAAAAATAGGGCCAAAAATTTATGTAACACTAATTTTGATAAAATTAAAAATGGACTCAAGGGGCGCAAAAAATAGGGTTTTTGGGAGAAAAAATTTCATAACTTTGTCCATTCTCAAGATATCAAATCCAATTAATTTTATTATAAATCTCCTTAAAATTATCTACAACTTTTATATTCACAAGTTTCTGATAGGACCAATTCGTACCGCAAAAAAAAAAAATTAAAAACAAAAACAAAAAAAAGAGGGGGGGGGGGGGGTTGAAGAAGAAAAAAAATCCCTGCCGGCCCGGCCTACAGGCAGAGGTAGATTTCGAAGTTAAGTATACTAATTTCACCAACAAAAACTAAATCATTATTAGATATAAATCCACTTTAACAATTTTATCTGTCTGCTTTTGACGAGTTTTTATTTCCTTTTTATAAAATAGCCAGTTTTATCAGAATCATTTAAGGCGATATTTAAAAAAATATTTTTCCATGCTCAACAACTCGAAATTTTCTGGCACATTATCAGATTCATTTTTAATAATAAAATATATATATATATATATGAAACATTCTGACGTGATTTTTGAAAAGATTTATAAGCGACCTGAGTTTTTATTTTTCTTTCAATTATTTAAAACTTGATTAATAAACAATTATTTTCTCAGTAGGGCAATATTTTCCGTTTCTAACACAATCGCTTCGGGAAATTCTGTTCAAAATGAACACTTTGACATCATTTTTTGAAATATATTCTGCCTCTATCAAAAACTCGATCATTACTGTACATTATATAGTTTCTGAATAAGAGAATCTAGCAATTGGATGCGTTTGAGAGCAAATATGAATTTAAAAATGAGTAAGAAAATAGACAGTTTGGATTTCAATGCACCCTTAATAAGAGGATTTTTTTTCTTCAACCGCTATGTATTTTTGATTTGTTTTTGCTGTAAGAATTTTCCCTATCAAAAACTTGTCTATATAAATGTTGAAGACAATATTAAGAAGATATATGATAAATTCATGGAGATTATATATCTTGTGAATTGACAGAGTTATGAAAATTTTTCTTCTTCAACCCCCCTTTTTTGTTTTCGTTTTTAATTTTTTTTGCGGTACAAATTGGTCCTATCAAAAACTTGTGAATATAAAAGTTGTAGATAATATTAAGGAGATGTATAATAAAATTAATTGGATTTGATATCTTGAGAATTGACGAAGTAAGGAATTTTTTTCTCCCAAAAACCATATTTTTTGCGCCCCTTGAGCCTATTTTAAATTTTATCAAAAATCTGTGATGCATGAATTTTTGGCGCTACTTTTAGAAGTAATAAAACCTTTAAACTGATTATATGTACAAAACTTCAGAAGTTATGTGGTTTTTTCGGTTTTCACAAAACGCCTCGCTATTTCCATCCCCTTTGTCCGCTTGTGCCCATTAACGAACTTAACCGAGGTTTTATGTCCCTTGATTTTATGTATCAGTTTCGAAGAGATTTGTGCGGAATTGTGGAAGTTATCGTGTCCAGAAGAAAGTGATAACACAATTGCTTCGGGAAATTGCGTTCAAAATGCCCACTTTGACATCCTTTTTTGAAATATATTCTGCCTCTATCAAAAAATCGATCATTGCGGTACATTATGTAGTTTCTGAATAGGCGAATCTACCAATTCAATGCGTTTGAGAGCAAAAATGAATTTAAAAATGAGTCAGAAAATAAGCAGTTTGGATTTGAGTGCATCCTTAATTCAATGATTTTTCCAACACAATCCGCATCGGGAAATTCAGTTCAAAATGCCCACTTTAACAGCATTTTTTAAAATATATTCTGCCTCTATCAAGAAATGGACCATTACGGTACATTATATAGTTTCTGCGTAAGAAAACGTACCAATTGGAAGCCTTTGAGAGCAAAAATGAATTGTAAAATGAGTCAGAAAATAAGCAGTTTGGATTTGAATACACCCTTACTTAGATGATTTTTCTCTTCAACCGCTATGTATTTTTAATTTGTTTTTGCTGTAAGAATTGGTCCTATCCATAACTTGTCTATATAGATGGTGTGGACAGTATTAAGAAGATATATGATAAATTCATGGGGATTTTATATCTTTTGAATTGACGGAGTTAAGGATTTTTACTTCTTCAAACCCCCTTTTTGTTTTCGTTTTTAATTTTTTTTTCGGTACTAATTGGTCCTATCAAAAACTTGTGAATAAAAAAGTTGTAGATAATATTAAGGAGATTTATAATAAAATTAATTGGAATTAATATCTTGAGAATTGACGAAGTTATGAATTTTTTTCTCCCAAAAACCCTATTTTTTGCGCCCCTTGACCCCATTTTTAACTTTATCAAAAACCTGTGACACATAAAATTTTGGCCCTATTTTTAGAAGTAATGAAACTTTAAACTGATTTGATATGTACAAAAATTAAGAAGTTATGGGCGGTTTTCGGTTTTCACAAAACCCCTTCCTATTTCCATCCCCTTGGTCCGATTTTGCCCATTAACGAACTTGGCCGAGATTTTATGCCCATTGATTTTATGTATCAGTTTGGAAGAGATTGGTGCAGAATTACGAAAGTTATCGTGTCCAGAAGAAAGTGATATATATATAGATAGATAGATAGATAGATAAAGTTTTTTACTGAGGGTGGTTTTGGGTTCTAGGGTTCATGATCGGTGTAGATCTGCAAAAAATTTTCAGAAATTCCAACATAGGAACGATCCCAATAGGTAGTATTTCATACGAAATCTACCTAAGTCAATTCAGAAGATATAAAATCCCCATGAATTTATCATATATCTTCTTAATATTGTCTTCAAAATTTATACAGACAAGTTTTTGATAGGAAATTCTTACAGCAAAAACAAATTAAAAATACATAGCGGTTGAAGAAAAAAACCTATCTTATTAAGGGTGTATTCAAATCCAAACTGCTTATTTTCTTACTCATTTTTAAATTCATTTTTGCTCTCAAACGCATCTAATTGGTAGATTCTCTTATTCAGAAACTATGTAATGTGCCGTAATGATCGATTTTTTGATAGAGGCTGAACATATTTCAAAAAATGATGTCAAAGTTGGCATTTTGAACAGAATTTTCCGAAGCGATTGTGTTAGAAACGAAAAGTATTGCCCTACTGAGAAAATAATTGTTTGTTAATCAAGTTTTAATTAATTGAACGAAAAATAAAAACACAGGTCGCTTATAAATCTCTTCAAAAATTACGTGAGGAAGTTTCATATTTTTTCTATTAAAAATGAATCTGAAAATGTGCCAGAAAATTTCGAGTTGTTGAGCATGGAAAAGTACTTTTTTTTAATACCGCCTTAACATGATTCTAATAAAACCAGCTATCATACAAAAATGAAATAAAAACTCGTCAAAAGCGGCCAAATAAAATTGTTAAAGTGGGTGTATATCTAATCATGATTTAGTTTTTTTGGTGAAATTAGTATACTTAACATTGAAATCTATCTCCGCCTGTAGGCCGGGCCGGCAGGGATTTTTTTTTCTCTATAATCAGTTTGTAAATAATTATATAAATGTCAGATGGCATTCATAAGTAATCTGTTAAACTTAATTTTTTGAAACTTTAGTTTCTTAAACCACAGAGAGTCCAAGACGAGCAAATATTCTTGTATCATCAAGAACAGCGCGCTGTAAATGCACAAGCTATAAGTCTCAAACGTCAGTCATAAAAAGAAGTGACGTCACATAAAACAAGAACGAAAAATCGTGCATCAAGGGTAGATTATGAAACACTTCGCAACACATTCAGAATAATGTAACAAAACATATTAAGTCTAATTCAACCAAATTGAAACGCATAACACATTTGAAAACCCAAATTCAGCTGTTCTTCTCTACAGTCGGAAAATTATCCGAATACTTTTAGCAGCATCGTATATTATTAAAACAGTTAAATTTAAAAGCGCAAGCCGAAATTGAAAATGTACTTCAGAAATTATTACTCAAAGACAGTATTGTAACCGATTTCTTTTGTGCGGCCCTGTAAATGAACGCCAAATGCTACGAATACCCTATTCTGTCGTAATCATCTTGTAGTGAGTGATTTATATCAGTTTCAATACATTTGAAACAGTGTAATGTCATTAAAATACTCTGTAAAAGTTTATTCCCCTTTTACCATAATGTAATGGAATTCTTTTGGGTAACCCTGTAAATGAATTATTAATCCCACATACTTCATATGCAATACCAAACATGGTTAGGTGATCCTAAACATGGATTATCAATTGTAAGAAAATCTCATTATATTTATGGGAGTTAGAGCGTGGCCAGACGGCCATACGGGCAGTCGGACAGACAAACCGAATTCATAAACACTTTTCAACTTTATTGGAAAGTGTTAAAAAGTGATATAGAAGTGCATACTCCGAGTGCATACCGCTGCAGAATTCGCGGAGCTCCGTGTAACCGTTAGAGAACTCTTCGCTTTCTCTTCGACGCGCTTGACCGAAGAGGAAAATAAAATAAAAAAAATTCGAAAATTGTAACCATCTGAAGGCATCGGTCGATCACAGCGGCTTCGAGCTTATTATTAGAAAAATTTCTCACTACTCATAATGTTTCCATAGGACTTGAAGTGCGGTGCAGTATATTAAAATTGCTTGGCGACCTACAGGGCTTTAATATGTATGTCTACCCATACGACTGTATGTTTAACACGTTCTTTATTTGTATTCCTTCCCAGATGAAACTGTAAAAAAATTAAGCTTCAATGTTTTTATGCTAATTTGTATTTATCAGCTTTTAGGAATACTTTGCGGATTTTAGTACTATTTATTTCAACGAGAAACATGACATTTACGAGCAGGATTTTCTAAGTAGGTATTTTGAATTTGCATAAATAGCAAGAAAATAATGATGATATGCAAATTAGTAACAATGTACCTAATAGTAAACGTTAACTAAACTGAGATACATATCAATAAAGCCTGAATAAAAAGTATCGGGGAAATCCATTTTAGACAGGCTTCCGTTTTAATAGTATAATTATATGATATTCCGTCTGTTGGGAATAGGGCATTTTCCGTATAAGAAAGGATTTCGTTATAAATAGGATCTATTTTACCAGTTTACACATTAATTTTGAAGGTGTGGATTGTAATTAAATATTATATTATGAAAATTGAAAGTATAAGTTTAATAATATGGGTTTACCACATTTACATAGCATTTCTTGTATGCATTACAACTTTTTCTGGTTTTTAATAGATCTTTTTCATACAATAATTTATAAAAGTGATATAATGGGAATTTAAAATCAATTTTTCGACTTTTCCGAATTTCGAAATAACTATCCTACATATACTTACATACGCCTGCATATCACCAAAACGTTTTCACATATTGTACTTACTCCGAGTCCTTTGGAACATGAAAAGGGATAGATTTTTACCAGCACGCGGAGTATGCGCTTCTATATCATTTCTTTTCATTTGATACAAGCAAAACCCGCGGCTTTGCTCGCGTAATAGTTGAAATATGCTAAGTGGTATTTGTATGTCTAATTTTTATTACAAGATATTATACTTTTAGGAATCTCTCTATTCTAAAAAAAAGTAACTTACTCTGTCACCGCCGCCGCCGGTTTTGAATTTTTTGTGACCGGAGGTTTTTATCCGTTAATATTAAGAAATACTGCATACAAAAATATGAAAATCGGCGGTATTATAGAGAAATGTTTGATAAACACGCTGATGCAGACAGTTTTCAAATCGAATAATTATTTTAAGAGATATTTAATGCTAAAGTTGGACAAAATCGTTCCATTAAAAAAGTTTTATAGGAGCAAAAACTATACATGCGAATTAATTCATTTTTAGATCATTTTATGCGTTAGAATTTCCCGGTGTGCAGACTGCATTCACTTTTTTAATTTGACTCATTTTTTGAGGTTTTATTTCTATTTTAAATTAAAATTTTCGGCATTTCGAGAGATATTTTTTACTTATTTTAGAAAATGGTATTAATTTAAACTGTTGCCAACTGTATAAACAGCGCAAATGATAATGTTTGCTTCAGATTAAAAAATTATTTACACATGACTATTATTAACAGAAAAAAAAACTTTCAAATTAGAATTAAATAATTACGTATGAAAAGCAGGAACTTATTGAAAATTACTTCATAAAAATTATATTTACACGAGAATTTTAAAAGAGAAAGGATATTGTAAAATAATAAATTCATTAACATCGTTAGAAGTCTTAAAAAGGAGAAATTACGTCACATTTGCGTCACATTACACTTATTATGTAAAATGAACGAAACGTAATATTGCAAAACAGTTAAATCTAAAAATTGCGCGAGACATTAATTTGATATTTTGAGATTATATTAATAAGATTAATTGAACGCGTTTAGACTCCTTTCGAGCGACTATTTAGTAATTTAATAAAAATAAAAAAGATTACAAGCTGAAAATGAAGTGTCATCAACAAAAAATATGATTTGAAGGAGAAAATCTGTGAAGCAGAAAATAAAGAAATTGCTTAAACGGTTTAGTTAAAATTCGTTAGCCTTCTGTATCGTTTCCATCAAAAGAAGGCATTGGTATTTGTAAAATATATTTGCATTTTGTTGCAGATTTGCTTATTATATTAGCTTGTTTTGAAACATTTAACTGATTTTATTTAATCAAAGACGAAATCAGCCATTGTATCTTTTAACAGCAGCTGATTTTTCCTTAAAATTCCCCAATCGAAGAGAAATGAATAAAAATCCGTTTATAGCGAGATCGCCACTGTTTTTTAAATTATAATTCAATCTTTCAAAATCTTTTTGAAGTCGATCAAATTAGCGTGCTTTTTGGAGACTGCGGTGTCTGACCGGGGGTTGGCGAGCGTAGCTCGTAGGGGGCTGAGCCCCCTAGCAATTCAAAAATTACTAATTAAGACAGAGTTTGACTAAACTTCATTATTACTCTGCTTTAGTCAGAAATCAGACTTAAATTAATAAAAATAACTAAAATTAATTATAAATAAATAATAATTTAGAAAGTAATTTAGAAAATTTTTTGCTAATGCACCCCCTTCGGGTTAGTGACACCGACAAAAAATATAGCCTATCTCGGAGCAAGGGCTGTCATCATCAATTTCCAACCATTATTTTTGAAATCCTTTTGATACTTCCTGAAATTGCGTAGAAATCGCTATTTAGAACTTTTTTAGAACGCTTTTCGCGCATTTTCACCCGTTTAAATTTTGATTTTATTTATGAAACGGTTTTAGAATCATTTATATGTTATAAGCTACTATCATGCCAAATTTCATGTTTCTAGGCCCTTCAGTATCATAAAAAGCGCAATTTAGAACGTTTTTTGCTCCTCCAACCCCAAGATGGTAGTGACACCGACATAAAATAGAGCCTATGTCAGAGCAAGGGCTGTCACCATCAATTTCCAACCATAACTTTTGAAATCGGTTTGATACTTCCTGAGATTGCGTAGAAATCGCCATTTAGAACGTTTTTTAGATCGCGCATTATAATCCCTTTTAAATTTCGGATTTTTTAAGAAATGTTCTTAGAGAGCATCAATATGTAATATGTAACTGCTATAGCAAATTTCATGTCTCTAAGCTCTTCAGTAACACACAAATCGCATTTTTTGAACGTCTTTTGCTCCTGCACTCCCTTTGGGCTAGTGGCACCGACATAAAATATAGCCTATGTTGGAGCAAGGGCTGTGACCATAATTTTGACGCCGTTATTTTTTTAATCGGGTCGGTACCTCCTGAGGTTGCGTAAAAATCGCCATTTAGAACGTTTTATAGAACGCTTTTCGAGCATTTGCACCCCTTTTAAATTTCGACTGTTTTAAGGAATGCTCTTAGAGATCATTTATTTCCTATAATTAACTACCATGCCAAATTTCATGTTTCTAGGCTCTTCAATAACACAAAAATCGCATCTTTAGAACGTCGTTTGCTCATGCAGCCCTTTTGGGTTCGTGACATGGCCATAAGAATGTTGTAGGCCTATGGTCGAAATGGGACGAACACAATCATTTTGATACCATTACTTTTAAAATCTGTTCGGTAATTCCAGAGATTACCCCCTACAAATAAACAAACAAACAAACTTTACTTCTTTATAATATTAGTATAAATTTCTTTTTATGACTAACGTTTAAGACTTATCCCTTTCGAAAATTGTTGAAGTCCGTAAATATATTAATTTTGTAACGTTTGCAAAGATATAAGAAACCATAAAAGTGGTGTTATAAATAGTAACTGTTTGTAGGATGTATTACACGATTTTGTGGTGCGATCTTGTAAAAGAACCGCAGATATTAAATTACACGTTTTCAGTTAATTAATGAGTCGTTTATTAGAATTGAATTAAATTTTTATCAATAATTCATAAAGTTGAAAATTACAAGGGAACCACTTTTGGTGCTGCTCGTACTCATCGAGACCTGGCGCATTTTGTAGCCCTATACATAAAAGTTACAGAACCGATAAAATTTCTCTGTTAAAATCATATTTTATATACTTTTTTATACTTTAAATTTTTTATTATTGCATTTTTATTTGTTTATTTCACGCCAAATGTGAGTTAGGTCGCCAAATATGGCGCTAAACAATTTTCGCCTGCTTTACCCCTCTAGTGTCTTGTCTAGTATATGTACGTATTAGACTTAAATCAGATTGCGATTTGTTTGATAATAGCATAAGAAACAAGAGTTAGTTTTTTTTTCTATGCAGACGATAAATTTATAAATAGTAAATATAAATCTTTTAAGAACTTTCAAGATCATAGAAAACAAGATCATACAAAATAAGCAAACTATTTTCTTTTGAAGTCGGATAGAATAAAGTTTCGAATGTTTAAAATGAAACGTTGTTGTATTACATGTTGTGTCTTTTCGTAAAAGTAATCATACAGTAAATTAACATTTTTATACAATTTAGAAAATTTATTGTACCTAACTAGGTCGGACATTACAATTTCTAGCGAAGTCAAAACCACTGCTTACTCACACTCGACAAGCAGCTATGACATTTGGATAGGTTTGCCGAGAAACACTACTTAAAAAAAAAAAAAAGCCAACTTCTCCAGCCAAAAATGTGAATATAATGTTGTAATTTTTCAAAATCAATTTCATAGGTTCTCGAAGAAATTTTTAAACTTTTTTCAATATTTTATACTTATTATTGACTAATTTATATTTTTAAATGCTTTACTTTAGAAAAAATTGTACGTTATAGTCCGACAAGTGGTTTCGAAAATTGCGTTTTCAGAAAGCTATGCTGCTGTAAAATCACTAAATATGATTTTAACAGAAAAATTTTATCGATTCTCAAACTTCCTAATATAGGGATTTAAAATGCACCAAGTCTAAATGATAGGTGCGAGAAGCACCAAAAGTGGTTCTCTTATTATGTGTTTGAAAAGGGAGCGTGCTCAAATCCGAAATGAACTACTTTTACTAATTGCAAATGACAGATTTCTTAAGAAGACTATAAGAACGAACAAGTCAGAAATTGTACGTGAAACGTGGAAAATGAGACGCGTTCGTACTATAACTAGTTTTATGAATATTCAGATCTTGGTGCAATAGCTGTTGCACTCTTATGCAAAAATCCATGAATACAAAATTTATTACAATTATATATATTAAATTCAGTAATACGGAAATAATAGGACTCCATCTTCAATAGGACGTCATCACCATAACAAGCTAGAATCATTACCTATCATGGGATATCATTGAATTAATGACATATGATAGGATTTAATAGAATGTAGAAAACTTTTATTAATATCTTTTTAAGTTTTGATTCGATTTTATTGAATTTGAAATGATTCGACAAAACTGTATAAAGATTATATATATATTAAATTTTAATCCGTTCGGTTGGGTAGTTTGTGCGCTGTTTGTTTGCTGACAGACGGACAGACAGACGGACGGATCAGACGACGACTATAGGTGCAGCGTATTTATACAATTACGAACGCACTTAGAAATGTGCACAAAAGCATGCAAAATTGTGCATTTTTAATTTTCGTGGTGTTTTAGAGAAGTCATTTCCTTTGTATTGTGTTATAGTAACTTTTAGAGCATTTAATTACATTATATCCGGAAATTCAATAGCTGGCAACCGTTTAAACGCTAGCATTCTAGTCTACAATTTTACAACATATTATTTAGCGTAACTTGGTTCATGCATGCATAGTTGGAATCTTTCTTGTAATCTATTTTTTAATCATTTCCTGACATGCTAGAACAGTGTTTCTCAACCTTTTTAGGTGCGTTCGTAATTATATAAATACGTAGCACCTATAGTCGTCGTTCAGTCCTTCCGTCTGTCTGTCTGTCCGTCCGCATATAACAGAGCAAAAACTATCCAACCGAATGGTCTGAAATTTTAAATATATAATTGTTGCGAAATTTTGTCTAGTCATATCAAATTTTATGAAAATCGGATGTATAGTTTAATTACAGGGACACTCAAAAGTTTTTCGTTACATTACGGCCAATGGGAAAAAATTATTGCAAGTGCTTTTTAATGATGTTACAGCCTTTCGAACAGAATGAAATAGATATGCACTTATTGAAGTGCACTAAAATATACATTTAGTACAATATGCTGAGCAAAAATTATTTATAAAACTAGTTATAGTACGAACGCACCTCATTTGCCACGTTTGACGAGCAATTTCCAACTTGTTTACTTCACGGCGAACTTAAACATAGAATTAAAATAAAGAAGGAAGAATTTATCTATCTTTACATAAGAAATGATTACATATAGTTTTCGATTTATTTAAAAACTTTTTCTTCAAACCGAATAAAGGAAAAAAATATTTTAAATAAAATTCTTATAACCTTTATTTATATACTTCTTCGTAATATGCATTAACATTTATAAGCAGATAAAACACCGCTTTAAGCACTTTTTAAACACTAGTTTCGGTATCATTCAACATACCGTCATCAGTCCAAAGAATCACGGAATTTTCCCATATATATGGAGGAGAAATGGATTCCAGTTACAGGTTTATAGATCAATAGCAGTGCAGGAAATTACAGGCAATCGTATAATATGAAATGTCGGTCTTTACAGATTCAAATTTTTGAAAATTTCATGCAACTTGCTTAAAAGTTTCGCGGCACACAAGAGATCATTTTGCGGCACACAGGTTGAGAACCACTGGAATAAAAAAATATGTAAATAATGACAATACTTTATTTTTACCGTTTCCCTTATTATCCCAAGTTATTTCGGGTTCGTATATATTAAATTAATCATTATCCATCTAGGGAGTCTATAGGAAATTGTATAGGGAAAGGAACTGATAATGTGGAAATATATCTTAATTTGTCAGTACTTAGTCACATTACCATTTAAAGAGATATCTGAGTTTGATTTTCTTAAAATTAGAAGACTTTCTGTGCAAGATAAAAACTTTGGATACGCATACTCTTAAATCATTTTTCACAGATCTTTTTTAATGCATTATAAATTGTAATATTTTTCCTTAAGGAGACATGATTTGTTTTTCCTGAAAAAATTTATCTCAAGAGACGTAAGACCATTTTTAGTGTTTCCTCGTGTACTCTTATAACGAGTAACAGAAGAAACAGCTCCCAAATAAAGCAAATTTGTGCCAATAAACTTTATTTCAAAGTAAATCGTATAATATGAAATGTCGGTCTTTACAGATTCGAATTTTTGAATCCTGCAACTTGCTTAAAAGTTTCGCGGCACACAGGTTGAGAACCACTGTGCTAGAGGAATAAAAAATATGTAAACAATGACAATAATTTATTTTTACCGTTTCCCTTATTATCCCGAGTTATCTCGGGTTCGTATATATTAGAATTAATCATTATCCAGAGCAAACTCGGGCGTTGCATGATTTGTCACTACGATTTTACTTAAACATTTTTACTCGGCCTGAAGCTTAAAAAGAAAGAAAATATTCTTATATAATATAATAAACTAGAAAGGTAGCCCGTCAAAAATGACGGAAATTTAGATATAAAGATATATACAACTCATGTGCAAGAATGTGAGTTTTCTCACTTGTTCCGCAGTGATAGATGAAAATAACACATTTAAAGAACGAAACACATTTATGAAAAACTGTGTACAGTAGAAGACCACTAATCTGCACAGTTTGGTTCCTAGTGTTATGCAGATTTGAGGCTTTTTGCGGTCATGTCTGTTCAATCTTTGTTTACATTTCTTTAAATTCATATATTGGACAATTTAGATTGTTAAGCCTTAAAAATAAATAAATTTTACACTTGAAGTAAGGTAAAAACTATTAAATTATCGTATACGATTTCATGAAATGGTATTATATGGTATTATATGTGTGTGCTTCACGATCTTGGTTACGACGTTGGCGAAATTGGCTGCAACTTGTCCTAATCCTAATAGTGTGGGCCGCTATAATAAAAAAGTAAACAGTTTTTAGCAAAATTTCTGATATAAAGTAGTTTTCAAAAACTTGTGTAAAATTGCAGGCCGTTCTCATGTTATGTCAGTCCTAAGAATAATATTTCTAACACTTAAGAGTTTCCATGTATATATGAAATTTAGAAAAGCTTCTCCAAAATAAAGGTTCTGAAATGACATTGTAATTCCTCTAACTTCAAAGTTTAATCGGGCCCTGATGTTGGGTACTGAAATCTAATAAATACAGTTATTTTGAATATTACAACAGAATTAAACAGTTAAACTTATTTAACTTAAACCCGATGTTACTTCCCGATGTTATTTTTTATTATTAAGAAAGAAAATTATTTAAATTTTTCAAATCATGCATTTATAATTTTTTTCCGTCTTTAAAAACTAAATAATGAAAAAATATGCTTTTGTTCTGAGTTCATAAATATGACAATAAAATAATGTAACTAAGAGACATTGCAAAATTAAATCTTTGTAATTTCAAACTATAAACAAACGACACCGCCACAATTTTATCTACTATTATGTCATTAGAATATTGTCCATTGATTGTTGGCGAACTTACTTTGTGAATGATTACCTCAATGATTTAAAAATTTTTTAAGTTTCACGATGAATGAATCACTTGTGTTTGTTTAGGTGTATGTAATGAGATATTAAGCTGTGAAACTAATTTCAACTAATGTCATCCAAGGATATATGTATTTTTAATTGAAATCAAAAACAATGCTTTGATCTCGAAATAAAAAGTTGGAACAGATGTCATATTCGCCCCATATTGGCGCGATTTTTTTCGGTTGCCAATTTGGCGAAAATATCAACAGCATAAGCAACATAATCCGGGTTACCACATCAAGCAAAATAACGACACTTTGGCGCAAGTTAAGTACGTGTTGCCTATATGATATTGACGACAGAAAAAAATCGCGCCAATATGGGGCGAATATGACATCTGTACCAAAAAGTTTTAGTTTGTATAATTGGTTATTTCTGTTAATTATTTATTTAGGTACTTTTCCATTATAGCGCATTTTTGAAAAAAAGCTTGGCGCAATTCGGGCATCAGAAAGTGAGATATGGTGCCAAAATATATAAACAGCTATGAAAACAAATCTAATGAACTTTTATTTTTGTTTATATATGCACTTATATACATAAAAAAAATCGTTTCTAAATATATATAATATTTTTTTATATACAAATTACGGCACAGATTTCAGATATGAACCGGGATACCTAACTGGCGACAAAATGGTGTTATTTTGCCTGCTATGGTAACCCGGCTATTGTTTTTTATTTATTAATAAATTGTTTATTTACTTTTATTTTCTGTTTTTAATTATATAAGCAGTTTTGTTCTATAGCTATTATTCAAACTTTTATTTATTTATTGTTATTTCCTTTTCAAAATGATAGCAAATAATTTAAAAATATATAAGTAACTGGTATTCGAAAGCGAGATTTCTGCCAAATTGGCGTCAGAGAAAAATTACGCCAACCCCGATGGGTATATGACATCTGTGCAAAAATTACGGCACAGATGTCATATTCGCCCCATATTGGCACGATTTTTTTCTGACGCCAATGTCATGTACACACCGGGTACTTAACTCTCGCCAAAATGTCGTTATTTTGCTTGATATGGTAACCCGGATGTTGTTGTTTATGCTGTTGATGTTTTCTCCAAATTGGCGTCGGAAAAAAATCGCGCCAATATGGGGCGAATATGACATCTGTGCCAAAATTACTTCTGTTAAAAAATGGGTAAAAAAATAATTAAAAAATGAGTAAATAGCTTTTTTTACATTAAATAAAGGTACTTGTTAATTATCCCGTCGACCAAATTACTGTCGCCAAATTGTAAGATTAAATGCCAATAATGGTTGATATTAAACATGATCATGTGTTTCTTACGTCATCAAGTGATTTTTAATTCGACGTTATATTTGTATTTTTATTAATGTTTTGCTAATTTAATTGATCTTTCGTTGTTTAAAATAAAAATTATGTCAATTTTTATAATTTGGCGAGTGGTTTGGCGATTTATATAATTTGGTGAAACTGGTCGACGGGATAGCTAACAACTACCTAAATAAATTGCATACATATGGAAAAAATTGCTTGTGAGTAAATAGTTGAACATTTCAAAAATATATATTCTAAAAACACACTCAAAATATATATTAAACATTTAATTGCTAAAAAGGACGTCAAACGTTAATAAAATACATTAAAAGATCTTAATAATTTGACATGTTTCGATTGAATTTACTCAATCATCATCAGAAAAACAAATAAACATAAAGATGGAAAATGACAATAAACTATTACAAATGAAATTTAAAAATAAATAAATAAAAATCACGCGCGTAATATTTTAACAAGTTTCACGTTGCCCTATTTTATTTTCAAATTATCTAACAATTCAATCCAAATATTTGGGATTTGAAATGACAAGGAATCATTGCAGACCATTGAGTTTCTGACGTAAATTTCAATAGATTCTCTAATAAAAAGTTGCAAATAAAAATCTGACCTATAAATTAATCTACTTTCATTAAACAAAATATTTATGTTTTCTATTTTATTTAGCCTAGATAATGCGGTTTTACCTCTATTAAATTTTATATCTGCAATGTGCTCTTTACATCTCACTTGGAATTTTCTCTGAGTCATGCCAATATAATAATTTCTATAACCACCTTCTTTAAGAAAAGGAATGATATAAACACCGGAAAGGTCAAATTTATCAATAGGGTCAATTCTAGTGGTTAAAATTGATTTTAATTTAGGAGGGGGTCTAGCAATTAAATTTACATCAAACTTTTTAAGTTGAGTTTTAGCGGATTCGAAGAAATTTGGATAATAATTTATAACCACCCTTTTCATGTTATTTTCTCTGTCGGTTTTATTCTCAAAAACTGCATCGCTCCTTTTGTTAATAAACTTTTTAATTAATTTATTAACTATTTTAACATGATATCCGTTGTTAATAGCTATTGTTTTAATTTTATCTAATTCATCATTTAAATATTCAGGGGAACAAATTCTAAAAGCTCTGTTAATAAGGAATCTAAAGGTAGATAATTTATAAGAATATGGAGTGCAAGCATCAAAAGGTATAACGTTTAAGTTAGTTATTGGCTTACGATATATTGAACGAATTAGTTTATTATTTTCTCTTTTTAATTCAACATCTAAAAAAGGTAATTTCTTATCGGTTTCAAGTTCAAAAGTAAATTTAATCTTATTATCTAAATCATTTAACTGTTGAATAAAATTGCATACATATGGAAAAAATTGCTTGTGAGTAAATAGTTGAACATTTCAAAAATATATATTCTAAATTCTATAAATTTGACCTTTCCGGTGTTTATATCATTCCTTTTCTTAAAGAAGGTGGTTATAGAAATTATTATATTGGCATGACTCAGAGAAAATTCCAAGTGAGATGTAAAGAGCACATTGCAGACATAAAATTTAATAGAGGTAAAACCGCATTATCTAGGCTAAATAAAATAGGAAACATAAATATTTTGTTTAATGAAAGTAGATTAATTTACAGGTCAGATTTTTATTTGCAACTTTTTATTAGAGAATCTATTGAAATTTACGTCAGAAACTCAATGGTCTGCAATGATTCCTTGTCATTTCAAATCCCAAATATTTGGATTGAATTGTTAGATAATTTGAAAATAAAATAGGGCAACGTGAAACTTGTTAAAATATTACGCGCGTGATTTTTATTTATTTATTTTTAAATTTCATTTGTAATAGTTTATTGTCATTTTCCATCTTTATGTTTATTTGTTTTTCTGATGATGATTGAGTAAATTCAATCGAAACATGTCAAATTATTAAGATCTTTTAATGTATTTTATTAACGTTTGACGTCCTTTTTAGCAATTAAATGTTTAATATATATTTTGAGTGTGTTTTTAGAATATATATTTTTGAAATATTTTTAATGGACGTATAAGAGAACTTCTGTTTATAATTTAATATAATAGTTGAACAGTTGTTGTTTGTTGAGCAGTAAATAGGTTGTCAGAAAATACGTTGGCAAACTTCTTTCTCGCCAAGCAACTTTTCTCCGAAGTATTGTACATAAGCAATGATTGCTAGAATTGCATTTTTAATTATAGTATGCGCTTTTATGTTTCACTACATTTATGCATACTGTACTGTGTGTATAAATGCTACAGTTCATATGCAGGGCTACACAAAAGAATTCGTAAGGGTTACTGAGTATAAGAGTAAATTGCTTAAAGGTGGTTTTTAAAGGAGTTATGCGTTTTTACGCTGAACTGTATTTAGTTTACTAAGAAATGTTTGTAGAATATAGATAAAATGATATACAGGGTCACGCAAAGAATTGGATACATAACCGTCTATGGATGATAATATCTGGAAATGTGGTTTCAGTAGTTTTAAGAGTAGTTTAAATTAAATTTGGCTAAATAGTGGCATGTAATAACGATACTATTGTCTATGGACGGTAACTGCTGAAATCAATTTTTAAAATTTTTTATGCATCTTCTAAAATGTTTACTTAGTTATCTTATTTCCCCAAATATCGAAGTTTTGTTAAAGCATTCAGGATGTGTTGGAAAGTGTTTCATATTCTATGCTTAACGCATGAATTTTCTTTCTTCTTTAGTCTTATTTTGAATTTATTTTATTCTTAATTTTTTAGTCTTATACTGCTTTATAGAAACTTTGGCACAGTTGTCATATACGCCAATTTGGCGAAAACATCAACAGCATAAACAACAACATCCGGGTTACCATATCAAGCAAAATAACGACACTTTGCCGCCAGTTAAATACCCGTTGAGTATATGACACTGGCGTCAGAAAAAAATCGCGCCAATATGACATCTGTGCCGAAACTTTAATATTTAATTTTTAAACTCTTCGCTCCACACCCCTTACATATAGTACAAACTATAAAACAGATAGCGCAAAATAATAGACAGCTTGGTACTTTTCCACTGTAAGAGCTTTGGCATTCTTTTAAAAGAAAGCTTGGTGTAATTTGGGCATCAGAAAGTAAGATTTGGGTTTGTTTCCGTTATACGGATACCTTTGTCGCCAAGCGTAATAGATGGCGCAAAATAAAAATCACGTGAATTGAAGCATTTGAAAAATAAAAGAAAAAACATTGTCGATACTAAACTGAGCATTTAAAAAATATAACATTTGAAAATTCCAGACTTTTATGAACTATTTCATTAAATCACAATTATATACTTAAAATAAGTGAACAAATAACTGCTATAAAATAAAGCAATAAAATAAAACTCATATTAAACTGCTGGCATAAAATTAAAAATATCTTTTAGCATTTTGAAATAATTGGCGCATTAGCATACATTTTGGCATGGTGTCCGTATAACGGAAAAATATCGAGATTTGTTGTCAAATCATATAAACAGCTATGAAAACAAACTTGATGAGCGTTTTTGTTTGTTTTATATGTTTATTTTATATGTATATTATTGATGTTTTTATGTACAAATCACATCTGTTTCTTTATAAAATTAGTGAAACGTCTTTTTTATATTAAATAAATCGTATAAATATCGAAAAAAAATTCGTGTGTATATAAAATGAAACAGTGGATAGGTTCGCGGAAAATATGTTGCCAAATTTCCTTTTTCGCCAAGGCACCTATACTGGAAAAGTACCTAAAGCACATTAAAATCGCGCAGTTAGGAGCTCACACAGTACAGCGTCGTCTATTGGCGGTTATTTTATTAGTAGCATCGGGAGGAAGATGTAAAGATGTACTTTAAATTCTCACTCATAGATTTTGAAAAATATCGGAGATTAAATTAAATTTCGGTGACCTCCTTTATGAAAGATTAATGGTTTTAAATGGGAATTTCGCCAAATTAGCCAGCTATCACCAAGTTGGATAATATTTAGCGCTACTGTGGTAACCTTGCATTAGTTTTTTTCAACAATTACTCATTTCAATGAGGCGGTCCTACCGGAATCGTGAGGGACACACAGAGACTTGGATTTTATATAAATAGATTATATATAATATTTGATTGGCAGTTTCCAAGTTTTGTGATATAAAATGCAAATTATGAAGTGCAATGATGTTATTGCAAAAAGTGTGATGATTTTCCCCAGTTTTTTTTTTTTTTCAAAAAAATTGGTAAGTGAAGCGGTTAATATTTTCAGAAATTAATTACAAACTAGTAAAATTATTTTGACGTATTTTCTTGTAATCTTGGCGCAGGAGATAAATCATCCGGAGTTTTTAACACTTTCCAACAAAGTTGAAAAGAGTTCATGCATTCGGTTTGTCTGTCTGTCTGTCCGTCTGTCCACGATCTAACTCCCGTAAATATACTCGGATTTTCATGCAATTGAAAAAGGTTATTTAAGGTCACCAAAGCATGTCTGGTATTGTATATGAAGTATGTAGGATTAATAGTTCATTTACAGGGGCACTCAAAACTATTCCATTACATTATGGTATATGGGGAAAATCGTTTGCAGAGTATTTTAATAACATTACGCTATTTCAAATGTATTGAAACTGATATAAATCACTGAATTTGACTACGATCACGTTAAAACAGGGCGTTATAACATTTCATATGCGTTATAACATTTTTTATTCATTTTCAGGGACACACAAAAGAAATTCGTTACAATACTGTGTTTATGTAATAATTGCTGGAGTGTACGGTTTAAAATTCGGTATGCTCTTTTAAATTTAATAATTTTTTGCATGTTACTCACTACATATAAATTCTATACCTCATATACAGGACTGCACAAAAGTATTCACGTATGAACATCCTCCTTATTAGAGGAAATTGCTGAAGGGGAATTTTCACCTGAAGTATATGTATTTCTTAAGGGAATTAATTTTTGGTATGCATGCAGTTAGTAGATACAAATCTATGTATCATGTACAGGGCTGTTGAAAAAATTCGGATAATTTTCCAATTGTAGATGGGAACAGCTGAAATTGGGTTTTCAAATGTGTTATGCGTTTCTATAGGGTTGAATTAGACGTAATATTTTAATTTCTTAAACTGTGCAATTTTTGCCGAAACGTCCGTGAAAGCTTACTATGGAGACACGAAAAGTTTTGGTTTCCGTTAGTCTGTCTGTTAGTATGTCTGTATGTCTGTTTGTTCCGCGATAACTGCCGCAAAAAGCATCCGATTACCTTGAAATTAAGTGGGTATGTAGGTGAAGTACCCGGATTTAGCTGTATAGTTTTTTTGTTATATTTGGTTCATTCGTTCGGAAAATATAGAATATTTTATTTTGCGCAATAATGCTTTTCTATAGCAATTCAGACGATCTTTCTATTTTTATTTGTTGAAAGGAAATGGCTCATATGATTGAAGGATTTAAATGGTAAATTATGGATAATGAAATTTCCTAATTAGAAACATACATTATTCATATTAATTTGAAATTTTGTGTATACATTTGTCAGAGTTTTTAAATTCGGTGTATAACTTATGGAGGGATTTTATATATGTGTTCCAATAATATCAAATATCCTTTTACAAATTTTCTTTTTTTAAATGCACATACTTCATTGTTTTAATTTTCTTTTAACTGTTACCTAGCAACGGAACTACACCTAAAAATATCGTAAATGTGAAAGTATGTGTAATTGTTTGGAGTCGAATCAAAGTCAAAAGAGATGAATTAATACCTTTTGCGTCTTTACATTCAGATGGAATTTATCCCAGAAATAAAGAAAGGCTGTGTTCGATTTATTTTGCTCAAATATTTTTCTTTTAAATTAAAAAGTTCATTATTTTCATAAGGAATAAATTGACATTTTGTTATAAAATTTAGAAATAATTTTTTTACCGCTGCCAAGAAAATCAGATCCCGAAATAATATTTTATCCTAAACAGTTAATTTTGATTTGAAAGATTTTCATGTGCAAGAGAAAAATGAAATAAAAAATAGTCATGAATACGTCTTCATATTGGAAATAAAACAAAAATACGAAAAGAAGGTGAATTTGACATCATATATCAAAAATAAAACAAAAACGCTTTCAGGTTGAAATAAAAGGGCCTTGTGTTATGATATTAATTCTTATTATTAAAAAAAATGTATAATAATGTACAATAAATATATTAATTAGTACCGGTTACCAATATCTCACGGTTTACCGCCTGCACGCGGCTATCAGAAATGTTTAATTTTTAATCGAAAATTTCAATGAGAAAAAAAAAAACATTTGAAAAGCAAATAGATAGTAAATGTCAAAATTATGCACCGCAAAATTATCTCTGTCGAAAATGACGTCATTGTATCGGGAAATAAATATTTTCTTTCTTAAAAACCAAGCATTAACTAGATTGCCTGAAAAAATATTTTTTGACAAGTGTTATTTCTTAATACCGCCTCATTTCAGTAAATATGAATGAAAATAATTTTATTTTAAAAATAAATTACATTTTTGTTCATAAACCTGAACTTTTAATATAATTGCCTCAATGTAAATCATTTTCTGTCCACAGGTATTGAAAAATAAGGCTCGGAAGTGTAAAAAGAAATCTAAGATTTACAATAACCATTAGCGCAATCAATAAAAAGTTATATATGTAAATTTAATGAGACCATGGGGGAATCAGGGGGCTCCGCCCCCCTGAAGAAATCTACTTTATTATCTAAAAAAAATACCAGAATTAGTAGCTCATGAAAATTTAAAAATATCCTTACATAACAGCGTTTTTAATTTAACGCTTCTAATATCTGAAAACTTCGTATTTTTTTATTCATATAAATAATTAAGTAATTTGAAAACTTTAAATTGCGGTTCGCAGGAAATTGAATATTACTAAAGTGTATTTAAAAACAATGACTTGCAGAGCTGACGTTGAGGCTCCTGATCTGCAGATTAACTAGTGTTACATTATTCTGAATGTGTTGGAAAGTGTTTCATAATTTACACTTGCGATCAAACGACAAATCATAAAAATTTTTAAAAATCTTATATTTAACCCTCTGGGCTCTAACCTGTGTATTTTAAGTTTTTTTTTTTCTAACTCAGCACCTAATTAAATTGAAGACTTAAAAATATGCATGATTATCGCTAAACACTTGCGATCACACGGCAAATCATAAAATTTCGAAAAAATCTTATATTTAACACTCTGGGCTCTAACTTGTGTATTTTAAGCTTTTTTTTTCCTAACTCAGCCCCTAATTAAGTTGAAGACTTGAAATTGTGCATAATTATAGCTAAACACTTGCGATCAAACGACAAATCATAAAATTTTGAAAAAATCTTATATTTAACCCTCTGGGCTCTAACCTGTGTATTTTAAGCTTTTTTTTCTAACTCAGCCCCTAATTAAATTGAAGACTTAAAAATATGCATGATTATCGCTAAACACTTGCGATCACACGACAAATCATAAAATTTCGAAAAAATTCTTATATTTAACCCTCTGGGCTCTAACTTGTGCATTTTAAGCTTTTTTTTTTCTAACTCAGCCCCTAAATAAGTTGAAGACTTGAAATTTTGCATAATTATAGCTAAACACTTGCGATCAAACGACAAATCATAAAATTTCGAAAAAATATTTTATATTTAACCCTCTGGGCTCTAACTTGTGTATTTTAAGCTTTTTTTCTAACTCAGCTCCTAATTAAGTTGAAGACTTAAAATTTTGCATAATTATCGCTAAACACTTGCGATCACCCGACAAATCATAGAAATTTCAAAAAGTCTTATATTTACCCCCCGATCTTTAACTTGTGTATTTTAAGTAAATTTTTCTAACTCAGGCTCTAATTAAGTTGATGACATGAAATTTCGCATACTTATAGCAGAACACTTTCGATCACATGAAAAATCATAAAATTTTCAAAAAGTGTTTTGTTATTTACACTTCTGTGCTCTAACTTGTGTATTTTAAGCAATTTTTTATCCTCCCCCCTTTTTGATGGATATAAATCAAGCTAATTAGCTGTGATAAAAGTAATTTCCTCAGTTACATAAATAATGCGTCATATCAACTCAGCGATAAATCTTTTCAAATGTGAAAGATGTATTTAACCTTGAAAACCTTGATAAAGATAATGACTTGTTGAGTGACTCATAGACATTAAACTGATTTATTATTATTATTATGATATTGCTATTACAATTATTATTACTGATTTATTATCTTATAATGTAAATATTTTTTTCATTCTGAAAATGTAGTTGTTCAAGAGAAGAGGGTTGAAAAATGATCTCTCATTTTCACAATTTAAAAGAAAGTGAATTAAATAGCTTAAAGTGTTACCACTGCTTCTTCATTTGATATAATAGTCTACAATTTTTTCTCCAAGGAGGTTATAAAAAGTGGTTGATTAAAATTATGACAACTAACACATTACATTGGGAAACCATTATATTGGATTACACAAAATGTGGATTTACACCGAAATAAAAAGTATCCGGAAGAACGGGTAAGTCCCAATTTTATCTAACTTACTCACGCCTTTTTTCATTGGGATTCAAATACTAACAAGATTATGATTACTGATCACTGAATAAAAATAAATTAATTAAATAGCCTCCACTGAAATCTGAAATATCAGATATTTGATAAATAAATTTTAAACTTTCAAACAGAAAAGTTGGAAGAACTTTTTACGGTAACACGTAAGTAATCAAAAGTTAAGAAAATGGCAGCTTCTAAAGATAATTTAGCAATTGAAAAACTTACAGCTACAAACTACTCAATTTGGAAATTCAAGGCCGAAATGATGTTAACTAAAGAAGACTTATTTCATGTAATTACGGAAGAACCGCCTAATCCAATTACGGACGCTTGGTCCAAAAGTGATAAGAAAGCCCGTGCTCTAATTAATCTAACAATTGATGATAGTCAGATTACTCATGTTAAAAATTTACAGACAGCCAGACAAACTTGGCAAGCTTTGCGTGAAATCCATGAGCGACATAATTTGTCTAGCAAACTTTATCTCTTAAGAAAACTTTACGGGATTAAATTAGCGGAAGGTGGCAACGTTGTTAATCATATTACAAAAATAATGGAATTAGTAGATAAATTAGCGGCCATAGGAGAAGTTATAAATGATAACCACATTTCTGCACTGTTATTATGCTCCCTACCCCAATCTTATGATACTCTTATTACTTCCCTTGAATCAAGAGAAGAAAATCAACTCACACCATCATTTATTAAGTCTAAACTTATTGACGAATATAACCGACGATATGATAATAATGAGAGAACAGAAAATCCTGCCAGAGCATTTAAAGCACAGAAAAATTACAACAACAAAACAAGTAATAAATACTGCTCCAATTGTCGGATGAGAAACCATTATACCCAGGAATGTTGGCATAATAAAGCCAAAACACAAAATACACCACAAAATCAACACATTAGACCAAACAAAAAACATTACTCTACATCACTAGTTTTTCAAAAGAGTGAAAACAATTTTAGAAGTGAACAAACACCAGAATCAAACCGTAGGTACAGTCACTCTGAAAATGAAAACAATACATGGAGGGCGAGCGAAAATAAAAATTATGCCTTTATAACACAAGGAATAGAAAACAAAACATTTATAGTAGACAGTGGCAGCTCAAGCCATATTGTGTGTTCAGAATCAATGTTTACAGAAATAAAATCACGCGAAAAAACAAATGTAACCATCGCAAACGGAAAAAAACTTATCAGTTACGGGTCAGGTGACGTAAATATAAACACGCGAACATCAGACAACAAAGTTCATGAAATAACACTTAAAAATGTATTACTAGTACCTGAAATCGAAACAAATTTATTATCGGTTAGCAAAGCGACACAAAATGGATGTGAAATTATATTCAGAAATGATAGATGTGTGTTCAAACTTAACGGAGAAATATGCTTAGAAGCACGAAAAGTAAATAACCTATACGAAGTTCAGTTTGCATTCCAAAGCTATGCAAACATAGCACAAAGCTGCAACAACAAAAATTGCCTAGAATTATGGCATCGTAGGTCAAAACATAGAAATCTAACATCAATTAAAGAAATTACGCAAAAGGAATTAGCTACAGGAATCCAAATAAACAACTGTAAGCATAACATAGATTGCGAACCGTGCATTAAGGCAAAATTAACTGATGAACCCTATCCAAAAATTGCAGAGTATAGAGCAACTAAAAGGCTCCAGCTCATTCACTCCGACGTGTGCGGATCTTTTCAAACACCGACAATAGGGGGGAAATCATACTTTTTGACTTTTATTGATGACTACTCACGATTTACGATCATATACCTATTGTCTAGAAAAAGTGAAGTTTACGAAAAACTTAAAGAATTCATCGCGTTAATTAGCAACAAATTTGGAGAAAAACCGAAAGCAATTAGAACAGATAACGGAGGGGAATTCACATCAGATGAAATAGAAAATTACCTCAGGGCTAATGGGATAAAACATCAACACACAGTTCCATATTGCGCAAGCCAGAACGGTGTGGCAGAGAGGCAAAACAGATCGTTAGTTGAAATGGCAAGGACAATGTTAAGTGAATCAAATTTACCATTAAAGTTCTGGGGGGAAGCAATTTGCACAGCAAATCATTTGCAAAACAGACTACCGACAAAAGCAAATGAAAAGACGCCATACGAGTTATGGACAAACAGTCAGCCAAACTTAAGTTACGTTAGGGTATTTGGCTGCAAAGCCTTCGCATATATCAGTAAAGCCAGAAGACAAAAATTAGACGATAAAGCTATAGAGGGAATTTTCGTCGGATATGATAATGAATCCAAAGGATATAGAATATATGTAGGAGGAAATGAAATAAAGATCGCGAGAACCGTTAAATTTCTCGAAAACAAATTTAAATATAGAAACGAGAAAGTAGAAAACAAACCAAAACAAGATGAAAATCGGGTTAACGAAAACTTTGTAGAAATAGAAATTTCAAATAGCAATGAGACACCATCCATGTCCAATCAACCAGTAGCAGAACTTAGACGATCAGAAAGAATTAATAAAGGTGTACCTCCTGATAGGTTAATATACATGGTTAAGAACGAAAACGCTACTGAACCAAAAAATTATGAGGAAATCGAAAACATGGAAAATTTTAAGGATAAACAAAATTGGATAGATGCAATGAAAAGCGAAATGAACTCCCTTATGAAAAACAAAACTTGGTCAATTGTAGAACCTCCACCAAATAGGGGAATAATAGGTTGCAAATGGACCTACAAACTAAAGCGCGACAACACAGGAAAAATCCAAAAATATAAAGCGCGTTTAGTTGCAAAAGGATATTCACAAAAATTTGGGGAGGATTATGATGAAACTTATGCACCAGTCGTGTCATATACAACAATAAGAGCATTATTAATAACAGCATTGCATCAAAATTTAAATGTAAAACATATCGATATTAACACCGCGTTCTTACATGGAGAGCTTGAGGAGGAGATATATATGTCAAAACCAGAAGGTTTCGCTAAACAAAATGAGGAAAATAAAGTATGTAGGCTAAACAAAGCCATATACGGACTTAAACAAGCCGCGAGAGCGTGGCATAATAAAATCACAGAAACACTAAAAAAGATGAATTTCAGTCAGAGCAAATTTGACTCATGCCTTTTTACGCGAAAAAGGGGCGATAACACAACATACATAATAACATATGTAGACGACATTTTAATTGCTGGAAAAGACGAAATAATAAAGGAAGTAATCGCGAGCTTAAATAAAGAATACGAGCTAAAAGATTTAGGTGACATCAGTAACTACCTATCTATGAACATTAAAAAAGTAAATAAAAGCTACATGATAAATCAAACTCAGAAAATAGAAGAATTAATCAATAAATTTAATTTGCAAGACGCAAAACCGTGTAGCACACCCATGGAAACAAATTACACACGCTTTAATGATGAGGATAACATTTTACCAAACAACACATATTACAGACAAGCCATAGGAGCACTTCTATATCTAGCAACTATAAGCAGACCCGACATCTGTGCAGCAGTAAACATTCTTAGCAGAAGAAATGAATCACCAAGAATGAAAGACTGGAATGCAGTAAAGAGAGTGATAAGATATTTAAAGACTACAAAAAATTATAGTCTAGTTCTGAGCGGAGAAAAGAAACCGATACTTGAAGTTTATGCGGATGCAGATTGGGGAGGAGATGTAGATTCACGAAAATCAACGAGTGGGAACCTATACATGTTAGGAAGAAACCCCATACAATGGTCGACCAAGAAACAATCCTGCATTGCATTATCATCGGCAGAGGCCGAGTATGTGTCAGCAGCAAATGCAGCAATTGAAATAAAGTGGCTAGTCAACCTACTGGAAGAATTAAACCTAAAGAAAACCTTACCTATAGACCTATATGAAGACAACCAGTCCACGATCAAGATGATGGAATTAGAAAAGCACTCAAGCAAGACTAAACATATTGAAATTAGGTTCACCTGATAAAACAACTAAAGCAAGAAGGGACTATCAACCTAAAGTACTGTCCAACCAAATTGATGATAGCAGACCTGTTCACGAAACCAGTTCCCAAACCTGTTTTTCAAACCCATAGAAGGAACTTAAATTTGTGTGAGAATGAAACTTCAGAAATTAAGGAGGAGTTGATGGATATAAATAAAGCTAATTAGCTGTGATAAAAGTAATTTCCTCAGTTACATAAATAATGCGTCATATCAACTCAGCCATAAATCTTTTCAAATGTGAAAGATGTATTTAACCTTGAAAACCTTGATAAAGATAATGACTTGTTGAGTGACTCATAGACATTAAACTGATTTATTATTATTATTATGATATTGCTATTACAATTATTATTACTGATTTATTATCTTATAATGTAAATATTTTTTCATTCTGAAAATGTAGTTGTTCAAGAGAAGAGGGTTGAAAAATGCTCTCTCTTTTTCACAATTTAAAAGAAAGTGAATTAAATAGCTTAAAGTGTTACCACTGCTTCTTCATTTGATATAATAGTCTACAATTTTTTCTCCAAGGAGGTTATAAAAAGTGGTTGATTAAAATTATGACAACTAACACATTACATTGGGAAACCATTATATTGGATTACACAAAATGTGGATTTACACCGAAATAAAAAGTATCCGGAAGAACGGGTAAGTCCCAATTTTATCTAACTTACTCACGCCTTTTTTCATTGGGATTCAAATACTAACACTTTTCACCCTGGGGGCACTTTTTAAACTTTTGCCGACACCCCTTTGACCATTCTTTCATATTATGCACCATAAACTAGCATATTTTAGTTCCATTTTGTACCGCCAGGGGGCGCCTACGTATCTCGGATGCTGTGAGCCCGATTCCCTCGACTAATATATCTACGGATAGGTTGTAAAACGGAGTTTCGTTCGGATAGAGGTTTGTGTAGAATAGAGTGCACCCCCTGGTTGCGAAATGTGGAACTAACACATTTTGCAAAAGGATAAAGCGTTTTGAAAGGAATATTAAAGGAAACCCTCTGTGCGATCAGTGATTACACTTACCCACTTGTTTTCTTGTTTTATTCTGTTATATTTATTTATTTATTATTATTATTTATATTTTTTAATTTACTTCTTTTATTTTAATTTTGTTTATTTCTCTTATTTCCATTTTTTCTATCAATTTCTCTTCTATCATTTTGGCAACACTCTCGTCTTCTGGATGTGCTCCTTTCAAGCTAGCGCCATCTGTCGCACTCTTTGCAAGCTCTGCTCTACCTTTCAGTTCAATTTTGACCTTGTCCCCTTACGGACACGTGTCTACTGTAGCTGATGACGAGCCGTTAGTATTTTCAGCTCGAATGTTTTGTTTTTATTTTATGGTGATTTTTTACAAAGTTTTATTATTCTAATTAAATAAAATAAGACACGAGAAAAAGTTTAGAAATCTCAATCTCTCGTTACGAAATGCTTACTTAAAAAAATGTCGGTTCAAACGTCATTGCAATATGTTTTTCGCATGTTGAAATACCCGAACTATGCAGCTAGAAGAACAATAAAGTGTAAGTTAACAACTTATTGGTTTATTCCAAATTCTTGTATTACAAACTCATTTTTATCTGATGTGTTGTCGCCAGCATCGAAATTAGACAGAAAAACATTTAACTTGAGTACTCGTCTCAGATGAATGTAGCCGACAACTGATCTGGCCATTTGTGATTAGTAGTGATTATTATTATTTGTGATTAGTAATGATTATTTTCCAAATATTCATTAAAGGAACCTATGGTACTTGTATTATCAATCCAATTGCTATTCTGATGACAATGACATTGAAACCGCACGACTCGTCGTGTGTATAGCGTTCTATAACGAAAACACCTCGTTCCTTTTTTTCGGGATATCCGCTTGTCTGTGGTAGCAAAAAACTGATTTGCCACTTGACTAGATCTGGCTCGTCTGTTCCTTTTTACCAATTGCCCAACATACCTGTCTTCTATTGCCAGTGTACTTCAAAGAATATCTTTCCTAGAGCTCGCTACCTATACCAATAGTTTAAATGCTCTCGAAAGCCAGGAAAAAATGTCGAAGATTATGAGGAATTTTCCCTCAACATCTGCTGATCATCGCTATTCGAGTATTTGAATAATAATACTGCCACGTTTAAAATATAATTGATAAATAATATGTAATTGATTGAGACATAAACAAAATTCCAATTCATTATTTCTCGTTCAAATTTCACGAGAAACAGCAACTACCAAATCGCGCCAAATCGTTTAAATCTTTTATCAGCTCTTCCACGTAACCAACATGTGTATAAATCAAAAACTTATAAACATGTGTATTAGGGTGGTCACAAGAAATCAATTTTCGAATTTTTGGGGGGGGGACTCCCCAAAAAGTTGCCAATTGGCTAGAAAATGAGATTGGCAAAGTTTCAGCTCATTTGGATATTGTTAACCCGTGCCTCATTGAGGTCAAAATTTTAAAAAAACGTAATCTTTCACAAAAAAATGCTGTTTTTACTTCACAAAGTGAAGACAATTGAACCTAGAAATATAATACTGGTCTCATTTCATAAAAATTTTGAACCACACACCACTTTTTTGTAAAAAATTATAGATTTAAACATATGCGCATTTTTCAGGACCAGACTCGATCTGAATCCTAAAAATTGACTTTTTATGAAAATGCGAAAAAACATTGCAACATTCTATTTCATCTGCTTTTCACATTTCTGTTTTCATTTTGTACATAATAAAGGGTTTAATTTTTAAAAAATCAATCGTAAATGAAAGAAATCGAAATCGAAACTTAAAGATTTAAAAGAAAAAAAGGGCAAAAAATGTATAAAAATGAGAATAAATAATGTTTAAATGCATTTTATTATTAAAGTTGTGTTACAAGAAATGAAGCATTATAAAAAAAGAAATTATTATCCCTTAGAATTTTCACAGTAAGATGGTAATGGCTTAGATAAGGTCGCTTTTGAAGTGTCTTGAAAATTTTTTCTACATTTCGATACAACTTTTAGCAAAAACTGTTTTTGTTTTTCGTCTTTTGTTAAACAGGAATCAAAATTTCAGATTAATTTTATTTGCCTTCTCAGCTATGTCATTGACAACCTTAAAACCATTCACTATTTTTTCTGCTTTCAAATAATGTTTATTTTCACATCATACTTTAGTATGATGGTATTTAAAAATTACATGTTAATATAAAATCTCTTAAAATTTACAGTTTGAGATGAAGCAAAATCACCAACTACATTGTTCAATAAATAATCCACTTCGTTAAAACCTTTTGTTGGTCTTACATTCCTATGATCATCATCATCGTTTTCTTCTTCAAATGACTAATTTTACAGCTATGCTTATTTTAGCCTTTTTCCCAAAATTTCATCTAAAAATAAAAATGCAACTTGATCCTTATTAAGATATCTAAGGCAGATTACCATTTTAGTGAATAATTTGTCTGTAACCTATTTATCAATTTTTCTGTAGTCAACAAATGATTTTAATAATTGCAGGTCTTGATTGGGAGTGGGAGCATTGAACTATAATTTGACAATAAATACTTATTATAAATAAGCAAATGTCTCTAATACCTTCTTTTTCTAAATTTGATAATAAGAGCTGAACCCTGAAAAGGAATATTTTGAGAGAATAAATGACCAGTGCCATCTATCTGGCATGATGAATAGCACCAAGTGCTCTGAAAAAAGTCTTTTGGAGAAAGATGTCTTATAAAACTTACACAAAGTTGGATAAATTCTTTATCATCATCCCTGTTCTGTTCATTTCTTGAATGTTCTGTACGAAAACTTGAAATTTCTTCTGAATTAAGTGTTTTGTATGTAATATTTCATCTTCAGTAGTATTTTTATACTTAGTCTGAACTAACTTAGACCACCCAATCTGATTTTTTTTAATATATAGTTGAGGGGCAGTGCCCATTTCACAATCAAAAACAGCTTTTAGGGTAATTTCTAAATTACGGTGGTGACACGGTAAATATAGAAAATATTTCCTTTAATAAATGCTATAGCAAAATGCAGGTTCCTCTGAGTCGACCAGTTTTCACTGCATTGGTATCAAAATGCATTGCCTGAATTTTACTAAGTTCCTACTACTCTTCAATTGCTGAAAATACAGCTTTTGCCTGAATTATTTCGATACTATTTTCAGACCGAGGAACTCCTATTAACTGTTCTTCATCTCCACAACTAATCAAAACTGCTATCCTCTCTATATTTTCTTTATTAAAAAAATGAGGAAGCAGTTTTCCATCCCAGTGAACACCAGCTCCCTCTAAATCGAAATTTTTGAATCTGTTTTTTATTTAATGAGCTAAGTTCTTTGTTTTCGAAATAGTTGTTTGCGAAATCGTATTACAATTCTACTTAAAATTAAAGTCTGTAGTTAACTGGTGGGTGTACTGTAATTCACCGATGTTGAGTTTCACTTGGTAAATATTATAAAATAAAATACGTAAAACTTAACAATTACTTGGTATCTTACTATCCGTGATTTGATGAGGCATGTGGCTAATTAAAAAAAATCTTGCATTTCTGCCATCATACCAAAAGGGGGGGGGGGGGGGGTACCGGAATGAATAAAACTAGATAACGCTAATAGGTAAAACAACCTAAGAAATATTAATGCCCTGTAATAAGAAGAGAAATTCCGATGTTCCGTTCAAATGCGCCTCAATTGCAATACAAATTAATGAGCTGTTTCTTTCCAGGTGCAGAACTAGATAACTAATAATTAGCTATAATTCATGAAATATTTTTAAAGTTACAAAAATTATTCAATTTCTTTTGCCTTTTATTGCAAATACAAAAAAAGATATCAAAAGTAATCAAAATTATAAATTTGTCATTTTTCACTGTTTTTCGAGTTTGAGGGTATGGTTCCCGAGTTGACCTGAAAAATACTAAATGTCATTAAATATAAGTTTTGATGAGAGTGAAAGTTCAAGGCAACAATATTTTCTATGAAATAAAATAAGAATCAGGTTTCTAAGACAAATAGTTTTCAGTTAATGTAAGAAAAACTACAATTTTTCGCCAAAAATCACAATTTTTCATGAATTCAACCTCGATGAGGCACGGGTTAATATTATTCAATTGAGCTGAAACTTTGCCAATCTCATTTTCTAACTAATTGGCAGCTTTTAGAGGGGTCCCCCGTAAGAAAATATAAAAATAATTTTTTCCCATATATCTTGTGTCACCACCTTAATGTGTATAAATAAAAATACTTCTTACGGAACCCCACATTTAATCCGATTTTCGCATTCGACTGTCATCTATTTCGCGACTGTTTTTGTTTATAGAGTCATCCATCCTTAGCAATGGTCCACTACTGTGCTTTTGAAAAAGCTTGTAAATCTTGAAAAATGATATTATTAAAATATGTATATAAGAAACTTTTCCTACCCTTACAAGAAAAAATACATTAAAATTATTAAATACATGTACTTTAAATACTGAAAAAACATTTGACTTAGAATCATGTGCTAAATCGTTGAAAAATAGCAACATTTTTCTTTAGAAAGATTATCACTAATTAAAACCTGTTTTAAATTTAGCGCCAACATTTACATTTGATATTTAAAGAAGATACATGAAGCAAAAATGAAAAAAAAAATCTCTATGGGCTTAACCCTTTAAGCGTCCTGAAGCTTTTTCCATTCATGTTTAACGATTCATAAAATAGTAACTATGAAAAGTATTGGTATGAGAATTTTTTATTTGATAGCCTTACATATTTAATTATCTTATTCACTTCAAAAATTAGCTTTAATATCGATTTTGTGTTAAATCAGCCTTTGATTCCAAAAGATACATGACGGAAAAACACGGTTAGGACGCTTAAAGGGTAGTTTTAGGATAGTGCTTCGTTACTCTTTTATAAAAGTAATCTAGATGTCGAAAGAATTATGAATTTTTGCTTGGGATCGCGCTGCCCTGAATTCTGGCATTTGTGCGTGGATGAGCTACCTATTCTGTCATTTCTTTATGTTTCGCAAAGTATGTTTAAATCTCCGTGAATTCCATTTTCATGATTATGTGTCTTAATAATATGATAATAAGATATATGTGGTTGTCTACTTGCTATATATAATACAGTGGAATTATATTCGATGGATTTAGAACGCATCCTGCCGGAAGATAATCTTGATCTGAATTTGAGCGACGGATTCTGCAATTGTGGACTGCAGGCGGAGTTTTCTTTAGCTGTTTTCAGATAGAATCTACGGCTGCGAGATCTGCCATTGAAGAAGTTCCGTTCTAGGACAAATAACTTCGATACATAATCCGAAGAAAAGAGTTTTTTTTTAACCATTTGGAAAAATGGTTATTGTCCTCTGTCAGAGTAGGAAATCAAAAACATATCTGAAGTGTTTTATTGGTTGAATCCGCATTTTATTCGTTTTCTGATGGGTCTATACAGTAATCTGTATTTCCCTTTACTTTCAACAGAGATGGATAGTTCTGTTGCCACTATGACAAAAAAGTAATAAAAACTACAAAAAAAAATTTAATAACTCAGAAACAAATTGAGATACAGCTTTCAAACAAATTGCATTTAAAAGTACATTTTTTTCTCTATACGACGGTGTAAAAAGTAATATTGTGGGATGTTTAGAAGTTTAAGAATGAAATTTCATTTAAAATGGGTCGTCAGATTTCTTGGAAATCTGACGCTGGAAAAGCCTTTCCCAAACAGTCAATGAAATGGTTGGATAATACGTAAGTTTCAGATGGATAATACGTAAGTTTCAGGAAATCTGACGAGTCGCAGGCGATTTTTATCGCTTGCAATTTTTACGTGTAATAACACTATTAATGTTTAATCCATGGTGTACGTAATGTATGATCAACTACGTGCGATTTTTTATGTCTTAAATTTTAATCTTTGAGAAAATCATTTTCCAAATGGTCGTTGTAATTTGTTAAATTGCTTTTTCTTTTACTTCCGTTATTTTCTTTTATTTTTTTAGAAAATATTATTGTTTTGTTTTTTACAACATGTTCACGCCGGCGCGGTGGGTCACACTCCACTGTCTCAGAGTTGTCAAATCTCCGGCTTTTTGCACACCACTGTCACTTTAGAGAAAATGTTGTTCCTTTAAATCATCCAAATGTTCTAATTAAATAAAACAACATATTCTGTATTAAAATACTGGTATCCAAAAAGCCGGAGACTTGTGAGCTCTGAGACAGTCGAGTGTGACCCGGCGGCTTTCTCAGGAAGGCTCACGTTTTCAGCACCAGCTTTGGCGAGTTGGCGAAAGCGAGAACGTTCAGCCAGCTCTAACGCCAATCGTCGTCTTGTGTTTTGTTTTAAACCGAAATGGCGGAAGACGAACTAGCGTATTTTAGAATAAATGTCCTACCTAAATTAAAGAAATATTTTCAATTATGTGTTCTAGATGAAAAAAATCTTCTTCGAAAGAAATTGTATTACGAACTCTTATACTCTGTTTTATCAAAGGCCTTTATTAGTTTTGATGATATAGACTAAAATTTTGATCCCCTCAAAAATCTACATTTTCATTCAATTGAGTATTATTAATTCCATACCTGTTAAATAAAAATTCATTACTTTCGTAAATCTAGATATTTACATATAAAGATGGATTTATGGGGATGACGAATTAATGCAGTTTCAGTGCATTTTGATGTATATAAACGCAGATTTAAAAAAATACCTGTGGCAGAAAATTACTATTTTCTGCGATGAATTTATATAATTAATTTAATGCCAAATCATTCAGCAGAAACAGTACCTAAAGTCGAGTGAAAATAAGCTAAACCAGGAGAAAAAAAAAAAAAAAAAAACAACCCTATCACACTCCCAACCAGGATGTTTAGAAATTGCCTTTTTAATGTGACTTGAAATTCTTAAGGGGAGGTGGGGGAGAAGGAATATTGAATGACTATCTTTTGTTACTTCAAAGTAACAAATAAAATCACTAGAGAAATTTTTTAATTATGTATGGTTAGTGAGGAGCTGTAGATTTAAAATTTTTAAAAATGTAAAGAATTAAAAAAAAAATGAAAGCGTGTGCACAAAAGGTTAATCCTGATTTTTTTTTTTTTTTTTTTTTTTTTTTTTTTTTTTTTTTTAATCTTTCATTCTATTCCTTTCCTTTTTTTATGGTAAATTATTTGTTATTTAAAAATCAACAGATAGAGCAAAGCACAATTTTAACTAATCTTTTCTGCAAGGCAACAGTGAATATTAAATGGTCAAAAAATAGTGTGCTGGAGGAGAGGATGGGGGGGGGGGGGGGAGAGAAGAGAAAATTCGAAATGGGAGGTTGCCTGAGACGATTGATCATTATTTTATTGCCACTTCAACTTAATAAATAGTGCAATATGTGTGCTGAATGACGAAAAATGGAGTGTGTGTGTAGGGGTGGGGGGGATTTATTCAAATATGACGAATGACTATTTTAAAATAACAAATAAAACAACTAGGACAAAATAATATTTAAAAATATGGCAAAAATTTTAAAATAAAAACTGAAGAATTTTAAAGATTTTTAATTTTGTGCACTAGGGGCAGACCAATGTTTTTTTCATAAAAACTCAAATAATGATAAAGATTTAACAGCATTAAAATGTAATAGTAATTGATTTAATTGCATGCATCAACTTGCAATTATTTGAACTGATTGATTTAATTGCAGGATACAGCTAAATAATTTGATTTATCGTTCAATCTAATTACAATCGAATTGATTTTAGTTTCAACTACCTATTAACGTCTAATCGCAATTAATTTTTAATGAATTATTTAAGTGAAAATATATTTTATTAATGCAATCAACACGTCACACAATTATGCCGCTTAATTTAAAAAAAAAAAAAAAAAAAAAAAAAAAAAAAAAAAAAAAAAAACTAAATTTAGAAGTAATGCTAATAAAATTAAGTTCAATTGTGTCATAAAAACATGATCAATAGAATTATATTTATCACAAAAAAATCTTTACGTCTGCTTTTATTTTTCCTAAAAAATAAAATACTTCCTCAATTTCTTCGAACATAGCGAATTAATGAAATAAATGAATACTATTGAACTGAAAAACATAACTTATGTTTGAATTACTATATATATTGTGCAATTAAAAGCATTTTAATGCGAAAAAGCTCTTTGTTTTAAAAGCAAAAAGCTCTCAGCAAAGGAATAGGGTTGCTGTTCGCTACGCGTAAGATGTCAGAAACAAGAAAGGATGCGTAGCATTGAATTCATCCCCGCGCCAACCGTTACTCTGGCGATAAAGTGCTCAAAACGTGAGCCTTCTTGAAAAAGCGACACGGCGCGGCGGCGTGAACGTGTTAAATACGTCTCTCATTCTTCCGTGGATGGCCTTGGATAAAAACCTGGGACCACGCGTTTTGAATCCAGAATCTTAACCACTAGGCCAGCGAGCACTTGGTAAAGGGAGAGTTTAAAATGAAGATATGGGTTTATTTAAATGGAGGATCGGTTAGGCTTGTAAAATTTCTTGTTCAGAAAGTTCGACATTTAAACTTAATTGCAGGAACATTTCGTCGTTATGAAGTAATGGTTAGTGTTTTAACACTTATAGAATAATAGAGGGTAAAAGTTATTACATATTAGACATATTTTTAATAAGACGCAATTTGATTGTTAGAATTTGAATATTATATTTTTAATTAAATTCGAGAAAAATTGTTTTTTTTTTTAATAAAATTAACTTTTTTAAGTTGATTGAACTACTATATATTTTTTTAATGTGTTCGTTTGGAATGTATTTTTACACACACACATGCGAATATTTTTTAATACTCTAAAAAATAAGTTGCGAATAAGTTTAAATGAATGAGAAAATAGCTACTTTATTGAATTCGAAAGCAATATTTTTGTTTGTTTTAAAATAAATTAGAAATTTTAATTTATTGAATTTTCGGTTTTTCATTTTAAAAATAAATTCGAACTTTAGTGTTAATATTGCCAGTAGGCATACGTGCAAGGAATAAACGGAATTTTCCCCTCTGACTGTCTTTATTGCTTTCCAAACTTCCTTTAACCTTTTGCCCCGCGAAACTTCGATAATCTCTAAAATTTGTGCTTACCATGAATCTATAAAAGCTGATTACAGATGTTTGTGCAGTGCACGATTTGTCATTATTATGGAAGTTTTAGAAGTCTTCAATATGAAATTATCACACACTGCTGTATGCTGCAATATAAAAACAGCAACAAAAAAAATTGTAACAATTGCATGTATATCTCTTATTTACCGCAAAACTTCAATAATATCTAAAATTTGTGTTTACCATGACTTGTAAAAGCTGCTTACTGATATTTATACACAATTTATCATTATTATGGTAATTTTAGAATTATTTCATATGAAATTGTCAAGAAATTACCTCATACTGCTATGTGCTCTAATATAACAAGAACTATAAAATTTGCATATATAGGATGATCCCGCCAGTAGTTGATCAATTTTTTTAAATATTGCGCCATTTCAGGCAAAAATAGTTTTATACGTGGCTCTAGACCTAGACATAATATTTTTGTTTGAATGTTGAAATCTAGACACACGGCAGTGTGTCAGCCAAGTTCGCCTGACATAGCCGTGTGTTATTTACACGAACCATTTCGAGCTGTTTTCGTCAAATTTCAATGCTCTACTACTGAAAATCTATGAGACCTACGTACTTCTTATACGAAATGTGTAGTAAGACCACCCTAATTACCTAAAATCCAAAATTTTATAAATAACGCATAATTAGTTTCCGAGATAATGACATTTGAAAATGTCTGATAATCGATAATTTTACCATTGACTGACTGACTGACTGACTCAATCATCAAAAAGATCTCGTATATCTACTGCAGCTACAGACTTCAAATTTGGTGCTGTTGTGACGATTTGGACGCCATAACACACAGGGTCATGCTACAGTAAAATGGTTAGTACAATAGAAACAGTTATCCTGATCTGCGTTGTGAAAAGATCTAATCGTATAATGTTATTTAATAAATTAGGAGAGAAGAAAATTTTGGAATAAAATTAATTTTGGCAATAACTCAAGGACGACTTATTTAACGTTGAAATGGAAATATCGAACTTGTAGGTTGCATAGAGAAACGTCCAATTCTAATAATTCCAAAATATTAGATACCATAAATTATGAATATTATCTAAAAGGGAACAAGGAAGGAATTCAAAGGAAAGACATATAAGTATACATACATAAACAAACTTTATTTTCATTTATATAAAATTCATAACTCAAATATGATTTTTTATATCATATTTTATATCTTTTCAAATTATCTACTATTTTATCAGAATATAACATAGTTCCATTCTCATTAGAACATCAAAACTTTCATCAAAATTATACTTTGTTACTTATTTTTTTTTTTTATATTAATTTATGTTATCTTATGCTTGCCCTTTTTGTTCACAGCACGATCCGATGATGGGGCTTTTGCCAAAATTTTATTTATGAAAAATAATATTCCCGTTATCATTAAAATCTTTATCATAAACAATCATAATATTCAATGACATAAGATTATGTACTTTAGTGGAAATTTAGAAAATTAGTTGCTTAATATTAAATGTACACATCATAAGAAAACATGAAAACAATAGCCACGAATATATATTGAAATAAATATAAGGAATTTCTCACCCAAATAGACTTCGATCTTTTCTGTAATCATCCAAATTATACAGTTCACTCATAGTTCATGGAATCCTAAACACAAGTAAGTTCATCGGGGCATAAAGTTATTTTATATATATATATATAGTTCATGGGGATCTTTCAAAAACCAATTTCACTTTCTTTAGGCACTCTGTGACGCATGAAAATTAGAGCTCCATCTCCACAATGTACACTTTCATAGGCGAAATCTGCTGATATATCATATCTTCGTTGCATTCGCATCTCATCACTAACCACTGAGCTTACATCTCCAAATCAGGTGAATACTTCTGTAAAATTCTGCATCAGTTAATTTCCCGGACAAAGACTTGTCTGCTCTCAGCGATCTTCATCAATATATCTTGACAAGGATAGGTCTGCTCTCAGCATTCATTTCCATCATTAATATTTCTTGCTGTGAAGGAACTTGATGTAAAATTTCGAAGTATCTGGATTGGTCTTAGAGGAAATCACATCTTACACTCTATAGAACCTCTTGAGGACGAGACACAAGACTTAATAATCTTTTCTCATTCCATCTTCCAAGATCCAATGTTTTTTGGGAGGGCTAAATTAACCCAGAGCTGTCGTTCTGATTGGAGGCTACTCCTGGTCCCTTATTGGTACTCTAGACATCCCTATCTATGGGCGTGCCAATTTATTTTTCACTGCATAGCATTAACTTAATTTTTGCCCCTTGCGTTAGGTTTCTCATGGGAATCACCACCCACGTTGAGTGTTGTAAAACCATCTTAATTGATAGAATATTTATGGTTTCAACATCGTAAATTTTCTATTCTTTCGCTATACATTTACTGTCCATGTCTGGCGTCAGCAATGTTCTCTTTATCTGTAATTTCCTATTTTCTGTCTGGTCTTATTTGGGGAGTTTTATTTTATTACACTGTTTTTGCACATATAGATATTTACAATTCGAAATGTTTTATTTTCAATATTAATACAAAATAAATTCACAATTCATATTCCTTATTTTTTTCTAAACATACCAATACCAAACAACATATATATTTTTATTTTTTTCTACGCATTATATAATTATTCATTTTAATATACTTTAATTTTGGAGTATTTTTTATGTTATTTTAATTTATTGTATAAATTAATTACTAAAGAATTATTTTCCGAGAATTCAATTATTTTTAAATGTTATTGGATCGTGCGAAAATTATTTAATTAGTTAAATTAATAACAAGCCTTGTTGTGTAGATTTCTACACGACAGGTGCGAAGTTTGTTTACACTATAAAACTAAGGAAAAAAAATAAAAAAATTGTGAAAATCGATGAATTACCCACCTGGGTGTGCCCATTTTTACTTTAACATTACGTCTATTAGGCAAAATTTTAATTGCCGTAGTAGGGGACTCTGTTCTGTCGCCAAATACCGCCAAGTTTCTCGCCAACATGGCGATATATCGCCAAATTTGGCGACTAATTTTGGTCGCCAAAAGTGACGTCACCTTGGCGATATCTCTAATATTTCGCCAAATTCCCATAGACTTCTATTGTAAACCTATCTACTAACTGGGGGTTTATCTGGGTTTACTTGCTTACAGAAAATCAACAAATTGAGATATTCTGTCCGTCACAGAGCCCGTTCTCAGATACTATACATGTTGGATACTTGAAATTTTGCATACTTATAGCTGAACACCACACATCATACGACAAATCATAAAATTTTGAGAAAGTCGTACATTTAACCCTTTGGCTCCCACATGTGTATTTTAAACAATTCTTTCTAAGTGAGCCCCTAATTAGGCTGGAGGCGTGAAATTTTACAGACTTATAGCTGAACACCTCACATCAAACGACAAATCATAAAATTTTGAAAAAGTCGTACATTTAACCCTTTGGGCTCCCACATGTGTATTTAAAAAAATACTTTCTAAGTGAGCCCTAATTAGGTTGGAGGCATGAAATTTTGCATAGTTATAGCTGAACACCTCACATCAAATGACAAACCATAACAGTTTGAAAAAGTCATGCATTTAAACCTTTGGGCTCCCACATGTGTATTTTAAACAATTCTTTCTATCTGAGCCTCTAACAAGGTTGGAGGCGTGAAATTTTGCATACTTATTGCTGAACACCTCACATCAAATGACAAATCATAAAATTTTGAAAAATTTGTAAATTTAATCCTTTGGGGTCTCAGATATGTATTTTAAACAATCCTTTCTAAGTGAGCACCTAATTAGGTTGGAGGCGTAAAATTGTACATACTTATAGCTGAACACCTCACATCAAACGAAAATCTATAAAATTTTGAAAAAGTCGTACATTTAACACTTTGGGCCCCCACATGTGTATTTTAAACAATTCTTTCTAAGTGAGCCCCTAATTAGGTTGGAGGCGTGAAATTTTGCATACTTATAGCTGAGCACCTCACATCAAACGAGAAATCATAAAATTTTGAAAAAGTTGTACATTTAACCCTTTGGGCTCTCACATGTGTATTTTAAACAATATTTTCTAAGTGAGTTCCTAATTATGTTGGAGGCGTGAAAATTTGCATACTTATAGCTGAACACACATCAAATGACAAATCACAAAATTTTGAAAAAGTCGTACATTTAACTCTTTGGGCTTCCACATGCGTATTTTAAGTAATTCTTTCTTACTGAGCCCCTTATTAAATTCGAGATTTGAAATTTTGCATAATTATAGCAGAACACGTGAGGCCAGGTGACAAATCATAAAATCTTGAAAAAGTCTTACGCTTAACCCTTTGAGCTACCACATATGTATTTTAAGCAATTCTTTCTAAGGGAGCCCCTAATTAAGTTGGAGACATGATTTTTTGCATACGTATAGCTGAATTCAGACCACACGACAAATCATAAAATTTTCAAAAAGTCTTATATTATTTGCTCCTCCGGGCTCTAACTTGTGTATTTTAAGCACTTTTTCTAACCTCCGCGCCCTTTTCACCCGGGGAGCACTTTTCCAACTTTTGCCGACACACCTTTGACCATTCTTTCATATTATGCACCATAACGTTGTATATTTTAGTTCCACATTTTACCGCCAGGGGCGCCTACTTATCTCGGTGCTATGGGCTCAATACCCTCGACTAATATATCTACGGATAGTATGTAAAACTGAGTTTCGTTCGGATAGAGGTTTGTTTAGAATAGAGTGTGCCCCTGGTTGCGAAATGTGGAACTAACAGATTTTTCAAAAGGATAAAGTGTTTTGAAAGGAATATTAAACGAAACCCTCTGTGCGATCTGTGATCACACTTACCCACTTGTTATTTTCAAAATCATCAGAGAAAAGGATATTTAATTAGTTAAATTTGAAAATTCAGGGAGAGGCAATGTCCTTCCTCTTCGCTGCCTCTTTGCCGGCACCCATGGATGAATGATACATAGTGTGGCATAAGCACATAACTTTATTTTTCACTTTCAGTGCAAAAAAGCAGGCCCAGCTATAGGATATTTAATTGGAAAATTTAATATAGGAATTTAATAGGAATTGTTGTTTCAGAAACAATAAAAATTTCGAATCAATACATTTCGTTTCAAAACATGCATTCAATGTAGCAGTATTGAAATATAGATTTCAGCCGCGAATTAACAGCCAAATAGTTTGTTGTAGAAAATTTAAATTAAAATTAAATGTTGCTTGGTGAATAAAATAGTCACATCTAAACACATTAAAAGGCATTAAGTAAAGTGTCTAAATATATTGTAACTTTACAAAAAGTAATGATATCTAACAAAAACATAGCTGTGAAAAAAGGGAGCCAAGTTCTGTAAAGACAATGGCAAGAAAAGAAGTGATATCTAAGTGGGAGCCAAGTTCAAATAAAATTCACTCAAACTTACCTACAGAAGTATTATAGCATTTTTTAAATTGTTTAGAAATAAAAATTATTGATAGCATATTAATAATAAATCTAGAACTTGGCAAGTTTTTGATAAATGTTATGCCTATCAATTTCATGTCTTAATAAAATGATGATGTTAATATTAACAACAATATCATTAAAAAATTAATATAGTTATTATTATAAACAAATGACTCATGTTAAAGATTTGATAAGCCAATAAATACACAGATACACTCCCGCTCGTCTTTGGTTATCACTCTAGCACCCACCCTCCAGAAACCTCAATGCAAACAGATTAAAAAGCCTGAGAAAGAGACAGATACCTTTACGATTGTTCTTGGTCATCCCTCTAGAGACTGCACCCCTTTAACCCTTCAGGGGCAAAGAGCTTTTATTCGTGACATGCTGAAATGATTGAATCACACCAGAATTTAAAAACAAATTTATTTCAAAATGGTTGAAAGCTTCTTTTCACGTATTTAATAAAATTAAACTTTTTAGTCCTGAATTCTAGTGTCAATGTGGCATTTTGTAGTTTAAATTAGGTGGGATATATTTTATCCCACCACCCTTCAAGGGAAAGGAGCTCACTCAAATTAAGGCTTCCAAACATGAAATAACAAGTTTTGATATAATAATGTCATTAATAAAAATAAATGACTCGTAGGTAAAAACTTGCAAAGTTCTAGATTTATTATTAATATGCTATCAATAATTTTTATTTCTAAACAATTTAAAAAATGCTCTAATACTTCTGTAGGTAAGTTTGAGTGAATTTTATTTGAACTTGGCACCCACTTAGATATCACTTCTTTTCTTGCCATTGTCTTTACAGAACTTGACTCCCTTTTTTCACAGCTATGTTTTTGTTAGATTAAATTGTCACATTGTTGTTAGCTGCCTGCTGTAAGAGAATCAATTTTTTTATTTATTTTTTTTTTTATTAGAAAGTGTAAAAATGTAGTTTTTGATTACTTAGAGACAATTACGGTAAGCTAAAATAATCCACTTCCATCTTGCTTATTTCAAATAATAGTTTAATAAGAATTATTGTTAATCACAGCCAAAGGATGATATTTTAAAGACTAATTTTCAGATTTTCGATTGATTTCTTCAATTGACAAACTACTGGGAGAATGGCAATTAAAAAACTATTTGCTTATAATTTTGCTGCTAGTTAATTTCAGCAGATTTCATTTTTACTACATTGTAAAAATAAGAAAAATGTTTCTTAATCTAGGAAAATATAATGTAATCAGAAACGAAAATATACAACAGCTACTTTCGTGTTACCCACGATTCCAAAGAAAGTTCTTTATCTTTAGGAATCTCAGAAACTATTCTATTTCAGATATATAATAAAGCATCTACCAGGTGCCCCAAAAATGACTGATGGACTTTAAAATTCAATAACTTGCAAACGGTGACGGATATTAAAAAAAATCTTGCAGGAGGGTTATGTATGATGTGAGGAGTTTTTTACTGTGATTCTTTATTTTAGTTCGAATTTCAAATAATACATGGCGCTGCGAGAAATAGGTGCTAATTCCAGACCCGATTTTTGGTACTTCGGGATCCATTCAAAACATTTTAATCTCCGTTTTTCGCATGGGAGAAGACAGAGACCAAAAAAACGAGCCTGGATTTAGCGCCTATTGCTTGCAGCGCCATCTATTGCTGCTATTTGTAACTAAAACTAGGAATCTCTCTATAAAAACTCCTGGCATCTTACATAACCCTCCTGCAAAAAAATTTTAAAAACTTGTCACCGTTTGTAAGTTATTGAATTTTAAAATACATCTGTCATTTTTGAGACACCCGGTATATATATATATTACGCTATCGTACGCGGCACAGAAATCGCGATTATTTGTTAATTATTTAATGGCAACTCCCAAATGAAACGCATCTCTTTGGTTGCGCTGTGCCTTGAATTTTTAGCTATTTAATTTTTTTACAAGTGTTTAGTAAAAATAAATATTATTCAATCATTTTTTTTATGACGCCCACTCTACTGTTAAACTTTTAATGACAGTCTGCCCGGGCAACGCCAGGTGGATCAGTTAGTATATAAAAATAATGCTTCTTTGGTTGTCACAGATTTTTGGGATCGTTTTCGAAAAGTTTTTATAGTAGTTAATCCGTTTTCTCAACGTGGTATATAAGTATTTCGGATGAAAATGATTCACAAGTAAACATTTTCATGTTCAACAAACATGATTTACAGACAAAATTGAGAAATTAACAGTACTAATATAAAGATTAAAATGAATATTACTCTTGCATTGTTAAATCCGATTACGCAGCTCAAATTGTTTAATTGAGAATTATTAGCAAACGAAAAACCGATATTTCGATTTCAGAAAGCTGATTATTACAATCTAAAAACTACCAGAGGGTTTCGTTTAATATTCCTTTCAAAACACTTTATCCTTTTGCGAAATCTGTTAGTTCCACTTTTCGCAACCAGTGGGCGCACTCTATTCTACACAAACCTCTATCCGAACGAAACTCCGTTTTACAACTTATCCGTAGGTATATTAGTCAGGGGGGCGGGTCAATGGCACACGAGATAGGTAGGCGCCCCCTGGCGGTAAAAAGTGGAACTGAAATATGTAAGGCTATGTGAATAATATGAAAAAGTGGTCAAAGTGGTGTCGGCAAAAGTTAGAAAAGTACTCACCGGGTGCAATGGGGGAGATTAGAAAAATTGCTAAAATACACAAGTTAGAGCCCGGTGGGTAAATAATATATGACTTTTTGAAATTTTTATGATTTGTCGTTTGATGTGAAGTGTTCAGCTATGAGTATGCAAAATTTTACGTCTTAAACTTAATTAGGGGCTCAGTTAGAGAAAAAAAGCTTAAAATACACAAGTTGGAACCCAGAGTGTTAAATATAAGACATTTTCAAAATTTTATGATTTGTCGTTTGATGTGAGGTGTTCAGCTATAAGTATGCAAAATTTTAAGTCTTAAACTTAATTAGGGGCTCAGTTAGAACAAAAAGATTAAAATACACAAGTTAGAGCCCAGAGGGTTAAATATAAGACGTTTTCAAAATTTTATGATTTGCCGTTTGATGTGAGGTGTTCAGCTATAAGTATGCAAAATTTCAAGTCTTAAACTTAATTAGGGGCCCAGTTAGAATAAAAAGATTAAAATACACAAGTTAGAACCCTGAGGATTAAATATAAGACTTTTTCAAAATTTTATGATTTGTTGTTTGATGTGATGTGTTCAGCTATAAGTATGCAAAATTTTAAGCCTTCAACTTAATTAGGGGCTCAGTTAGAACAAAAAGATTAAAATACACAAGTTGGAGCACAGAGGGTTAAACATAAGACATTTTCAAAATTTTAGGATTTGTTGTTTGATGTGAGGTGTTTAGCTATAAGTATGCGAAATTTCAAGTCTCCAACATATATAGTTTCTGAGAACGGGCTCTGTGACGGACAGACAAACAGAGGAGTGAGACGAATAAGCGTTTCGTCAGATGAACGAAACCCTAAAAATCAGTGGAAGCAAAATAAACTTTGTTTTTATAAATACTTTTTTCACTTCTTGAAAATTTGTTGGTTTCTGAAGTTCTTAAAATAAAGAACGCTGTTCTGAATCGCGGGTAAGTTGGAAGAGGTTATTGTATTTAGGTGTTCGTCGTTATATTATATTTTCATAGATTAAGAAAAATTTGTCATTTTTACAGTATAGTTAGTGCTGTAGAGTAGTCTTCCGTAACCGGATAATCACTGTAAAACAGGGCACATTAGCATGTTTTTAGAAGCTGCGGAGTCTGAACAAGGTTGACGAGCGTAGCTCGCAAATGACAGAGCTCCCTAATTTGTTTAAAAAATAAGATACCAAAATGCAATAAACGTTTGGATTTGATCTCATTTCAATTAATAGAAATTTTTCTATGGTATTTCAAAACTACCTCAAAAGCAAACTCTACTGAATTTGAAGACAGGCGGATTTTGATAATGCCTCATCGCACTGTTTTCTCTCTTTTCTCAACATGTAAAAAATTATCTATGTTTAGGTGATATTTTTGGTATTTATTAGTTATTTTTTATATTATGCAGAGTCAATCAAAATAATCAAGTAAAATATATTTTTTAGGAAGCTTTTAATATCATTAAAATGTATTTTAAGCAATCTCAGCTTATGCTTTGCCCATATATTTCACTTCTGTTGCGTGGCTCTGTAAACGAAATATAAATGCAACGTACATTATATTCGATTCGAAACAGTGCTTCAATAACTTATGTAAATTTGTTTAGTTTGAATTAAAATTCCCGTTCCTAAGCGGTAATGTATCCGAATACTTTTGTGTGGTACGGTCAAATAAATACAAATGCTACGCAATTTATTTTCAAAAGCAAAAGTACTGTTGTGTTTGTAAATAACGTATGTAACGTATTTTGTTGAATATGAATTAAAATTTCTGCATGTAAGCGTTAATATATCCAAAATCTTTTGTGTTAGCCTTGTAAAATAAATATCTCTGCGACACACCTGAATTGATAATAATACTGCATTGTCATCAGATTTACATAGGTATGCAAAATTTCAGCTTGATCGGATAATCGGAAGTCAATTAAATTTCGAGTACAAAATTTTTACCGGAAAAACAAACATACATTGTTCTTCAAAATTTTAGGCACAATGTCGTTTATTTAAAAAATAATATAAAATTATACAAAAACGCATTATTTACTTATTAGATTATGTAAAGTTATTCAACTCAATACTATCAAACTGAACAAATCGTTACACTATTATAACTTTATTAAAAACTCATAAAACCCTTTACATAATGTCACAAAAATTTAGGCATAATGGGAAAAACCCATCATTTAAAACTTTTACCTCCTGATGCTGTTTATTAATAGCAAATCCCTGGTTGGGGATAACTCCAAATAACCATGTATTCTTGAAACAATTTGTTTTTTAAGTATTATTTTTGGCAAAAAATAAAATTCTTATTCAATGACCTTCTTTAGATCTTTAATAGAGTCACATTTCTTCTCTTTTTTGCTACGTATTCATTCTTGTAGACTTCGCGTGTTAATGTATTCTAAATGTTTCAGTTGAATTTGTATCTGATCTTAAACCTTGGGCAATCTAAAACGTTAACAACATGCTCAAAAAGCCACCGTTTTGTATTGTGCGTGAGTTATGGACAGAAGCATTTTCGTAATTTGAATGCCAATAGCAATTCCAGTCGTCAGGACCATCCATATTTAACTTTTTTTTAGACTGCTTAAAACAGTGAGCCACTTGTCCGTTTACGAACTCTACATTCAAGCCCAATCCATTCTGACATGTTTATAGTGTGGTTTTAGGCGCTTGAAATAAAAAGTTCTTGCATTCTCTTACGCGTCTATGCACTATGTTCTTTGAAACATTGATACTGATGTTATTTTTAACTTGTCTTATAACATATTTAGTTTGACACCAATTTTCCGTTTTTTCGACGAGTCTGAACACTTGTTACACATGCTCGTCAGGTCTTAATTTTTGGTCGGAATTGTTATTTCTAGCACATGTGTAATATATTCCTCGCTTTTAAAGTTTTAATTTTTAATAAATTTTTATAAAGGTCTTTTCTTCAGATTTCAAGTTAAAAATCTTTAGCCTTTGGCATCTTAAATAACCAACAGAAATAAAATATACTGCTCAGGGATAAACAGTTGTTCAAATCATTCCAGCATTTGTTCACATTTGTAAAATGTGCTTAAACTTTTGAGAAATTTGTTTTCTAGCAAATATTAAAAAAAAAGCGTCATTTATAAATAAATAGTATTGATAATAGAGCTATAATATCGCTATGTTTCATTTAGATTACAATTTGATTATTTATCATGAAATTATTCCATATATACTAAAACCTCGATACAACGAATCTCTGCGGAGCACTTATTAAATTCGTTATGCTGAAAAAATTCGTTAAAGCGAATATTTTTATAATGAAATAGAAGAATACGATTTTTTTAACAATCCAAAAATACTCGTTAAAGTGACATTCCTTTTAACGAAATTATATTGTAATTCTCCTTCCAATTTTATTATCATATTTTAGTGTGCGACTAAACTTTTGAGACAAACTGTATACAAATGTTACAAGTAAAATAAACGCTTATAAAAATAGAGAGCGAACAAACGTTTTAATCACCAAACTGACGTAGAAAAAATAAACGCAAATAGTCATTCAACTGCAAATTAGCCTTTTTTAAAATTATGTTAAAATATAAGCTTGGGAGTAGGCTCCATACTGAAATTGTAACAAATTGTAACATTTTCAATACAAACATCTAATTTTCACATCCTACTTGGATTTTAAAAATATGCGAACTGAAACTTCTGATTTATTTTACTAAAAAGGTGCTAAAAATATAAAACTATAAAACGGTTTTTAGAACATAAAAACCCACGCGCTTTCAATTTTTACAAAACAGCCATCATCAGGGGAAATTTCAGAGATGTGAATGTTTATGAATGTTCCTTGCTTGAATAGCCGGAGACGAATCTATTTCATAAGAAGGGAGGAGAGGGAAGGGAATTCTATAATTATGTTCCAAAATAGCTAGAGATATTTAGTATGCTGTACCAGATCCTGGCTACATTGTAGGACAGCATAACATTGCAAGTGTTCCATCCTTGAGTCAAAATTTCTAAAGATTATCTGATTAATTGATGCGTAGTAATGTGAAGTACGGGCTATGATTTTTGCTTTACCGAAATCTATGTTGTTTTTGGTTTAACCTTCATAGAGCTGTTGAAGGTTTACTATACTTTATGACTTCAACATGTTCTTTAAGTCTATCTTTAAATGTCCTAGTTGTCATGCCTATATAATTGAGTTTTTGTCTAATTTACTATTTTTGAGAGAATTAGATATGCATTAAAGAAGTATATACTATCAACATAATCTCAAAACTATCTGCAAGATTATAAGATCTAGCACACTTGAAGATAGACCCGATCCCTAACGACGAAACTTCAGGCGTATATATGATACCTTTTACAGAAATTAGAAAAAAAACTCAATTTCATAGGCATGACAACTAGGAAATTTAAACACAGACTTAAAGAACATATTGCAGACATAAAGCCTCAACAGCTCTATGAAGGTTAAACCAAAAACAAGACATCGACATACATTTTAGTAAAGCAAGAATCATAGCTCATACTTCACATTACTACCTATGAATAATCAGCGAATCTCTAGAAATTTTGACTCAAGGAAGGAACATTTGGAATGATACGCTATCCTACAATATAATATCCAGGTATAGAATACTAAATATCTCTAGCGATTTTGGAACATAATTACCTATTTTCCCACTCCCTCTCCTCCTCCCTTCTTTTGAAATAGATTCGTCTTTGGCTATTTAATCACTTGAGGACGAGCGACCGGTATACGTGCCACTTAAGATGCTCAGAATCCTTCATTATTTCCACCAGCTATTTTTTGCTGTAAATCGTACCTCATGTAATCAGAAATCAGAGCATTTTCGCGATTCAATTACAGAAAATTTTCTGTTTTGAAATACCGGTGGTAAAAGATTAAAAATTAAGCAAAGGGCTCTTGTCGCGAAAGGATTAAGCAATGATTATTCATGAACATTCACACCTCTGAAATATCCCCTGATGATGGCTGTTTTGTAACAGTTGAAATCGCGTGGGTTATTATGTTCTAAAAACCTTTTTATGTATTTTAGCACCTTTTTAGTAAAATAAATCAGAAGTTTCAATTAGTATACTCGTCATTTAATAATCAAGGTGTTAATGACGGCCAAAAATTATAGTTAAACTATATTTTTATAATACTCTTTGTATTTGTCAGTAAATTTTAGCCTAGCATACCAAATGGAAAGTCATTCGTTGAAAAAGTTAGGAATTACTCACATTTAAAATTTTGAACTCCTAAAGTTAAATTCACCTTTAGTAGTTGCAAAACGAAGTGAAATACATTGCATATAGTTTTTAAGAATAACTCAAAAACTAGTTAACAGATTGAAGTGTTATTTTAGATTCTCATATTTAAAAGCTTCAAAAAATCGATTTCGGTTTAAATATTTATAGGTAACAGTACATATTTATTTCGAAAAAAAAAATTATATTTTATATATTTTTTAAATTAATACGTGAAAATAATATGTATTGTAACCTATAAAAGCTTTAATAGGAATAGTTAAAAACTTCAAAAAGGCGGATGTAATATATCTCTTCAATCCGCCTCGCCGTGTAGTTTTTGAACTTCATGCTTAAGAGACTTCACGCATTCAAATATTTTTTGCAATTATTAATAACTAGCAGCCTAACGCCCGCTACGCTGGTCAATTTTTCTAAAGAACCTTGAATCAAACGAAATATATTGGTGAATTTGATCGTACATTTTAAAGCAATATGGACATTTACCTAGAATGCCCAATCTAATTTGTGAAAACAATATGAACGTTATTACGCTATTATATCTTTTGAGCCATACAAAATTTAGGCTTTTAAGGGCCAACTTCTTTCGTTGATCATTTAGTGTAGGATTCGGTAAAGAACGATAGAACAATATGTAATATACTAAAAGGGTTCATGAAAAATTATCCATGCAAATCTCATCAGAATCTGTTAATTGGACATACTGAAAAGGCTAACCATTCATAATTTGGTTCGCCTGCTTCTAAAACATTCAGTCTTAATTCTATAATTAAGCAACCTGGCGACCAAGCAACACCAAGCGAATGATATGTGCTTTATACTAAAACATTCACTGAAAAATTAACTAACCGAGCAAGTTCCACCGAAATCCACTTAGCAGGATCTTTTAAACTGGAAAATGTACCGAAACATTTCATAAAAATAATCTAATTAACAGTTTAAATCCCGTGAAAATTCATTCAGCGGAACCTTAAAAAAAGCCAATCTTTCGAAATTGGGTTCATCTGATTTAGATCTTTACCCATAATTATTTAATTAAGCAAGGTAGAACATTATATTTTATACTAACATCTTTTCTGTAAATTATCTAACTAACAATGTAAGCCCCATCAAAATCAATTCAGTAGAAGTAAATTTAAAAGCGGCCGGAATGATATTTCTCAAATGAAAATCAAATTTCAAAGTAATTGCTTAAAAGGTGCCAAGGCCAACATAGTGAAAAAGATTCCAAGCCGGGACTCGAACCCGTGCCATCAGTATAGCGCACTGACGTTCTACCGACTAAACCACTTGGAACGATACACAGCTCGGAAAATTTCTCACTATTATATGTTGGCAAGTCTACAAACGCAGCACAAGATGGAATATTTATCGTGAGCCACCGACCTGGGGCTAACACGAAACATAATTAAATCCAGCATCGATAGAAACTATATTAATACGTGGAAATTATTCCAGAAAGAAACATCCGCCTTGGATACAATCGCCTGGGATTATGTTTCGTGTTAGCCCCAGGTCGGTGGTTCACGATAAATATTCCATCTTGTGCTGCGTTTGTAGCCTTGCCAACATATAATAGTGAGAAATTTTCCGAGCTGCGTATCGTTCCAAGTGGTTTAGCCGGTAGAACGTCAGTCCGCTATACTGATGGCCCGGGTTCGAGTCCCGGCTTCGAATCTTTTTCACTATGTTGGCCTTTGCGCCTTTTAAGCAATTACTTTGAAATTTGATTTTCATTTGAAATTTTGTATCCAAGGCGAATGTTTCTTTCTGGAATAATTTCCACGTATTAATATGATATTTCTCTTTGCATTTTATGTACATTGAGATAGTTAAATATAGCTATCATTCATAATCACGTTAACCTGATTATCTCAGGGATGTAGTGGTAGGTATACGTCGCATCATTTCTGGATTTTTAAAGAAACTCTGCACAACTTCCATAACTATAGCATTCTAGTATACATCCTTTGTGTGTAGCGTATTATCCTCCAATTTTCTTTACTATACCACAGAGAACGTTTTCCGCATAGCTTCGTAACTAAACAATTTTGAAAGATATGATAAATATTGAAAAAATCCATGAAATGTTATCTAACTAACTGTGCAACTGTCATTAAAATCCATTCAGTAAAACTTGAAATCTTTCCTAATCGGGTTCACCTAATTCTAGAACTTTCGTAACTATTACTAAGCAACTTGGAACGATGGTTTTTAGATTAAACTATTTATGAACCAAATTTACTATCTAATAGTGTAAGTTTTGCAATTATGTTCAGTAGAATCTGAGTTATAATCAATCGGAACGAAATAGGATACGCTGGTCGGTTTCTCCAAGCGAAACTTTAATCAAACGAAATATATCGGTGTATTTGATCTTGTGTTTTATAGCAATAAATACATTTATCTCTAATGATCATCCGCGTCGCTGAAAACAATATGAACGCGATTACGGTTTTATATCTTCTAATGTCACAGACAAAATTTGGACTGTTATGAAGCAAATCTTTTAGTTGATTATTTATAATTCAATATAAAAGAGAACGGAATAACAATATGTAGCATATTAAAATCATCCCTGAAAATTAAAAAATGCAAATCTCATCAAAATCAGTTCAGTAAAACCTTCTAATAAGACTAATTCTTCATAATCGGGTTCACCAGATAATACAACATTCAGTTATAATTCTATAGCAAAGCAACGTAGAACAATATGTGTTTTATACTAAAATCTTTCCTGAAATAATATCTAACAACACTGCTAATTAACTCAGTAGAACCTTTTAAAAAGGCCAATATTTCAAAATGGGGTTAACTGATTAAAGAACTTTCGCGCATAATTTTATAACTGAGCAACGTAGAATAATATGTGTTATATATGAAATACTTTCTTAAAAATTTATCTAACAATGCAAATCTTCTCAAAATTCATTGAAAAGAACTCAAGTTATAAGCGGTGGGACCGAAACTGCCCTTTTTATTTTACATTTGAAGTTGACAGTTAAATATATCTTTCATAATCAAGTTAACGTGATTGTAGATTTTTTAGGAATGTAGCATAGACTATACGACGTAGACCTTCTGGTGTTTTTTAGAAACTCTGCACTCCATAGTTAATACATATATACTCTCTAATATATACCCTCTGCCTGTAGATTTTATCCTACTTTTTTTTCAACTACACCACTGAGAACTTTCCTCATAGTTCCATAACTAAAAATGTAGAATGACATTTCAAATATTGCAACAATCCCTAATATTACCTAACTGTGCAACTCCAATCAAAATACGTTCAGTAGAACTTTAAATAAAAGGTAATCTTTCACATTCGGGTTCACCTAGTTTTGGAACTTTCTCTTGTAATCTAATTTTCTGCAATCTGATTTGTTGCCAAGTTTGTGCTTCAGAAAAACAATAAGCCAGAAGAAAACTTCGCTACAGAGAAGTACCATGCATGCAAGAAGTACCAACCATCCACAAAAAAATAATCTAACAGTGTAAGTCCCATCAAAATACATCCAGCAAAACTCAAATTATAAATGGGTGGAAGGAAAAGCAAATTTGCATTTTATATAATTACAGTAGATGTATCTTTCATAAATGCGTTCACCTTTCTGTATAGCTTTTCCAATAGCTCTATAACTAAAACTAAGCAACGTAGAACACTGTGTGTATTCATAAAAACCGTTCCAAAAACATTACCTAACTAATAGTGGCATATCCTATCAAAATATTATAAAGAATAGGAATAAAATGCAAATTTCCGTTTTAAATATGTAGTGGATGATGATAATACGATTTTCTGTAATAGAATTCATCTTGAAGTTTTCGCTTCATACATAAACGATGCTTTCAACATTGTAATTAATACACCGATTTGAGAAGTATCCGATTACGGAAGATTAACCAGAAATTCCATGAACAACTACCCAAAGAAAGGTGAATATATGGTTTTTGTGATATTTTTATGTTAGCCGGGCGCAAGTAATAAATCAACAAAGGTTGTTTCCATATCTTATTCTGATTTTATTATTTTCATTCAAAAGAAAAACATTTCACTCATTTCATTTATAATACATGCTTTACACTAATGTGATTGAAAAAGATGAAAAGTAAAACAATAGGAAATAATGCCATAACTTAAAACAAAGAATTGTTTTTAATTTACATACGCGAAATGTAACTACTGCTATTGGCAATTTTAAAAATGCTAATGGCGATATTTACATACGGATACGATACGGCTGACATAAAAGTACCCATTTTTTCTTCTTATCCAGGAGCAAGTGATAAATCGCGATGTATTATTTCAATTCCAATTTCTTCGATTAAAAAAAGTAATACTTACGCATTATTCGACCATGAGATAGATCGCCAAAAATGGTTGACAATTGCCAAACTTGTTTATCGTTTGCCAGTTACGTTCAAAAATGTAATTTAACATTCTTAAATACATAACCTTGTTAAAAATGGCAAATTGTTTTAAGTAAATAAATAAATAAAATATATAACATAAAACTACATACTATAAACTATAATAAATAAAAATTATAATAATAAAATTAATTTAAAACTATACTAAATAAACTATCAAATGGACAAAAAATAAGGGTTGCTGTAATTAATGTAATTACCATGCTTGGCGCAGTTGTATCTGACATGGCCCGGATGTAAGTACCACAAAATTTTTAAAGTCGTACAAACATTGCTTTCATTTTTTAAATATTTTCGTTTTATAATGTTAATTTCTAAGTGGATCGCTTCCTTGTATGATATTTTAAATAAATTCAATATATATTTTTTCTTTTTTTCAAGGCGTTTGTATTTATTTATTTTTTTTTTTTTTCAAACTCATATAGCCGGTTCAATCCTTTAACCAAAAGATTTAACAGAAAGATTTAATTTGAATTTCTTCCGTTGCTACAGTAACGGATGTATAAGATGAATGAATATGGATGAATTATCACTTATAATGTTAGGTATTTCGAGGTTTTGGCGCCAAAGACATCGCCAAATTAGAAATATATAAAATATCTCGCGAACTATTGGGCTTAAAAGAATTTAGTTAGTACCATTCGATTCAGCATACAAAAATACACCAAAATATGTTATCAGTTGAAAAATAGCTATAAAAGCAGATTTTTAAGGAATTTTTTAAAAGTTCGTTCGATTTTTTACCCCCTTTAGGGGTGGAATATTAAAATATCCTTTCTTAGCGGCACTCTATGTCATAAGAAGAATTTTTACCCCAAATTTCAAGACTTTAGGTTCAGTAGTTTGGGCTGTGCGTTGATTAATACAAAATTCAGACTTTCTTTTATATATATAGATGAATTTATTATTAGGAGTTCAAACTGCTATACCAAATAACTTCCAGTTTTGTATCCTAAAGTAAAACTCACCAAGGACACCAATTTTGAAGTTATTATTTGGTGTTCGTATTGAAAATTTCATAGTTAGTTACAATTTTAGTATGAACACGATCATCTAAGCTTATTTCTTAACATAAATAGAAAGAAGACATTATTTCCAATTTAATGGATTTTTTAAAATTTTACTTCTGGTCCAATTTGATGAGTAAAATGTACGGGGTAATATATAGTAATATAGTGGAATGTATGGGATATTTTCTTCCTTTTCCAGGCCTACTGTTCCCTGAATGTTACCTGTGTATAATTTAATCTTGTACTAAAACAATAACGTGAGTTTTACTTGTAATGGTAACTACCCGTAACTGCCACATACCCCGATTCTGCCATTTTGTTAGAATTTGGGGTTTTAAACTTGTAAATTTGTAAAAGTTCCTTCAGTTGCAGTTGACACTTCTGTTAACTACAAGTAATCGACTTTTGAAATGAGTTTTATAATTTAGTGCACTTGTAACGTAAAGTATTAACAGCATGTGTTACCTGTGTCATTTAATGTATTTTTTCCTTAGTTAATTTACATTTAACATTTTTAAAAATTTTTGATATTTTTTTATACTTTCTTCTAAGAAGAATGGTTTGTAATCGAGATTTTTTTTTTCGACCTCTGGTTTTCGACGGATTTACACGTTTTGGGGATCAGACATCTCGAAAAACCTGTTTATACAAATTGTCTGTCCGTCTATCCCTGTGTCCGCGTGTCCGTATGTCCGCTTTGCACCATCAAAAAATGTATGAAGTTATACATAGAATTGAATCAAGTTTATTGTATATGCTTTTGGATATGGGAAGCAGATCCTCCTTGAATGTGTAAAAAAAATTCCGCAGGGAGGGGGCGTTGTGCCAGTGATTTTTTTCTGCCCTTTTCATTATTTACCATTGAAAAATGTATGAAGACAACTTCTGATAAGAAATGTTATAGTAATTGGCTGTTTGTTACTTTTGCTGTTTTCATAAATCGTGGAATCCTTTCGTGGCTATTACGAATAACTGTAAAGATATTCATTAGACCAACGAAAAACATGTTTTGTGCTTTTTAGTTCGTTCTAATTCATGTCAAAACAAACTTGTACCAATTAAAGGAAATATGTCTTCTTACACAGAGGACTAAATGAAGGCGATAAGTAATGATATGTAGAAAGTTACACATGTTTAAGAGCCTTAAAAGTCTACAATGTACATTCCACGAGTATCGCTTTTGTACAAAGTAAAAGGTATCACAAATGTGCATAAAAAAACGAGGCTCTGTTCTACATTTAAGAAACATAATTTAGTTCACTGTATCCGTTGATTAGCAAAAGTAAGTTTTCATATATATCTGACGGGCCTTTGGATAGCCGGCAAATATTAGCCGTTGATTAAAATTTAAAAAGAACTTTAGAAACCTGCACCAGAGACAAAGATAATTTCTTGGATTTATGAAATGCCATCCAACAATATCATTTAGAATAGCTGAATACTTGACGAAAAGTGGATCATCAACCACTAAAGATTATATCTTCTTTAGTTGTACACTTGCGTATTATTTAAGAGGGGTAAAACTACAATAAATTTTTAGATAACCAAGAGTTAGACACCAAGAATTTACTACGACGCGGAGGTAAGATAGCCTTTTTCTTAACCAGAAGAGTGGCAAAATTTTAACAGAAAATTAAAAAGTGTCGAAAATAGTTTTTCTCAGGTTCGTTCACATGAAAACGGCTGCAAGTACTAGTGGAATGATGTGTCCCTTGTTAATACTTCAGAGTGTTTAAATCAATGAATCGTTCGATTTACTGCAGAAAACCTGTCATGAAATCATCGCAAATGTGTTCTACCCTTAGATATTAAAAAATAATGCAGTCTCATCAATTATTTATACGTTTCAGTGGCCAAACATCACACCTTACCTATCATTTCAACGAACTTTGCAGTGAAAAAATCATAATTGTGATCGCCTTACCACTAAAATCAACACATTTCGTACATTCAGATAAATGTGGCTGTTTTTCAAACGCTGGAGGTAGACTTAAAATATACAGTTCATGCTTTGCTTTAAAAAAAATGTACAAATAATTTAAGTGCGTTGCATGGTCAGATTCTTGAAAATAATATAACCTCATATGGTGTGCCAGGTGATTTTCGAAAGCGTGGATTTGCATCTCGAGATGATCCCCGAATCTCATTCCAACGTAAATTAAACGAATGCTTCAGAAAGCAAACAATTCTGATTTAATGAGAATAAAGTAATTTTTATTGGTGATAGAGTAATAAATTAATAACCATAAAGTTACAATGCTCTGAGAGTCAATAGAATGAACTAGGTCTATATAAAGTAAATCATATTTCAAATTCTTCTGAAAAACAAGCAGTGGCATGAAATTTAATGTGTATTGAAGCCGTCATGCAATAAGAATGTTAAGTGACCTGAGTAATACAAAGTCTACTACTACTATTCGAAATTAATTCAAACTGAATGCACCAAAAGTTTAAAATCACGCTGGGTTGGTCAGCAAGGGTCAGAAGAATTTAATAATGAAACTATTATGGAAGCGAGTTTAATGACAAACAATCTATGCCCAAGTAGATTGCCAAGTCCATTAAAAAAAATTCTATGGCGTGAAAATGCAAATGTTTTCACTTAAATAAACGAAAGAAAGAAATGTTACGAAGTGTGATTACATCAGATTCATGGTACCATTATAACTGAAAAACAAGAAGGAAAAAGCAGAAGAAGAGGAACAGAAAAAATGCATAGACTTTTTAAAAGTAAAAGAAAGAGAGACAGAAGAATTAAGAAAGCAAAAATAGTAATTAAAAATACATTTTTTAAAACAAGGAAGACAAATTGTCTTTTACTGGTCTGTGTGATCATCCGAATATAGAAATTTAGAATTATCTAATAATAAATATTATACACTTGTGATAAATAATGTGGCTTTGCTAAAAGAATGAATTAAAAATGTTCACTAATTTTTAATAGCGAAATAGTAGTGTGAAGTTTCTAAGTTAAAAAATATTATGTTGTATGAAGATGTTGATTGAAATCACAATTCTTTATGAAGATGTGTATTTTATTTTGTAATAATTCAATAAAAGCATAAAAAATATAATAACTTACTTTATAGACGTGGTATTATTGCCGAAACGTCAGTGAAGGCTTACTGTGGAGACACGAAAAGTTTTGATTTCCGTTTGTCTGTCTGTCTGTCTGTCTGTCCGTCTGTTCCGCGATAACTGCCGCAAAAAGCAACCGATCGGCTTGAAATTAATGTGGCATGTTGATGAGGTACTCGGACTTAGCTGTATGGTTTTTGGTTAAATTTGGTTCATTCGTTCGGGAAATATAGAACATTTTATTTTGCTCTGTAATGCTTTTCAATGGCAAGTCAGACGATTTTCAAATTTTCATTTGTTGAAAGAAATGGCTCATATAAAAAATGGATGTAAATGGTAAATTTTTGATGCTGAAATTTTTAAATAAGAGTAGTAAATTATTCCTATTAGTTTGCAATTTTGTCAAAACATTTGTCAGAGCTTTTAAATTAGGTGTATAACTTATGTTGGAATTTTATACATGTGTTCGAATAATATAAAACATTTTATTTTATGAATTTATTATATTTCATTTTTTTTCTTTTAACCGTTGCGTAGCAACTATATCTCATCTAAAAATATCATAAATGTGAAAGTATGTATGGTTTTTAAAGTCAAATCAAAGTTAAAAGGAATGAATTAATGAATGCCTTTGTATAGATATTTGCATATAGATTAATTTAAACGCAGAAATGAAAATAATATTTATATACTATATAGAATAATATCTTTATTTATGTATTCAACTATTTTGATTATAAAGGAAAAAGTTCGTTATTTTCATACAGAATAAACTGACATTATTCTATTAAACTTTATAAACTTTATTGTTGCCAAAAAAAAAAGGGAATAACAATTTCTCCCAAAGAGTTCATTTTAATTTGTAAGATTTTCACGTGCAAAGGGAAAATGCAGCAAATTACAAATAATAAAAAAGATAAATAGGACAGGAATGAATACATATAAACATTTCACACCAAATACCACCTAAATTAATTTTAGGTAGATTTCGTATGAAATACTACCTATTGGGATCGTTCCTATGTTGTAATTTCTGAAAACTTTTTGCAGATCTACACCGATCATGACTCCTAGAACCCAAAACCACCCTCAGTAAAAAACTTTATCTATCTATCTATCTATCTATCTATCTATCTATATATATATATATATCACTTTCTTCTGGACACGATAACTTTCGTAATTCTGCACCAATCTCTTCCAAACTGATACATAAAATCAAAGGGCATAAAATCTCGGTCAAGTTCGTTAATGGGCAAAATCGGACCAAGGGGATGGAAATAGGGAGGGGGATTGTGAAAACAGAAAATCCCCCATAACTTCTTAATTTTTGTACATATCAAATCAGTTTAAAGTTTTTATTACTTCTAAAAATAGGGCCAAAATTTTATGTATCACAGATTTTTGATAAAATTAAAAATGGGCTCAAGGGGCGCAAAAAATAGGGTTTTTGGGAGAAAAAAATTCATAACTTCGTCAATTCTCAGGATATCAATTCCAATTAATTTTATTATAAATCTCCATAATATTATGTACAACTTTTATATTCACATGTTTTTGATAGGACCAATTCGTACCGCAAAAAAAAATTAAAAACGAAAACAAAAAGGGGGTTTGAAGAAGTAAAAAATCCATAACTCCGTCAATTCAAAAGATATAAAATCAACATGAATTTATCATATATCTTCTTAATATTGTCTACAACATCTATATAGACAAGTTTTGGATAGGACCAATTCTTACAGCAAAAACAAACTAAAAATACACAGCGGTTGAAGAAAAAAATCATCTAAGTAAGGGTGTATTCAAATCCAAACTGCGTATTTTCTGACTCATTTTACAATTCATTTTCGCTCTCAAAGGCTTCCAATTGGTACGTTTTCTTACTCAGAAACTATATAATGTACCGTAAGGGTCGATGTTTTGATAGAGGCAGAATATATTTTAAAAAATGCTGTTAAAGTGGGCATTTTGAACCGAATTTCCCGAAGCGGATTGTGTTGGAAAAATCATTGCATTAAGGATGCACTCAAATCCAAACTGCTTATTTTCTGACTCATTTTTAAATTCATTTTTGCTCTCAAACGCATTTAATTGGTAGATTCGTTTATTCAGAAACTATATAATGTACGCAATGATAGATTTTTTGATAGAGGCAGAATATATTTCAAAACATTATCTCAAAGTGGGCATTTTGAACGGAATTTCCCGAAGCAATTGTGTTATCACTTTCTTCTGGACACGACAACTTCCGCAATTCTACACAAATCTCTTCCAAACTGATACATAAAATCAAGGGACATAAAATCTCGGTCAAGTTCGTTAATGGGCAAAATCGGACAAAGGGGATGGAAATAGGGGGGGGGGTTGTGAAAACCGAAAAAAACCCCATAACTTCTTAATTTTTGTACATATCAAACCAGTTTAAAGTTTTTATTACTTCTAAAAATAGCGCCAAAAATTCATGCATCACAGATTTTTGATAAAATTTAAAATAGGCTCAAGGGGCGCAAAAAATAGGGTTTTTGGGAAAAAAAAATGCCTTACTTCGTCAATTCTCAAGATATCAATTCCAATTAATTTTATTATAAATCTCATTAATATTATCTACAACTTTTATATTCACAAGTTTTTGATAGGACCATTTCGTACCGCAAAAAAAAATTAAAAACGAAAACAAAAAGAGGGATTGAAGAAGTAAAAAATTCATAACTCCGTCAATTCAAAAGATATAAAATCAACATAAATTTATCATATATCTTCTTAATATTGTCTACAACATCTAGATAGACAAGTTTTGGATAGGACCAATTCTTACAGAAAAAACAAATTAAAAATACATAGCGGTTGAAAAAAGAAATCATCTAAGTAAGGGTGTATTCAAATCCAAACTGTCTATTTTCTTACTCATTTTTAAATCCATTTTTGCTCTCAAACGCATCCAATTGCTAGATTCTCTTATTCAGAAACTATATAATGTACAGTAATGATCGATTTTTTGATATAGGTAGAATATATTTCAAAAAATGATGTCAAAATGGGCATTTTGAACAGAATTTCCCGAACCGATTGTGTTAGAAACGAAAAATATTGCCCTACTGAGAAAATAATTGTTTATTAATCAAGTTTTAATTAATTGAAAGAAAAATAAAAACACAGGTCGCTTATAAATCTTTTCAAAAATCACGTCAGCATGTTTCATATACATATTTTTTTTTATTAAAAATTAATCTGAAAATGTGCCAGAAAATTTCGTGTTGTTGAGTATGGAAAAATATTTTTTTTAATATCGCCTGAACATGATTCTGATAAAACCATCTATTTTATAAAAAGGAAATAAAAACTCGTCAAAAGCAGACGGATAAAACTGTTAAAGTGGATTTATATCTAATAATGATTTAGTTTTTGTTGGTGAAATTAGTATACTTAACTTCGAAATCTACCTCTGCCTGTAGGCCGGGCCGGCAGGGATTTTTTTGTAGTGGTATTTTCCCACACTACGAAGAAAGATTCCTCGATTTACACGATTTTACTTGGCCTTCCTTTTCTCATTGGTTGCGATTTCATTTTCGCAATTGCGTATATTAATTGGCACAAAATTTTACATTTTTATGACTGAGGTATATGTAAGGCCATACAAATAAGAAATTCCGTATTGTTTCCTATAAAATGTGATAAAGTTTTGGTTAACTATATATGTTTCTATTAAGAGGAGCAGAGCTGCCAAGCCTCCGGCGTTCTGGATACCAGTATTTTAATACAAAAAATGTTACTTTATTTAATTGAAACATTTGCGCGATTTAAAAGAACAACATTTTCTGTAAGGTAATAGTGTTGTGCAAAAAGCCTTTGACTTGCCATGTCTGGTGGTGAGTGAAATGTTTTATTTAATGCATTTATCTCTATTTTAATGCTACGTGAACAACGTCCCGTGTAACAGCTTGTAAAGTGTAAAATAAATTATTAAAATAATCCCTATTACGAAAAATGAAACAAAATGCCCGGCTAAGGGAAATAAAAGGTTAGTTAACCTTTCGTAATTTGACCTGAACACAGGTGTGCATCAAATTTCAACGGTGTTTGTAACATCACGATTTTAAATTAAATGTGGATACTATTAAAAGGCTATCACAAAAAATACTTAACGGCGCCATATCACGTTTATCTATTTAGTCAATTGGAAGTGGACACGATGATGAATTATTAACCGTTAAGTTTAGAACTCCCCCTACTTTAGGGTGAATTTAGTAAGTTAATGCTATCGAGTACATTTTTAGATATTTAGATTAGATCTTAGATATAAATATTGCAGAATGGTAATCAAAATTATTATTAGATTTCTAAATTAGATGTCTCAGTTTACATTTCCAAAAGTTCTTTATCCATTAGATACAGATGTTTGTGGTTAGCAGGCAAGTAAATACTGCTGTATGGATATTAGGATAACGTAAAATGCTTGACCAAATTGTTGCTTATACTTATAAATCGCGGTGTAAAAATGAATCTAAGATATAGGATAATCATTAACTCAATCAATAGAAAATTACAAATGCAAAATAAATTACACAACGGGGGGTTCAGGGGGGGGGGGCACCCCCCTGAAGAAATTTGCTTTATTATATAAAAATTACTAGAATAAGTAACTCGTGAGAATTTCAGAATATCATTACACAACGTGTTTAATTCAACGCTTCTAATGTCTGAAACCATCGAAATATTTTTTTCTCCTTCTATAAATGTTTGTGTAATTTAAAAGTTTAAATTTTGTTTTTGTAGAAAGATTAATATTAAGCAAAATTTGCTAAAAACAATAAGTTGCAGAGATGACGTTGAGGCTCTTGATCTGCAGATTTACTAGTTAGTACATAATAGTCTAAGATCCTATCTATGGAATATATACCTCATTTGTTATTTAATGATAATAAATAATATATGCTAGATAATTTACACATTGATACATCGCAAATAGGTTGCCTAGCTAAATCACGTACCGATAATGTTAAACAATAAAGTGTATAATTAAATTTTTTTGATAAACTTCCTCGATTAGTTATTTATGAAAGTCGAGAATCAGCTGAGAGAATATACCCCAAGGAATTCAAAAAATAAGGGTTGCCCACTCTCGACTCTACCCAACTATGGGGTTGCCAGTTATAAACAGGTAAGTAAGCGTTGTTAATATACCCTTATAAGTTATTTAATCGAATTACACATAAAATGAAAGCTTATTTTATTCCCATTCCAACCATATTAGGTTGCCTTATCAAAAAGTTTCCTGAATCCATGGTTGCCTGGATTTACGATGTTCAATTTTCTGCGTTAGCGTTGAGAGTGACAGAGAAGCGTTGCGCGCGCAATTCCATTTACAGACAAAGATGCAGCGAGGCATAGATTAACATACAAGATCGGACAGTTCCATAGAGCGTAATGGTAATGCAATTGCGATCGCAGCGCCTTTAGTGATAATGGGGAAGAAACTTCCCTTTCTTGTAATATTTTTGTTATTTAGCGTCTACCTTATTGTGATCTTTCTTTTTTTCATGTTGCATGTTTTCGTTTTCAACAGAATGTTACACCGATACATGAACATAGAATAGATATTCTATTCTATATATCTAATATTTATTCTATGTTCATGCATGGATATATATATATATATATATATTTTTTTTTTTTTTTTTTTTTTTTTTTTTGTACATGATGGGTGAACGATTTAAGTGCCACGAAAACAAGCTGAAATTTTCGTCTTGAATATTATACGTCAAGTAAATATGATATAATCGGATTTAAAAACCACATAAAGCTATAGTGTAATGTAAAAATATACGAAATATTGCACTTTACAGGTCCCAAAAAATTTTATAAATATTCCAATTTGGTAGAAAATTTTTTTACAGCTGATGTTTTATTAATTTATGAAGTTTAATATATTAAACAATCGTTACAATAATCTTTCAAAATTTACACATTTTCACTTTCTCACAAATAAAATAAAAAGATTGTTTTTAATGTAAATAACGTACAATCAGTTCAATAATATTCATGATATTAACATACAAGAAATAAAAGTAAAATTACTGCTCTTTTCTCGTGTACTGGTGACTTGCTAAAAACTGACAAATCCAAACTAGCCCAAATATTAATGTCTAACGTCGAAACAGTTGAGCCTACTGGTATCGATATTGAAATAATAGACGGTTTTTATTACCTGTATATTATCGGATCATCTATGCCGCAGACATTTGACAAGATTGCTGAATCGATCTTAATAAAATTGTGCTCAAGTAATGCCCCTGAAATACATATAATTTTTGATAGACACATTACGCCCTCTATGAAAGACTGCGAACGGCAAAGTCGACTGGAGTTCGATAGACCGTATGTCATTCAAAGACCTCTTCAACCAAGACCTAGCGATTTTCTCGGAAATCTCAAAAATGACCGTTTCAAAGAAGCCCTCGTACAATTCTCGGCTAATTACTGGGAAAATGGTAATCTCCTTTCAATAATCCAAAACAAAAATTTTTTATAACAGTTGGAGAACACTGTTTTTCTTACCATACTGTCGGAAAACACGTCGTGAAACGTGAAGAAGATTATTTATGTCAACATGAAGAGGCAGATACGCGGATAATGTTTTACATATCAAAAGCGCCACCTAATTCGAAAATATTGGTCAAAGCAAATGATACCGATGTCTTGGTAATTTTACTGGCCACCATCCACAAAATTCCGCAGACTCAAATTTGGTTGGCGGGTTCATTATCAAAGAAAAGCAATAAGAAAGATCTTGATTTCATTAACTGTACTGAGCTTGCAATGAAATTGGGTTCTACTTTATGCCTGGGTCTGCCAGCTTTCCACGCATTTATGGCCTGTGATTACACAACGGCTTTTTATAATAAAGGAAAAGTCAAGCCTTTTAAAATATTTTCAAGACGAACGGATTTCCAGGAAATATTCGCATCATTGCCGGATCCAGCAGATATACTCCTAGAAGATAAAACTCAACTTGTTCAGGAGTTTACTGCCCTTCTTTATGGGATCAAGCAATGTTATAATATCAATGACGCTAGATATCAGCTGTTCCAAAAAACATATTCAATGAACAAAGACAAACAAAAGTTCATGAAGAAGATTAAAGGCATCGACTCCAATATGATACCACCGTATTGGATTTCACTGAAACAGAAAATTTTGCTCACAATATATGTTAATTCTATGTGGCTTCATGCAACCGATGCATGCTGCGTTAAAGTCAATCCTGAAGATTGTGGTTGCTTTTTGGATGGTTACTTGAAGCCTACGTGGTTTAAAGGCGACCCAACACCCTTACAAGTTAACGACATATTAAGAGAATCGAGAAACAGAGAAAACGATGAAGAATTAGAATTAGATTGTGACATCGGCACTTCTGACGATTGTGAATCTGAATAAGTGTTTTATATAAAAACATTGTATTTTGCTATTGATAAATTTATGTATTAAAATAAAAATATTTATATCATTATGTGATATTTTTTTAAAACTTTTATAAGTATTTAATCGGCGTTTAAACGATCGAAAAAATCTCCTTTTGAAAAGCTGACATTTTGAACGGAAAAACTTATTATTTCATAATTATGCATTGATTAATGATTGATAAATGAATGTGTGAGTGAAAAAATATTTGATATCATCGTTAATATTTACACTATCGGAGAAATATTAAAAAGGAATTCGCTGCATCTTTGTCTGTCAAATGGAATTGCGCGCGCAACGCTTCTCTGTCACTCTCAATGCTCACGCAGAAAATTTAACATCTTAAATCTAGGCAACCATGGATTCAGGAAACTTTTTGATAAGGCAACCTAATATGGTTGGAATGGGAATAAAATAAGCTTTCATTTGACATGTAATTCGATTAAATAACATATGAGGGTATATTGACAACGCTTACTTACCTGCTTATACCTGGCAACCCCATAGTTGGGCAGAGTCAAGAGTAGGCAACCCTTATTTTTTTAATTCCTTGGGGTATATTCTCTCAGCTGATTCTCGACTTTCATAAATAACTAATCGAGGAAATTTATCAAAAAAAATTAATTAAACACTTTATTGTTTAACATTATCGGCACGTGATTTAACTAGGCAACCGATTTGCGATGTATCAATGTATACATTTTCTAGCATATATTCTTTATTATCATTAAATAACAAATGGGGGTATATATTTCTTATACCATATCTCGTACTATAAAGTATCTATTACTGATCTAGATTGTCAGCTGTACTTGCGATGGTAATAAGTAAGGTAATGGCATAAGGTCGATAGTAAAGGGTGTAATTGTAGGTAGGGGGTAGATCATAATTTAAGGTTATATGTTTCAAGCTATGCTATTCTTTTGCTAATGTTTTGATGTTTTATATATTGAGTAATAAATTGGTAAAAAATATAAATGTTTAGAAGCTTTTGATAAGATAAAATGACCTTGTATTATGTAAAAAAAATAAAGGCAGTGTTTAGTGTGTAAACTACTTGACATTTATCCTAATTCTAAGCAAAATTTTTGAAGGAACCTGAAAATTATGAAGTAATATGGACTCTTTAACATATATCTACAATCTGCAACATTTGATTTTGTGAAATACTTCTCAATTCCTTGTAATTCCTTACTCAATTCCTAGGAAAAAGTATCTGAATTTCGTTGGCCCAAAACAGGCTATAATTCCTACAATCAATTCACCGTCAACAAAAGTAAAATAGAACGAAATACTGAAATGTTCTTAAAATACAATTTTATTATTACTATTGTTAAAAACTTTTTCCAATATTATTAGTATAATTAAAAATAGGTATAAACTATCGGTTTAGAAATAAAAAGAATAAAATTATTTCATCTAAAAAATAAATGGAATAAAGCAAGTAAACACATTCTTTCCGTTATCTTTTAATTTTAATAAAGTCACATACAAATAAAAACAATCAGTACAGTAAACGTAAATATCGCTATTTACATATGCTAACACAAACTCTTAGACTATACATGAATATGATACATAGGAAAAAAATATTTTTCTATAAAAAAAAAATGAAGATAATGTAATTTTCTGTTACAGTTTCTAATTAACATTTTTAGCTGTATAATCACATTTTGCATCTTTAAATTCTTTAAAATAAATCTTCAAATTTTTATGCCACATTATTTGTTGAATAATTAGTGTAATTTTATAATAATGCATATTGCTTACCACATACATAAAAGGAAACTCGTCCCATACTGTTTTTCAAAAAGTTTTGTGGCAATAGTAAACATAATATAAACATCATTCATAAGAAAACATTGTCTAATTCAAAAATAACTTGGACCTCATATTTAATCTTAATCCATGAAAAATAATTTTAAGTTATTTTAATTGTTTTCTAAACAACTGTATTGAATTTATATGCATACTTTTAAATAAATAATTAAACTCCTTTAAACCTCAAAGAATAACTTGCGAGTAATATCTGAAGAACAGTTGGATAACAAAATTAAACAGTAAAAATTTCAGAAGTAAAATCTATAGGCATTTAATTTTTTTATTGCATATAAATATCATATCAATAAGACGTCTCTAACTTGCGATTTATATCTGAAGAACAATTGGATAACAAAATTGAGCAATAAAAATTTCAGAAGTAAAATCTATAAACATTTAATTTTTTTTCATTCATATAAATATCATATCAATACTCTCAGTTTACATACTAACAGCTTAATCACTTTAACTGGAAAGACGTGACACGCACGCCGAGATGTTTTTGTAAATTAGTTGCATAGCTTCCGAGCCTCGTACTACTATTTTGTACAGCAATCTTTGTCTTATTTAATCACAGAATTTATGTCATCAAATAAGACGAATAAAACCATCAGTAATCAAGTAAGACGAATAAAACTACCAGGAATCAAATTAGACGAATATAAGGGTGTTAGGAAATAAAGGTACGAGACTTTGCAACTATCCATCTAATATATATATGATTTATTTACCAATTAGAATAATTGAGTTAAAATTAATCTGATATCTAACTAATATGTAAAAATATCTCGACGTGCGTGGCATGTCTCTCCAGTATATGATGTTAAAACGCTTACTTTAACGCTTACTGATCAAATTTATTCCCCAAACCTTATAGATTCCAGGTCTCGTACCACTATTTTTTATAGTAAAATTCGTGTTATTTAATCGCAGAATTTGTGTCGTCAAATAAGGTGAACATAATTATCAGTAATCAAATAAGACGAGGACAAGACTGTTTCACAATAATGATACGAGATTTGGCAAATATGCAACTAATTCAGAAAACAACTCGACGTAAGTGGCACTTCTTTTGAATGTACGCTGTTAAAACCTTAATTTTAGGACTTACTGATGAAATTTGTTTCTCAAATCTTAATGTGTTTTGAAATGATAAAAGCCAAAACACAAGTAACAGAATTTAACCCACCTCATTCCTAAGGCGTTTTCACTGTTCAGGAACTCTATGACTCTTATAACTAGCTTATTTTTACCGTATACACGGCTCACAAATGGGATCAAATAGTCTTAAAAAATCAAATATTATCAAATAAATATAAAATATTTTAAAAAATCTATAATTATATTTATATATAACCATTATAAACCATGACAAATTATCAACAATTGTTTTGAATGTATAAATAATAAAGGAATGTTTTCAAATTAAAAATGATGTATAAACCACCACAGAAGTCTACCAAACAGATCTCCATAACAACTGAAAAATAGATTTGAAAACACAGTAAACATTGGAAAAATGGAAATTTGTGGAACCAAGGCAAATTCGTCAGGCCCCAGTTACGTTGATTACCACAAATAACATATACTGTATACATATGTAAGATACCATTAATAACAAGAAGTAATATTTCAATGAGAATTTTTGACAATTCAGAATTAAAAGATATCATAATATATCATAATAGACTTACATTCGGATTTATATGCGCATTTGCCGATATATGTATATACATATCTATTGTTTTTGTTTTTAGCAGTGAAATAGGAATTATCGATTTTCCAATTTCATTATTCATTTGAAAAAAAAAATCGAAAATAATCTCGCAAAATTCATCGGACTCCATCATTGAGTAAAAGTATCTGTTATAGATGCAAAAATGAAATGCATTGAAACTTTTTTACATGAAAACTAAATTGGCAGTTAATTTAACATCTGTTTGCTTACATTATCGATATTTTTTATTAGAATTTATAAAATTTCTTACTATTTTTATTTTGGCTACTTCTAGAACGACATTTTGTTGGATTTTCATAAAGTAGTAATTATATTTATAAAAACACAAAACACTAGAGAAAAGTTGTTCAGTTGTTGATATCAAGCATTTCAATACCTCTTACAAGGTTAAATGCTATTTACAATTCAAAAACATAGAACGTCATGGCGTCCAAAATAATAGAGTTAATCAAAAATATCATAGAGTTCAAAATGTAACATCAACCAGTTATAAAATTGAACATCTGGATTTAAAACGATTATTATTAGAAAGATTTCCAAAGTTCGATATCTAAGCTTTCAATGTGGTTTAATTAACTGCATAATAAATGTTCATCCACGAAATATTGTAAGAGTGATACAATCTACTAGGTTTTAGTAATGTGGAAAGAAAACAAATCCATATATGAAAAAAAAAAATACAACTTCTTTTTTCTAAAATTCATAATAGAGACATTTTATGAATTCTGGACTAAAGGAATTTAAAATATTTGATTCAGAATGAAGAATAAATATGTGGGAAAGGCCGAAATAAGAGTTCTTTACTTTCAACAGTAAAACTTTTTGGAGTTATTATGTAGCATTATGCTGAATTTCCCCATAAATTCTATTAGACCAGTGTTTTCCAAAACGCAATCCATCTTAAAATGAAATATTTTATTTTGACCCACCTAAGATGTAGATATATAGAACCAGCTGTATAATCTCGATATCCTAAATAAAGGATGAAATTTGATACAAAGCATACACTCTAGGACAGCAACAGCTAATTGTGAACTTACACTAATGGGAAAAAGGAGTTATGAAAAATGTTAACCAAATTAAAAAAGTCTATTATTGAATGTATTAAAATTAGTATTCTGTGGCTATCATATCTGTTTCATCGTCTTTTTCTATGCCATTCTAGGGTACTAATTTTTAAAAGCATCAACGATTATGAATATAAAGCATAGTGCATTTCTTCGCATTTATTACGGAGTTGAGAGATCATTGAATTAAGAGATCATAACAACAGTGTTCTCGCTTGAGTATTTAAATTTAAATTTATATCAACATATGCATTTTTAATAACTGAGCTGAAAGGTTAAAAGTGTTTAAGAGTACAAGGATGGAGTTGATGTAGCTACAAACCATGCTCTCTAAATTCATCAATTAATTATGGGTCCAATTAGGAATCTTTCCCCAAGTATAGGATAGCAGCGATCTCTGTTGATTAATCGCATCAAAATTGATTCAGCATCTATTTCTGTCAATGTCTAACATAATATACAATTTTATGAAATTCTGTACATTAGTTCTTCAGATATAGCTAACGCGAAAATCGTGTAAAGCATAGAATATCAGCTCCAACAGTTGAGCGCTAAATAACTCCATTGTAAAAAAAAACGACATTTTTACAGTACAAAGTACTGTTCATCTCGAGCACAAACTCGATCACAGTGAATGTATTATCCATAAATTCCAGGTGTGTAAACATAATAGTAATATGTCATATATTTCCGTGAAGAGTTTTTCCCGAAACCCTATAGGGGACCATCAACAAATTGAAAAAGAACGAATATCTTTCGGATAACCCTGTAAAAAATAGTGTAGCAAAAGTGTTCAAACTACATAATATGATTAAGAGGCTTATTGTAATAAACTGTGTTAATTTTTATGAGGATAGTATGTATACTCAAAGAGAAATTAAGGTTTTTATAAAAACAGTCTCTGATTTCGCCAAGTTTTTTGCTTATAATTTGCAGAGTTTCTAATATAAAAAATGTTCTTTTCAGATTTTATGACAAACAACATTGTACACAATACCCTGCAATTATAATTAAAAAATAGTAAAAATTGGATGAAAAATGAACAAGGTAACTAAATGATGTTTCACTGCGCATGCGCGAATGCATTCAAAATATAATGTACATAATGTATTAGCCAAATGTATACAGCAACTTTTATGATAGTCTCGAAAATATAGATTGAAAATTCTGAAAATTATCGTCGATAAAATAAACTCGAAATACGTTGTTCCCAAAACGAAGCGAAAACATAAGGGGCTGTATCCAAATATATTAGTATGCGTGCAATATTGTGTAACATATACTATATTTGGATACAGCCCCTCATCTCTTTGCTTCCTTTTGAGAACAACGGATTTCAATCTTATTCTAATTACGATCACTTTCAGAATTTTCAAGGTATATTTTTGAGACTTTCACAAAAGTTTCTCCATTCATTTAGCCAATACATTATGTACATTATATTTTGATTACATTCGCTCATGCGCAGCGAAACATTATTTAGCAAACCCGCTCATTTTTCATCCAATTATTATTATTAATTTAATTCTGATTGCTGGGTATTGTGTACAATGTTGTTTGTCATAGTTTCTGAAAAGAAATTTTTTTTATATTAAGAACTCTGCAAATTATAAGCCAAAAACCTGGAAAAGTTTGGGACTGTTTTTATAAAAACCTTAATTTCTCTACAAGTATATATGCAATCCTCATAAAAATGAACACAGCTTATTACAATAAGCCTCTTAATCATGTTCTACAGTTTGAACACTTTTTCTACATTAGTTTTTACAGGGTTAGTCAAAAGATATTCGTTCTTTTTCAATTTGTTGATGGTCCCCTATAGGGCTTCGTGAAAAAAATCTTCGTGGAAATACTATACGACCTATACCATTCTGCTTACACACCTGGGGTTTCAGAATAATTCCTCATGTATATTTTTAAATATTTAACAAAACGTCTAAAATCGCAAGTGATCGGTCACCATTAGCCGTATAGTGTATATAAATCTTCCCGATATTTTACTTTAAAATTCTAATATATTGTTTATTACATTATTGCAGCAGATAAAATAAACTATATATTTTTGAAGACCTGACTGATCGTTTCGCGACCCATAGTTTAAGAGCTATTACATTAGTCTAGATCTCTCCTCCAATATGGATAAACATTTATTTTACATAGTTAACTAATTTTTATGAAATGTTTATTTTTGAATATTCTGAAATATTTTAATAATTATTATTTGTACTCTAGGTATGTATCTTGATAGTTTACATTATGTTTTAACATTTTTAATTTCATAGTACACTGAATAGTATTCATGTATGTCAAATGTGCAAAATACTCTAAATTACCTTTCCTGGTATTTTGTATTTCACCTTTCTAGATACAAATTAATTACTATTTGCTGAAATTCTAACATAATGCCTTTTCTAGAAACCTTCACAATAGCAAAATATAAAAAAATATAACAAATTCTAGTTTTTATCACAAAGTGTAAGTAAAAGTGAAAAAATAACAAAGAAAATTGTATATTTACAAGCATGATACGTCAAATTGCACAAAATTTGTCTTTAAAATACGTATTTGTAAGAAGAGATTTTTTTTCTCCCAGTAGACATTTCTTTTTAGTCCTTTGTTCAAACTCTTTCTTTAGAAAAGATAAACTCTTGATTACTCGTAAGTAAAATATATGAACACAGATAAAGTGGGTAAAAGTAAATGTTTTTCTGACGAAACATTGCAATGGGTTTGACTCTAAAATATTTACAGCAGGAACTAAAGATTCTTGTACTTTCCTTGTCAAAAGTATCTTACTAAATGAAATGTCATTATTGTGAGAAAATTATCTGATTTTTAACCTTGCATTACTTAATGTACTTCCTGTTTTTATCACCTTGTCTTTTGTCCATTCATATTAGAGATACTTTCTGTGCTTTTAGATTTTTCAAAAGGTTGTTCTTTGTTTTTTTCTTCTCGTAAAATTTTATTTTGTTCAGCTTTTTCATGATGAAGTTTCAATAATATTGGTTCTAGAAGCCAAAATCCGCCAGACACAACGGATATACCTCCCGTCAAATAAAACATGCCGTCATATGATCCGACGTGGTCTCTGAAATGCCCTATAAGAACAAAAATAACATGCTAATTAGAGAAAGAAGTTAAAAAAAATAATAACTCGATTAAAATTTTTATAATAAACAGTAGTTTATATTTGTATTCAAAACGTATGAAAACGTAACAAACAAATTGTATGGGGAGAAATATAATGTTTTCAATAAAATACAGTAGAACCCCGCTAATCTGAACCCCGGTAATCCAGATCGATTTTATTTTTGAAAATTATACTAGAACAAATTAACTGGGAAGATTAACTCCCGAAATTTTCGGGATTGCAGCTGATGATGTCGGAAAAAACGTGTAGAAGTTACATTTAAACATAAAATGACAGTAGAGCATGTTTTTTTTTTTTTTACTATTATTATTCTTTACTCAGCTTGAATAGAATTTAAAAAAAAAATACTCAATAATGTTAAAGTACAACATATGTGCACGAATATAAAATAAAAACATGCACTGTACTCCTACTCGTAGAAGCCCTGTTAAAAAATTCTCGAATATCAGTTTGTTAGTCAGTCACTATAAAATTTTCTTTTAAAATGCAAAAAGTATTTAATTCAAATGACTTTTTTTTTTAATACTTTACACAGCTTGGATAGAATTAAAAAAAAACCCAACTCAATAATGTTAAAGTACAACATATGTACACGAATATAAAATAAAAACATACACTTTACTCCTACTCGTAGAAGCCCTGTTAAAAAATTCTCGAATATCAGTTTGTTAGTCAGTCACTATAAAATTCTCTTTTAAAATGCAAAAAGTATTTAATTCAAATGACTTTTTTTTTATTATTATTATTCTTTACACAGCTTGAATAGAATTTTTTTTTTAAAAATACTCAATAATGTTAAAGTACAACATATGTACATGAATATAAAATAAAAACATGCACTGTACTCCTACTTGTAGAAGCCCTGTTAAAAAATTCTCGAATATCAGTTTGTTAGTCAGTCACTATAAAATTCTCTTTTAAAATGCAAAAAGTATTTAATTCAAATGACTTTTTTTTTTTTTTTTTTTTACTTTTAACAATATGATTTCGCAAATTATCTACAGATATGTTTCTTTCTTTCCTCCTCGTCGATGTGATGACGATTCGCGATTTTGTACCGTTTGTAATGGGTTGTTAGGTAATTTCTCATTCCGAAGTTTCATTGGATTATTATAAATATCAAGATTGATGAAACAATGAATACTATTTTTTCCGAAAGTCGTGCCAGATTACCAAGCATGCCGGACTTTAAGATGCCGGATTAGAAGATGTTTACTATGTTACTGAGTGCTTATAAATTGCAATTTTTAAGCACGCATCATTTTCTTTTCAATTATTATCGGAATTTCGGATAATCCGAACAGGCACCGGTCCCGATTAGTTCGAATTAGCAGGGTTCTACTGTAAACATACGGTATTACCAATAAAAATTGTTAAAACTTTAAAAAATGGTTGTACAAATCAAAACATTTTTTCATCGGGAGATTAGGTAGCAATTTATTTTTTCAGTCAAAAATGCTGAATATCACATTCCAAGCTGAAACCAGATTTTCGTTTATAAAATTAACTTTAATCAAGATATTTTATCGACAAAATGGTTTGTGTGAAATTTGATGAAATCATGAGAAATGTTATAAGTTCACTATAATGTAGCCAGTTACAACATGTGTACTTGCAGAGAGATTCCGAGTAATGGAGCGTCTAGCTCAGTGTTGTTTCGACCAGAGAGTTGATATTTACAACTCTTCACATGAAGTCATTACATTTCATAGAAAACAAAACTAGTCGATTGAAAATTTTAATAAAATAATCTTTATTATTGCTTTATTATATTTATTACTTAAATTTAAAAAAAAAAAACTTAATTCGGCTTTTCGTAAAGACACCCTGTATTTTTATCTGGTTTGCTGTATAATTTTGTTTGTTTGTTTGTTTCAAATTGTATTACAACCTTTTAAAGTTTGTTCCATTTTTATTTCTTTACAACAACATCATGTACCACTTCCTATATCGAGAAACATTGTACAGCTAATTTCACACCACAAAAAATTGGGTTATTTCAGATGGTCTTGATTTCCTTACACTAATAATTTGAAATTGCACGTGAAATAAACTTTAAATTAAGTTTAAAAATATATTTTGTAAACAAGACTTAAAATATTTTTAATAGAATATCAAGAAATAAAATTAAAGATAATAATATTTTAATTCTTATTAATTAATTAAACATAGAAATTTACTACCCCAATAAGACTGCAATTGCTTAATTAAAGTCTATTTTTCTTATCCCTTTGAAAGAGAAAAGAAAACAGAAAATTCCATGGAAAGATATTTCTGTCATTATTTTGCATTTTCCCAAAACGTTGGACCAGAAAGTCTTGAGTACAAAATAATGCGACCATAACTTCTAAACTACTAAATCAACTTATACAAATGAACTGTTTTTTATTACAAAAATAGCAAATAAAGCCTTTGTGCAACAATATTAAAAAGCAGAAAAAAAAACCGTTTAAAGCTATTAATGAAAACCCTGATTCGGTTTGGAGACGGACTAGACCAGGGTCGGCGAACCTTTTCGCATCCGCGTGCCAATTTTTCCCCAAAAATATTTTATATGATCACGGCGTGCCAACAAATTTAGTGGATCAAAGCAGCAAAATTAATTAAAATACTGATTTAGAATTTTAAATAGATGGGTAACATTTTGTAATGTACTTAAGGATTTTACAAAATCCTATTTCTCTTGCTGGGTCTTAGATGCCAAATAATTCAGATCAGCTTTGTATTTCAGTTTTTCCTTAAGAGAATGTCAGCTAAATTGGAGACACCTGACAACAGGTTTCTACTTGAGTTTTTTATACTTTTCATGCTCCCCCTCCCCCCCCCCCAAAAAAAAAAAACTATCAGAAAAAAAATATATCAAAATGGTTTCTTAAAAATAAAAAATTCTTACTATGGAATTGAATCCGAAATTCCAACTTATCATAATTTCACCATCGGAATTTTTGCTTAGGATCGTTATTTCCCGATAATCTCCTAATTCTCTCAATATAATTTTTTGACTCAATATTGAGATAGATTGGGATTTATAAAGTTGCATTTCAGTTAATTCAATCTATATGACAACGACAAGCAACCTAATTTAGAAAAACTCAGCAAGTCTAAATTCAAAATAGTGCAATTTGTGCATTTTCATTATATGAAACGCTGGGGTGTAAAGCATGGCTACTGCCATTTTTTAAATTTTTTCTAATTGATTTTTTTTTTTTTTTTTTTTTTTTTTTTTGTAAAATTATTTAACTGCATCGTAACAACTTTCTAGAAGTACAGAGATTTTACACAATATATATTATATTTATTTAATAATTTTCACATCTGAATTTACAAAATGAAAACTATTTTCACATAAGTCTTAAAATAAAGTCCTACAGGGAAAATATTGCACATAAGTTAACAGAAGTTCCATTCTTAACAAATCAGCTGTTTTGCAGGAAACAATCATAATAGTTTTGTGTGTATTTTCTTCACAAAATTTGAAAATTGAATGTATCAAAAATTCCATTTTGTTAATTATCTTGCTTTACACGCGAGCCCTGCAATATTTTAATTTAGAACATGAGCTTATGCCGTGCCAAAAATTATCTCCCGCGTGCCACCTATGGCACGCTTGCATAGGTTCGCCGTGCCTGGACTAGACGGACTCTATTTTTGACTGTTTAAGTGGATTGGAAAATCTGGATCCCACGAAAAGAATTGTTTACATCGAGTTTTACTATCATGTCTCTTATTTTGTAAGTAGACCATTTAAATTAAAAAGGAAAAAAAACTTTGTATCCTTGCTTTATACTTACCGATCATTGGTGGAATGGCAAAAGAAATGATTCCGGATAAAAATCCAACACATCCCATAGCGACAGACTGTAAATTCATATCCACATATCGCAACACTAAGAGAGGGAAATGCACAAGAACTGTGCCTGCTGTTACTCCGTAAAGCGTCAAAAGTAACATGAATGAGTAAATATCTGTAGCTAATGGAAAGAGTGCAATAAACACTCCCTGCAATATGAAAGCCAGCGTAATGAAGACAGGAATGGTTAAAAGTTTCTTGTCAGTCACCCATCCAAAGCACAGTCGACCTGGAAAAGAGATATTGTGATGTAATTCTCCGAAAGAAACTTTTTGTTTCCTCTTAGATCGGGAGCAGGCAGCACAGACAACCCCCTCATAGAGTTCATGGATGAAATTCTAGGATTTGTTAAATCTTGATTCGCATATTAAAACGCAATCGGTTTGCCAAGTCATATCTTGGTGGAAAACACCTGAAAACTCGATTTTAGCAGCTGATTCGTAGATTTACCATTGTATTTTCCTGCACCAAAAGGTATGCAAACATGGAGGACTGGGAGCAGGAAAATGTAATGGTAAACCTACAAGTCAGCCGCTAAAATCGGGTTTTCCACCAAGATATGACTTGGCAGACCGATTGCGTTTTAATATGCTAATCAAGATTTAACTAATCCTAGAACTTCATCCGTGAACTCGATGAGGTGATTGTCTGTGCTACCGTCTTCCAGTCTATCTGTTTCTGATGTTTATAATGCTTCAGTGACATAGACTTCCTTTAATATATATTATTTTATACATATCATTTAGATCCATTCTATAATAGTAAGTTTCTGCGCGATGTGGGACAGAAAAATAATTATAAGCATATATTAAGAATTTTTTCTACTATATATTTATACAAAAATTGCTGCCATGATCGCAAAGATGAGTTCTTAATTTCTCAATCAGAACCGTGCTACTTAACGAAGAATTAAGCACGTCAATTAAATGATGAATAAAAGAAACATGTTGTAATGCTTAGCTGATATCTAAAGAAGACCAAACTAGTTGCCAGAGGCGGCTAGTTATGAATATGAATATAATCCTAAAGAATACTAATCATTGTTCAATGTATTAAAAATGTATATAATCAATAGAATTATATTATTTTAATTAATGCTTATATTGCATTGAAACTCTGAGCTTAGTGGATGAATTAACACAGGCTTGTTAGTGAGAGTATTAATGGAGTCTTACATTTTATTCATAAAATTTAAAGCTACAATGATTACGTGAGAATGATATAATTTTCTAGGCGTTTTTAATCGTAACGTTTCGGTTGAAAAGAGAAAGAACTGAATCCCTGAGAGACACATTTGGAAATTTTTTCCGCCTGAATATGTGTATACATTTTAATTTAAATATCTGTATTATAGTAGATCCTTCAAAATATTTTTAAATGTACGTACTTTATCATTTTAACGAACTTCTATTAAAATTTTTAAATTATGCATACGAAAAATTAGTAGTATCTTTCAGAATGAAGTTAATTTCCGATTTGAAAATATAGCGCTAGAATCTGAATTTTTATGGGTTTATACCCGCAAAAGTATTTACAATTTCAGTTTTTTGCGGCATCAGGAAAGACATAATTGCACTAAAGCAGGAAATAATTATAAAATTTAAAAAACAAAAGATTTCAATTACTTGATTTTATACTAAATTCACAAATTAGCAGGGACTTTTGACCCACCCTGTATTAGCGTACAAATCCCTGTAACGTAAAAGTATAGTTCTTCAAAAGAAGTGAGTGTACCGCAGAAATCTTGCTGAATTTAAATGCTTTACAATTTTGATTTTTTTTCTTTTTACTGATTGTTTACGTCATAAAATTTTTCATCGAATAAAACATTGCTTTTTCGTTTTCCCTACAACAATCCTAAAAACAAAATCGTATACAGAGGGAGCAAAATCGCCGGGACAACAAACAGTCGCAGATAGCGCTACGTCAGTTGATGTAAATCGTTAAAAATGAAATATTTTAAAGATATATATAAATATTAAACAGACATACATACATACAATAAATACAATAAACCCAACTGGAGTTAAAAATCAGCCAGAGCTAGGAATCGAACCCGGGACCACAGCATTCCAGGCTGTCGCTCTAACCACTGAGCTACTCCGGCCGATACCTGGGTTTGCAATTTTTCACTAATAAACCATTTTGGGGAAGTCACCAGCCATCTATACGATAGCCTTGGATGACCAGACAACGATGAATAGATTTTACTATTACATCGATCTATGATATATAATAAAACACACACACACACACACACACACACACACTACAATATATAATAAAACACACATAAATAATGCCTACATTCAACTGTTAACGGTATATATAAATATTAAACAAACATACATACAATAAATACAGTAAACCCAACTGGAGTGAAAATTTAGCCATAGCCAGAAATCGAACCCGGGACCACAGCATTCCAGGTTGTCGCTCTAACCTCTGAGCTACTCCGGCCGATACCTGGGTCTGCAATTTTTCACTAATAAACCATGTTGGGGAAGTCACCATTATTTATGTGTGTTTTATTATATATTGTAGTGTGGGTGTGTTTTATTATTTTAAAGATGTTTATTTTATTTGTTGTTATTGTTGTTTTTGCTGAATTTCTAAAAATGTACTGAACCAATTTTGATGAAGTTTAAATGGGACCAATTTCAATATATCCTTTTTCAATTAAAAAAATTCATATGAATCGGTCGCATAATTTTGGAGTAATCGGTGAACGTACATTAAAAAAAAATAATAATAATAAATATGTATACGTCGAATTGAGAATCTCCTTCTTTTTTTTTAAGTTTTTTGAAGTCGGCTAATAAAAATATGTTTCTATAATGATAATTTTTGAAAGGTGTTTAAAAAAATGGTAAAGTGTGGTCTGATATTTTTTTAAGTTGACAATAATTTTACTCATATTCTATAACGTATGACGAGCAAATTTAGTTCAAATATTTCAAAAATTGCAGGTTTGTATAAGACACAAAAAACAACAATGACTTTTGTATACACAAGGGGATACACACGGGTTTCTCAGGCTACAACATATGTGTGAAAACAATTTTATTAATCGATAAATATAATGGATTTTTTACATTTAATATATTTTTTAGTATGCGCACTAATAATACAAAAAATCATACTTATGGAAAAATAGCAATTATGCGTTTAAATAAAGTTTTGAAATTTGATAAAAACAATAGTTTTGCATTGGCCTCACGCCAGGAGTTAGCCGAATAAATGGCCAAAGGTCAGCATTTTGTATTCTGATCATTTCAATGGGTTAAGTTAATAGTTTAATTTCATGTCTTAAATTTGTGCTTTACGTATGATATTTTATTTATTTTTATTGATTGGCGAATGTTTTAATTTCGTTACGGAACATAAGCTGGAAACAAATGCTGAGCTGTTTATATTAATTTAAATGTAAACGGATTTATTTTTCATATAATCGTCTGTCCACGATATAAATTGATTAAAAAAAATCATGCTAGAAAATTACTTTAAAAAGAATAGAAACTGAGTAAATATATTTTTCAAACAAATTGCGATACAGTTTTCAGTTTAAAAGTACATTCCCCCCCCACCCCTATTTGACGGTGTAAAAAATTTAAAATATGCGGTGTTTAGAAGTTTAAAAAAATTACGATAAAATTTAAAGTAAAGCACATTGAAAGATGCAGTTGAACAATCTATTGTTTTTAAGAACCGATTGTCGCTGGCACCTTAAGACAAAAAATGTTTTCTTTTTCATGTTAATTCATTTTTATTAACGCAAAATATTCCTATCAAATTTCATTTACCTAGAAATAATGTTTTTATAAAGATGCGTTATTTTTACACAAGGATGTCCTTTATTATCATAATTCCTAAACCTTTAGTTTTAGGGGTATACTTCTAATTCCAACAGCAAAACTTGTCTCACATATTTGTTCTTCGTCTTATAAAAATCGATTTACGTCAAATTAGTTACTTGTTAAACAGTTACCAAATAAAACTAATATGTTATGGCCTTCACAAAACTTTCTTCTATATAAATCACGTCAATTAAATCATTTAAATAGTACAAGAAATAACAACAATTTAGCACCAATTCATACCAAAATACATCTGAATTTGAAGTTGAATGAAAATTCGTGCATTAGTTATTGAGATAGAGCTATAGCGGAAATTCCGAAAAATGTAGCATAGCAGCGCCACCTGTTGAGCGATTTAAACCAAAAATAAACAGCACTAAATGATATCAAGGTATACCTGAATTTGAAATTTGTTGAAAATCCAAGCATTAGTTCTTGAGATAAAGCTATTGCGGAAATCGCAAAAATACAGCACAGCAGCGCCACCTGTTGAGCGATTTATACCAAAAATTAAATTAAACAGCACTAATTTATACGTCAATTCGTGTCAAGGACTAACTAAATCTGAAGTTTGATGAAAATCCGTGCAATAGTTCTTGAGATACAGCTCTTGCGGAAATTGTGAAAAATGCAGCACAGCAGTGCCACCTGTTGGGCGATTTACACCAAAAATTAAACAGCACTAATTTATACGTCAATTCGTGACAAGGACTAACTAAATCTGAAGTTTGATGAAAATCCGTGCAATAGTTCTTGAGATACAGCTCTTGCGGAAATCGTGAAAAATGCAGCACAGCAGTGCCACCTGTTGGGCGATTTACACCAAAAATTAAACAGCACTAATTTATATCAGGGACTAACTGAATCTGAAGTTTGATGAAAATTCGTGCATTTTTTCTTGAGTTAGAGCTATTGCGGTAATCATGTTATTGCAGCATAGCAGCGCTACCTGTTGGATGATTTTCACAAGAATGTAATCAGCACCAAACTATATCCTGGACTAACTAAATCTGAAGTTTTATGAAAATCCGTTCAGTAGTTCTTGAGATATAGCTATTGCAGAAATCGTTAAAAATTCCGCATAGCAGCGCCACCTATTGGGCGATTTTCACCAAAAACCAATTATGTCCAGTTTATATCAAGGTATAACTAAATATAAAGTTTTGTGAAATTCCGTGCATTAGTTCTTGAGATAGAGTGTCCACAAAAGTTTTGTCACATACTGACTCACAGAGTGACAGACAGAGTGACAGAGTGACAGAGTGACAGACAGACTCACAGACAGACATTTTCTAAAAAACATCAAATCGTGTTCTGGGCATTCTAAAACGTATAAATCTGTCGAAAACCGGAAGTCGAAATTTTTCACGAATCCAATACTTTCTTCTTGTAAAGATAGAAGAAAGTAAAAATATATACAGACCCTGGATCTTATAAGTTATGTGTAGAAAAAAACTATCTCCATGTTCTAATAAGTAAAGAGGCGTTTTTCTACGAACAAAACTTACCGAGTGATGATACTTAGAATGTTTTTGCCTCTAAAAATGGAAAAACGTATTTTTAGTGCCAGTAAACGCTGAAAATTCAAAAAATACAAAATATCATAACTAGGTAAGTTTTTGTCGCGATAAAAAGGAATTTTTACTATGTAAACTTATTTAATAGTATGGATTCATCTAAAAAGAAAACACCGTCTAAACTCCCCAAAATTATTTCAAACATTCTAGTTAAACACCTTTCAATTGAAACGTCTGTTGGTTGCACACCTAGCGAATGGTTATACATTTCAAAATTAACAGGTTATTGGAACATAATACTAGCGCTACTGTGGAACGTTTTAACCTGTTAATCAAAACTCAAAAGTAATTGTATTTTCTATCTTTAGTAGTTACGTCCTCAACCCTAATTCGTAGAAACACAAATAAAAATAACTTATTGTGCACTGCCAGAAAAATTCGTCAATATACATTAAATTATTCCTCATTTTTTAACAAATAATTCCGTACTACTAGAAACATGTTTTATCCGTGATTTCTTCCGAAAGTTTGAAAAAGAAGGAGGAATTCCGTTCATTCCTAGCACGCATGCGTATTGGTTCTATTAATATTAAATCCTAATTTATTTTTTAAATCAAAACCGTAAATTCTATAAAATAAGTTTTTTAATTTAATAATAATTTTAAAAAAAGTTTTCGAGTTTAAAAATAAATAACAATTACTTTTCTCCTTCGTTCAAAAGTACTCACAATTTATTTTTAAAGTTGAATAAAGTTACACAAAGTTGAATATTTAAAGTTATTTATAAATAAATATTTTAAATGAAAACATTTAAATGATATTTTAAATGAACACATTTAAAAGATATTTTAGTTAAAACATAAATTGAAAACAAAGTCGATATTACTTTTTAAAAAATGTTATCGAATAAAAATATAATATTCACATTTTACATTTGGCAATCTACTTAAAATATTTATATTCATATTTTTATCCTATATTAATATTAAAGTATTAAAACCCCAGCCACAAACTTATTAAAGACGAAATATTCCCGAAATTAACTTTTGTTTGTTTGTTTGTTTTTATTGAACACATACATCAGACTTTTGTGCCTAACACCAGGGCCCGCTTATAAGCCATCGTCGATATACAGGGACGAGATAGCTCAAGGAAATTTACAACACCAGAGAATTACATCCTGGGGGGTCCACAAAGAGGGTGCAACGGAACCGGCAGGATTCGAACCCACCCCCACCTACGCTCCACAGTGGCGTAGCTAAGGGGGGGAGGGGGCAAGGGGGCGGCCGCCCCGGGTGCCGAGGCCAAGGGGCGCCAAAATGAGAGAGGTTTAAACCGAAATTATTTCACATATTTTGACAATAAATTAGATTGATTTTTTGGTATTTATGTGTCTTTGTGTGAATGTTTCCTTTAGTAAGATATTTTGTTATATCCAAATAATGAAGAAAGAAAAATAGCTTCTGTAAATGCTTCTAGGGATGGCACAACACACTTGGTACCTAAGAAAAATATGTATCTGAATTGAGGCGCAAAAAGATTAAATAGGGGGTGCCAAACTGAGAGGAGGTTTAAACCGAAATTATTTCAAATATTTTGACAATAAAAGAAATGTTGACATTTTCTTTTTTTGTGAGTGTCTGTGCGAATGTTTTGAAGAAATTTGGTGAAGGTGGGAAGTCAACATTGAAAATTTCTTCCTACCCCGGGCGCCAAAAAATGTAGCTACGCCACTGCGCTCTCAAGCGATTAGCGGTGTGGTGTCTTATGCACTCAGCCATGGTGGGCCCCCGAAATTAACTTCAAAATTAAAAGTTTTTTAAAGAAATTGATCAAGCTATACCCATCTGAAGCAAACATATTTACTTCAAAGTGTTTTGCCACTGTACAACTGTAGCCCAGTGGTTAGCTTCTCGTCTCGTAATGCTAAGATGGCTGGTTCTATTCCAATCTCAGCAGCTTTTATTTTTTCCCAACTTTCTTCAATTGGCGGATATTTTACCTACTGTAATGAATGAAAAAAAGAATGGATATTCGTCAATTAACTGAAAAATCTTGGCAGCGAAATTTCCGTGAATTGAAGAAAGTATATCTGAGAGTGTAAAAGTTCAGGAAAATAAACACAAGATTGATGAAAATGCATCAGTCGCTGTCAAACTTACGTCAGTGTTCAGGGATTAGCTAAGACTTTATTTCGGAATACTAAATCTTTTTTATACTAGACACACGCGAGATAAATCAAGTAAGAGATCCTATTCTTATCAGCTTGAAGTTTTACTCTGCTACATAATGTTCATCTCTAGCACTGTTTTCCATCAGGCCAGTGTTGTGCCTCTAAATCGTTAAAGCATTACTAAAATATATTTTTATCTGTCGGACTGCTCTATTAATTTGCGTAATTTTCATTCGTTAATGTTGTCGCCGACTCATATTCTCAAGTACTAAACAGTGACATCAGACTGAATATTTCAATGTGAATTCTCGCGAAATTACGCATCTTGTAAAAAAAGGCCTCCTTACATACAACCTGCATATTTCCGGGCTCTGAAGTGTATCTCTACACTTTTAAAAAAATAATTAAAAATAAACAAACAATGATATACACTTATTTTTTTACGTTTCTTAAAGAAAATATCAACATTATTTTAATGAAGTCTAAACTAGATTGGATGGCCACCTAGATCTGCAGACATAACACCTTTGGACTTCTTTTTATGGGGATACATAAAAACATCCGAACAAACACAAAATTTGCAGCCGCATGCTGGCCAAAGAAATTTGTGGTCATTTAAATCCAACCAATAATGTATTTTAACTGACCGCCGCTACATCCGGTGTCTTTTGTCAAACTCATAACAGGCAAATGGAGTGAAACTAAATACATTTTCTGTGCTCATTAGTACGTTTCCGGCCAGGATATACTTGAATAGTATTGAATTCAGAGCCACAGTATATTCTACTCGGCAGATTTATTAAAAGAAATAAACAATTAAACAAAAACCTAATTTGCAGAACAAATTAAAAAAAACAAAATTTATTTCCTAAATTGTTTAAGCCCGAGAAGGGGAAGATATTAAAATATTTCATTCAATTCGTTCTACATTTAATGTTAAATTTTTGTAACAAATAAGCTAAACCAATTGAACATTAAAAAATAAAAATGAAATTCATACAATATAATGCTTTAAACACCTATATACTTAGATTCCGTTCAAAAGAAATCGAAAAAAATCTTAGACTTTTTTTAAAGTTTTGTATTTTGCATGTACCTTATCATACTATGTACAATCGTCATAAACATAATGCAAAATCTGAGGTACGAATATTTACAACTTAAAAAAGGAAAAAGTCTAAGATTTATTTCGATTTCATTTGAACGGAATCTAAGTATATAGGTGTTTAAAGCATTATATTGTATGAATTTCATTTTTATTTTTTAATGTTCAATTGGTTTAGCTTATTTGTTACAAAAATTTAACATTAAATGTAGAACGAATTGAATGAAATATTTTAATATCTTCCCCTTCTCGGGCTTAAACAATTTAGGAAATAAATTTTGTTTTTTAGGTAGATTTCGTATGAAATACTACCTATTGGGATCGTTCCTATGTTGGAATTTCTGAAAAATTTTTGCAGATCTACACCGATCATGACCCCTAGAACCCAAAACTACCCTCAGTAAAAAACTTTATATATATATATATATATATATATATATCACTTTCTTCTGGACACGATAACTTTCGTAATTCTGCACCAATCTCTTCCAAACTGATACATAAAATCAATGGGCATAAAATCTCGGTCAAGTTCGTTAATGGGCAAAATCGGACCAAGGGGAGGGAAATAGGGAGGGGTTTTGTGAAAACAGAAAACCCCCCATAACTTCTTAATTTTTGTACATATCAAATCAGTTTAAAGTTTTTATTACTTCTAAAAATAGGGCCAAAAATTTATGTATCACAGATTTTTGATAAAGTTAAAAATGGGCTCAAGGGGCGCAAAAAATAGGGTTTTTGGGAGAAAAAAATTCATAACTTCGTCAATTCTCAAGATATCAAATTCAATTAATTTTATTATAAATCTCCTTAATATTATCTAAAACTTTTATATTCACAAGTTTTTGATAGGAGCAATTCGTACCGCAAAAAAAAAAATTAAAAACGAAAACAAAAAGGGCGTTTGAAGAAGAAAAAAATCCATAACTTCGTCAATTCTCAATATATCAAATCCAATTAATTTTATCATGAATCTCCTTAACATTATCTACAACTTTTATATTCACAAGTTTTTGATAGGACCAATTCGTACCGCAAAAAAAATTAAAAACGAAAAAAAAAGGTGGTTTGAAGAAGAAAAAAATCCATAACTCCGTCAATTCAAAAGATATAAAATCCCCATGAATTTATCATATATCTTCTTAATATTGTCTACAACATCTATATAGACAAGTTTTGGATAGGACCAATTCTTAGAGCAAAAACAAATTAAAAATACATACCGGTTGAAGTAAAAAATGATCTTAGTAAGGGTGTTTTCAAATCCAAACTGCTTATTTTCTGACTCATTTTACAATTCACTTTTGCTCTCAAAGGCTTCCAATTGGTACGTTTTCTTACTCAGAAACTATATAATGTACCGTAATGGTCAATTTTCTGATAGGGGCAGAATATATTTTTTTAAATGCTGTTAAAAAGGGCATTTTGAACCGAATTTACCGAAGCGGATTGTGTTGGAAAAATCATTGTATTAAGGATGCGTTTAAATCCAAACTGCTTATTTTCTGACTGGTTTTTAAATTCATTTTTGCTCTCAAACGCATTTAATTGGTAGATTCGCTTATTCAGAAACTATATAATGTACCATAATAATCGATTTTTAGATAGAGGCAGAATATATTTCAAAAAATGATGTCAAAGTGGGCATTTTGAACGGAATTTCCCGAAGCGATTGTGTTAGAAACGAAAAATATTGTCCTTCTGAGAAAATAATTGTTTATATATCAAGTTTTAATTAATTGAACAAAAAATAAAAACACAGGTCGCTTATAAATCTCTTCAAATATCACGTCAGCAAGTTTCATATTTTTTTTTAATTAAAAATGAATCTGGAATTATGCCAGAAAATTTCGAGTTGTTGAGCATCGAAAAGTATTTTTTTTAATACCGCCCTAACATGATTCTGATAAAACCAGCTATTATATGAAAATGAAATAAAAACTCACCAAGAGCGGCCAGATAAAATTGTTAAAGTGGATTTATCTATAATCATGATTTAGTTTTTGTTTGTAAAAAAATAGGTTATTTGACTTCGAAATCTACCTCTGCCTGTAGGCCGGGCCGGCAGGGATTTTTTAATTTGTTCTGCAAATTAGGTTTTTGTTTAATGTGTCAAGTTTTTTAATAACTACTCCATTGAGACAAACGCATTTCAAAATTAACGGATGGTATCATCATCAGGCTTTGAATTGGGCGATGTCGCATCACAATTTGTGATGCAATTTACCTATGTATAATTCAAAATGTTTCACCAGTGCAGTAATGCAGGTTGTTGTAGTTTTGTCAAAAAATTACAAACGGAACTTAAAAAATCTGCTCGAAAATGTCATTTTTTTCCCACTATGACGTCATATTCATCTTCTTTTTAATTCTTAAAAAAAAAACTATTTCAGTTTCTTCAGTTTCATGTTTCACGTGAAAATCCTTCAACTAAAAATAGGCAAATTATTATTACGGCTTTTGAATTATTTACAACAATGAAGGAAAAATGTTAAATTTTATTAGAAAATGTCCTTTGATTCTCAATGAAAAAAGCGAAATTTGGAATTATTAAGAAAAATATGTGAATAATGTAAATAAAAATTAGGTTATGTTACTCTCTAGATTATAATCCACCTATATGCAAGGCATTTTATGATCCATTTTGATCCTGACGTCTGGCAAATGTTTTTATATTTTGAATTTATAATATTATTAGAATTAGCAAAGAATTAAAAATGAGTGGCATCAGGGACAAAAAGGTGGGAAGAAAAAATGAAAAAGTTATGACTCCATAGGCTTTTCAATGTTAAATTAACAGTGAGAAGTGACACTGGAAATAAATAAGTATTGCGCTACCGCGCAATACTTAAATATTGGTTATCAATCTCCAATTCATGATACTGATGAACAGAAAAGTCGAATTGCAGTGACTATACAGGCGGTTGATTCTGCAATGCTTCATAGAACATGGTTAGAAATCTCGTACAGACTATGTATGTGTTGCGCGAATTGAAATCGTGGAATGAAACAATATAAAAAAAAACTTTGATATTTTCTTTATATAACTTAAATAACCACAAGTGCATATCATTGTTCATTTATTTTTAAATATTTTTTATAAGCGTAAAGATAAATTTCGGACACCCTGTATGATCTCTGTGAAAATTCATAATAATTTTAAATTTCTTAAAACAAATGCAGCTAGATATTTTCTTACCTATTAAGTCTCCCATAGCCATAGCATTAATTAGATATTTTCCATATGATTCAGGAATTCCTTTATCTTTACCATAATCGACAATGACGGTGAGAATTGGGATGAAAATAAGAACATAAGTTGTCATGCATACATTGATAAGTACGTATGCAGGATTGGTGTAGAGAATAGCAATTCCTCGAATGCTTTCAGACAATGAAGTTTGGTTTCCAGGAGACACATCAGGAATTTTTTCACAAGGAGCCGATGAATTAATATCATTCTCTTTCTTTTCCAAATCTCCAGATATTGTAGGTATTGGAACTGCGTGAGAATTTTCCACGGACGTTGCGCTTCCATTCTACAACAGAAAAATGAAAATCATTTTTTCTTTTTCTTAAAAAAAGGTCCATTAAAAAAAAGTGCTTCTTTAAAACTTTTCCTAAGATATAAGGGAGACGATATCCAAAATATTGACTGAATTATTTTTAAATTGGTAGATAATATACACGCATGCAAAATCTAAACATACAAAATCCAACATAGTTGAAATGTATTTATGAATTCAATTTGTCTGTCTGTCTGCCGTCTATCTGTGCTGTAACTCTCGTAAATATAATCAAATTGCTATAAAATTGATATGTGTTATTGGAGTTCACTATGGTATGTTCGGTATTAAAAATGAAGCGAGTAGCATTTATGGTTCATTTACAGGGACATTAAAAAAATTCCGTAACATTACGGTCGAGCGGAAAAACGTTTACGGTGTACTTTAATGATATTACACTATTCTGAACATTTTCGAATTTATATATACCACTGAGGTGGGCTACAAGGCTCTTATTGTAGAATCTGGTGTGCATATATAATTAATCGTTCGTTTACAAGGACACGCAAAAGAATTTGGCTACAATACTGACTATGAACAATAATTGCTGGAAATACGTTTTCAGTTGTGGTACGGATTTTAAAATGCAACTATTTTTAGCCCCCGGTATGCTATTTTTTTCTTCCAGCTTATTTTGTGTCATCTCCAAAAAATTAACGTTACATTGTAATAAGCCAGTCGTAAAACAAAGCAGATGTATCATTGTACAATTAAATACTCTACAGCAATTTTTTAAACTTCTAAGCATCGCACATTTTAAATTTTTATATCGTCGTATTGGCGGGGGGGGGAATTACTTTTAAATGCATTTCGTTTAAAAACTGTACCTCCATTTATTTTTGAAATATGATTTTTTTTTTTTTTTTTTTTTTTAGTTTTTGCAACAAAAGTACTCCATTTCTGCAAATTCGTTATAAGTGAAAATTTGGAAGAAAATGAAAAGTTAGGGAGTTAAAACGGTAAGGAAAATTAAACTCGCAAGTTTAACTTAAACCTCATTTAAATTTTTAAAAAATCGTCGCTGCTGACCATTTTTCTTTATTTTGAATCATTAAGGCATTCGCCTATAAGTTTAAAAAGTTATTTTAGTTTTCCTATTACTTAGCGTCAAAAAATTCAATAGGTTATACACAAAACTGCAAAAAGATCTCGAGTACATTTCCGTTTATTGGTGGAAATTGCTAAATTGGAATTTTCAACTGTGCTAGGCGTTTAATTGAAATAGTTTTTAACGTACTATGTAGTATGCGCACTATATATCTTTTAAAGAGCAGCATACAAAAAAAATTCGGATCTATCTCCGACTTGAATGTTAATTGAAGAAATTTGGTTTTTAAATACGCAATCCGTTTTCTAAACAATTTATTTAGGCATCATCTTTCACTTTAATAAAGTGAAATGTTTTGTACAGTATTCTGGATGTGTTGGAAAGTGTTTCATAATCTATACTAAACGCATGATGTTTAATTCATGTTATTTTTTGTCGATACAAAACATAATGAAATCAAGTCTTTCCGGTTCAGTCAGAAGAATAGGTTCACGTCTTTGTTTTTCCTATTTTAAGGACATATATCAGATTTAACACAAATTAAACAAATTGGTCTCACTCCTTCTTAGCTCGCTGTTTTTGCGAGAAAAGTAATTTGTAGAAGAAATTTAAATTTGGTTTACCAAATGTAATTTCCTGTATATGAGCCAATAATACCAAAAATATTAGAAATTCGTTGATGTCATAGTTTAACCCTTTAGTGCGCAACTTTGCATATATGCAAGCAACAGTGTTTTGAATTTAATAGGTTTTTTAATTCGTATATACCTAATTCACACCAGAAAATTAAAATAGCAATATGTCCTTTAATTAATAACAGACATTCTCTTTTTAAATAAAGCAAAATTAACCACTGAAACTTTCTGGTGTGAAGTCAGATTCTCTGAACTACGTAACTTCTAGAACATGTTCTATCATGGGAATTAAAGTGTTAAAGGTTAAGTTTTATAAAATAAACAATAATATAAAATAAGGTATTTGGAGACATGCTTATTAAAATATTTACTAATTTGCATTATTTTAGCGCAAAACAGCCACACGACTGTAGTTTTTACTTGTATTTGCAGATGTGCAACAAAAGAAAAGATTGACGTATTGTATGAAAAATGTATCTCTGATTTTTTTCGTTATTTTTCCTGTGTAATAAACCTTTCAGAGAATCATATATAATTTTTTCGAAACAAAATAAAACATCGCGCATTTAAGGGTTAAAAATCACACATCGACAATAATATTTTTTCATGCTGAACCGACTTTTAACCCAAACTGTTCAATGAATGTCATTAAAAAGTTTTGTGTCTCCATGTAAAATATCTAAAAGAGCTACATACGTTATTAACGGGCTTTTCCAAGTTACGGTAAGATCAATATACTGCCCCAATTAAATTTGAATTGGTTCAGAAATGCCTGATGACAATTTTGCATGATTCTTGCTTCTATGTGCTGATGTAAACAAATTTTAAGAGTTTCATACTTCATTAATAAACTCGTGATACTGTCCTAATTATGTTCAAATTTGTTTCGGTATTTCGGACGTTATCGTGATGGCAAGTTTTGCATAAATATATAGAAATATACACATAAACTACACACTTGCTTACTGAAAAACGTCATATATTAACAATGTTTCTTTCGATTCTGATTTTTTGTTAAATGAAAGTATGTTAAACATTTTTAAATTTTAATAATATTTTTTCTTTTATATATCTCATTCCACTTTAAGAAAAAAATCAAACAAACCTCGCTCCTTTATATATCTCATTTCACTTAATAAAAAAAAAAAAAAAAAAAAAAAATCAAACAAACCTCGGTTCGGATTATCCGGACTTTCAAACTGGCGGGCTAGATTATCGGAATTTTGGATAAAAGTTTTAGTTTTTAATTTTTTCTTCTTTTTTTTTTTAGCAGTACATATTTCACTTAAAAAAAATTCAAATAAATCTAAGGTCGAATTTTCCGGACTTTAGAAACAACGCTTGCATTATCGGAATTTCGGAAATTTTTTAAATTTTTAATATTTTTTTCTTCTATAGCAATAATCATTTCACATTTAAAAAAAAAAAAAAATCAAATAAACCTAGATTCGGATTTTCCGGACCATCGAATTAGCGCGGTTGGATTATCGGAGTTTTGGAAAGGAGCGGTTCGTGCTAACTCAATCCCTGCTGATGGTGCGAAAACGAACCATTTTTTAAATATTTTTTCTCTGTATGTAAATAAATGTTTGGATTAAGAAGAATATTTCCCTTGAAAATTTGACGGCTTCTTTTAAATAATTAAATTATTTTCGTTGTCAGACGCAATTTTTTTTTAAACAAAAACATAATTTGAAGAACAAATTAAAAAAACAAAATTTATTTCCTACATTGTTTAAGCTCGAGAAGGGACAGATATTAAGTTATTTCGTTCAATTAGTTCTACATTTAATGTTAAATTTTTGTAACAAATTAGTTAAGCCAATTGAAGATTAAAAAATAAAAATAAAATTCATACAATATGATACTTAAAACACCCTAAAAATTAGATTACGTTCAAATGAAATTGAAATAAATCTTAGGCTTCTTCCATTTTTAATTGAAAATATTTGTATTGCAGATTTTGTATTATGTTTATGACAATTGTGCATAAAATGATAAGAAGCATGCAATATACAAAACTTAAAAAAAAGTCTAAGATTTATTTCGATTTCATTTGAACGGAATCTAATTTTTAGGGTGTTTTAAGTATCATATTGTATGAATTTTATTTTTATTTTTTAATCTTCAATTGGCTTAACTAATTTGTTACAAAAATTTAACATTAAATGTAGAACTAATTGAACGAAATAACTTAATATCTGTCCCTTCTCGGCCTTAAACAATGTAGGAAATAAATTTTGTTTTTTTAATTTGTTCTCCAAATTATGTTTTTGTTTAATATGTCAAGTTTTTTAATAACTACTGCACTCAGGCGAACGCATTTCAAAATTAATAGAGAGTATCAGCATCAGGCTTTGATGTATGCGATATTGCATCCCAATGTGGGATGCAGTTTACCAATGTATAATTCAAAATGTTTCACCACTGTAGTAATGCAGGCTGCGGTAATTTGGACAAAAACTTCTAATCGGAACGTAAAAATTTAATAATCAAAACATAAAAAATTAACTTCACCTAAATTTAGATACCCAATTTCCCACTCAGGAGCGCTATGAATGTAAATGTAAATTGTGTTGAATCCTTACTTTTAATATTTAACAATATTATAGCTATGATACAGTAAAAAATAAAAAATAAAAGTTTTACTTAAATTTCTAAACCTTGTTCTCTCCCAAGGGGTGATGTAAACACATCAGAAAATTATTACCTAAGTTTAACTTGGGGTATAAATAGTTCTTATCTCGAAAAAAAAAATACATTTTAAAATTTAAGTTATGTAATTTCCCACGAAGTTCGCTGCCTGCGTAAAGATAACTATCCATTAGAAACGTTTTACTAAAATATAAACTTGACCAAAGCAAAAACTTATTCTGAAAATATCCTTTTTATTTCCACTATGACGCCATATTCACATTTTCAATTTTTGATTAAAAAAAAACTAGCTCAATTTAATATTTCACATGAAAATCTTTCAACTAAAAAGAAATAAATTATTATTACGGCTTTTGAAATTTTTGCAACAGTGAAGAAGAAATGTTACATTTTCTATGAAAAATGTCCGTTGATTTTCAATGAAAAAAGCGAAAATTGGAATTATTAAGAAAAATATTTGAATAATGTAAAAAAAAAAAATGTGGCCCATGTTTCTCTCTGGGTTATAATTCACCCCTATGCAAAGGCATTTTACCATTCGTTTTTACCCTGACGTCAGGCAAACGTTTTTACACTTTAAATTTATAATATCATTAGAATTAGTAAAGAATAAAAAATGAGTGGCATCAGGGAGAAAAAAGTGCGATGAAAAAATGAAAAAGTTATGATCTCCATAGGCTTTTCCATGTTAAATTAACATTGAGAAGTGACACTGGAAATAAATAAGTATTGCGCTGCAGCGCAATACTTAAATACCAAAAAATATTGTGACGAAAGTGATAAAATAATGTCTTTGACTTTTTTCAAACGATGCAAGGTGGTTATACTTCTTAAATGCTTAGAATTATTTTATAAATAGCTAAAATTTGATATCCTACAATTTTTTTTTTTTTTTTATAAGGAACTTAACTATGAGTCATATTTCAGTTCTTCTGTTTTATATTGTTATGTAAATACATAGATTTTGTTAATATTTCCTGCTGATGGTGCGTTTTATAATTCCTAAACTAATGAAGTTTTTTTTTTTTTTTTTTTTTTTTTTTTTTTTTTCAGTTTTGTCAGTATTATGGCCTATTTATTATAAAATATGAGTATGATGCACAAATTTTATTTAAAAAGTTAGTGCGCAGTTAATGTGTTAAGGGGATTCTGACGTGTATTTTAGAAACCCGCTCTAATAGAAACTGAAATACTTATTACTTTCTGTCTGTTTTGTAATACAATAGAACCCGGCTAATCCGAACTAATTGGGACCGGTGCCTGTTCGGATATTAAAAAGTTCGGTTTATCCGAAATTCCGATAAAAATAGAAAAAAAAGATGCATGCTAAGTTATAAGTACTCAGTAGTACTGTAAACATGCTCTAATCCGTCATCCTAAAGTCCGGCATTCTGGAAATTCGGTACGACTTTCGAAAACAAAATAGTATCCCTTGTTTAATCATTCCTGACGTTTATAATAATCCAATGGAACTTCAGAATGAGGAATTATTTAACAACCCCAACAACCCATTACAAACGGTTCAAAATCGCGAATCTATAAATAGCTCAGTCACCGCGTCGACGACGGGGTGAAGAAAAATCATTTCTGTAGATAATTTTCAAAATCAAACTGTTGAATAGAAAAATAAATTTTTATCATCTGAATTAAATACCTTTTGCATTTTAGAAAAGAATTTCATAGTGACTGGCAAACAAACTGCTATTCGAGAATTTTTTTTAAGAATGCTTCTGCGAGAAGGTCTATAGTGCACGTTTTCATTTTACATTCGTGTACATATCTTGTGCTTTAACTTTATTGAGTATTTTTTAAATTCCATTCAAGCTGTTTAAAGAATTAAAAAAATGCTTTAGTGCCATTTTTTTGTTTGTTTCATTCTAATTTCTACACGGTTTTCCCGACATACATCCTGTAATCCGGAAAATTTCGTAAGTTTTCAGTTGATCTGTTCAAGTATAATTTTCGAAAATAAAATCGGTTCGGATTAACCGGAATTTCGGATTAGCGGGGTTCGGATAAGCGGAGATCTACTGTACTTCTTACCATAGATGAATTCCTCCTACTTAGTTGTGGTGACTCCTTGATCTTATACAAGGTACATATTACATTCCTTTTCAAGGGTTTTTTCTCTTTCATGCTCCCAAAATTTTGATAAGTAAACGTAGCTAAACTTTGTGTGCTTCCTTTCAAACTTCTAGTAGTACTGCAGATATCTAGTTCTTCTACAGGACAGTTATTGAGCGATGTTGATCTCATAAGACCACGCCATTCTCGGAGATGTTCTTCTTCACCATCTCCTTCAGGTGGAGAGTCTGGCATACTTTCTTGGAGAGTTTCCACAGATTCCTGTTTCATTTTTATTGCTTCTGCGAAAAGATATCACATTAATTGAAGAACTAAATTTCCGTAAAAGAAAATACACACCATAAGAACAAATCATAAAAAATAATAAAGTTAACCGTTTATATACCAATTTCAGACATTATTTCACATTTTAAATACAATTTTAAATCACCGTAATATATACAGGTCTGTTCCTATAAAATATACTTGATGTAACATTTAAAATTATATTAGACGCCACGTTTAAAAAAACATATTAAAAAGTTCATCTCAATAATGTTTTCGTTCATACTAGAACATCTTTAGTTAGTTGGTTGACTGAAAGTCATTCGTTTCTCCTATTTATCTTGATTTGAGATCAGCTGATTCCCAATTTCAACATTTTCCAAACATCTTCAAAAAAATTTCCATGTGATATTGAGTTTGGCAAATTTGTAATTTCAATTATTTGCAATGTAATTACAATTTAATTGTATATAATTAATTATATTTAAAATCACATGCCGTAAAAAATTATTGCAGCACTGTAGCCAAAACTGCCCCCATTCCATGATTTGACGAAATTTCTGCGTTTGAATGTGTGTAATTATAATGTATTACATTCAATTAACTTGTACTTATACTGTGGATAATTGAGATTATAAATTTGCCCAACTCTGCGTAATAGTATTCAAAATAACTTACTGACATATTCGTTAGATTTAAATAAAGCTTTATTTTTGCTTTTTGAATGGCTATATATTGCATTATTTTAAAATTAAACATGGAGGCGACTTGTCCAATACATATAATGAACTATAATTTACTTTTACTTTTGCTTTTTGGATCGCAACTACATATTCCATTATTTTTAAAATTAAAAATGGAGGCGACCTGTCTAATACGTAAAATGAACCGTTGGATTTCAATAAATCTTTACTTTTTGCTTTTCGAATGGCAACATGAGTTTCTAACTAAAAATTTATTAGTCCTCAAAATTAAAATAATAGCCGGATCGGAAACGGTTAAATATTACAAACTTGAATGAAACAATGAAAATTAAAAAATATAGCTAAAAGGCAATCTTACTCAGTCGAGCATATTGTTCTGGATACTCAATCCATGGCGGTGATTTGAGTAACAGTGAAGGGGGTAGAACATGCATCACGACACCAGAGAGAATGAGGAATCCTCCTGAAAGTCCAAATGTATTAAGAATGGCCTCTATCATTATAGGAAACACAAAACTGCCAACGCATGCTCCGGATAATGCTATGCCTGAAGCTGTAGCCCTATATTTTTGAAAATACTGGTTGACTACAACTTGGAATAGCGTATTTGCGAAGGCAAAACCAAATCCTGCAAAGTGAAAAGTTTGTATTAAAAAATGATGCAGTACCCGTATATTACAACATGTTATAAATAAATATCTTCACAGTAGAAAATGTTAATATTTCTAGATACATGGTTCATATAGCCCAAATGCGGAAATATAGCTCTGAAATTAAATGACTATTGACATTTCAAGCATTCATTATTTATTTCCTAATGTAAAATTCTTTTATGATAAAAAAAAAATTATTTTTCATTAAATTTTAGACCTATTTAAAATTTGAAATATCTGCAGAAACAATAACTGCTTTTGATTTTTTTTTTTAATTATTTTTGAGTAAAAAAAAAGAATAAATATTAATTTGTCATCGGGATTTATAAAAAAAAAAAAAACTTTAAAAAAATATATACTATATATATTTTTTAAGTTTTCTTATGAGTACTATTTACTTCGAGAATGATATTTCCAATTTTTATTTAATCAGAATTAAAAATGCTCAACAGAATTTAAGGAATGAATAACTGAAAAACACTGTACAAAGTGTTGCAACTTTATCTTTCGTAAAAAATCGTAGGAAAGAAAATATTTCAAATTTCTTCACAGAATATGAAAGTTACAATGATACATAGTTCCTTTTGCGTTAATCACAAACATTTTTTTAATAGAGAAAAAAAAAATAATTACAAAAAACTTCGTTCAATGCTTTTTTTCAAGTCGAAACTAATACAAGACTACGCATTTGCAATCAGCCAGAAAATAACGATTAATTTGAAGCAGTAAATTTGAAGATAAATCTCATTCCCCGAATTTAATTTTCGAGGCCATGTGGTAACGAAAGAAGCATTTTATTAACTTAAGTGACTAGGAACTAAGATAGATGCAAATAATAGTCGATTGACCCATTTATATAATCGGTCGCATGTTTGAAAATTTAAATTATTTTCTTTGAAGATTTATATTGAAGTGATACTTACCATGCATTCCACCCCAAAATACTGCCAACCATATGACGTTCGGAGCAATGCAACAAAGACCTGCTCCCATTGCAGCAACGATCCCTCCACAAAATGTGACAGCTCTAATCCCATATCTTTGGCCAACAACACCGACTATAGGACCTACAAACAGATACATACATTATAAAAAATCCATTCTTATTGTATATCCATAATATTGATTATCTCTGACATTTTTACTTAATATTACCCTCAACTGTAAGGTCAAAGTATTTTTTATTTTTTGATATAACATATCAAACCCTCTCTATCGAATTGTCGCAAACAACAATTTCTGATAAAATGTAATATTGTTTTATGACAGATGCTGTTATTTTGTAATTTAAAGCATGTTACAGGTGTTAAAACTGTCATCTTACGTAATTAAGACATTATAAGGTAAATTAAATTTTTGTCATCTTTCTTTGCATTTATATTTATTATATCCTAAGCGGCAGTGCGATGAGATAAGCTTTGCGAAAAAAGCAGCAATATATGCAATTTTTGAAATAAAATACTAACAGCCCTTAAGAATTACGCTTGCCAGCTCCCTTTCTCTAAAAACATTCTAATTTGCAGGGATTAAAAAAAAATACGTGATTACGGAAGATTTAGGTGAGATCTTTCAGTTTAGAAAGGCCGCATTTATCTCTGTTGCGACAGCTGACGTCTGTTTTCATGATTAATTAAGGAAGATCAATTACACATTTGAAAATCAACTTGTATAACATAGTTAAGTAGAAAATGTCGCGGTCCCCCGGATTTTTATAACGACGCTATAAGAAAATTGTTTTAAATTTGACGTTTGAAATTTATCATTTTAACTATGACGTAATTTTCACAATTAAATGCTTTTTACACGTAATTTAATTAATTTAGATTTTTCTTTCTTTTTTTAATATCCACGTATAAATCAACTTTTCAATTTAAAAATGTTTAAAAGTATTACTATTTGTTTTGTTTTTTAAGTCGGGGAACAGTTAAATAACAATTATTTCATACTATGAATTAAATCTCCATTCAATTAATGAAATTTTGAATAAAAAAATAGACAAATTAAAAAATTGATTAAGCATTGAACACTGCATTATAGTCATCTATATGGCCTGCAAAAAATTGTTAAATTGCTATGCATAGTTTTTGATACTGTAAAAATTATGTAACTGGACTACCTTCATCGATTTTAACATTAAATACCGCTTAAAATGATTCTTCGATTTAAAAGCTGCCTGCTTCAGAGTATTTATCATACTTTCTCTGTAAAACTACTAGTTTTCATGTTGTTATATCGAATAATTTTGTTATTATGAGTCGAGAAAGTCAAAGGCCACAATGGATTCAATTGCGGCAGCAGCGTTAGTTATATATATATATATATATATTTAATGGAGAGATAAATAAGACCATGAACGTATTGATTATATATTAGAGAATAGAAAATTCTCTGGAGAAGACCATGATGTAATGGTTAAATAAAGTGAAAAATATAAAAAAAGTTTATTATTTTTTTTTATTCATAAGGTGAAGAAAACATTATTCTTTTATTACAAACACTAGTATAACACCCCGTCAAAAATGACGAAATGTTGGTTTGCATTTCATTTTCATAACACTTCATGCAAACAAACAACATGAAGCTTTTGTTATTGAAAAGTTTGTACGTACTTACGTATTGCCTGATTGATAGATAGCCAAAAATGGTTGTCAACAGCCAATTTGGTTAAAAATGGTAATTTAATGTAAATTTAATAAATACATAACATGGTTAAAAATGAATATAAAAACAAACAGAAATAATACAAAGCAGCAATTTAATGTTCAGAGCATCAAATTGAAGGCTTTTAGAAATAAACTATATTAACGATGGTAGTTTTATTTCCAGCGATTTGTTATGGCCACCCGACTGAATATAATATAAATATTATGTAATATAAATAAATTGCGCTATCAATGAAGATAATATGTACTATACTGAGGTATTTATATACGTATATTATATCTATACTATATCATGCAATATCTATATTATAAAGGACAAACATATCTGTGCGTAACGCATACGTCATTTTGCGAATGGCAACACTTTGAAATTTGAAATAAAATTTTGGTTTTGTAATTCTCTTTACTGCAAATTTTTAAACTTCTAAACATCGCACATTTTAAATTTTTACACCGTCGTATAAGGAAAAAAATGCTCTTTTAAATGCACTTTGTTTGAAAGCTGTATCTCAATTTATTTTTGAGATATTAATTTTTTTGTAGTTTTTAATACCATTTTTTTATCGTGGCAACAAAAGTACCTCATTTCTATTGAAAGTCATTGAAAGTAAACGGAAAATAGTCAAAAATAGGAGATACTGTATTTTTTTGTTGCCATTTTCTCATAAAACCTGAAAAAAAAGTTTAAATTAAAATATGGGATATGTCAAGAATATTGTCTGTTATTCCTCGATAATGATGTCATAAGTTTGAGACTGGATTGTAAAAGTGGATTGCTTTAGCGGAGGCAAATGACGTCATTTTATAAAAAAAGCGTGCGTGTATTTTAATTCTTAAACCTTAATTATGTTTTGTAGAAGTGCATCATTTTCACAGTGCAGCTACTTTGAAATTCTTCACAGGTGAAATTGCTTCACTTTTAAAAATAATGTAATCGAAATCACACACTGATAAAACGCAATGTTTTACTAAAATTTAGAGTGTCTTTTTAAAAGAGAGGTGACATGCAAATAATAGCGATTTATATTACAGAAATTGATGACTCTCGCCTGGATGGATTTGCTTCGCCGAGTTAGAAAAGCAAACAAATAATTCGTGGTTTAAAATAATACTGTGTTCCTGAATTTTATTGTCGAAAATTCTCTAGAATAATTAATTTCAATGCTATTCTTTAGGGCATTCTACTATAATTTTATCAAAATAACATAATTTGCTTAATTTAATTTTTCCCAATTTTATATAATCTATATATTTAAAACACAAGTGTGTTTTTTAGTCATCTGCCCTGATCTTTATGCTGAACCAATTTTACTATTTTTTTTTTTTTAACTGAAAGCTCTTCCTTTGCAGATGTGACCGCACTATCTGTTTTTTTGTTTTTTTTCTTATCCGCACTTTTATATTTTAATTTTAAAATCATTTTATGAAATTTTTTCAAAATGATGAATATTAGATAGCTTTCATTATTGCAGACAAGAGAGAAATAATGAGGTATTTTTAACTTTATTCATGCTATTTTCTGATAAAAATTCAAAATTGTTGATAAAATTGTTGTATAGGGTTTAGTGGCGCAAAATCCCATTAGGAGCAGAATATTATATTAGGGGCATATAACGGAAAATGACATACTGCGTTAGAAAACACGCATTTTTCCACATACATTTTCTATATTGTTTTTCCTTCTGCATGTGTACTGATACTAAGTTTCAGACACTAGGCGAAATGCTTATTTAAATTAATATGAAGTCATATTTAAAAGAAAACGATCATTTTCTTAGATAAAACTAAACATTTTAACACAAATGCGTCTAAAAACATAAATTATGGAAATTTTTACTCTCCGGAATTGAGATTAGAATCTCAAGTAAAGAGTGCGTCTGTTCACATAAAAGATGTTGCTGACAATCGTGACTTCAAGTTTTGAGTTAAAATGATTTTTAAATGATCAAACAAAATACAAATTTTAAAAAAATGATGAATATGGATATGAGAAGTGCGTATGCAAATCTTGAGAAGGTGAAAATTGCTGTTTTCATTCCGGAAATCCAAGCATAAGAGCCTCAATTGATAACCACATCCAAATAACTGATCTTTATTACATTTTACTGATTAAGTATCTATATTATAAAATACAAACGTATCTGTGCGTAACGTGAAGTCATTTTGCGAATGGCAACAGTTTACAATCAAATTTCGGTCTTGAAATTTTCGCTACTGCAATTTTTTAATCTTCTGACCATCGTACATTTTCAATTTTCGTCGCACAGGGAAAAAAAATTACTTTCAAATGCAATTTGTTTAAAAACTGCATTCATTGACTGATGTATTATATTTTCTAAAATAATTTGTAAGCATGATTTTTTCTAAGTTTATCTTATCACGTACCGGCTTCAATACATAATAATAATAAACATTTTGCACATAAAGCAACAAACATTTTTCAGCGTTTGTTTTGACTATTTTTGCATAGCGAAATTAATACTTCCTTTATAAACAAAAATAAAAGAATAATATTAAAAAAACCACCAATCTAACATATTGTGAAAGACAAATTAACGAAATTAATACTTCTTTTATAAACAAATAAAAGAATAATATTGAAAAAAAAACCCACAAATATAACATATTTGTAATCGTACAATTTAAAGTTTTAGATCATCAAATAGGATTTTCTTTTTCAAATGGAATTTGTTTGCAAAGTTCATCTCAGTTTACTGATTGTCTATGATTTTGAAAACAATTTTAAAGCATGGAATATTTTTTAATTTATCTATATCGCGCGGAGCTCGATTACGAAAGATTAATCCGATTGCCCTTAAAAGAAAATAAAGAGTTCATCATTTTCTTACGGCTAATATCCATTAAAAAATTCCCTATGAATAAATAAATAAAATAATATAAATAAAACACAAATTTATCAGACATGTATAAGCTCTGAAATTACCAGAATATAAAAGGATGCCATAAGTAGCAAAATCTTGGCAAGTAACTCTTAGCATGCGGCTAATACGAAAATATCGCTTTTGATAAACTTCAAAAAATTATTTGATTGTATATTTCGTATTTTCCATATGAAAAATGTTTTTTTAATGTAAGTGGGCATTCTAAAAAATTTATTGCATATAAAAAAAAATATTAGTTTTCAATTAAAAAAAATATTTTCGCCTGTATTCTTGAACCCGGGAAGCCCGGGTACGATGCCCTAGTATTTATAAGTATATAAATACTTCTGCTAATGTCTTTAATATATGGTCACTATATGTATAATATTATTAACTACGCACTTAGAATAACGAAAGCAAAAATAAATAAATAGTAAATAAATAAAAGGTTTACTGTAGGTAATTATTTTTTTCGACGTCTTTGTTGGCGCAGTGAATATGACCTGGTCAGGATAATACATAAGTCCCGGTTTTTATTGAAGAAAAATACATTTTGAAAATAGCAAATGATTTCTACAAATACAAATGCTGAGAATATCTTTTTTTTTACTCAACTAGGGGGCTCTGCCTCCTACGAGCTACGCTCGTCAAACCCCGTTCAGACATCGCAGACTCAAACAGCACACTAATTTGATCGGCTTTAAAAAGATTTCGGAAGATTGAACGGGAATATCTACGCAGATTTTCATTGGTCCATTTCCAAATCAAAGCTTTTTTTATATATAGAAGTATATTCAATTTCTGAAGTAGTTCAACATTCAATAAAGGCTCAAATTCTAATCTTTAGAATTAAGAAATGAAAAATTAGTAGAAATTACGTCGTGTTGTCACAATAATATCCATTTTTTCCTTGGTTTTATCCTTCTATATATAAAAAAAGTTTTGATTTGGAAATGGACCAATGAAAATCTGCGTAGATATTCCCGGCAGATTGGCATCCAATTTGAATGCTTAAGCATGGCCTTTCTTCGTTAATATTAAAAAAACTGTTGCATACAAAAATATGAAAATCGGTAGTATAACAGAGAAATGTTTGATAAACACGCTGATGCAGACAGTTTTCAAATCGAAGAATTATTTTAAGAGATATTTAATGTCAAAGTTGGACAAAATCGTACCATGAAAAAAGTTTTATAGGAACAAATATGTACATAGGAATTTAATCATTTTTAGATCATTTTATGCGTCAGAATTTCCCGGTGTGCAGACTGCATTTAGTTTTTTAATTTGAATCATTTTTTGACGTTTTATTTCTCTTTTAAATTCAAATTTTCAGCATTTCGAAAGATATTTTTTGCATATTTTAGAAAATTGTATTAATATAAACTGTTGCCAACTGTATAAACAGCGCAAACAATAATGTTTGCTTCAAATTAAAAATTTATTTTACACGTGACTATTATAAACAGAAAATATAAAAAGCAGGAACTCATTGAAAATTACGTCATAAAAACTATATTTGCACGTGAATTTTAAAGAGAAAGAATATTGTAAAATAATTCATTAACATGCGTTAGAAGTCTTAAATAGGATAATTTACGTCACATTTACGTCACATTACACTTATTACGTAAAATGAACAAAAAATAATATTGCAACACAGTTTAAATTTAAAAATTGCGCGAGACATTTATTTGATATTTTAAGATGATCATAATATTTCATTTCTAACAAAAGTATTTTTACGTGAATATTAAATAGAGAAAGAAAAGTTTGGTGAAAATTACGCCAGATTATAATTATCAGATTCAAATTATAATTCAGTCTTCCGAAATCTTTTTAAAGCCGATCAAATTAGCGTTCTGTTAGAGTCTGCGGTGTCTGAACGGGGGTTGACGAGCGTAGTTCGTAGGGGGCAGAGACCCCTAGTTAAAGTAAAAACACATTTCAAGTTAAACATAACGTCCCAAGCGAAAGCTTTTCAAACGTACTTATTACATGCGTACTTTTATGCTTAACCACAGTATATTCAAATAAAAATATTTTTGCTGTTTAATCTATTAAAGTCATAATATAGAAAGATAAAATAAACCTAATAAACGATATTCTCGTGATGTCGCAATAAATATGAACTTTTATTAGCTTATAAAAACAGAGTATACGCGCCTTCATATTTTATACCGAAAATATCTTGCAAATGAAAAGATACGTCCAAAAAGCCACGCGCCTGGATATTTTTCATAATTTCCTTTTTATCTGAAACAATGGAAGGATTCCGATTGCCACCAGAAGAAATTTCATAAACAACTTTTTAAATTAAATTAGAACATAAAAATGGAAATATTTATAAAAAATAACTAGTGCGAACAGATCTGCAAATGAACAGCTTTCATTAAAAAAAATAATTAACAAAATCGGTTCAGTAGAAAACTCAGGGTAAAAAGACAAAAAAAAAAAAAAAAAAAAAAAAAAAAAACAGCTTTGTGTTTGAATTATATAGATGGCACGTTTCGCCCCGGAATGATTACCTACAGTTTTCAACACTTGGATTTTATATAAGGGCGATATGATTAAGGAGTATACCGATAAATGGAAACAAGACTTAAAATCTGTAAAAATGAAAATGGTTTGAAAAATGGTAGAAATGGAAAGGTATTAAATTGAAAATGGAAATTTTTACACTTGTCATAAATGTCAGTCATAGTTTTTTTTATCATTCAGTTTAATTTTTATATCTAAAAAGTGAATTCTACCATTAAATATATTGTAGAGTAGTAAGTTCAGTAGCACGGCTCCGTTTTTAAGCCATTGAAATAACGATAACGCATTTCGTTGAGAAACGTTGTTCATTGATGTAATAAATTTGAAAATATGGCTCGTTGATTTTATTAGCTCACAGGCTATCAACGCCTGAGAGCTAATGTTCCCGCCGGTTCTGTATGTATGTATGTATGTATGTACGTAACGCGATAACTCTTGATAGAAATATCCGATTTGCTTCAAAAATTTTTTCTAGGTTCATTCTGATAAGGCGCTTCCCTGATTGGTTTTGGGGGTTCATTGGTTAAATATAAAGGGGAGAAAGGCGGTTCCCCCCCCCCTTAATTTAGATGAGTTTTTTATGCAGAATTATTCGATTTGCTCAAAATTTGGTGTACAGGTTTATTATGTTAAGGAGCTGCCTTAATTAGATTTGGAAGTTTATTGGTTAAATATAAAGGGGGATGGGACCTAGTCCCCCCCCTTTAATTTAGATAACTGGCTTTTTCTTGCAGAATTATTCGATTTGCTTCAAATTTGATATACCTGTTTATTCCAATATGGCACTTCCTTCATTAGATTTGGAAGTTCATTGGTTAGGTATAAAAGAGGGAAAAGGAGGCAAGTCCCTCTCCCCTTAATTTATATAAGTGGATTTCATGTAGACTTGTCCAATTTACTTTATTTTTTTTTTTCGAGGTTCATTCTGATAAGGAGCTTTCATGATTAGATTTGAAGGTTCATTGGGTAAGAATAAAGGGAAATTTGGGAGCTAATATCCCCCCCTTAATTTAGTGAAGTGGTTTTTCATGCAGAATCTATCTGATTTGCTTCAAATTTGGTTTACCGATTTATTATGTGAAGGAGCTTCCCTGATTTTTGGAGGTTTATTCGTTAAGTATAAAGGGGGTAAACTGGGCTAATCACCCTTCATTTATTTTTTGAAGGGTATTTTTCTTTGAAATAAGAGTATAACATAGAATTAGTGGGAATAGCCTGTGAGCTCAATGCCATCAGTTTAACCTTGCACATTTCTTTTTATTATACTGTAAATTTAATTCCATTGTCCAACGTAATAAAAAGCATCTTAAAAACATCGCAATAAGTTCGCAATGTTGCTCTTAGTTTTACTGTTTTTTGAACGAAACTTTAGTACCGTAAAAAAAATTTAACTAGTTGGATGTGCCAATCCCAAAACTTTCATCTATCTCATATATTTTAATATTTCAAAATATTGTTACAGATGTCAATATTTCATTTTTATTAGTTCAATACCATATCAACTTTGACTTTCATCTTAAATTTCTGCTCCAGTCAATTAATCGATCGGAATAAAAACGAGTTAATCTCGATTATGATATTTATTAAAATCACAAATAGTCGCAAATAGTTGACTTATGAGGATGGGAAGTTACCGACGATTCACGAGCACTACGAATATAGAAATACGAAATATTAAGAAAATCACACAAAAATCGCTATTACAACGCCCCCTTCAAGCGGAATTTTTCCACATTCAGGAAGGATCTCCTTGCTATGGCCAAAAACATACACAAAAAATTTGGTTCAATTCTATGCATAACTTCATACACTTTTCGAAGGTACAATATTGAAAATGGCACAAAAATCGTTATTACAGCGCCCCCTACCGGTGGATTTTTTTTCCAAATTAAGGAAGGACCTGCTTTCCATAGCCAAGAACTTTAAAAAAATGTTTGGTTCAATTCTATGCATAACTTCATACACTTTTCGATGGTACAATATTCAAAATCGCACAAAAAATCGCTTGTATAGCACCCCCTTCCGGCGGATTTTTTCCAAATTAAGGAAGGACTTACTTGCTATAACTAAAAACTTTAAAAAAAAAATTGGTTCATTTCTATGCATAACTTCATACACTTTTCGATGTTACAATATTCAAAATCGGACAAAAATCGCTATACAGCAACCCCTTCCGGCGGATTTTTTCCAAATTAAGAAAAGATCTGCTTGCTATAGCCAAAAACTTTTTTAAAAAAAAGGCTCAATTCTATCCATAGCTTCATACACTTTTTTGGTGGTACAATGGCGACAGACACACGGCCAGACAGACATTTTCTATGAACATGTTTTTGGGATCTCTGACCCCTAAAACGTGTAAATCCGTTGAAAACCGGAAGTCGAAAAAAATTTCGATTGCAATACTTTCTTCTATTGAAGACAGAAGAAAGTAAAAATAGATACTATCTTGTTAGTTTTACTATTTTTCAAGGACGTTTTAATGCCTTAAGAAACGTAAAAATAGGGATAAGCCGAAAACAAGTTCACCATATTATGTATAGTATATAAAGATTTTTTTTTCTCTTCTTTTTTAATGTTGATAATTATAAATAGCAACATTTATATTATTTGCAGGTCTTTAGCAAAAAAGTTTTTGACAGTTTTTGCTTTACTAAAACAAGAAAGAAAAACCATGCGTTAAGCATAGATTATGAAACACTTTCCAACACTTCCTGAATGCTTTAACAAAACTTAGTCATTTAGGAAAATGAGGTAAATAAGATAACTAAGTAAACGTTTTATAAAACGCATAAAACATTTGGAAAACTGATTCTGGTAGTTACAGTCCATAGCCAATACGTATTCCAATTCTTTTGAACAGCCCTGTATTTGATCTGTAGGGTGATATATATACTATACAATGGGAAATTTTAGTTTAGCAAGAAAATGCATAACAGGTTGAAATTCATCTTACAGCAGTTTATACTAATAGATGGAAGCATACTTGAATACTTTTGTACAGCCCTGTAGTTCACCTAGTATCTTTATTACATGCCACTATTTAGCTAAAATTTAATTCAAACTAAAACACCCTTAAAACTACTGAAATTACATTTCCTGAAATTATTACCCATAGACGGCCATGTGTCCAACTCTTTGCGTGACCCTTTATATCATTTTAATTTTATTCTACAAATATTTCTTAATAAACTACATTCAGCTCAGCGTAAAAATGTAAATGAATATCAATTTTACTATGTTTGAAAGAGTTTAACACCATTAAAAATCATTTGAAACGATTTTTTCCCTTTGGCCGTAATGTAACGGAAAACTTTTGACTGTCCCTATAAATGAACTAAACATGCTACAAATTTCATTAGAAACAGGGAACGTGCTATGGTTGAGGTCACTAACATCCAAAAATTTCAGAACGATCCGAGCATATTTACGAAAGTTAGAGCGTGGACAGACAAACCGAAGTCATAAACACTTTTCAGCTTTGTTGGAAAGTGTTAAAAACAGATTAATTTATGTTTATTAATCAGAACTAGGACTTCCCTCAGAGGGATTAGTCTGAGCGATATTGCTGAGAACATAGATTTAATAATAACATGTGGAAGCAAAGAAAATGAGATGTTATCTTTAATTGTCCATATACTGCGATAAATTGAAATGATGAAAATAAACGAATCGTAGAATTACAAAATCTCATGCATAAATTCGTATACACTGTTTAAAAAAATGGGAAATCAACCCATTCAAGACAGCCATGCATGGATATAAAATTGAAAGTACGCAATATATAAAAAGTAAAATGGAAAATGAAACACTAAATTACTTATATCGGAATTTTAACTGTATAAAATGATGTCAAGAGCATAATCAGACGCTCCGCACCAATTTGAGTAACATTAAATGACAAATATATGATGTTTGAAAAGAATGAAGTATACTTTATATGGTGTGTGCTCCCCCGTAATAGTTAATATTGTACAATATCTGTTTTCCACGGATGCAATGAGGTTGTCGATAACATTGAAGGAATTCTCTCCTCAAAATCTGATATAGTATCAAAGTACCGAATACATCAACAGTGGCATGCAATGCTTCGTTAGAGTGTGTTTTAGATATGCTCGATCGGATTTAAATGATGAGTGTATGCTGGCCACTACATACGCTGTATTGTTTCATTTTCAAACATATTCGGCACAAGTTGAGCTGTATTTATCATGTATTAAATAAAAGAAATCGGCAATGATTACAACATGAAGTATGACACAAGATCTGAATATATCGTCTGCATAACTTTTGAGCTGTCAAAGTGTCATTTGAAGTAATTTACAAATCTATACATATTTATTCAGCAAATCATGCAAGCTAACATACGCCAATATGAACCCGGTTATGAAATTTCACCAGAATAAGTTAATATATAAAAAATCTACTAATGATAATTGAGAATATGACCTTATGATAAAATGTCTAGAAAAATGAATCGGATAAAAAATTCATATCACATTTAAAACGGCACTTCCCTCTGTTAGTGGCCTTGGCGCGAGAGAGAAAAGCCTAGAGAAGGAACACTTTAACAAGTACTTTCGGGAAACCTACCCACTGTTTCATACAGGTCTTTATTCAATATTTACACAATTTATTTAATACTAGGTGGGTATCTATCAGTTTTGTTGCATTTAAATTGCATATTTTGCGGAGGAAATGCAGCATTATGAAATATTTAAAGTTGCTGTACCTAATAATTCCAAATTAATGGTAATTGAGATAGCTTTCCGTTAATTTCATCTTTTCAAATTTTAAATTTTTTTGAAACCATTCATAGAGACAATTGTATATTTTAAAACTAACCCGAAGCAAAATTTCTAGATTTTATGCTCAGCAGTAACACAGAAATAGAAAATTTTCGAAAGTTTTTTGTTTCTGCACTGTTTTATATAGCGACATTTTTAGAAATTATTCTATTGCGAGAATTTACGTCATGATAAATACAGCCATGCCAATTTTCATGTTTATATTCCTAACAATTCCATGTACTTCGTTACTTAGATCATCTACTTTAGATCTTTTTCCGCTTTGTTTAGTCTTTCGATTTTTTAGAATTCGTTCTACAACGAGCATTTACATCTTATTAATTACTACCATGCCAAAGTTCTAGTTTTTAACCCCAACAGTATCCCAAAAATTTGAGTATTCCAAATAAATCATAATTTAGAACCTTTCTAAAATTTTTATGTTTATCCGTCAAATTGAAGCTTTTAAAGAGCGTTCATTACGAGTATTTACATCTTAAAAGTAACTACTGCACCAAATTTAAAGTTTCTATCCCAATCAATATCGCAGAAATCGCAATTTTAGACCTTTTTTGCTCCTGCAGCGATGTAGGTTCTTGCACTGACATAAAATAGTCATTTTTTCGGAGCAGAGATGGCCACCAACATTTTTTTAAGTTGGCTATGTAGTTTCAGAGATAACACCTCACAAACGTACAAGCATTAATAATATTATACACTTTATAATATTACAACGCTTTATAATATTAGCATTAGATATACAGATACAAAAGCCTGTTACAAACTAAAGTGCCCGGCGTTGCGTAGAATTTGAAGGATGTTTGTTCTGAAAAATCAATTTCAAAATTTAACATCAACACAAAACAAACATTAAAACTAGTATGTTGTGGCCATCACAAAACTTTCTTCTATATAAATCACGTCAATTAAATCATTTAAATAGTACAAGAAATAACAACGATTTAGCACCAATTCATATCAAAGTATATCTGAATTTGAAGTTGGATGAAAATTCGTGCATTAGTTCTTGAGATAAAGCTATTGCGGAAATCGCAAAAAATACAGCATAGCAGTGCCACCTGTTGAGCGATTTACACCAAAAATTAAACAGCACTAATTTATACGTCAATTCATGTCAAGGATTAACTAAACCTGAAGTTTGATGAAAATCCGTGCAATAGTTCTTGAGATACAGCTCTTGCGGGAATCGTGAAAAATGAAGCACAGCAGCGCCACCTGTTGGGCGATTTACACCAAAAGTTAAACAGCACTAATTTATATCAGGGACTAACTGAATCTGAAGATCGATGAAAATTCGTGCATTTTTTCTTGAGTTAGAGCTATTGCGATAATCATGAATAATGCAGCATAGCAGCGCCACCTATTGGGCGATTTTCACAAAAAAGTAATCAGCACCAAACTATATCGAGGACAAACTGAGTATGAAGTTTTATGAAAATCCGTGTATTTAGTTCTGGAGACATAGCTATTGCAGAAATCGTGAAAAATGCCGCATAGCAGCGCCACCTCTTGGGCGATTTTCACCAAAACCTAATCAGGTCCAGTTCATATAAAGGTCCAACTAAATATAAAGTTTTGTGAATTTCCGTGCATTAGTTCTAGAGATAGAGCGAGAACAAAATTTTTGTCACATACAGACTCACAGAGTGACAGAGTGACAGAGTGACAGGGTGACAGAGTGACAGAGAGACAGACAGACTCAATGACAGACATTTTATAAAAACCATCAAATCGTGTTCTGGGCTTTCTAAAACGTATAAATCCGTCGAAAACCGGAAGTCGAAATTTTTCACGAATCCAATACTTTCTTCTTGTAAAGATAGAAGAAAGTAAAAAGCAGTCGAAATGTTGCATGAATGAATCATATGAAGACGCTATATAAAAATGTATAAATGTATATAACAGGCGCAAAAGAATACAGCTATAAATGAACGTATTTCAATTTATAATTTGAGCAATAATGTTAAAATACGCCAATATTTCCCTAATCGGGTTTTTATCATGCTTCAAATACATTTTTCGCACTCATATGATGTTATACTATATCCACCACGTCCTTTATATTTCCAATATGACGTAATATTTTCCTCTTTCACGTGGAAACCTTGAAATAGAAAAGTTATGAAGTTATATTCACTTTTATTTAAATTCGTCAAACTATTTATTTCATTTTCATTTTTCACGTGGAAATCTTGCAGTAGAAAATTTATTGTTGTAGTAATAATTTTATTGTGTTTTTTAATTGTTGGCAACTGCTATAACGAAAAATGTTTAAATTTGATAAGAAATTGCTGTTAAATTGGTGGTTTTTTACTAATTAAAAATTAACTATAAATTATTTCGATTCCGGATTACTTTAGTTGTCTCGGCCATGTTTGAATACACATGTACGTATCTTTTCACAATTTTGGCTTCCAAATTGTGGATTTTTATAGAATTACAAACAGACAGATAGACAAGTTTTCATTTTTATATATCTCTCTGTTCGAAAAAAAGTAACTAACGCTGTCACCGCCGCCGCCGCCGCCGCCGGTTTTCGATTTTTTGTGACCGGAGGTACTTCATTAATATTAAGAAAACTATTGCATACAAATATATGAAAATCGGTGGTATTATAGCGAAATGTTTGATCAACACGCTGATGCATGCAGTTTTCAAATCGAAGAATTATTTTAAGAGATATTTAATGCTAAAGTTGGACAAAATCGTTCCATTAAAAACGTTTTATAGGAGCAAAAACTATATATGGGAATTTAATCATTTTTAGATCATTTTAATAGAAGATCCCGGTGCGCATATTCCATTAATTTTTTTAATTCGACTCATTTCTTGAGGTTTTATTTCTATTTTAAATTCAAATATTCAGCATTTCGACAGATATTTTTTACATATTTTAGAAAATAGTATTAATTTAAACTGTTGTCAACTGTATAAACAGCGCAAACAATAATGTTTGATTCAAATAAAAAAATTATTTACACATTACTATTATAAACAGAAAAAAACCTTCAAATTAGAATTAAATAATTGGATATAAAAAGCAAGCACTTATTGGATATTACGCTATAAAAACTATATTTACATGTGAATTTTAAAAGAGAAAGGATATTGTAAAATAAATTCATTAACATGCGTTAGAAGTCTGAAATAGAAGAAATTACGTCACATTACACTTATTATGCAAAATGAACAAAAAAATAGTATTGCAAAACAGTTTAAATTTAAAAACTGCGCGAGACAAATTATTAGATGTTAAATATTAGATTTTTTCAAAATTTTATTATTTGTTGTTTGATGTGAGGTGTTCAGCTATAAGTATGCAAAATTTCATGTCTCCTACTTAATTAGGGGCTGAGTTAGAAAAGTTGCTTAAAATACTCAAGTTAGAGCCCAGAGGGTTAAATAATTGACTTTTTCAAAATTTTATTATTTGTCGTTTGATCTGAGATGTTCAGTTATAAGTATGCAAAATTCCATGTCTCCAACTTAATTAGGGGCTGAGTTAGAAAAATTGCTTAAAATACCCAAGTTAGAACCCAGAGGGTTAAATATTAGACCTTTTACAAAATTTTATTATTTGTCGTTTGATGTGAGGTGATGCGTTGTCATTGAGACTGCAGGTTCGGTAAATCCAAATTATTCCATAATGCATCGAATAATAAAAACGTCTTCATAACTTAGTTCTAATATATTGTAAATAAAATTCGTAACTTGAATAAGTAAACACACTCTACAGTTCAAATTAAACTTCTTTCTTAAAAAACAACTATGTACATTTTATTTACAAATATATAGGTATATTAATATTATTATTACTCTCATTTGAGAGTTCCATTATTACCGTCAGACCGGTTCAAAACAAACTTTACATCTACACTGAAAAGAAAATCGGAAAACAATAAAAGGGGGTTGCCACAATGCCGACTAACAGAAAATGGCAAGCATCGCCAAGTTGGCATTCTCAGTATCCTGCCCCGGGCTGAACACTTAGTTCAGCATCTATATTAAACAATTTAATAAACATGAGAATATACTTACATACATGACAAATTTTCAGATACATACTTACATACAGCTACAGATATAAAAGCAAAAATAATAAGAATGCTGCAATCTACGAAAAAAAAATAAATAAAACACATAAATTGTATGAAAATTAAACAATAATAAGGGTAAATATGAGTAACAAAACAAATTAAATGTTCGATAATAGTTCTTATTTTTAGTGTAAGAGTTTTAGTGTCTTTTAGTCCACTAAGTCCAATTCAAGATTATATAGCAATTGCACAGGTCGTTTAAGATCGCCTTTTGCAGTCTGTAATACACATGATCTGATTTTAGAGTCACGACCAAATATGAGTTCTTTAACACGACCACACTTCCACATATGTTTTGGGAGCTTTTCATCATGAATTATCACTATATCGTTAACTTTGAACTGAGGCGATGAATTTATGTTTTTCACTTGAAAAGCAGATCTAAGTTCTAACAAATATTCGTTTCTCCACCTTTTCCAAAAGTGGTCAGTAATTTGTTGCTTATATTTATATTTTCTCGTCAACAAAATCTTATTGGATTTCTCTTGCGTACAGACTGGTAATCCATAAGAAGGTAAGGACATTAATCGTTTACCAACTAAAAAATGAGATGGCGTTAAAGGTGATGGTTCAGCATTTTCTTCGTAGAGATAACATAAGGGACGTGAATTAATCACCGCTTCAATTTCTATAAGTATTGTTTCTAGCTCTTCATAATGGAGACAAGTTTTTCCTAGAACCTTTTTTAAAGGTGTTTTAACTGATCTGACCATCCTTTCCCAGAAGCCGCCCCACCAGGAAGCCCTGGGAATTATAAACTTCCCTATTATTTTATTCTTTCTCAAGTAATCAAAAATTTCTTGCTTAGAAATTCTTTCCCAAGCATCTTTTAACACCAAATCAGCCTTAGAAAATGTCTTGGCATTGTCACTGTACATTATTTTGCAGAAACCTCTCCTAGAGAAAAATCTTCGTAGTGCTAAGATAAAGGTTTCAGTACTTAGATTGGTGACTAACTCTAGATGAATCGCTCTGGTTACAGCACATGTGAATACGACAATATAAGCCTTCCCAGTGCCTTCAGAAGTTTTATAATAAATCGGACCGGCAAAATCGACACCAGAGGTTTCAAAAACTGGTGTTTTGATAATTCTATCTTTCGGTAAAGGTGCTATTTCCACCTTTCCAGGAATAGCATTAAGTTTTCGACATATCATACACGATCTTAAGACGGATTTTACAAATCTTCTTCCCTTTAATATAAAATACCTTTCACGAAGGTGAGCTAAAGTGACAGCTACACCAAAATGGTGCATTCTTTCATGAGCATCCTTAATTAGTAATTTTACAAAATAAGATTTATTAGGAAGTATCCACGGATGTTTTTCCTGCTCTGTAACTTCAGAAAACTGAAGTCTTCCGGATAAAACAAGTAAGTCATTTTCATCGAATTGTGGATTAAGGTTGTACAAAGAAGAATCTTTATTAAGTGGTTTTTTTTGTTTAAGTGCTTCTATTTCAACTTTAAATGAAGTTTCCTGAGTTTGTTTTATCCAGTATTTTTCTGCTATTTCTATTTCTGAGGTAGTTAAAGGTCCTAAAATTTTAGGATTTTTCAAATTGGCATTATGAATAAAACGCATTATCCAAGCAGTAATATTATACACGCGATTTAAACTACTGAACTTTGCCATATCAAATACTGGCTTAGGAATAGAGTTTGATTCGTTACACAATAATGTTAAATTTGGTTTTGCTTTCATTTCATTAAAAGCTTCGGGAACCATTTCTATAGCCCTTTTTGAAGGCCACAAATCTTCTGATAGTGATAACCAAGGTGGGCCGCACCACCATACATTATTACCCATTAACTTCGATAAGTTTTCCCCTCGCGTAAGCAGATCTGCAGGGTTTTCTTTTCCGGGACAATAATTCCAGTCCTTTGGATCTGTCAATGACTGAATTTCGGTTACACGATTGGAAATAAAGGGTTTCCAGTTTGTAGTAGAACCCCTAATCCAACAAATAGTTATCTCTGAGTCCGACCATAATTTTATATTTAAATTCGAAATATGTAATTTTTGTTTTAAATATTTCCACATTCTAGCGGCAACTACTGCACTGATCAATTCCAGCCGTGGAATAGTTAACTTCTTGAGGGGGGCTATTCTACATTTACTCCAAACAAAACTTGTTTGAATTTCGCCAGTTAATGAAATGGAACGCAAATAAGCAACTGCTCCATACCCTTTGGGACTAGCATCACAGAATATGTGAATTTGTGAATTTTCAGAAATGTTTATCATATTAGGAAAATATTTTCGGGTTATTTCAAATGTGCGTAAATGTACAACTTCTGAACACCAAGTATTCCACTCGCATTTCAAATCTTCAGGTAATTTATTGTCCCACTCTAAACCTCTTTGCCATGTTTCTTGCAACAAGGCTTTAATACGTATTACAAATGGATTCACAAATCCTAATGGATCATAAATTTTCAGTAACATTTTAAGAACTGTTCGCTTCGTGGGATCATCGATGTAATATTCTTCAAAGGGCTGCGCATCTAACATCAAAATATCAGATTCAGTATTCCATATCAGTCCAAGCACTTTTAAGATACTACCTGTGTTTTCCTCACTTATACCTAAGTTACCAGATTCCCACATTTCTCTAAGTTTAATAGAATTTGTTTTTAATTTCCTCAAATTCATCCCAGCTTCTTTAAGAATTTCAGAAGCTGTAACTGATAAATAATAAGCTTCGTTATCTAAATCTGATCCGGAAATTAAATCATCGACATAGAGGGAATTATCTAACATATATACAACATTTGGATGTTGATCTCGATATTTCTTTATATGATGTTTAATTGTGGCAGCCAAAATAAATGGTGAGCATGTAACGCCAAATGGTACACGTCTAAATCTTAAAATTTTGAAAAAGTTGTTTGCGTCATTATCGAACCAAAGAAATTTAAGGTAATCTCGGTCTTCTTCAGCTACAGAAATTTGAAGAAAGGCCTTTTCAATATCTGCACAAAACGCAGTATTGAATTTTCTGAAATTAATAATAATTTCTAATAAATCGGGGTTCAAATTTGGGCCACCGTACAAACAATCATTTAATGATTTGCTATTTTCTTTTGAGGAAGCATCAAATACCATTCTAACTTTAGTTGTGGGTTTATCATCTCGCAAGACAGGTCGGTGGGGCATAAAATAATCGCTATCTACAGTTTTATTAGAACATGCTTCCACTATGTTATTTAATTCCTGTTCAATCACAATTTCTTTATATTTCTGCAATAATTCCTTATCTTTAAGCAATTTTCGATTTAAGTTAATAAATCGGTTTCTAGCATTGTTATAATTACTTCCTAAATCTCTTCTATCATCTTTCCATAACAATTTAGCTTCGTATCGGTGCTCAAGAAAATGCAAATTGTTTTCGAATTTTTCGATTATCTCTTTATCTAATTCAGAAATATTTTCTTCAGTGTTCATCCCTAAAGTTTCTAACTCCCACAATGTTTTCAAATCATTTTGAATAGGTTTCATAACCTGAGTGGACAAGACCCCAGCTTGCTTACTCTCACTATTTTTATTTACGTCAATTGTCCCGCAGAGGGAATGCCCAAATAAATTTTCACAGACGAACAATGATTTATTTATGGGGTATGTTTTGTCATTAATTTGATATAAATAATCAGCTCCTATTAATATATCAACATCACTATTTTCCAAATGTTCCCACGTGTCAAGACGAAATTTGGAAAGTTTTCTCTTAATTTTGATTGGAAGAGGAGGAATTTGTATCAAAGAATTAGTTATTAGCGGTGTGACTAATGCTTCAATTATTATACTACGTTTTCTATTCGTCAAGTGAATTAGCTTTAGCTTAACGACATCATAACATCGTTCTTCAGATTTTCTCGAACCGAAAGTATAGACAATTAATTTTTCCTTTCTAATGACCTCAGGTTTTAATTTTGAAACTAAATTTTCTGTAATAAAAGTTCGATGACTAGCAGAGTCAAATAAACAAAGAGCAGTTTCTGAATTTTCACCCGCTTCCACTTTTACATGAATTGTTTGCAATATTACTTCTCTACTGATATTATTTATATTGCCTTTGCAATGAGATACGGAGGAAATAATACTACCTGAATTTTTTGATTCTTCTGTTTTTTTATTAGAATTACAAAGTATAGTATGATGATATGTTTTACCACACACTTTGCAATTTTCATTCGAAATTTTACAAAAATTCGCGATGTGAAATTTACGGAAGCATTTAAAGCACCTTCCTTCCCTTTTTAATTTTTCTCGCATTTCCGGAATGGTGAAAGACTTACACTTTTCAGTATCGTGATCAGTTTGATTACAAAATATGCAGTTATTTTTAATATTTGTGGTTAAGGCAGAAGCTGATGGAATGAATTTTTTATAATTTTTCTTATAATTTTCCTGCTTCTCAGGGATTTTTTCAAAATGGTTTAATTGGACAGTGGTCTCGCGAGATTCAATTTCATCTTTAATGAAATTTATCAGCTCATTAACATCCCAGTCAGTGTTTTTAATTCGTTTTCTATTAAATTCTAGTGCAATATCTGATGGAATAAGTTTCAGAAGAATCGGACATAACAAGTGCCCATATGAACCTGAGGCAACACCTAAAGAATTAAGATTTCTTATTTGAATTTCGCATTCATCATACAAATCTCTAAAAGCCTTAATGTTACTAGAATTTCGTACTGGTTTCAAATTTAGCAGTTTAGTCATGTGACTATTTATTACCAGGTCATTACGACCAAAACAATTTTTCAATAATTCTATAGCATGAGCATAATTTTCCTTAGTCAGCGAAAAGCCTGCTATAGTATATGCAGCACTTCCGCCCAAAAGTGACTTTAAGTAGGAAAATTTATCAATCGGAGTTAAATGTTCATTATTGTCAATCGCATTCGAAAACTGACTCCAAAATTCGAGCCATAAACACGAATCACCATAATATTTAGATATATTAAGTTTAGGAAGTTTAATCAAATTTTGATTCAGAATTTTCTGACTTTTTAGTAGAGAACTATTGTTGCTACTACTATCACTTTCAATGTCTGAAGAATCTTGTTTAGTTTCAGGAGTAACTGTGTTATCATTTAAAAATTTGGAAATTTTATATTTCCATTCAATAATATTCTCATTATAAGATTCCGATTTCTCGATTTTTTTTCAAATTCAGTACTTGGAACCAGTGGTTCAATTTCAGAATTTAATGATTTTAAAGTTTTCATTTTGTCATTCAATTGCTGTTTCAAAAGATCCAGCTGTGATTTTCTATTCTCAAGCTCTAATTCTTGTGTATTATCTAATAAATCCCTTATTTTATCAAATATTTTCGTAGTTTGACTACGAATCGTAGCTCTTTTTTTTTCAAAGTTTCGTAATCCATCACAAAATAAAGAATTCAATTTATTCGATACAGTTCAGTTAATAAATGTATTCATAATTCTATTTATTCAACATAATTTAATTTGAGGTACTTACCTCAATCGATGATGAAATCCAGGCATCCTGGAGCTTTGACGCCAGAAAAATGATGCGTTGTCATTGAGACTGCAGGTTCGGTAAATCCAAATTATTCCATAATGCATCGAAGAAAAAAAACGTCTTCATAACTTAGTTCTAATATATTGTAAATAAAATTCGTAACTTGAATAAGTAAACACACTCTACAGTTCAAATTAAACTTCTTTCTTAAAAAACAACTATGTACATTTTATTTACAAATATATAGGTATATTAATATTATTATTACTCTCATTTGAGAGTTCCATTATTACCGTCAGACCGGTTCAAAACAAACTTTACATCTACACTGAAAAGAAAATCGGAAAACAATAAAAGGGGGTTGCCACAATGCCGACTAACAGAAAATGGCAAGCATCGCCAAGTTGGCATTCTCAACATGAGGTGTTCAGCTATAAGTATGCAAAATTTCATGTCTCCAACTTAATTAGGGGCTGAGTTAGAAAAATTGCTTAAAATACACAAGTTAGACCCCAGAGGGTTAAATATTAGACTTTTTCAAAATTTTATTATTTGTCGTTTGATGTGGGGTGTTCAGCTATAAGTATGCAAAATTTCATGTCTCCAACGTAATTAGGGGCTGAGTTAGAAAAATTGTGTAAAATACAGAAGTTAGAGACTGGAGGGTTAAATATGACTGTTTCAAAATTTTATGATTTATCGTGTTATCGCAAGTGTTCAGCTATAAGTATGCAAACTTTCAAGTCTCGAACTTAGTTAGGGGATGAGTTAGAAAAATTGCTTAAAATACACAAGTTGGAGCCCAGAGGGTTAAATATTAGACTTTTTCAAAATTTTATTATTTGCCGTTTGATGTATGGTGTTCAGCTATAAGTATGCAAATTTTCAAGTCTAAGACATATATACTTTCTAAGAACGGGCTCTGTGCAAACGGACAGACAGACAGACAGACAAAGGAGTGAGACAGGTAGGGTTTCGTTAGATGAACGAAAACTCTAAAAACATGCTACGGATGACTATAACAACATCCTAAAATTACATTACCATCAGCGATCTACCAATCCCGAATTTAGTTTATATTCGTTTCATATATTCTTATTCTTTTGTGCGGCCCTGTAAAATAACTATCAGTAATATATACAGTAAAACCTCTGAATAACGGACACCTCGAGAATGTAGAATTTGCCCTCTATTTGGAGGTGTCCGCTACTGAGAGTAAAACATGTACAGTTATTTAAGTGTTGGTAATCGAAAAAATGTCCGCTAAATAGAGGTATCCGCTAATCGGGTGTGTCCGTTATGGAGGTGTTACCAGTAAAACCTCTGAATAGCGAACACCTTGGGAGGGCAGAATTTCTCCTCTATATGGAGATGTCCGCTACTGAGAGTAAAAAATGTACAGTTATTTAAGGGTTGGTAATCGAAAAAATGCCCGCTAAATAGAGGTGTCCACTAATCGGGTGTGTCCGCTATGGAGGTTTTACTGCATAATAATATCATCCTTTACAAAAAAAATTGCATGCTGTATGATAGACAGACAGACATCCAGAGAAAGATAACCTCCCGGAGCAATAAACACTCATGTCTTTTGTTTTAATGATTCACAATTGTATGTCATACAACAGGCCAGATTTTATACAACAGGCTAAAAGCGGTCACCGTGGTACGGAGTATTGTATTATTATTTGTTTGCCCACCAAAAGTGGTTGCCACGGGTTGTTGCAAGGTTTGTGATCATGTGGTTGAAACTCATCTTTTCAATATTACTGCGTGAGTATTTTTTTTTTTTTATTTGCTCCATGTGTTCAAACCAGTTGTCTACGAAAACATCCGCAGGTAAAAGTGACGCACATCAAATTTCTGTGACGTATGCAGATAAATTGTGCTTTTTTATCAGTTTTTTTAATATAATTTTTAAACGGTTTGGAACTTATTTTTCATAGTAGGTGCATTCAGTAGGTGGCCCTCATAGGTACCTTCTGGTCCAATCAGAAACGAAATCCGACAAATAGTTTTTGAGTTATGCTTGACGAAAGGTTTTTATTAGGCTTTTTTTTTAGTAGGACATGGCGTTAATATCCATCGTAGCTGTAATGTGTTCGTGCAGTAATATTTCGCTGAGTATTAGCCTTCACTTCGCTCAGACAATTATTCCAATGCTATTTTTTTCAGTAAAATTGAAAGAAGAAATATTTGTTAAGAATATTAAATTCTTTTTTACTAGGACTTCCCTCAGAGGGATTAGTCTGAGCGATATTGCTGAGAACATAAATTTAATAATAACATGTGGAAGCAAAAAAATGAGATGTTATCTTTAATTGTCCATATACTGCGATAAATTGAAATGATGAAAATAAACGAATCGTAGAATTACAAAATCTTATATATAAATTCGTATACACTGTTTAAAAAAATGGGAAATCAAACCATTCAAGACATCCATGCATGGATATAAAATTGAAAGTACGCAATATATTAAAAGTAAAATAGAAAATGAAACACTAAATTATCTTATATCGGAATTTTAACTGTATAAAATGATGTCAAGAGCATAATCAGACGCTCCGCACCAATTTGAGTAACTTTAAATGACAAATATCTGATGTTTAAAAAGAATGGACTATACTTTATACGGTGTGTGCTCCCCCGGAATAGTTAATATTGTACAATATCTGTTTTCCACGTATGCAATGAGGTTGCCGATAACATGTAAGGAATTCTCTCCTCAAAATCTGATATAGTATCAAAGTACCGAATACATCAACAGTGGCATGCAAAGCTTCGTTAGAGTGTGTTTTAGATATGCTCGATCGTATTTAAATGAGGAGTGTTTGCTGGCCACTACATACGCTGTATTGTTTTGTTTTCAAACATATTCTGCACAAGTTGAGCTGTATTTAGCATGTATTAAATAAAAGAAATCGGCAATGATTACAACATAAAGTATGACACAAATTCTGAATATATCGTCTGCATAACTTTTGAGCTGTCAAAGTGTCATTTGAAGTAATTCATAAATCCATACATATTTATTAAGAAAATCATGCAAGCTAACATACGCGAATATGAACCCGATTATGGAATTTCACCAGAATAAGTTAATATATAAAAAATCTACTAATGATAATTGAGAATATGACCTTATGATAAAATGTCTAGAAAAATGAATCGGATAAAAAATTCATATCACATTTAAAACGGCACTTCCCTCTGTTAGTGGCCTTGGCGCGAGAGAGAAAAGCCTAGAGAAGGAACACTTTAACAAGTACTTTCAGGCAACCTACCCACTGTTTCATACAGGTCTTTATTCAATATTTACACAATTTATTTAATACTAGGTGGGTATCTATCAGTTTTGTTGCATTTAAATTGCATGTTTTGCGGAGGAAATGCAGCATTATGAAATATTTAAAGTTGCTGTACCTAATAATTCCAAATTAATGGTAATTGAGATCGCTTTCCGTTAATTTCATCTTTTTAAATGTTAAATTTTTTAGAAACCATTCATAGAGACAATTGTATATTTTAAAACTAACCCGAAGCAAAATTTGAAGATTTTGGGCTCAGCAGTAACACAGAAATAGAAAATTTTCGAAAGTTTTTTGTTTCTGCACTGTTTTATATAGCGACATTTTTAGAAATTGTTCTATTGCGAGAATTTACGTCATGATAAATACAGCCATGTCAATTTTCATGCTTATATTCCTAACAATTCCATGTACTTCGTTATTTAGATCATCTTTAGATCTTTTTCCGCTTTGTTTAGTCTTTCGATTTTTTAGAATTCGTTCTACAACGAGCATTTACATCTTATTAATTACTACCATGCCAAAGCTCTAGTTTCTAACCGCAACAGTATCCCAAAAACTTCAGTATTCCAAATAAATCATAGTTTAGAACCTTTCTAGAAATTTTTACTTTTATCCGTCAATTTGAACCTTTTAGAGAGCTTTCATTACGAGTATTTACATCTTAAAAGTAACTACCGCACCAAATTTAAAGTTTTTAACCCAATCAATATCGCAGAAATCGCAATTTTAGAACTTTTTTGCTCCTGCATTGATGTAGGTTCTTGCGCTGACATAAAATAGTCTTTTTTTCGGAGCAGAGATGGCCACCAACATTTTTTTAAGTTGGCTACGTAGTTTCAGAGATAACACCTCACAAACGTACAAGCATTAATAATATTATACACTTTATAATATTATAACGCTTTATAACATTAGCATTAGATGTACAGATACAAAAGTCATATATCTGTTACAAACTAAAGTGCCCGGCGTTGCCCAGAATTTGAAGGTTGTTTGTTCTGAAAAATCAATATCAAAATTTAATATACAACACAAAACAAACATTAAAAAAAGCAGTCGAAATGTTGTTTGTATGAATCGTATGAAAATGCTATATAAAAATGTATAGATGTATATAACAGACGCAAAAGAATACAGCTATAAATGAACTGTATTTCAATTTATAATTGGAGCAATAATGTTAAAATACGCCAATATTTCCCTAAACTGGTTTTTATCATGCTTCAATACATTTTTCATACTCATATGACGTTATACTATATCCACCACGTCCTTTATATTTCCAATATGAAGTAATATTTTCCTCTTTCACGTGGAAACCTTGAAATAGAAATGTTATGAAGTTACATTCACTTTATTTAAATTCGTCAAACTATTTATTCCATTTTCATTTTTCACGTGAATATCTTGCAATAGAAAATTTAAGACGTAATATTCACCTTTTTTTAAATTCGGCAAACTATTTATTTCATTTTCGTTTTTCACGTGGAAATCTTGCAGTAGAAAATTAATTGTAGTAAAATTTTTTTTGTGTTTTTTAATTGTTGTCAACTGCTATATCGAAAAATGTTTAAATTTGATAAGAAATTGCTGTTAAATTGGTGGTTTTTTATTAATTAAAAATTAACTATAAATTATTTCGATTCCGGATTACTTTAGTTGCTTCGGCCATGTTTTAATGCACATGCACGTATATTTTCACAACTTTGGCTTCCAAATTGTGGATTTTTAGAGAATTACAAACAGACAGATAGACAAGTTTTCATTTTTATATATCTCTCTATTCTAAAAAATGTAACTAACGCTGTCACTGCCGCCGCCGCCGCCGCCGCCGGTTTTGAATTTTTTGTGACCGGAGGTCTTTCTTCGTTAATATTAAGAAAACTATTGCATACAAAAATATGAAAATCGGTGGTATTATAGCGAAATGTTTAATCAACACGCTGATGCATACTGTTTTCAAATCGAAGAATTATTTTAAAAGATATTTAATGATAAATTTGGAAAAAATCGTTCCATTAAAAAAGTTTTATAGGAGCAAAAACTATTCATGGGAATTTAATCATTTTTAGATCATTTTATTCAATAGAAGTTCCCGGTGTGCAGATTCCATTAATTTTTTTAATTTGACTCATTTTTTGAGGTTTTATTTCTATGTTAAATTCAAATATTCAGCATTTCGACAGATATTTTTTACAAATTTTAGAAAATGGTATTAATTTAAACTGTTGTCATATGTATAAACAGCGCAAACAATAATGTTTGCTTCAAATAAAAAAATTATTTACCCGTTACTATTACAAACAGAAAAAACCTTCAAATTAGAATTAAAAAAGCAGGCACTTATTGGAAATTACGCTTTAAAAACTATATTTACATGTGAATTTTAAAAGAGAAAGGATATTGTAAAATAAATTCATTAACATCCGTTAGAAGTCTGAAATTGAAGAAATTACATCATATTACACTTATTATGCAAAATGAACAAAAAATAGTATTGAAAAACTGTTTAAATTTAAAAAATGCGCGAGACAAAATATTAGAGGATAAATATTAGATTTTTTAAAAATTTTATTATTTGTCGTTTGATGTGAGGTGTTCGGCTATAAGTACGCAAAATTTCATGTCTCCAACTTAATTAGGGGCTGAGTTAGAAAATTTGTTTAAAATACACAAGTTAGAGCTCAGAGGGTTAAATATTAGACCTTTTTTAAAATTTTATTATTTGTCGTTTGATGTGGGGTGTTCAGCTATAAGTATGCAAAATTTTATGTCTCCTTAAACTGGGGCTGAGTTAGAAAAATTGCTTAAATTACACAAGTTAGAGCCCAGAGGGTTAAATAATAGATCTTTTTCAAAATTTCATTATTTGTCGTTTGATGTGGGGTGTTCAGCTATAAGTATGCAAAATTTTATGTCTCCTTAAACTGGGGCTGAGTTAGAAAAATTGCTTAAATTACACAAGTTAGAGCCGAGAGGGTTAAATATTAGACTTTTTCAAAATTTTATTATTTGTCGTTTGATGTGAGGTGTTCAGCTATAAGTATGCAAAATGTCATGTCTCCAAATTAATTAGGGGCCGAGTTACAAAAATTGCTTAGAATACAGAAGTTAGAGACCAGAGGGTTAAACATGACTCTTTCAAAAATTTATGATTTATCGTGTTATCGCAAGTGTTCAGCTGTAAGTATGCAAACTTTCATGTCTCCAACTTAATTAAGGGCTGAGTTAGAAAAATTGCTTAAAATACACAAGTTAGACCCCAGAGGATTAAATATTAGACTTTTTCAAAATTTTATTATTTGTCGTTTGATGTGAGGTGTTCAGCTATAAGTATGCAAAATTTCATGTCTCCAACTTAATTAGGGGCTGAGTTAGAAATATTGCTTAAAATACACAAGTTAGAGCGCAGAGGGTTAAATATTAGACTTTTTAAAAATTTTATTATTTGTCGATTGATGTGGGGTGTTCAGCTATAAGTATGCAAAATTTCATGTCTCCTTAAATTGGGGCTAAGTTAGAAAAATTGTTTAAAATACACAAGTTAGAGCCCAGAGGGTTAAATAATAGATCTTTTTCAAAATTTTATTATTTGTTGTTTGATGTGAGGTGTTCAGAAATAAGTATGCAAAATTTCATGTCTCCAATTAATTAGGGGCTGAGTTAGAAAAGTTGCTTAAAATACACAAGTTGAGACCAGAGGGTTAAATATTAGACTTTTTCAAAATATTATTATTTGCCGTTTGATGTGTGGTATTCAGCTATAAGTATGCAAATTTTCAAGTCTCCGATATACATAGTTTCTGAGAACGGGCTCTGTGATAGACAGACAGACAGACAGACAGACAAAGGAGTGAGACAGGTAGGGTTTTGTTAGATGATCGAAACTCTAAAAACATGCTGCGGATGACTGTAACAACATCCGAAAATTACATTACCATCAGCGATTTACCAATCCCGAATTTAGCTTATATTCGTTTCATATATCCTTATTCTTTTGTGCGGCCCTGTAAAATATTTATCAATAATATATGCAGTAAAACCTCTGAATAGCGGACACGTCGAGAATGCAGAATTTTTCCTCTATTTGGAGGTGTCCGCTACTGAGAGTAAAACATGTACAGTTATTTAAGTGTTTGTAATCGAAAAAATGTCCACTAAATAGAGGTATCCGCTAATCGGGTGTGTCCGTTATGGAGGTTTTACCAGTAAAACCTCTGAATAGCGAACACCTCGGGAGAGCAGAATTTGTCCTCTATTTGGAGGTGTCCGCTACTGAGAGTAAAAAATGTACAGTTATTTAAGGGTTGGTAATCGAAAAAATGCCCGCTAAATAGAGGTGTCCACTAATCGGGTGTGTCCGTTATGGAGGTTTTACTGCATAATAATATCATCCTTTACAAGAAAATTGCATGCTGTATAAATAGACAGACAGACATCCAGAGAAAGATAACCTCCCGGAGCAATAAACACTCATGTCTTTTGTTTTAATCATCCACAATTGTATGTCATACAACAGGCCAGATTTTATACAACAGGCTAAAAACGGTCACCGTGGTACGGAGTACTATATTATTATTTGTTTGCCCACCAAAACTGGTTGCCACGGGTTGTTGCAAGGTTTGTGATCACGTGGTTGAAACTGATCTATTCAATATTACTGCGTGCGTATTTTTTTTATTTATTTGCTCCATGTGTTCAAGTCAGTTGTCTACGAAAACATCCACCGGTGAAAGTGACGCACACCAAATTTCTGTGACGTAAGCAGATAAATTGTGCTTTTTTATCAGTTTTTTTAATATAATTTATAAACGGTTTGGAACTTATTTTTCATAGTAGGTGCATTCAGTAGGTGGCCCTCACAGGTACCTTCTGGTGCAATCAGAAACGAAATCCGACAAATACTTTTTGAGTTAAGCTTGACGAAAGGTTTTTATTAGGCTTTTTTTTTTAGTAGGACATGGCGTTAATATCCATCGTAGCTGTAATGTGTCCGGACAGTAATATTTCGCTGAGTATTAGCCTTCGCTTCGCTCAGACAATTAAATCTATTAATCGTAATTTCGTTCTCGTACCATTTAAAGAAAGATAAATGCATTAATTAAACAAAACATTTCAATCCTGATAATTAAAAACGTATATAATTAACGAACTCTTTACGACATTTTGTAGGAGACAATACGGAATTTCATTTTCAGCTATGAACAAAAATGTGGGTAATTTCATGAGCTTTACAGATAATCTTGTTCCATTACTTTTCTACGTACATTTTTAAACTGAAACTATTTGGCAATTTTTTACTGTAACTTTTTTAGATCGATCTTTACTTTACCCTCTGGTTCCACCAGTTTTTTTATATCATTTCACACATTTTTCAGATCCTTTCAGGAACTTAATCAACCAACTTTAACTAACCAAACAACCGTCCCAACTAACCAACCAATGATCTCAATCAACCTGCCCAAAAAATTGCTCCAATCAAAAAGAAACAGAAACATTGGTTCAACAGTGTATTTCAAGAGCTCTGATGACCCCATATTTATTGCTCACCCCCATATTGGAATATTGACTTATATTTTACTCAGGACTAGCCGCCAGACTAGTCCTTAGATAAAGTTTTGTACACAGTGTGATCGCTTGAATTTTTCTGCTACGTAACTACGCTCTTCTAGTTTAAGGGATTATGCAGTATCCTAGATCAATTCCACAAACACATAAAAAGCTAAGGGTAAAATTTCTGTTTTGGGTCCTTAATGGGAATTTCAAATTAAAAATGAGTTTAAAAACGACTGAATGCAGAAAAATGATCAAAAGTGATTGAAAATATTATACAATACACCTGTAAATAATATCAGAAATATTGCTAAAATTGGATATTTATAAATAATATTTCATAGGTCAAACTAAAATACCGCGATAATGACTAACATATTTACATCTAACTGTGACCATTGATAAAAAATTCAGGAAAATTGGAAAGCAGGTGTCCTTTGTAAAGTATGCATTAATTAAGGAGTTAAATTACGTAAACGAGTCTATTGACAATTGGCGTATTTGGTACGGATAATTTATATAATTGAGCCTACAGACAATTGGCGCATGTTATCGGGCATCGTTTAGGGCATAATTAACTGAACCGTAAGCGCACGCACCTATTTTTGTAATGTTAACACACGCGTGGGGTAAATCTCACCTTATTTTGTTTCCAATTATATTTTTGGCTAAATGGGTTTTAAAAGCAAATCAAGTACTCTATATTGTAAAATGCACCAGTACCACTACTTTTTAGGGAAAAATCAAGCGTTTCATATTTATTTTTCAATTTTGTAACAGCTTCTGCAAAATGGTGTGTTTTTTCCTTAGAACATATGCAACGATTTCCTTTACCTCTTAAGACATGAATTATTTTATAAAATTTACATAAATAACATTTAATACACTTTCATCAAATATGCAGGTAGCTTTTATTTCACTCATTCAGAAAAATTATTTTAGTGTGTGTTATCCCGTAACGAATGAACACATCGAAATGGTAACGTTTGTACACGCACGGGATTATTTAATCCCAAAAGGCATATTTTCCCCCTTCTAGCCGACAAAGAAAAGACATTCCTGCATACAGCCTTTCTCGACCTTGAAAGGTACAAGGAAGGTCAGAAGTATCCTCGAGAAATTTATCATTTCTTTTTCGAAGAAAAAATGTGAGTGGGGTGAGATTTACCCAGGGCGGCGTGTGCTTACGCGTTAAAAAAATTGATAAATTGATTCTGTGTTTTAAAGCGAACTTGTTCCACAATTTAATTTACAGAGAATTGGCGTAATTTGGGACAAAGTTTTTGGAGACCTTTCGCTACTTTTGCGTTATACCAACTCAATACTAAAATGTATGCTATTGCGCCATTTATTTCAATCCTGAATGTGCAAAGATTTTTCGGTACTTTTCCACTATAGGGACCTTAGCGAAATAGAGAAAATAGCCTTGGCGGAAAAGGAAATTTTGCAACATATTCTCTAGCATCCTATTCACTTTTTCATTTCATATACATTTTTTTAAAAGGTAAATACAATTTATCTATATATATATAAGAAAGTCTAGATTTTGTATTAATCAACGCGCAGCCCAAACAACTAAGCCTAAAATTTTGAGAATTGGAGTAAAAATACTTCTTATGACATAGAGTGCCGCTAAGAAAGGATTTCCTAAAATTCCTCCCCCAAGGGGAGTAAAATAAAGAACTAACTTTTCAAAAATTTCTTAGAAATCTAATTTTATAGTTATTTTTCAACTGAAAACATATTTTAGTGTATTTTTGTTTGCTGAATTGAATGGTATTAACCAAATTCTTTTAAGTCCAGTAGTTCGCGAGATATTTTATATTTTCCTAATTTGGCGATGTCTTAGGCATCAAAACCTCAAAATATCTAACAATACAAGAGAATTCTTCCATATTCATTCATATTGTACATCAGTTGCTGTAACAACGGAAGAAATTCAAATTAAATCTTTTAGGTAGCTTTCATTACAAAAAGCTACCTATTGCAGCCATTCGGAGGAAAGCGATTTCAAAAAATTTTGGTATATTTTCATCGATCATGACCCCGAGGCCCCGAAAACACACTCCGTTTAAAATTGACACACACACACACACACATATATATATATATATATATATCTGACCTTTGTCACACTAACTCTCTTATTTATGAACCGGATTTGGATATAATTTGGTGTGTACATAGTACATACCAATGTCTCGACCGAGTTCGTTGGCCAGCATCATCCGCCATTTTGTTTCAAAATAGCGGCCATTTAAAATTTTTAAAAAAATTTAAAATTTGAAATGTGGTACCAAAAAATTGAAAATGGAAACATATTTTTTTACTTATGTATTTGGCCTTGATACAAAGATTTTGGAGCAGTTTTTGTTTCGTCTATATCTTAAAAAATGGCTGAGTTATAGCATTTTGAATTTCTAGCCTGGCTGACATTTTGAAACGAGCTGATTTTTGTCACGCGATTATGAACCGATTTGGATATAACTTGGTGTGTACATAGTAAATACCAATGTCTCGACCGAGTTCGTTGGCCAGCTTCATTCGCCATCTTGTTTCAAAAGGGTTGCCATTTAAAAAAAAAATAAATTTAAAATCTAAAATGAGGTATTAAAAAATTGGAAAATGAAAAAGATTTTTTATGTGTTTGGCCTTGATACAAAGATTCCGGATCAGTTTTTGTTTCTGAAAATTTCTTCTTTTGTTTATATCTTAAAAAATGGTTAAATTATAGCACTTTGAATTTCTAGCATGGCTAATATTTTGAAACGATCTTGTATTTGTTACGCGATAACACACGTATTCGCCTATTTCGATGTAAGAAGGCATGTGGATAGTATACATCAATATCTCGACCAAGTTCGCTGGCCAGCTTCATCAGCCATCTTGTTTCAAAATGGCGGCCATTAAATTAAAAAAAAAAAATTATATTTAAAGTGAGGTGCAAAAAAATTAGAAATTGAAAAAGGTTTCTTTCTTAAGTATTTGACCTTGATATAAGGATTCAGGAGCATTTTTTGTTTGTCTTTATCTTAAAAAATGGCTCAGATATAGCAATTTCAATATCTAATGGGGGTGACATTTTGAAAAATCTGATTTTTTGCCTGCGACAGCACTCATATATATCAATCGATTCCGATGTGAGTGAGCATGTGCACTGCAATTACTAAGGTCTCGGCCAATTTCACTGGTTAGCCTCATTCACCATGTTGTTTTAAAATGGCAGGCACTTTAAGAAATCGCCGAATTTGGCAGCCAAATATAAGTTACTTTAAATAAAAGCAGCTTGGATAAAGCTGATTAATTTCGCTAAATTCTCATTCATAATGATTTAGTATTGATAAAAATTAGTATTGAATCTCCTATATTCGGTTTCCACTAAATTGAGCTTCGTGTGTTTGAATAATATAAATTGGCTTTTTTAAAATAAGGAATATGAAAGCTACCTCTTCCTCCCGGCACTGGCCGGAAGGACTTTTTGTTAATTCTTTTGGTGAAAGAATTAAAACGGCTATATGAATTCGAAAAAAATACAAACGCCTTGAAAAAAAGAAAATCTATATTGATTTTATTTAACATACAAGGAAGCGATCCACTGAAATATCAACATTATAAAACAAAAGTATAAAAAAAAAATGAAAGCAATGTTTGTACGACTTAAACAAAATTTTTGTTCTTACGTCCGGGCCATGTCAGATACAAGACAATTACACTAATTACAGCAACACTTATTTTTTGTCCATTTGATAGTTTATTTGTTATGGTTTAAAATTTATTTTATTATTATAGTTTTTTGTTTAATTATAATTTATAGTACAGCAGACTCTCTTTAATCCAGCACACTCGGAACCAAAGCCTTGCCGAATTAGCAATTTTGCCGGATTATCGAACGTCAATGCATTTTTTATGTTCACCTGCATTATGAACCTGTGCAAATTGTATAAATATCTGACAAATACTGTTTTGTATTTCGCCATTCTAACAACTGTGAGAATAAAAAAAAAAAAAAAAAAAAAAAAAAAAAAAAAAAAAACAGAATACAAAATTAAATTCAGATTATTTAATACACTAGGGGGCTCTGCCCCCTACGAGCTACGCTCGTCAACCCCCGTTCAGACACCGCAGACTCTAACAGCACGCTAATTTGACCGCCTTTAAAAAGATTTCGGAAGATTGAATTATAATTTGAATCTGACAATTATAATCTGACGTAATTTTCACCAAACTTTTCTTTCTCTTTTTAATATTCACGTCAAAATACTTTTGTTAGAAATGAAATATTATGATCATCTTAAAATGTCAAGTAAATGTCTCGCGCAATTTTTAAATTAAAACTGTTTTGCAATATTATTTTTTGTTCATTTTACGTAATAAGTGTAATATGACGTAAATTATCCTATTTAGGACTTCTAACGCATGTTACTGAATTTATTATTTTACAATATTCTTTCTCATTTAAAATTCACGTGTAACTATAGTTTTTATGACGTAATTTTCAATAAGTTCCTGCTTTTTATATTTTTTGTTTATAATAGTCACGTGTAAAATAAATTTTTAATTTGAAGCAAACATTATTGGTTGCGCTTTTTATACAGTTGGCAACAGTTTAAATTAATACAATTTTCTAAAATCTCTCTATTCTAAAAAAAAGTAACTACCGCTGTCACCGCCGCCGCCGCCGCCGCCGCCGCCGCCGGTTTTGAATTTTTTGTGACCGTAGGTCTTTCTTCGTTAATATTAAGAAAAATAATGCATACAAAAATATGAAAATCGGTAGTATTATACAAAAATGTTTGATAAACACGCTGATGCAGACAGTTTTCAGATCGAAGAATTATTTTAAGAGATATTTAATGCTAAAGTTGGACAAAATCGTTCCACTAAAAAAGTTTTATAGGAGCAAAAACTGTTCATAGGAATTTAATCATTTTTAGATCATTTTATGCGTTAGAATTTGCCGGAGTGCAGATTGCATTAATTTTTTTATTTTGCTTAATTTTTTGAGGTTTTATTTCTATTTTAAATTCAGATTTTCAGCATTTCTAGAGATATTTTTAACAGATTTTAGAAAGTTGATATCAATTTAAACTGTTGCCAACTGTATGAACGGCGGAAACAATAATGTTTGCTTCAAAAAAAAAAAAAAATATATTTATACGCGTAAATAAATTAAAAATTTATTTACACGTGACTATTATAAACAGAAAAAAACATTTGGAATTAGAATTAAATAATTATGTACAAAAAGCAGGAACTTATTAAAAATTACGTCATAAAAACTATAATTACACGCGACTTTTAAGAGAGAAAGGAATTTGTAAAACAATAAATTTATTAACATGCGTTAGAAGTCTTAAATAGGAGAAATTACGTCATATTTACGTCACATTACAGTTATTACATAAAATGAACACAAAATAATATTGCAAAACGGTTTAAATTTAGAAATTGCGCTAGACATTTATTTGATATTTTAAGAGGATACTTTTCAACTATTTTGATAGGAAAGCGCAAATAATATTTCATTTCTAACACAAGTATTTTCATGTGAATATTAAAAAGAGAAAGAATAGTTTGGTCAAAATTACGTCAGATTAAAAACGATTAATTTAAAATGTCTCATTTAAAAGATCTTTCTTTTCACTTTGTTAAAAAATACGGCACAGATGTCATATTCGCCCCATATTGGCGCGATTTTTTTCTGACGCCAATGTCATACACGCAATGTATACTTAATCGGCGCCAAAGTGTCGTTATTTTGCTTGATATGGTAACCCGGATGTTGTTGTTTATGCTGTTGATGTTTTCGCCAAATCAGCGGCGGAAAAAAAACGCGCCAATATGGGGCGAATATGACATCTGTGCCAAAAATACCTGGAGACAAAGACTCTGTTTACTTAATTCCTTTTATATTAGCTTATTTTGAAATGTTGTTACACGTGTCTACGTCATCAAGTTATTTTTATTTCGATGTTTTATTTGTATTTTAATTAATGTTGTACTAATTTATTTGTTTTTTCGTTATTTAAAATAAAAATTATGTCAATTTGTATAATTTGGCGATTTATATAATTTGGCGAAATTGGTCGACGGGATAATCAAGTAGTACCGTAGCGGATTTGGCGTTAAATCAATCCCCAATCAAAGAGAAATGAATAGAAATCCGTTTATCGAGAGATCGCCACTGTTTTTTAAATTATAATTCAATCTTTCGAAATCTTTTTAAAGCCGATCAAATTAGCGTGCATTTAGAGTCTACGGTGTCTGGACGGGGGTTGGCGAGCGTAGCTCGTAGGGGGCCGAGCCCCCTAGTTTGTAAAAAATATCTCTCGAAATGCTGAAAATTTGAATTTAAAATAGAAATAAAACCTCGAAAAATTATTCAAATTAAAAAACTAACTGCAATCTGCACACCGGGAAATTCTGACGCATAAAATGATCTAAAAATGATTAAATTCCTATGTACAGTTTTTGCTCCTATAAAACTTTTTTAATGGAACGATTTTGTCCAACTTTGGCATTAAATATCTCTTAAAATAATTCTTCGATTTGAAAACTGTCTGCATCAGCGTGTTTATCAAACATTTTTCTATAATACTACCGATTTTCATATTTTTGTATGCAACAGTTTTTTTAATATTAACGAAGAAAGACCTCCGGTCACAAAAAATTCAAAACCGGCGGTGACAGCGGTAGTTACTTTTTTTTAGAATAGAGAGATACTTTATATGTACATTACATTGTACATGTAGTAAAACATTTAATATGATGATTACATTTTTAAAAATTCTCTGATAACATTGATTTTGATTTCTTCTTCAAAAAATCATTACAGATTATACACAGATTTATTAGTTTTTCCGAGTTGTAGTTTTCGCTCGATTCTGCAAATTTTATTAATGCATTTAATGCATCAGAAACCTGTTTCAATTTTCACGAGACTAGATTTTTCTGCCACGGCTCCTTCTTCATTCGATTCCACCTCCTGAATCTGGGCTTCTTGTGAGCTCAAAACAGTATATAATCAGTGGACCACTGGCAAGCTGCGTCGATTTCAATCCAGTCTATAACTTCCTCACGAGCTATATCTCTGAAAGGGTTGTTTGGCACGTCATCTACCAAATCTAGCACTATATTTTGGTCATCACTTTGAACATTTGAATCTTGATCATCATCTTTACCATTAGGCTACAATTTGAGTCACGATAAACACTGAGCAAACTAAACCAAGCACACAGTAGAGCGGCCTAGTGGTCAAGGTCAAGAGTCGTCTGCATCCTGAGTGAACTACTCGTAACCTAGTGATCCCAGTGAAGAGAGATCGTAAAAAAGAAAAAAAAAAAGAAAGAAAACGCGGGATAGCATGCCGTATTAAAGAATGTGCCGAACCATAGAATGACTAATGAAAGAGCTTCTACTGTTGTTTTATATTCTATATTTTATTTATTTATTTACTTTAAACAATTTGCTATTTTTAACGAGATTATGTATTTAAGAATGTTAAATTACTGTTTTGAACGTAATTGGCAAACAAGATTGGCAATTATCAACCATTTTTGGCGATCTATATCATGGTCCAGATAATACGTAAGTATCACTTTTTTCAAAGGAAAAAATTGGAATTGAAATAATACATCGCGATTTTTCATATGCTCCTGGATAAGAAGAAAAATTGGTACTTTTATGTTAGCCGTGTGTAAATCTCGCCATGAGCATTTTTAAAATTGCCAATAGCAGTAGTTACAATTCGCGTATGTAAATTAAAAAGAATTCTTTGTTTTAAGTTATAGCATTATTTCCTGCTATTGTTTTACTTTTCAGTTTTTTTTTTCAATGAAATTAGTGTAAGGCATGTATTTTAAATGAAATAGATGAAACGTTTATATTTTGGATGAAAATAATAAAATAAGAATAAGGCATGGAAACTATCTATGTTGATTTATTACTTGCGCCCGGCTAACATAAAAATATCATAAAAGCCATATATTCACCTTTCTTTGGGTAGTTGTTCGTGGGATTGCTGGTTAATCTTCCGTAATCGGACACTTCGCCAATCGGTGTATTAGTTACAATGTTGAAAGCATCGTTTACGTATGAAGCGAAAACTTCACGATGAATTATGTTACAGAAAATCGTATCATGATCATCTACTATATATTTAAAACGGAAATTTGCGTTTCATTCCGATTGTTTATAATATTTTGATAGGATATGCCACTATTAGTTAGGACCGTTTTTGGAACGGTTTTTGTGTATACACACAATGTTCTACGTTGCTAAGTTATAGAGATAAAGGAAAACGTTAAAAAATTAAGTGAACCTGATTATTAAAGGTTAGCCTTTTAAAAAAAATTTTATTGAACAGATTTTGATTCAAGTGGCACTGTTACATAACTTTTCAGGAATGGTTTTAGTATATAATATTTCATTATATGTTGCTTAGTTATAGAGCTATTGGAAAAGCTATACAGAAAAGTGAACGCAGTTATGAACGGTACATCTTACTGTAAGTATATAAAATGCAAATTTGTCTTTCCTTCCACCCGTTTATAATTTGAGTTTTGCTGGATGTATTTTGATGGGACTTACCTTGTTAGTTAGATAATATTTTGTGAATGGTTGGTACTTCTTGCATGATTGGTATTTCTTGCATGGATGGGTTCTGGGTTATTGTTTTTTTCAGAAGCACAAACTTGGCAACAAATCAGATAGCAGAAAATCACATTATAAGAGAATGTTCCAAAACTATGTGAACCCGATTGTGAAAGATTAACATACATTTAAATTTCTACTGAACGTATTTTGATTGGAGTTGCACAGTTATGTGCGAGGGATTGTTTCAATATTTAACATATCATTCTACATTTTTAGTTATGGAGCTATGAGGAAAGTTCTCAGTGGTGTAGTTGTAAAAAAGCGTAGTATAAAATCTATAGGCAGAGGGTATATACTAGAGAGTATATATGTTATAGCTATGGAGGGTGTGCAGAGTTTCTAAAAAAATACAGAAGGTCTACGGCATATAGCCTACGCTACATTCCTGAAAGTTCTAGAATCACGTTAACTTGATTACCAAAGATATATTTACATTATATATTTACATTTATGCTACTTCACATATAATATACAAAGAGCAATTTCGGTCCGACCACTTATAACTTGAGTTCTTTTGAATGGATTTTGAGAATACTTACATTGTTAGTTAGATAAATTTTCAAGAAAAGGTTTCGTATATAACGCATATCATTCTACGTTGCTTAGTTATAGAATTATGTGCGAAAGTTCTCTAATCAGTGAACCCTATTTTGAAAGATTAGCCTTTCTAAAAGGTTCTACTGAGTTCGATGGAATTAGCACTGGATGTTAGACAATTTTTCAGGAAATGTTTTAGTGTATAACACGTGGGAGATTCTCAAAAGGTGGGATCATTAAATGTTAACTATATGTAATTTTTAAATTTTTCAAATTTAAAGCCAATTTTTCTTAATACTATAGTATATGTCTACAAAATTATACACAAACATTAAAAGACAGCAATTATTCTGGAAAATTAATTATTAAAGCATTTAATTAGCAGTTCTGTAGGTTACAAATTTTGGACATTTCTGTCACGTAGGACATTGCTCACATGTAGGTTACACAGTTTTGACCTTTCCATAAATAAGTTGCGCTTAATACTTAAAAAATTCTTAAGACTAAGAATGTAGTAAATTTGTCCTATAATTGTATGTGTATACATATATATCTGTAATTAACTTTTTGTTATTCAATAATAATAATAATAAAATCAAGTGTTAAACTCTGATATTAAAATATTTACTACTTTTTTAGGAGTACTATCTTAATTTTATAGGAATCACACATTATGTAAAAAACATACCTTTACACAATATTAGAAGTATCCAACATATAATTTATTCTTTTTATTTTCTCAGAAAACAAGTTACACTGCCACTTTTTTAATGCACATATCTATAATTTCTTTATCAAAAAAAAAAAAAAAAAAAAAAAAGCCTCCTCTTGCTGTTACAGGGTGAGGTGGCGATGGCGATTTCAACAAAATATCTTCATATTTTAAATTTGTGCTGTCTTTTTTAGATGAATAACGAAACCTGTTAAAACCAATGTCTCCCTGAGGAGTAAACAAAATTATAGAAAATATTTGTTCACCATTATCAATGCTGATCTTTTCAATAATACCTGGCCATAAGTTTTCATCATAAATTACAAAGCACCAGTCACCAATGTCAATCTATTTTAAACTGTGAGGAGTCAATTATAGAAACAATCTTTTTTTTTTCACCAGCTTCACTGTTAATGCATTTTTGATTGTTTTTAGAGAGACTGCAAAAACAAGATCTATTTCTAATTTGAATAGTACCAAATTTGTTGTCGGTTGTAGGGAGGGAATCTTTTGAGTACCTTTAATAGTTTTCGCTGGCTGTCTTACTATACTTCGAGCACTGTTAATTTCTGTTTTTTTTTTTTTTTTTTTTTTTTAGCAAAATTACAGCACGTAGGTGTTTAAGCTCTTTATTTGCCTTGCATTTTGGTGGGGGTGCAAAGATGAAGAATGAAATTTTAAGGAGAGAGGATAATTAAACCTTGAATTAAAAAATGACCTCAACTACAATAATTTAACAAATATATATATATATATATACCGGTTGTCCCAAAAAGGACTGACTGATTTTAAAATTCAATAACTTCCAAACGGTGACAGATATTAAAAAAATTCTTGCAGGAGGTTTATGCATAAAGACAAAAGTTTTATTACAGTAATTTTCTATTTTAGTTCGAATTACAAACAATAGATGGCGCTGTAAGCAATAGTCTCTAAATACAGGCTCGATTTTTGGTCCTTTCTGTTGTTCCATGCAGAAAAAGGAGATGGAAATGTATTATCCGGGCCACGAAATACCAAAAATCGAGCCTGAATTTAGCCTCTATTGATCGCAGCGCCATCTATTGTTTATAATTCGAACTAAAATCGAAAATCACTGTAAAAAAACTTTTGACTTTATACATAACCCTCCTGCAAGAATTTTTTTAATATCTGTCACCGTTTGGAAGTTATTGAATTTTAAAATCAGTCAGTCCTTTTTGGGACACCCGGTATATATAACCATTAAATAAACATTACCGACCACCAACAAAAACTGTGATATTCTGAATGAAATGACATTAACAAATACAGTACCCCCAACACACATAACATGGATATCAAAAGTACTATCTTACGAGTATTAATATGGAAGAGAGAAAGAAAAATATGGATACCGATAAAAATAATTGAAAAGCTTATACATTGAATTACGTTATTAAGGGTACAGAATTCAAATATATAAGCAAAAATAGTCGTTTTCTGTGGAGAAAAAAAGCTATAAGCTGAAATATTTTCCCCCTGTACCCAAACAACAACATGACCAAAAGAATAGATGCGAGATGAAAAAAAATAATATTAAATGCCATGAAATGGAAAAATCAATGCAACCTTTAAATAATTAATTTATATCAATGAAATATAGTAATATTACACAGCCTACCTAAATTAACACCATTTTTATTTAATCCAAATACACACCAGCTCATGTTAACCATTACCGCTATAACTTTAAGGTTACTTTTGCAGTTAAGATAACACAGATATTAATACCTAATGATTGCAGTTAATCCATTTTGAAATACCTTGATAAATACAATTAATTAATATAAATAGAAAATCATTACAATATTAGTATTTAAAATACCTATTAACACTTTTAAAATTACTAAACTAAAGTAAAAAATACCCAAAACTATTAATTTACATTATATCCATTAACGAGCATAAGTGCCACCTAGTGTTTAAAGAAAGATGAAAGAATATTACACTATTAAAAGTCATTGACATAATACAAACTAATTTTTGGTGCTGCCATCTATTATGCTAAAATAAAAGTATTTTGACAAAAAGGAAAGTATTTTGATCTAATTACTTAAGCTATGTTTTCTTTTTACAATATCAAATAGTTAAAAGAGAATAAAAATATAGATAAAAGACATTCAAAAATTTCATTAATTGAATAAATGAATTAATGCTTTCTTCATTCCTATTCTCGCCATACTATTTTTAACATTCTTGATCCAATTATATAATTATTATTATTCATTTAACTGTCCATTTATATAATTATATTTAGTTGTAATGAAATGGATATTATATCCCTAGTAATTAAAAATTCCATGTACTTAAATAAAGGAATCATAGTAACCGTATTGAAGCTAATGCTTGCAAATTTTACCATATGCTTTACCCAACATATCCCAATAAATAAATAATACCATATTATATATTATTATTAACAAAAATATTAAATAAAGATAAATGTTAGATTAACTACAATTATTATTACTAAGATACTATGCATTATAAAGACATAAATAAACATATTTATAATGAAATTTAATATAACAGATGTAATAACAAATTATTAGAATATAAATAGCCTATAATGCATACAATATATTCTGCTACCAAACCCAATTAATCTATACGAAGAATTTAAATAATTTTATAACATTGATAATATTATATAGCAATATGCTAAAACATATAAAATAAATTATATACAATAATTATATATAAATATGACACTTAAAAAACACCAAGTATTACCATCAAACATAAAAAATAATTATATTAATAAAATGAACAGGAAATGAAAAAATTATATTTGTAGAAGTTAATCAGTATCTGCAGTTCCCAAATGCCTAAAGTTCCCAAATAAAGTGTGTGGTTTATTTTCATATTAGCCATAAAAAAGCTAAAAAATATGAATTTGGGACTACCAGACACAGAAAACCGAGTAATAATTTATGAACACTAATTAAGTTCAAAATGAAACAAGATTAAAAAGGATATAGGAATAATAAATAACAAATAACCAAATTTTAATATATACTGTCATAACAAGAGTTATATTAAATAAACGGATTATGCATATTATTCTCTATTAAGCTGGTATACTATTAGAAATTAATATCATATTGTCCTGAGTAGACTAAAAATGAATTACAAGTTAATCGTAAACTTTATTAAATATTAATGAAGATGAAAAAATTTTAAATGAATATATATATATATATAACTACACCATTATACATATAAAAGCATCGAATCAACATCCATTATGAAATGTGTATTAGCAACGTATATAAATCAAATGTCTCCCCCTTTTTTTCAATCAACCATTGCGTATTATCCAGACAACGCCACTCTCCTCCGTACTCTAACATCTACCCACCCATCCGTCCTATAATATCTTTTTATTATTATTTTATAATTTTTTATTTGTTTAAAATTATTTTCTTTTTTTATATATTTTTTTGTAATTTTGTTTACGCATGTGTTAATTTGTTTTTTAAGATAATTTAAAGTACTAATTGTATATATATGTAGTATTTTATCTGAAAATTACTAAAAGGTTCACTTGGCTTATAACTATAAATAAATGCATCTATTAGTTCGCCAATTTAATACGGCATTTATTATTCACTCGAACAAATATTATGCTTGGAAGATCACAACAGTTCATCCACATCAATAATATAATACATTTGTTTACATAAATACTGGAATTCACCTAGAATTCTTACTCAAATCTTTTATTTGATACACAACGAATCTTCAACCTTCATATTGAGATAAAAACTAACGAACTTCCAAAAAACATAAAACATCTCTTGAATTTTACTTATTTTCCATCAAAACCGTTGCCACACATTTTTAGCTTTTTTCAACGTTCCTCGTGTTGTACTTTTTATTTCCTGTATGATTGTGTATCGATTCAATAAACCCTTGAATTAGACGAGTTGCATTGTTGAGAATATTTACATTCCCACATTCGGTCATCCTGACAGTCCGGTGACCCAACGGAACGTGTTTTCAAATCATATCTTCTTTTAAATTTAGCTTCATATCCACCATAAACAGAATTATCAGTATGGTTTAATGACTGTTCATACTGCCTACGATTACTATTACTCCAGAAGTATACATCTCTTTTACACAGTTCAATCTCTCCCCTTTCAAAATTTTCCCGTATTCTTTGTTTCTGATCTCCGTATAAATATCTTCTATCGTCAAGAAATGTATGTTGTTTACAATATCTGGGACGTCTATTTACAAAATTGTCTCTCGGATAATATTTCCTATCTTCATTTTTGTCATTGCGATCACGCTTGTAATTTCCGCTAAATCTCTTTTTATTTACATTTACTCCTTCAGTATTATTTTGTTCCCTCGTGTTCTTTCGTTTATAATATTTTTCAAGATTCTTCATTTCATTTTTATTTTCATTCGCGCGTGCATATAAATTGCGTTTTTCTTTTAGGTCGCTCATTCGTACTATTCGTGATACCTCATTTCTTTCAATCAAATTTTTGTTAATTGAATTTAATTCTTTCTCACGAGATCTTTCCGTTTTTCTCATTATAGCTTTTCTATTCATTTCATTGGCCGCATATTTTAAATTTTTATCGGTATTCCTTACCGCCCTAATATATCTACAATACATAATGGTCTTGCCTTTGGCGTTTTCTTCCTTGGCGAGATTTTTTATTTTGACACCTTCTTCTGCGACTGTTAAAATGCATCCTGATATTGCACTTACACCTAACAATATGTCACATTCTAGACCTGATATTACATGAAAATTATCTGTCAGTTTCACGCCGTCTACTTGTATTTCATGCTCAAAGTATCCTATTGGCTGTGTTTCTTCTCCGCCAAATCCAGTCAATATATGCAAATTTTCTTGGCATAATTCTGGTGCGCCTATTTCGGTGTAATATTCTTCATTTATTAAACTCGCATCGCTTGCTGTGTCGATGATAATTTTCGTGGGTTTCTCATTTATTGGAATTACACGTATCCTTTTTGTCGATTTGGCGTTATTTTCCGCTTTTGATAAGCTCATTATGTTTCTTTTTTGTGCGCCATTATCGTTTGCTTTCCTAATCGGGTTACCATAATATTCTTGTGTGCTCATTTGATCCCTATTTGTACATTTGGTGGCGATATGACCAGGCAAACCACAAAGATGGCAGATAATTCTCGAATTAATAGCTCTTTCGCCTCGTCCTATATTATTTTGATGAGAATTTTGATTCCACTGGCTATCTATTTCCTCCCTGTACACGCTATTTTGTGCCTTAAACAATTTGGCGGTTTTAAATCCTCTACACGCCGTATCAAAATCATCTAGTTTTCCCACTAATACATCTACTTCTTTTATCTTTGGAAATTCCTCAATAAAACGTTCTCTGGTTTCTGGTGGTATTTTTCGCTTAATTTGATCAGTTACTAATAAGTCCGTTAATCCCTCAAAAGTTTTTACGTTCATTACACGTACCCATTCATTAAAGTACGTTTTTAACTGAAAACCAAAATCGCGCCAATTATCTGTTGGCTTCTTTTTATGAGTCATGAACCTCTGTCTAAATTCTTCCGGCGACATTTTGAATCTTTTCAACAATAAATTTTTTATATATTCGTAATTATTTACATCCAGTTCCTTTTCTCTTGTAATTATGCTAGCTATTTCTAACGGTAATAAACTTAATAGATATGAAACCCATTCATCCTTGTCTATTTTCATCTGAGATACTTGTCTTTCGTATAATGTTAAAAACATACAAATATCACCATTTTCACTGTCAAAACGATTAAGTAACTTTAATAAATCAAAATTTTTACCTGTTCCCGTTCTTGGAGCTAGTATTTCTGCATCCTTCTGAGAGTCTATCTCGGCTTTCATTGTCAATTTCTTTAGCTCGAATTCCCTCATTTTTTCTCTGTCCTATATTTCTAACATCAATTTCTTCTCCTCTATCTCTATCTGTCGTCTTCTCTCTTCTGCTTCAAGTTCTAATTTTCTTTCTTCCAACGCTATTCTCTTCTCCTCTTTCTCCTTCTCTGCTTCTATTTTTCTTTGCTCTTTCTCCGTCTCTACTTGCGCTTCAAGTTCTAACTTTCTTTTCTCTTTGCTAGCTGATGATATTACTTCAAGACGGTCTTTTATAAAGTCTTCATCAAAACTTTCCCAAGTTTTTATTGATTCAATTAATGACAGAATGGTTATTTTCTCTGGCGTGTTTATTCCGCATTCCTCGCATAGTTCAATCAAATCGCTTCGTCGCGCTTTATTCAAAATCGACATAATGATGTGCTTTTCCGTAATCGTTTCAATTTTTTATTCAAATCCCGGCACCGAGCCCCCAAAATTTGTAATATTTTATCTGAAAATTACTAAAAGGTTCACTTGGCTTATAACTATAAATAAATGCCTCTATTAGTTCGTCAATTTAATACGGCATTTATTATTCACTCGAACAAATATTATGCTTGGAAGATCACAACAGTTCATCCACATCAATAATATAATACATTTGTTTACATAAATACTGGAATTCACTTAGAATTCTTACTCAAATCTTTTATTTGATACACAACGAATCTTCAACCTTCATATTGAGATAAAAACTAACGAACTTCCAAAAAACATAAAACATCTCTTGAATTTTACTTATTTTCCATCAAAACCGTTGCCACACATTTTTAGCTTTTTTCAACGCTCCTCGTGTTGTACTTTTTATTTCCTGTATGATTACGTATCGATTCAATAAACGCTTGAATTAGACGAGTTGCATTGTTGAGAATATTTACATTCCCACATTATTTATTTATGTATTCAGAAAATTAAAATTATTAGTGTTTAGATCGTTCCACGATTTGGACATGGTTATTAAATAATCTTTTTAGGTACATTTGCTGCAAAGCAAACTTTGCGAAATACATAACAACGCGTAAGATCATTGAAAAATTACTTTTGAAATAAATAAAAGAAATTTTATTATTAATCTTAAATCTTACTTTTAAATAACCATGTCCAAAATTTCGTAACAATCGCAGCGGCCGCCATTTTGTGTCGATCGTTACACACATTAGTTGAGCATGCTTCAAGTTAAGTTAAATTATTACACGTACTAAATATACTTTATTTATACAAAATGCGGTAATTATTTGATTAACACATTATAAATAAATATCTTTTTATACGTTTCAGGACACGAATCATCTTTAAGAATAAATTTACCGAAAAAAATAGGTGTTTCGATCGCTACGCGATTTTGACATTCTAGTTTCTTATTAGAGAAAAGTGCATTTATTGCAAAAAAATCTTACAGAAACATATACAAATACGTTAAAATTTTTTTAATGATTTTAAAGTTATATAAAAGAGTTTAAAGTACTTACTTGATGTATTTTTCGTGGAAATGATAGCTTTGTTAAGATCGTTACTTTTGGACATAACAAAATACTGAAAAATTCTTTCTAGAAAAGTCCTTCTATCTTTAAAAAGCAATAAATCAGACTGCCATCTCTTAACGAAATTATCAAAAAATTATCCGTTTCCTTTATTCATTCGTTGTTTACCATTAGAACCACCTGGAAACAAGTTAAAACCCCTTTTCTTGGTGGTACATTGGAACAGTTAACGTTATGAATGTCCAAAATTGGCCTCTTTAGCAAAAAATAATAAAATTTTAAGATATTTATACAAAGCTCTTACAAGTAATGTCATTTTATGTCTCTGGGCAGAATTAAAAACTCGGTGTAAAAAAAAATTAAAGTCAATGATAATTAGATTTATTTATTGAAGAGCTTAAAGTTATGATGTGTGTCCAGTGCCCACCTTTCGAAAACTGCCCACATATTGTTCTACATTGTTTTGCTATAGAATTATAGGTGAATGTTCTGTAATCTGATTATGCAAAATTAGTCTTACTAGAAGTTCCACTGAACGGATTTTGATGAGATTTGCATTTTTAAATTTTCAGGGATGATTTTAATATGCTACCTATTGTTCTTCCGTTCTTTTCCATATTCAGTTATAAATAATCAACTAAATGATTTGATTCTTCACAGTCGAAATTTTGTCTGAGATATTAGAAGATATAAACCGTAATGGCGTTCATATTATTTACAGCAATGCGGATGGTCATTGAAGATAAATGTATATATTGCTATAAAACACAAGATCAAATACACCGATGTATTTCGTTTGATTAAAGTTTCCTCTGGAGAAATCGACCAGCGTAGCGGGCGAAGGCCGCTAGTTTAACATAAAAATGCCATTTATCTAATTTTATATAGAAACAGAAGAAATATGTACATAAAAACATTAATAACAAACATATATTTAAAAATATATAACTAAACAAAAAGTCCATGATATTTGTTTTCATAACTGTTTATATCATTTGGCAATAAACCGAAAGTTCTGACGCCCGAATTGCGTCAAGCTTTTTAAAAAAAGGCAAGGCTACTATAGTTGAAAAGTGCCAATTTTTTTTTTTTTTTTTACAAACTACGCCAAACATTGTGACTTGCTATTCATTAAACGCGAATCTCTTTTGGCTTTACTTATTATTTAATCAGAACTATACAAAAAAGAAAAAAAAATATTTTTTTTTATTGAAAATATTTTTTATTATTAAGAAAAATAAAGTTTTAACTTCATTTTTCTTTGATTCAAAAATGGCAATGTTTAGCGCTGCGCTAAGAGACCCTTACAATTTCATGTATGTAGTTTAAAATGCGATTTTGAAAAAAAAAATATTTTTTTTTTGTATAATATTTATTTGCGCTTTTATTTTTGGTATATTTGTATTGATTTCATAAAACAGTTCTCGAAACTCTGTAGTTTTGAAAATTTATATTCTTTAATTGATTACTTTCGCACCAACAATATTACTTTTTTTTAAACTCGCAAAATTGAATTTCATTTGCCGTTATAATGACGAAATTATAGTAAAGCGTTTCAGCTTTTAAAATTAAAATACATGCTTTCTTTGGCGCGTGGCAATAGGAGTGTGCGATTTCCTTGACAGTACGCAGTAAAATGAAATAAATACAACCAAATGTACTAGCATTTACCGAAAATTTCTTTCGTATGACTTAAAAATAAATCTTTCACTTTATGGATGATAATAATAAGAACTAATTTTAGAATATCAGGAGTCTCTCTGCAGAATAAAACAACATTACAAAGTTATGTCAGTTAAACAGAAATTGACGTCATACCTAGTAAACGATTTTTTTATTATATTTTCCTAGATTGTTTTCTTGAAATTGAAACTTCTGTATTAAAATAGATTTTTTAACGTTAAAAACATGATACTAAATGAAGATACTACGTCAATTTAACACGGGTTTAGTTAAAAGTTTTACATATATTTAATGAAAAATGTGCATTTAGGTAGATTTCGTAAGAAATACTACCTATTGCAGTCGTTACCATGGTGCGACTTTTAAAAAATTCCTTCATAACTTTTCATTATACGACCTCAGGAACCCAAAACCACCCCCACCTAAAAAGTTTATATATATATGTATATGTATGTATGTATGTACTAAATTTTGTCCGCACGATAAAAGTCGCAATTATGCACGGATCGTCTTCAAACTCCCTAACAACTTTGAGATGGCTAATATCTCGGCGGGGATTGAAAATGAGCAAAATCGGCCCAAGGGGATGGAAATGGGGAGGTTTCAAAATTTTGAATACCGTCTTAACATGATTCTGATAAAACCAGCTCTTTCACAACAATGACAGAAAAAAATAAATATTAGGTAGATTTCGTAAGAAATACTACCTATTGCAGTCGTTACCATGGTGCGACTTTTGAAAAATTCCTTCATAACTTTTCATTATAGGACCCAAGGAACCCAAAACCACCCCCACCTAAAAAGTTTATATATATATATATATGTATGTATGTATGTACTAAATTTTGTCCGCACGATAAAAGTCGCAATTATGCACGGATCGTCTTCAAACTCGCCAACAACTTTAAGATGGCGAATATCTCGGCGGGGATTGAAAATGGGCGAAATCGGCCCAAGGGAATGGAAATGGGGAGGGTTCAAATTTTTTAATACCGTCTTAACACGATTCTGATAAAACCAGCTCTTACACAATAATGACAGGAAAAAATAAATATTTTTCGTTATAGCAGTTGCCAACAATTAAAAAAAAGCAATAAAATTTTCATCACAACAATTGCTTTTCTATTGCAAGGTTTCACGTGAAAAATTAAATTAAATAAATAGTTTGAATAATTGAAACAAATTGAATATTACGTCATAGGTTTTCCAGAGCAAGATTTCCGCATGAAAACTCAAAATGAAATAAATAGTTTGACGAATTAGAAAAAAATATTTAATCATATTGGAAATATAACGGACCTCAGCAGGCGAATATGTAACGTCATGTGAGTTTGAAGAAACGTATTAAAACATGATGAAAACCCGACAATGGAAATATATTAACTTATTTTAACACTTTGAGGTTCTCTGAATTTGCTTTAGCTATTTTTTAAATCTATTCTATATGCATGCGTGTATGTATTCGCGTATACTAGAATTTTCACAAAACGTTTAGCTCTCTAGAGCGCATTCTTAGTGAAAGAACTGGGTTTGTTGGTGAATTTAGTACTTAACTTCGAAATCTACCTCCGCCTGTAGGCCCGAGCCGGCAGGGATTTTTTTTCGTTATAGCAGTTGCCAACAATTAAAAAAAAAGCAATAAAATTCTCACCACAACAATTGATTTTCTATTGCAAAATTTTCACGTGAAAATTAATTAAATAAACAGTTTGACGAATTGAAAACAAATTGAATATTACGTCATAAGTTTTCTAGAGCAAGATTTCCGCCTGAAAACTCAAAATGAAATAAATAGTTTGACAAATTTAAAAAAAAAAATCAAAATATTGCGTCACATTAGAAATATAATGGACACCAGCAGGTGAATATGTTACGTCATGTGAGTTTGAAGAAACGTATTAAAACATGATAAAAACCAGACTATGGAATTATTAACATATTTTAACACCTTGAGGTTCTCTGAATTCGCTTTAGCCATTTTTAAACCTATTCCATTTACATCCGTGTGTGTATTCCTGTATATTAGAACTTTCACAAAATGTTTAGCTCCCTAGAGCTCATTCTTGGTGAAGGAACTGTGTTTATCTCTAATCTTGATTTAAGTTTTGTTGGTGAATTTAGTATTTAACTTCGAAATCTACCTCCGCCTGTAGGCCCGAGCCGGCAGGGATTTTTTCTGTTTAGAATGACGTCGAATTAAAATATAAAAATATATCAGGAGAATCTGATTTTTTATTGACTTATAAAAACAAAGTCCGCGTATTATCCTTTTATTTTTTAACATATTGTACTATTTTTTAGGATGTGGTAACGCAAAAGAAACGATTGAATTCGAAAATTAAAAAAGGAGATACAGTCGTCTCTCTGTTTAACGTCGTTCTACTTAACGACGATCTCTACTTAAGGACGATTTTTTGCGGTCCCGGCTCCTTTAAGTAAGAAAATCTCTATTTAAAAACGAAATTGTTTCTATTTAACGACGATTTTCACATATTTTCCAGGTATATTTCGTATATTCCAGGACTTACAAATGTGTCAATTCATTTTTTACCGCTAATTATACAAGTAAGTTGCAGCTATTAGACCTGGGAATCATTTGTAGTGTAAAAGCATATTACCGGAAATCCTTAATTAGGAAATTATTAAATAATTTTGCTGACAAAAATGAAATTAAAAAAATTACAATTTTGGGATTCATGCACATGATTACATCAGCCTCAAAAGAAGTTTCTCCTTGCACAATTGAAAACTGCTTTTGGACATCTGGTATTGCCATTCAAGAACAAATGGATATAACACATGCACAACTCGACACAGAAGATTTCACCACCGAAGAATGGAAAAGTCTCGTTGGTGAGGAAGATGTTTCAGTAAAAGATTCTATCGATTGTGACGAAGACTTTTTACGACCAACTTCAGAAATTTAGAGCAAATTTATGAAGACATCGCAAATGAAAATTCAATTTCAGATGCAGATGATGGTGATGATACTGATGATACAGAAAGCGAGACACCACCTCCTTCTTACTCAGTTGCAAATTCTAACCTGGATATTTTTCGCCAGTATATTGTTCCATTAAATATGGAAGATGACTCATCCAACCTCCTTGAAAAGCTTGAAGCAAGGGTACTAAAAACCAGACCATCATTTAAACAATCTACACTTTTTGATTTTTTAAAAACTTAATTTGTTTAATTAAATGTATTTTAAATATTTTTATTGTACTGTAAGTAACATTGTATGCAGTATAATTGATAAAATTTGTATTTGTGCAATAGAAATATGAATTATTATATCCGTTATCCGTATCAATAAAATAATAAGAAAGAAAGAAAACATAGAATAAATTTAAATAAATAAATATATAAATAAAACAGTTCTAAACATCCCAATACATTGAGAAAAGTATTGACAGTCTTAAACCTGTAAAGTGTGAAGGGAAATGTTTTTCAAATATTATTTTTCCACAAATTCTTTTTAAGGACGATCTCTATTTAAGGACGATTTTTCGAGGTTCCTTGAAAGTCGTTAAACAGAAAGCCAACTGTACTTCTATATTGTTAAATTATGGAAGGTATAGCGCTATGTAAATTTTAAATGGATGCGATTCCTATAATATTGGATATTTTTTGACCCGACTTTCGAAAGGCACATTGCTAAATTAACAGTATTCGAACAAGCTATTACTCATCACTGAATATTTACTGGTTTAGATTGTAATTGAATTGTTTTCTTTCCATCATGTTTCAAAACGCTAAAGATGCGGCTGAGCTCTACTATACAGCACTACCGTGCTGTATGATAACAAAGTATATGTATAATTTGTATATGTATTTATTCCATCCTGTAAAACTTTACAAATATCTATTATAACAAAAAAATTTTAATAATATATATATTTTTTAAATGACAAAATACTTTCACACTTTTAAAGCAAAAAGAAATGTGGAATTAAATTCCCATTGTCAAACTACGATTTACAAACGTGTCTCCAATATACTTCGAGTTCCAGAGACTTAATTTCGATACTGGCAAAAGGAAAATGATTTTACTTTAACGCAATCATATCAAACTTCTAAGTTTTATGAACGAAACTGCAACTTAAAAATAAAGTGATTTTTTAAAAGATTCATACTTTCACATACATTCATATTTTCTGATACGAGGCACCTTTAAGAATTGATTCTCGTCAAAAATTGTTTGATTCAGACAATCTAGTTAATTTTTTAGTTGTTAAGAATGAAAATAATTATTTCCGGCTAATCATTATGTACTTTTCTATGTTGATAATTTTGCTGTGCATATTGACATTTGCTATCCATTTGCTTTTCAAAATTTTTAAATTTTTAAATTTAAAATTAAATTTTTATGTTAACCGTGGTCATACTATAAACCATAAAGTATTGATAACAATTTCTTTTAATAACAAGAATTAATATCATAAACGAAGACCATTTTATTTCAACATCAAAGCGTATGTGTATAATATAAACAATAAACTGATCGGATGTGCCAATCACAAAACTTTCATCAGTCTTATATATGTTAATATTTTAAAATTTGCTAGTACAGTGCCAAAATTAAATTGCAATCTATGCCCATCATGCTGATTCTAAAGATATGAAATTCCGTGCATTAGTTCTTGAGATATGACAATCACTAAAATCGTGTAAATCGTGCAAAAGACAGCATGGCAGCACCAACCGTTGGTGGTTTACACCAAAACCTAATCAGCAAGAACGTCTTACGGAGTCTGAAGTTTGATGAAAATACGTGTATTAGTTTTTGAAATAGAACTCTTAAAAAATCCTGAAAAATCCAGCATAGCAGCGCCACCTATCGAGCGATTGACTTGAAAACCTAATCAGCAACAACTTGTGTCAACGTCTAACTGAATTTGAAATTAGATAAAAATTCGTGCATTAGTTCTTGAGATAGAGCTATTCGGGAAATTGTGAAAAATGCAGCATAGCCGTGCCACTTTTTGGGCGAGTCGCAGCGAAACATGATCATCCTCAATATTTATCAAGATATACGTGAATCTGAAGTTTAATGAAAATTTGTGCATTAGTTCTTGAGATAAAAATATTGCAAAAATCGTAAAAAATGCAGCATAGCAGCGCTACCTGTTGAGCGATTTACACAAAAACGTAATCAGCATCAATTCATATCAAGGACTAACTGAACCTGAAGTTTTATGAAAATTCGTGCATTAGTTCTTGAGATAAAGCTATTGCGGAAATCGTGAAAAATGCGTCATAGCACCGCCACCTGCTGGGGGATATAAACCAAAAACTAATCAGTACCAGTTTTTATCAACGTCTGACCGAATCTACATATTCACCTGCTGGCCGTCCATTATATTTCCAATATGTCGTAATGTGCAATTTCTTTTAAATTCGTCAAACTATTTATTTCATTCTCATTTTTCACGCAGAAATCTTGCTATAGAAAAGTTACGACGTAATAATCACTTAATTAAAAATTAAAAATTGGACAATTGCACAATAATTATGCTTAAAATTATGTATTCAAATCAAATACAACATGTTAAATGGTACACACAACAAAAGAGTGGTTTCACAAGCACATCTGACATTAGCGCACTCTCTGGTCAAGTATTCTCCAGGACTCTTGAAATTTTAGACTTCTATATAACATCATTTTATCCTGATGACGATCGCAGAAGCGATATGAAACGTAAAAGATTTTAATTATATTTTAAATGTGTTTGTGAAGTCACTGTTTTGCTGTGTGTACCATTTAGCATGTGGTATTTGATTTGAATACATAATTTTAAGTAATATTCACTTTTTATTAAATTCGTCAAACTATTTATTTCATTTTCATTTTTCACGTGGAAATCTTGCAATAGAAAAATATTTGTTGTGGTAAAAAATTTATTGTGTTTTTTTAATTGTTGGCCACTGCTGTAACGAAAAATGTTTAAATTTCCCAGTCATTTTTCTGTAAGAGCTGGTTTTATCAGAATCATGTTAGGGCGGTATTCAACATTTTTAACCCTCCCCATTTCCACACATTTGGGCCGATTTTGCTCATTTGAAATCCCCGCCGAGATACATTAGTCATCTCATTGTTTTCGGTCAGTTCGAAGACGATCCGTGTATAATTGTGACTTTTATCGCGCACACAAAATTTAGTACATACTTACATATACATTACAAGGGTGGTTCAATAATTATTGTGCCGAGTTTGTATAAAATATTTATACTGCTATGGTTGATGTGGGATATTTAAGCCTAAATTCTTAGATGCCTATATGCTCAATTTCAGAACTGTAGCTGCTATATTAACATATTTTTTCGTTTTTGGTGTGAGATGTCGCACCTAGCTTGAAAGGGGTGACAGTGATTGAGACGTGGCTACTGTCGTTTGGACTCGGGATCATATTGCTATAGCCGCGTCTCATCCACTGTCACAAATCTATCACAGAACTGCTTCAGATCCCATAAGCTCCAAACCAGCATTTCCCCCCTACCCACCCTTTTAAGCTAGGTGCCCCCTCACACACCTAAATCGAAAAACTAGAAAACAGGAATTCTGCTTTTTCAGAATTTAATGTTGCCCCAAAAAAAAAAAAAAAAAAAAAAAAAAAAATGTGTATATATAAATAGTACAAAACATATTTCAATTTTAAGACTTAAAACACAAACTTTTTTTAAAATGTAAAATGACGTCATTCGCATCCGCTTAAGAATTCCACAGTTACGATCCACTCTTATACGTCTACAATAAAGTTGGCATAGGATGTCACTATCATAAAATAATACACAAATGCAGAAAAAAGATGCCGTCATTAAAGAAACTCGACAAAAAACGGCTATCTAATGATTCATAGGCCTTCATTTGTTTGTAACATTAATATAGATAACTTAAAAGTAAATATAGTTTATAATAACTCCATGTTTTAACAGGAATTATTAGTTTATATTTTTTCAAAATAGCAAGTATTTTAATTACATTTTCTTTCGGTTGTTATGAGAAAATGGCAACAAAAAGATATAATTGCTATTTTTTAGCTATTTTCCCTTTACTTTCTACATAAATGGAGTACTTGAGTTGCTGAAATTAAACAAATGGTGCTAAAAACTACAAAAAAATTTAATATTTCAAAAATCAATGGAGATACAGTTTTCAAACAAATTGCATTTAAAAGTACTTTTTTTTTCCTATACGACGATATAAAAATTGAAAATGTGCTTTGCTTAGAAATTTTAAAAATGCTATAGAGTATTTAATTGTACAATGATACATCTGCTTTGTTAATTGCTGCTTTCTGTAAGGTTAAAGTTATTTTTTGGACACAAAATAAGCTGGTAGAAAGAAATAGCATACAGTAGCGGGGGCTAATAAATATGTTAATATGGCAGCTACGGTTCTGAAATTGAGCATATAGGCATCTAAGAGATTAGGCTTCAATATTCCACATCAACCATCGCAGTACGAATATTTTATACACACTCGGGACAATAATTATTGAACCAACCTCGTACACATATATATATATAAACTTTTTAGGTGTGTGTGTGTGGGGGGGGGGGGGGGTCTGGGGTCATCTAATATGAAGGAATTTTTCGAAAGTCGCACCATGGTAACGATTCCAATAGGTAGTATTTTTTATGAAATCTACCTGAAATGACACCACAAATACTGCAAACTAGATTAACAAAACTGTGAAAATTATTAGATTTTTAACCCTTAGCGGTCGTATGCCTACTCTCAGCCATCAAAGCTTTTTTACCGTTCCAGTCGTATGTGTGCTCTCAGCCACCACAGCAAATAACCATACTGATCTTATATTATATCAAGTCGACAAGCTTCAGAGATACGTAGAATTCGAAATAATGTTAGATGTAAATTTCCAACTGGGCGAAAAATGTCCGGACCAGGATTCGAACCCGGGACCCCCTGGCTGAAGCCGCCAGTGCTCTGCCATCTGAGCTATCCCGGACGATTCTGGTCGAACTTTTTCACCCAGCTAACCTTGATGACTACAGCATCTGGTCTGAAACCTGGTTCAGCTCAACAGAATAAATCACAGGTAATGGAACTCCAGAAATCGCTGGATACGAAATTACACTAGATCAATATTAACACAATTATTCTAATTGGTAAACAAATCATATTAGATGTAAATTTCCAACTGGGCGAAAAATGTCCGGACCAGGATTCGAACCCGGGACCCCCTGGCTGAAGCCGCCAGTGCTCTGCCATCTGAGCTATCCCGGACGATTCTGGTCGAACTTTTTCACCCAGCTAACCTTGATGATTACAGCATCTGGTCTGAAACCTGGTTCAGCTCAACAGAATAAATCACAGGTAATGGAACTCCAGAAATCGCTGGATACGAAATTACACTAGATCAATATTAACACAATTATTCTAATTGGTAAACAAATCATATTAGATGTAAATTTCCAACTGGGCGAAAATAATGTTTTACAAATTGTGTGTAAGTGTAATACGGCATTTTCGCTTCTTTATTTTTTAAATTATACTCTAAAATGGCAAAAAGAAAGTTTTAAAAAATCCTCTTTAATAAAAAGTTATGCGTCGCTGACGACTGGCTTTTTCGCTAATCGTTGCCACAGATTAATCTCGGAAAATGAAACATTTGAAGTTACTGAAAAAATTAATAGCTCTAAAAGTAATTGTTAGAAAATTGTTAGACAAACTGCGTTAGAAAGGTAAAAAATTGTATTTTTCTTGATATAAATTTTGAATCTAATGATTATGCCGTTTTTCAAATACTGAATTACAAAAATTACCAAATTTCACAATGAAGTACCATAGCGAAAATTTCACGCGTAAAAAGATAGTGATAACGGCAATATGTCCTGACGTGTATAATGGCTATAATAGCACGAGTCACAAATTATAGTAGCCTTATTATTATGTTAAAATATAAAAGTGAATTATGTTGTCACCACGGTGACCGTTTTTAGCCTGTCTTAAGAAATCTGGCCTGTTGTATGACTTACAACATGCTAAATCCGGCTAAAAACTCAGGCTAAAAGCTAGTTGTCAGTCTATTGACTGGAAATTAACAAATTTGTTTAATACTCGTATAACGAAATTTAGAAACGATTGTGGATGATTAAAAAGAAAGACATGAGTGTTTATTTCTCCGGGAGGTTATCTTTCTCTGGATGTCTCTCTGTCTATCCTACAGCATGCAATTTTCTTGTAAAAGATGATATTATTATATATTTTTTTGGCTTATGAACTCATAACCCGACCCGAACCCGAAAAATAAATTACAACAGACCGTATCCCGATCCAAGCAAGACAAAATAATTTCAGTCTATACGCAATCCGACCCGAACTCAAAAATTCCATTTGAAAAAAAAAACCGGAATCTGAACCAAACCAAATCTGAACCCGACAAAGATATCCCAATGAACCATAGCCGATCCGAGCAAGCCAAAATTATTTCTGAGGTCATGCAACCCGACACGAACCTAAAAATTCTATTTGAAAAAAAAACGGAATCTGAACCCGAAAAAAATATTCCAATGAACCAAAACCGATCCGACCAAGACAAAATAATTTCTGAGGACATGCAACCCAACCAGAACTTAAAAAATCAATTTGAAAAAAAACCCGAAATTTGACGCGAAACAAATCTGAACCCAGCAAAATTATTCCAAAGAACCATAACCGGATCCGAGCAACACAAAATAATTTCCGTGGACATGTTACCCGACACGAACCTAAAAATTCCATTTGAAAAAAACCCGAAATCTGACACGAACCAAATCTGAACCCGCCAAAAATATTCCATTGAATCATAACTCGATCCGAGCAAGACAAAATCATTTCGTACCCCAACCCGAACCGAAAATTTTATTTAAAAAACGACTTTTGAACCCGACAAAATATTCAAAAGATAGATAATCCGATACGAGCAAGACAAAATAATTTCCGTGGACACGCAAACCGACCCCAACCTAAAAATTCGATTTGAAAAAAACCCGAACCAAATCTGAACCCGGTAAAAATGTTCCAAAGAACCATAACCAGATCCGTGTATGACAAATTAATTTCCGTGGACACGCAACACGACCAGAACCTAAAAGCGCCATTTTAAGTCAACCTGAAACCCGATTCGAACCAAATCTTAAGCCGACAAAAATATTCCAAAGAACCATAACCCGATCCGAGCAAGACAAAATAATTGCTTACACGCAACCTGATACACGCAATACATGCAACCTGACCCGAACCTAAAAATTCCATTTGAATAAAACCCGGAATCTGAACCCGACAAAAATATCCTAATGAACTATAACCAATCCGAGCAAGACAAAATAATTTCTGAGGACATGCAACCCGAACCAAACCTAAAAATTCTCTTTGAATAAAACCCAAATCTGAACCCGAGAAAAATATTCCAGTGAACCATAACCGATCCGACAAGACAAAATAATTTCTGAGGATATGCAACACGACCAGAACCTAAAAATTCCATTTGAAGTCAACCTGAAACCCGATTCGAAGCAAATCTTAACCCGACAAAAATTCCAAAGAACCATAACCCGATCCGAGCAAGACAAAATAATTTCAGTCTACACGCAACCCGACCCGAACCTAAAAATTCAATTAAAAAAACCCGAAATCTGACGCGAACCAAATCTCTGAACCCGACAAAAATATTCCAAAGAACCATAACCGGATCCAAGCAAGACAAATTAAATTCTGTGGACACGCAGCACGACCAGAACCTAAAAATTCCATTTGAAGTCAACCTGAAACCCGACCCGAACCAAATTTTAACCCGACAAAAATATTCCGAAGAACCATAACCAGATCCGAGCAAGACAAAATATTTTCCGTCGTCAGGCAACCCGATCCGAACCTGAAAGTTTTATTTGAGCTCAATCCGAAACTCGACCCGGACTCGGGTTATGGAAGGTTTCGGTTTGACTTCAAATGGAACTTTTAAGTTCGGATCCGGTTGCATGTCGACGGAAATTATTTTGTCTTGCTCGGATCGGGTTACGGTTCCTTGAAATGTTTTTGTCGGGTTCAGATTTGATTCGCGTCATATTTCGAGTTGTTTCTTCTACTGGAATTTTTAGGTTCGGGTCGTGTTGCGTGTCCACGGAAATTATTTTGTCTTGCTTGTATCGGGTTATGTTTTTGGGGATATTTTTGTAGGACTCAGGTTTGGTTCGGATCAGATTTCAGGGGGTTTTTTCAAATGAAATTTTTTGGTTCGGGTTGGGTTGAGTGCTCACAGAAATTAATTTGTTTTGCTCGGATCCGGTTATGGTTCTTTGGAACACTTTTGGCGGGTTTAGATTTGGTTCCTTTTTTTACAAACGAAATTTTTAGGTTCTAATCGGGTTGCGTGTCCACGGAAATTATTTTGCCTTGCTCGGATCCGGTTATGGTTCAGTGGAATAATTTTGTCGGGTTCAGATTTTGTTCGCGTCTTATTTCGGGTTTTTTTCAAATTGAATTTTTAGGTTCTGGTGGGGTTGCATGTCCTCAGAAATTATTTTGTCTTGCTCGGATCGGTTGTGATTCATTGGAATATTTTTGTAGGGTTCAGATTTCGTTCGGTTCAGATACCGGGTTTTCTCCAAATGGAATTTTTAGGTTCGGATCGGGTTGTGTGTAGACTGAAATTATTTTGTGTTGCTCGGATCGGGGTATGGTCTTTTTCAATTAGCCTATTTGTGTCCAGGCTCTTTGCAATAAGCCTGAAAAATATCAGGCTAATTGGAAAAAGAGAGAAGATTCTCCAATTAGCCCAGATCTTTGCAAACAGCCTAGTCTCTTTGCAACGAGCCTGATTTCTCAATTAACCTACGACATATATATTATTGATAGTTATTTTACAGGGCCGCACAAAAGAATATGAATATATGAAACAAATATATATGTTAAATTTGGGATTGGTAGATTTAGATAATGCAATTTTAGGAACTTGTTACGGTCACCCACAGCATGTTTTTAGGGTTTCGTTCATCTGATAAAATCTCAAATTAAATCCTGTAATTAAAACGATCTATCGGCAAATACCAACCATTGCCGACAATGTATCCATACCTCTTTCTACACCTGTATATGACCAATATTTTTTATTATCAGAGCAAAATGCTTTAGTAAAATTTAATTTATGTGGAAATCGTGTTCTTGCTCATTTTTTCTGCAGTCCCCAGTATTTGTATATATGTATATATATATATATACAAATACTGCACTAACTATGCAAGTACTAACTATGCAATTATCTGTAAAAAATTATATGGAAAAATATTAAGAGAAAGTTATGAAAACACAAATAATTATGAGTTAATTAGGGCAAAAATTAATGAGGTGGAGAACAGAATTAGGGCAATGTATAAAAAAATTAAAACAAAACAAGATAATTTGAATTTTCCTTATTTGGTTTTAATACCCAAGTTCCATAAATGCCCTATGAAATTTAGAACCGTTACATGTGGTTATAATTCCTATATTGAATGTGCGAATAAAAAATTATTAAAGGTATTGAAGAGAATATTTTTGAAGATTAAAAGTGAGAATTCAACTTTTATAATAAGTAATAGTTATGAACTGTTGGAAAAAGTAAAGAGGTATAAAAATAAGATTACAGGATTGTATGCATATGATTTTGCAGATTTGTTTAACAACATAGAGATTGAGGATTTGAGGGAGAAGATATTGGAGGTGTATAATAGGTATGGTGATTCATACATGGATTTAAGTGAATTTCAAAATTTGTTTCAATTGGTGGTTCAAGAGAATTTTTTATATGAGGGCAATAAGGTATATAAGCAGATTAAGGGTATCCCCATGGGGGGGAGTTGCAGTTCAATTTTGGCCGACATGTATCTAGATATATATGAAAATATAAGTGAATTACATAAAGACATAGTGAGTTTCAGATATATCGACGACGTTTTGATTGTCGAGCTGAATGGAATAAAGATTAACCATGAATTTAAATATTATCCTAAAAATTTAGAATTGAAACTTTCCGGTAGTTATAATAGTTGCAATACAAATTACTTAGATGTAAATCTAAAATTAGAAAACAGAAATTTAATTACATCGGTTTATGATAAAAGAGACGATTTTAACTTTAAAACAATTGCAATATTGAATTTCAATTCAAATGTCCATATATCGGTATTCAGAAACATTTATATTAACGGTTTAAACAGATTAAACCGATTGACATCGGATAGTGTCATTTTGAATGAGGATATGCTGAAATGGTACGTCACTGCTGTGAAACAGGGTTATCCTGTGAGTCTGGTCAAAAATATGACGTATAATTATGTTAGAACTTGCAAGAACAGAAGTGAATTGACGCCTTTACTCGAAGCGTGTGGTTTACGGAATGTAGTGGAAACAGATCGCTTTTGATATGGATTGATTTCGGTCGGTCGGTTTCATTTAGCTTTAATCTTGTTTCATTTGTTTTTTCAATATGGTCCCGACAGGTAAATCTGGGGAATGTTGCATGCTTAAAAACAGTTTTAACCCTGCATTAGCGTGTCATAAGCCACGCAGACCTGTCTCCATGTTTAATTAGTTATTTGCCTTGTTTCTTATGGTTGTTTTGTTTAAGTTAAAGTTGGTTATGTTGTGTTTCTTTAAGATTGTTTATTAAGTTAAATTATAGTTCTTATTTGGTTTGGTTAAGTTAAATTTGTGCTTCAATTAAAGTTTACAGTTTGTGGTAATGCTTGAAATAACTATTGGAATTTTTTAACTATATATATATATATATATATATATATATATCAGGGCCGAAACTAAGGGGGGCAGAGGGGGCATGTGCCCCGGGCGCCAGAGCCAAGGGGCGCCAAGTGAAAGATTATACCTTTGGAATAGATCATTTTCTTCTCATGGACGGATGGCTTTCATTATTATGAAACAGCCATTATAAATGAAGTGTTAGGTGAAGATGAAAGAGCAGCTGTAAAAAGTCTGAACTCTGATTTTCTGGTCAGAATGGGAAATAAAAATGGCCATAATTTTTTTTTTTTTTGTTATGGCCATTTTTTTTCCCATTCTGACCAGAAAATCAGAGTTCAAACTTTTTACAGCTGCTCTTTCATCTTCACCTAACACTTCATTTATAATGGCTGTTTCATAATAATGAAAGCCATCAGTCCATCAGAAGAAAATAACTTGGTTAAAGCGGAAACTTAGTTAAGCGGGACCCGGATAATCGGAACTCTACTGTATAAGCAAACACTGTAAATAACCGGTAATACATGCCAATTCTTTTATGTGAACGAACTATAATTGCAACAAACGTCACACTTAAATTTACGTAGTTCAGTATTACATATTTTATGATTACATATTATAAATTTTAAAATAAGTCGGCCATTAGAAAATTAGTAAAATTCCCTTTGTAAATATACTTTGAGTAAGAAACGGGGTGGGGGTGGGGCGCCAAAATTCATGTTTGCCCCGGGCGCAAAAAAGGTTAGTTTCGGCCCTGATATATGTATATATATGAAAATTTAGCTAAGCACGAAAAAAGATGATGCAATTAAAAGCACCTATGCAGCAATTATCGTTCGCAATTAGTATACGATAATATATGTGATTCCTTCTGTGTAGCCCTGTAAAAGAAAATTAAATCTTATAAGCTCTATTTTCTATAAATAATATTGGCACCACACATATCGAAAATTTAATTGTGTAAGAAATAGTACATTATCGTGAACGCGCAAATTAAACAATTGCAGTTATCAAACAATTGCAGCAAACAATTGCAGCGTGTCCCTGTAGAAAAATAATATATATAAAGTATACATCTTCTGTTAAAAACATACAATAATGTATATCAACGTTTAAGTATATCAATTTCGCCAGAATAGGGTAATGTAATTGAAATACAGTACTTCCAACAATTTACGCTCTTAGAAAGTAATGGATTTGATGTTTTTTGTGGAGTCCTGTATATGAATAATAAATATTACGTTAACCATTTTTGATTGGACTATGCTAGAGTGAACTTAAAGGCCGTATATCGAATTTGTTTCTCAAAATATGAATTTTTACATTTTTAATTATACTGACCGTCAATAGATGGCAGGACCATCAATTTTATTTTTAGCGGGTTGTCAGGCCAAATCTAGCCTGCATTTAGCCTAAAAATCGGTCACACTGGTTGTCACGAGTACGCGATTTTTATTTAAATCTCGACAAATGCTAGATGCGCCATTTCTTTTTAGTTGTAAATGTTATAGGTTAGTTCACGTATGACCTCATAATAAAAACAAATATATGGTTAATGTATGGCTTTTACAAAGGAAAGTGATATCATGAGGGGTTTTCATGAATTTACGTTTCTTTTTCAATTTTTCAAGAACCAAGACTATATTTCTTTACGCTTAGCAAACATTTTTTTTTTAAATACTGGTATAAAAGCAAAATTTCTCGGGGCTTTCAATATATTAAAAAAAGAGAGCATATGTGCGCGAGATTCACAGTCTTTCCGGTTTTTAGTTTTAAAATTGATTTCCTAATCAAACATCTTTAAAACCCAGCGCAACGCCAGGTATTTCAGCAAGTATAAGATATAAGATGTAAAGAGTAAAGATTGTTCTGATGTTCAAACAAATAAAATTAAGGGCTGTTGATAGATACCACGCGATGGAGACCTATAAAATATATTTTTTACATAAAATTAAAACACATTATTGTTTTACATATTTCTAAAGTTTAAAAAGTAATTAATAAATTTGTTTTTCCTTCATAATCTTGTATTCTGTAGTACTGTTCGTTCAACGAAAATTAATTCCGACAGCATGACACCTAAGTATAAATTTAATAGCACCGCAAAGGGTTAATATTGGATAAATTAAAAATTAAAGCTACTTCTTAAGAAAATTTTTACCTGATAAACAGCGTACTGCATTTCTCACAGTAAAAGGTAGGGTAGCTTGTTGTCTTGAAACGCCATAAGTTTCAATAACCGCAACATACAAAAGTCCAATCATTCTTGACAAGCCTGACAATATCATATTAATTATACAAGCACAGATGGCAACGACCCATGCCTGGCCTTTGTCAGGCTCTTCCAATTTCACCATATTCGGCTACAACTTCACTGAAAAAATCAACTTTCTCTCAGCTCGTCATTAAAGAAAATATTTTGCACTTGAAAAACTGTTTAATCATTCACAAAGAAAGAGTTTTAAAGTTATCTTGCGGAAACAGTAGCATTGTAAGGACACCACAAATAATCCTCAAAAGTTAAAATTTTGTCACATACTGTACAAGTTGTGATAACAGAGATAAGACTCTAATTCCGCGATTATGAAAAAAAAAATTAAGTCATGATTTGAATGTGATTTCCTAAAAATGAAAACAAAAATCTAGATCAGAAATTAAATGCGGAACACTTCAGAGTATTTATTTTCCCGGTGTTCCAGAAATGATTTGTAAAGAATTGGCGACTTTATCTCATTATCACAATAGCTTTTATTCACAGTTGTTTATGGAATATCGAAAGCTGTCAAATGTCAATTAAAAGATAAAACTTTAAAATGTTTCATTGTGTGAAATATATAACATTTTTTTTTAGAAAAAACAATATTCTGTAAAAACAAGAACGAAAAATCATACTTCAGGTATAAATTATGAAACACTTCCCAACACTATCAAAATATTGTTAAGCAATTTTCTGTTTTACACTCGTTTATTTAAGGCTGTTCTTAACTGCTCTGCTCAACAAGCGCAAAACGTTTTGATACATTTAAACATTCATTTTTTAACGGAAAGATATTAAATTGGAAAACCTGCCCATGGAAGCGCTTTGGAATTAAACTGTGTTTCCATTTTTTTATCAATAAATTGCCTATTGATTATAAGCGATTTTGATCTCGAGACAAACACGTTTTTCGCCCGCTCTTTTGTGGTTATCCTACTTTCGCGCGGAAATTCGGTTCAAAACGTCCACTTTCACACTATTTTCTGAAAGATCTATTGCGTTTGAAAAAAAAAAAAAAAAAAAAAAAAACGGAAAAACAGCTCGATTACATAGTTTCTGAACAACAACACCTGCTAGTTTCATGCATTTTCGAACACAAATAAATTAAAACTTATGTCAAAAAGTTGCCCTTTTGGATTTGAGAACACCCTTGAGAACTCAACCTTAGTTTTTGTATGTGAAAATGGAATTTTGTAATCGATTTTTAACATACTTCTTGATAGGTTTGAATTATAAGAATTACGTTCACAAGTGCGTTTCTGTTGGCAATACAACGTTTTAATATTTTTAGAACTTAATTATAAATTAGAACATTAATTTTAAGGCATTTTCCTGTTTGCCCATCAGAGGTGATGAATCGCCAAATATTCTATGTCGTGCATGCAATTTGTATGGGAGTTGAAACGCACGCAAAAATATGGCAAATGGCTGTCATAAACTGCAATAATGAAACATTTTAACGGCTAAAAAATAGAAAGCAAATTGTAAATAAAATATGAAGAGTGTGATTTTTAAAAATATATACACTTTTATCGATTAATACTTAATATTAATTAATTCATGATTATATGTTGAGAAATCAATTTAGAAATTCCAAAAGATAGGTGGAATAATGCTTAATTTTTTCTTTCCGTTGCCCTATCTTAAAAAATAATTGTTGCAAAAATTATATATATTTTTAATGAATCCACTTGCTTTCGCTTTCTGCCAATTTAGAAAAAGCAGTTATTTTTTTCATAATCGAGTACGGTGCCCATACCAAATAAATGTTTTGTAATGGAATTTTTGGGGGAAAAAAACATGATTTGCAATAAAAAAAAATTAGGCGTGATTTTCCAGATAAACATTAAATTCTTATAAAAGAGTGTTTTTAAAAAACTGTTTTTACTTTTATTATTAATACAATGAAATAGGGTAACTAAATAAACAATTTAAAAACACATAACGCAGTAAAAACGCATTTTCAACAATTGCTGTCCATAACCGGTGTGCAAATTCTTTTGCGCAGCCACTGTATATGATCTATAGAATTTATCCCCGCCATGTAAAACATACAAATAAAGTTATGTTGAAAAATGCATATCACAGCTGAAAACAGACTTCCAGTAATTATCGCCCGTACTCAATCCTGTAAACAAAATCTTTTATGTGTCATGTAAATCAGGCTTGTCAAACTGTTTTACCACCGAGGGTCAAATTAAACCTTAAATACAAAGCCGCGGTCACATTACAAAAAAAAAAAAAAGATATTTCAGATTAAAATTCGTTCTTTAAAAATACAACTATTTAAAAGACATAATCAACTAAAAGTTCCAAAGCTGTTATTATTCATAGTTTATTTTATTTCGGTTTTTAAAAACATTTGACAGCACTTTTCAACAACTAAATCTATAAAATTTGGTTGAATTTTTCAAATAGTATTTATTTTTTTAATTGATTGTGAACGCTGGTGTGTTAATCTTGAACTTTCCGAACTCCTGTTCTTCTGTAAAATTGAAAATAGCAAGAGAGTAGCAGCTAACTTTACCGGGGTTTTTTTAAGTAAAAAAAAAAAAAAAAAATTAACAAGAAAATTTATTTAATAAAACATATTTCGTTCCTGTGCAGAACTTATTAGATTTCATTTATAAATATATTTATTTAATATATAAATATGTTTACGTGACTTGGAAAAGGTTTGGCACCACTGCAAATGTGTCATACAAACGTGCGCTAGCGAACATAGTAAATAGTAATAATAATAATAATACATGCCTAATTGTGCAGTATACATATTGGAAAATCTGTTGACTGATGAATAATTACAGAAATTTGAAAATACCACATCCATATATTTTTGCTCCAATTCGAACACTTAAGATGTGTCCGAACGAAATAAAGCCACCGTAATTCTGTGCCGCATCTGGACATGAAACAAACAAATAAGAACGAAACAAATACACTGCTCAAAACAATTAGGGGAGCACCTACTTTTAACAAAATTACGCAAATATTTACACCGATAAGTACCCTAAAATAAAACATGCATAATTTAAAGCATAGTAGAAAACAGATAAAAAAAACTTCAGATGGAAATTAAAGTTTATGACGTCAAAAAGTAGAAAAAGGAGATAAGTGCAGAAATCGGGATTTTGCAGAAACGTCTGTTTCACTGTCTCATTTGTGAAATTCAATTGCTCAGCTTGTGTTTTGAGAACAGATGACTTGAAAAGGTTACAACAATGTGATTTAAGAAAATCCATGGCTTCACATGTTATCGGGATAGTTGAATCTGGCGAAACACAACGAAGTGTAGCGGACGCTGTTGGGGTCGCAAGAAGTGTCAGTGCAAGGCTGTGGAATCGATTCCAAGACACATGGAATGGTAGATATCGACAAGGCAAGGTCAGCTATGTGCTACCACAGAAACTGATGACCAATATATCCTGTTAACAGCTCGTCGGGACGGAACAGGCAATGCTAATCTGCTGTGAATACAGTTGTTCTTGGCCTCAGGACGAAGGGTGTTCAGCCAAACAGTCCGAAATAGGCTTAATCAGGGTGGTCTCTGTGCGCGTAAGCCAATGGTCTGTATTCTGTTGATCTCAAACAACTGTGCGGCCCAAAGAATATGGCCAACTGAACATCAAGTTTGGAGGCAACATTGTTAGAGTCAAATTCTGTTTACAGACGAGTCCCGATTCGGTCTCGATGTGACACCTGATGTGTTTTGGCATGGAGAGAAAGAGGCACTCAAAATAATCTCACATTTGTTCGTGAAAGATCACATTACAGACGAGATGGGTTGATGCTATGGACTGGAATCAGCATAGGTGGGCGTACGGGCCTGCATATCATTCGGAATGGCACTTTGACGGTCTGGAGTTATACAGACGAGATACTGAGACCTCATGTCGTATTTTATGTTGCAGTAATTAGTGATTTCTTTCTTTCCATGCATGATAATGCCAGACTTTATACAGTTCATCTTGTGGGAAAAAAAGCTCGAAGCTAAAACAATACAGCGTATGGAATGAGCAGTATGCTCTCCTGACCTAAATCCGATCGAGCATGTTTGGGACATACTCAGACGATGCATTGCTGCGAGACCAAGGCCTCCTTTTACTGTCCGGGACGAGGAGATTGCAATTCTTGAACAGTGGAACAGTATTCCCCAAAGTCTTATCGATAACCTCATCGCATCCATGGAAAACAGGTGTGCAGCAGTCTTAGCTGTTCGAGGAGACCACACGCCATATTAAAAATCTTGTATGATTTCTAAACAATACTTTTTTTTAAATCATTTACATGAAAACAAATTGTTGTCCCAAACCATCTTTTCATGTTCTTTCCATCTTTTCAAAGAATAAAAGCTCTCTTACAAATTTTTGAGTCTTTTTTTCTTTATAGCGCATTGATACACGTGTACTATCCATTTTATGCCCATACATGACTGTCTTGCACTGTTCTCTTCACTTTTTTCCTTGCTCCCCTAATTTTTTTGTGCAGTGTATATTAAGAAAGTCTATATACAAATACATATTTACAAGGAGTAACACTCCCTGCCCCACCAGGCAGGAGAAAAATATGAATGTGCATAACGATACACATATTGAAAACACGATTTTAGCGGGTGACTGTGAGCATGAAAACACAATGGTAAACCTACGAGTCGTGTTTTCAGGTGTTTTTCACCAAGATATGACTTGGAAGACCGATTGCGTTTTAATATGCGAATCAAGCTTTAACTAATCCTAGAATTTCGTTCATGAACTCGATGAGGTGGTTGTCTGTGCTGCCGGTTCCCGGTCTATTATGAAGTTTCGGCAATTTTCGGCCATAAAACATCGTCTGTTTATTTTCAGCACTTGAAATTTCATAATATTAAAAGTATCATAACTAGTTTAGTTTTTTCCTCAGTAAAATGTAAAGTTTACTGCTATCGTTGTCAAGGCATGGATAATAACTTTTTAACTATAACTTACAAGACTCAAGGACCATATGACATTTTAAAAAAGCGTAACATGACTGTTGGAGTCACACAATCTTAAATCCTAGCTCATTTTGGGCACATTTGCAAATTACTATAATATATCCAATGTGCCAAAAAATAAAGTCCGTTTCAATTAATTTCGGGCCACCTGTATAAACGTATAAAATGAGCTGTTTAGTATAATCAAGAGTGGAAAAAATATATTCAGTTTTCGTATTTAATATTTTTAAATGTTATTTATTAGAATTTTTGGATGATGAAATTTGTTTTCTACATGTAGATGTGTCTACATATTCTTGCTACATATAGTCGTGTAGAGATTGTATATTAAAAGATGCATATATTAGAATCATAATAATAATTACAAACAGAATAATATTTTGACATTATTTTAACCTGCGTAGAATTTAAGCTAAATGCAATCTTTAAAATTAAATTTGCCATAAAGACTAGCAAATTATGTCAGTTAATGTATGATTTGTATAATTAGCCAAGAATGCACGCGATATTCATACACCGACAGTTATTTGAAGAGCTAAGTGGAAGAACATGTTAAGTAACAAAAATTACATTTGAAGAAATTTGATGTGAAAGTTTTTGTTATCAATTTTAATGATTTATTTTCTGTTTGCTACCCTGTGTTTAAAATATTAACAGATGGTACTGAACTCTATCAAAAAAACTTATTCATATTTAATTTTTAAATATTAAAAAATATTAATATTATTTACATTATTAAATAACAAAATATTAAATATTAATGAATAATGTCTTAAATCTTCAAGGCTAAATAGAATTTTGGTATTTTAGCTTTACCATGTGATAGAATATCTGATAGCACCTTCGTACAAAAGATAAAATAATTTTTAAGAAAATGTAGCATAACATGTTCTTCCACTCAGCTCTTCATTTTTCATCGAAAGTGGTCAAGAGGAAAATAGAAAAGTGTCCATTTCATAAAATTCCGTATTCAAATACACAGCCAACATTGGCATCAAACATGAGTATCGCTTGCAAAACTGTAGTTCAAAGTATATGAGAGTAAAAACAATGGTTAGAGAAATAAAACGTCTGAGACATATCACACACTGAACAGACAAGCGACAGAAAAGCGTAAGTCAAGAGACATTTCACCCTGATAAAAAAGGAGAAACCGATTTGAACACTACAATTTGTCGCGGGTCTGACGTTTTTGTCTGCTTGTCTGTTCAGTGTGTGATCTGCCTAATACTATAAAACGCTCGCTAAAATACGCCAATTGGCTATGGACCTAATTACGAAAAAAGATTCTTTGGAACAGGAGTCGAAGACGCACCGGGGTTGGCGCCATATTTTGTGGATGCTATTTTGGCAAGAAAACCCCGTTTTCGAATGCCTAGCATTCGCATATACAGCATGTTAGTTTTATTGGTACTATTTTATTATGAAATTATATTTAAATTTTAGGTACTTTTCGGTTAGCCGGGCGCCAGTGTTATATATACATATTTATATACATACATATATGTATATATACATATATATTTACATATATATATGTGCGTATATATACTATATGTGTATATGTATATATATGTATATTTATATATATTTACATATATATATGTGCGTATATATACTATATGTGTATATGTATATATATGTATATTTACATATATGTATGTATATAAATATGTATATATAACACTGGCGCCCGACTAACCTAAAAGTACCAAATTTTATTATAAAATACACATATTTCATTTTACTTAACACACACATTTAATATTATTTATTAATTATTTTATAGGTACTTGTTAGTTATCCCGTCGACCAATTTCGCCAAATTATATAAATCGCCAAACCACCCGCCAAATTATACAAATTGACATAATTTTTGTTTTAAATAACAAAAGAACAAACAAATTAGTATAACATTAATAAAAATAGAAATAAAACGTTGAAATAAAAATCACTTGATGGCGTAAACACGTGTTGTCAAGTGAATGTGACATTTACGATCAACCATAATTGGCATTTAATCTTACAATTTGGCGATAGTAATTTGGTCGACGAGATAACTAACAAGTACCATTTTATATTATTTTATTTATTCACACACACATAATTTTATTATAAAACACCAAGTTGAACTCTTCAAAAATCGCCGGGTTACCACACCAGGCAAAAAATCACCATTTTGGCACCAAAGAGATACTCCGTTGCGTATACGACATCTGTAAGTTTTCTTGTTAGTTCTATTCTGTGTAAAATTAAAATATTATTACGGCAAAACTTCTTTTCACATCAAAAGAGAAGTTTGTATTGTTGTAAATACAATACAGAGGGTTTATTTTGATAACAAAATTGAATTGGAAATAAATTGCTTGTATATTTTTCTAGTTGTTTTATTATAACTAATGGATTTAGAGATTAAAGTAGATTACTACAATAAAATGGCCCAGATGTCATATACGCACCACGTTGACACGATTTTTTTCTGACTCCAATGTTATATACGTTCCGAGTATTTAACTGGCACCGAAGTGTCGTTATTTTGCTTGATATGGTAAACCAGATGTTGTTGCTTATTTATTAATAATTTTTTTTATTTATTTTCATTTTCTTTTTTTTTTTATTATATAAATTGTTTTGTTCTATAGTTATTAGTTAAACTGTTTTTTATTTATTGTTATTTCCTTTTTTTAAATATATAACCGGTATTCGAAAATGAGGTTTTTGCCAAATTGGCGTCAGAAAAAAAAAATCCTCCAACGTGGTGCGTATATGACATCTGTGCCTAAATTTGTTACAAACTTCGGTAGTCTCACGTATTTTTCTAAATAAGTTTGAATTAAAACGCACGTGACATAGTTTTCTTTTAAAAAAAGGGACTTGAGTATAAGTTTGAAAATCAAAATTGTTTGAACATATATAATATCTATAAGAATTCTTAACTTAATAAATGCATTTCTTCTATCAAATTGACCTACCTAATATAAACAAACATGTTTTGGACTAAAATCTGTTGCCATTTAGTAAAAGCATTTTTACAAAACAGATCTGGTAGAATACCGTGGATTGAATATAAATACGTGTTTTATTGGTAAAGGTTTTCTGTTGCCAATAGTTACTTATTTAAACATTAAATTATCGTTTGGCACTTAAATATTATAAAATAAAAAATAATTTTTTTCAAAGAGGAGAAAGTCAAGAAAGTATTTTAAGACAATATCAAAATGAAAGATTACCAGGGCCTCTGAAATATTTAAAAAATATTAACAACTACTTTATTTTTTAAATGTAAAATAAATATTTTTCTCTCAAAAGAATTATTCTAAAAAGAATTAACGTTGCCGCTGCCTATATTGAATTTATCGTGTCCCTTTCAATTTCTGGACACATCCTGCAGAAACTAACATTTACAAAAACATTTACACAGAAATGTATGATAAACATGCTGAAGTAATTTTTAAAACGAATAAATATTTAAAGCGCTGATTTGCAAATCTGGTTGTTAATCTGACTGCCAGTCTGGTCTGCCAATCTGGTTAATCTGGTTGTTAATGTCGAAAGCTGCCAGGGTAAATCAGTTGCATGAGTTTTGTGGGATTGAAAAATAGGCATAGCATTTTGACCATTTTTTGCAGGCATATGCTTGAGGTATTTGCGGTTTTTGTAAAAGTTTCTTTATGTGCATATCAGTGGTTCGTATGTTTTTCGCAATCACTCGTTTTTCTATTTTTTCCGCTTGCGCGGTATCTATTTTCTACTGATATTGCGTTCGACTTTTGAGTTTTTGCGGTCGCCAGGTGTTATTGAATTGGACTACAATAACGTACGTGACGACTACGGGGCATCCCACGCTGGACAGACAAGCGACAACGACGCGAGTCAAGGGGGAAAATCTTCATTCCAATATTATTCCCTTCACTGTATTCGCACACCGAAAAGTCATGCGTCGTGTTTCTCTTGTCGCGCGTCTTTTTAGCCAATGTCTGCCTCGTGTCTTCTGTCTTCCATTTGTGAGAATTTTGTCGTTCGTGAAACCCTGTCTGAACATGGCCGCCTCTCCAGCTATGCCTGAATTATTCAAGTTCAACAAACATTTTGTTGGGATAATTGAAAGATATCCGGCGATTTATGATTATACCTGCGACGAATATTCGAAATTTTAAAACTAACAAAATAAAAATAATTAATGAAGAGTATGTTTTCATGAAATGGAATTTTGTGAAGGGGCCTATTTTATTAAGAGGAATTTTGTGAAGGGGCCTGTTTTATTATAATTGATTTTTGTGAAGGGGCTTGTTTTATTAAATCTATTTTTGTGAAGGGGCTTGTTTTATTAAATTGATTTTTGTGAAGAGTCCTGTTTTATTAAATTGATTTTTGTGAAGGGGCCTGTTCTATGAAATTGATTTTTGTGAAGGGGCTCAAAATTTTGCTTGGATTGACCTCTGTTTAATTTGTTAAACAATGTAGCAAAAATTTCTAAATTTGGTTATTTACTATCTCATTGACACTTTGTAGAAGGTGTTATAGTATTTCCTATATTGTTCTGTAAAAGAATTGAGGGGGGGTGGATAACAAAATAACAACGAAAAATATATAATTTCATTTTCGCTCAATAAAACTCTTTTAATATATATTGTTGTACGAAATACGAAATCTCAGGGGCGTAGCTACCGTGGAGCAGTTGGAGCAGACTGCTCCAGGCGCACGAATCCTAAGGGCGCAAAATTAGAAAAAGAGTAATGAAGATTTCTTAAAATATTTGCATAATTTTTTCATTATTAATCAGACATTATAGATGAATCTTTTTACAATCAGCGTATTCAGCTATGATATTTTACCTTGTGTTTAAGCTCAACTATTTCTATTTAAAACATGTTTTCATACACAGTTGAAAGAAATTACTTCAGGAAATTTTCATTTTAATTCATACCATATTGCAGCCTCAAATAACTTCTCCAACACCGTTTCAGCATGCCTGATTTTTTTCTGTAACTTTCTGGGGACGACTGTTGAAGATTTTCAGATCTTAAAGTAATAAAAACTTATTTAACAGGGCTCTCATCGGTCACTTTACTGGCTACCACTATTTCCAAAAAATAATCTTTCTGGTACATTTATATTAAAAAAATTTTAGAAATTTATCATGATGATACTGTATGGAAATAATGGTTGCCAAAGAATTCACCGCTGAGAAACCTATATGTACGATGTAACAGTAGTAATTTACGGTAATTATTTTACGAAATTATTATTTATTATTTGGGAAAAAAATAGCCTGACAAGTTGAAGAAGATTATTGACCATTTTACAGACGAAATCCAAGAAACGAAAAAAAAAAAAATAGCCAGACAAGTTGAAGAAAATTATTGACTATTTTACAGACAAAATACAAAAAAAGAAAATTTTTAAGTTTTTTTTTTTTTTTTTTTTTTGTGGAAACTAAACATGCATCAATACCGATTACAAAACAACAATAAGAGCTGGATTTAAACATACTCCACATCAACCCACGGCGACAAAATTTAGACGGGAGGGGGAGGGGGTGTGTGAGGGGAAGCAGCAACTTAAATTTTGTGAGTATTGTTTTTGAGATTTTGAAAATATTGTCAAATGCAGAATCGATAAGCTTCAAAAAGAAAGAAAAAGTTAAGTACCAAATTCAGTGTTTATAGCCTATGCAGAATTACACCACTTTTTTGTAACAGGATTTTCCCGCATTAAACCTTATTTAATCGCAGAATTTTAGTATTAAATAAGGCAGACTGGCCCGCCGGGCAACGGACCTGCCGGTCGGTGCGCCCTAAACCAGGTAAAGCTGCTCCCTCCTCAGGTCAAGCTAAAAGTTTTAAAATTTGCTATAAGCATTAGATAGGTGCTGGGCAACATATAACTAGGATATGTTCATGACAAGCCAATGGAAAGTGGTGTATAATTAGAAGTCGTAAAATAATAAAAACGTGGAATAAATTTATGGCCTCAATAAAAGTGTTGGGATAAATTTATGGCTTTTCAGACCACCCAAACTTTAAGGCAGATAATAATATTAAAGTATATGTAAGGGGCCATTTGCAGACTGTTAGCTAATAGGCCTATCGAAGTATAATAAAAAATCTTCTCACATCCAATAACAGTGGACTAGACAAAAATAGTTCCACCCACTGCAGGAGTTGGGGTGCAAGAAGAATAAGGTTTGAAAAAGAGAGTCTGAAAAAAGATGTAGAGGACGCAGGAGCTCTCCTGAAAGCCCGTGCCATGAATCCTGAAAGCCCTAGTAATGCCCAGGCGAGATGGACGTCTCGGAGCGAGCCTAATCTAGCCTAATGGAGGATGTCTTCCTGATATACATATCGGAGTGAGCCTAAGCAAGCCAAATTGAGGATGTCTTCCTGATGTTAAAATAAAGAGGATTATTCTACAGAGGTCCGTAGCTATGCATCCTGCCGTCCCGATGTTGCCGCTCTGATACGAAGCGAATTCCGGATGAGATATGAATATGATCCTAAGCAACGCGACAACTCTGAATTTGATGAATAAAGGCCACCATCCCGTATATTAAAAAAAGGTACGGCTTTAAACTTTTTACTTTACCACTTAAGATCATATGAAAAATCATAAAAATACTTTTCTGATATTTTATGGTAGAGAGTAATCTGAGATCCGACAAAACCGATAATTAATTAAAATTAAGGTAATTTAAAAATGAAAGAGAATTATTCTTTTAGCAAAAAGAAAAAATATAATAATTAGAGTAAATGAAAATATTGTCTTTTTTTTTAAGATTAAATATACTTAAAATAATGAGAAGCAAACAAAGGTATTGCTTTCTTTTTTTTGAAATAATATTATCTATTTCTGTATATAGTTGTGTTCAATGTAAATAAAATATTTAATCAAGTTTTAAAAAGTTTCTGTAATTATTTAATTGATATTGTTTAAGGTGTGTCAATTTATTTTTACAGCTTAAATTTTAGTTTAATTCATAAGTGGAAGAGTTCGTCTAAATAATTCACAACGCAAACTCTTAATTTTATTCGTAATTATTTAAATTTAATAATTACATTTTGACGCGAATTATAATTTAATTTTATTAATGCTTCGCGTTGCTCTTCTACTAGAATTATGTAATTACGATCACTTACGTTATTTGAATTTATCTAAGGTATATAAAATTATATACCAATTTGCTATGAGGTTGCTCGGATGATCTGGACCAATTAACAATTTTGGATATAAATTAAATAGAAAATAAACAGGTGTAATTATCTGTCCAGCAATAGGAAAAGTCTTAAATCATTTAATAATATTAAAAAAAAAAACACTTTTTTGAAGCATTTTTTATTAATGATTTTTATTTCTCTTTGCAAGGCAGAAGAATTGATATTTTTTCTTGAAAGTTTCTTTGCTTCAGAGGACCATTTAAATCTTTTAAAACCTAACGTATATATTCTGTAATTTTGTCTGTGACCAATAGCGACATGGTGTGCCCCAAGAATTTTCAGCCTGTCTGGTACCAAAGAGTGCGGCCTCTCTGTATATATATATATATATATATATATATATAGGTATTTTATTTTAATTAGTTTTTTGTAAAATCATTTATCAAGTATTTGTTTTAAATGTGTAGGCTTCGGGTATTCCAAGACAAGTCCTGATACACCTGGAACTCAGATTTTTAATTTTTTATGACCGGCGCCCCCATAGCACCTTTCAGTTTGTATGCCCTGAATTGTTCAGAACTTTACCCCTTTTTACCCGATATTCTTCGTTTTGGGGTCCCTTTTCCTATTTAATTATTCTACATTTCAGTTAAGACACTGGACCTCTTGAAATTTTCGTGCGCCATACATTTTACACACCCTAATATTGTCAACCTCTCAATGCATAACTTTAAAATTTAGACTTGGACCCCTCTCCCTGGGCCAGCACTCTCATATTTTTATTGGGAACCGAGTGCCCTTTTTTAAGAATTTCCCAAATTTCTTTTTTATTCTTCTTTAAGATTTTATTCGAATGATTAATCTATACCCTATGCTTAATTTCGACTTATTGAGATCTAAAGCGCTAAGTACTGGAACTTTTCAACAGGTTTTCATCTTATGGCCTTGCTCTACACTATCAGTTGGTCCCTTTGGGACCTCGTATTATATCTCCCTTAAAAATGGCCTGATTCACTAACTTTTTTTTTTAAACAACATTTTAGGAAATCCAGCTACTACACGAACAACATAAAATTTTTTTAGACTTCAGCTACCACCAAATTTGAATATTAATCGCCTTCTTGGGGCCCTTGCCCAGCTACATTCCAGTTGAGTAGCTTCATTCCAGTGAGGGGTCCAGTCCCCTGGACCCCTGGAGCTTGTTAGAAGGCCACTTGAAGTTTTTGTGCCCTAAATTGTTAATAAATTGCACCCTTTTAATCCGACCTTCGTTTTGGGGGCTCTTTTTCCATTTAGTTTTTTTTTTTTTCATTTCTACATTTCAGTTCAGACACTGGGCCCTTAGGGTAACTTTTTGTGCGTCATGCATTTTTCACCAACTAATTGGGTCTCATTCTCATTGCATAACTTCAAAATTGAGTCTTGGAATTCTCTCCCCGAGCCAACGCCTTCATATTTTTATTGGGATTCTATGGCTCTTTTTTTAAGCATTTCTTTGAAAATTTTTCTAATGATAAATACTTATGCTATATACTTAATTTCGACTAATTGAAAATCTAAAGCACTAAGTACTAGGACCTTTTATCATGTTTTCATCTTAGGAATTTGCTCTCAATTATCAGTAGGCTCCTTTTGGTCCCCCTATAAAAATGATCCGATTCACTAGGATATTTTCCCTAACAATTTCTCAGGTCCTCTAGCTACTACATGAACAACAAAAAAATTACTCACATTTCTGCTACCACCAATTTTGAATATTAATCGCCTTCTTAGGGTCCTTGGTGCAGTTTCTTTAAAAATTATCTAATAGTCTTGCAATTTTCTTTAGCATAGTTCTAGGGTCTTCCGGCTACTTTATAAACCACTAAAAAATTTCTTTTACTCCAGCTACCACCTTTTTCGAATGTTAATCTTCTTTTACGGCATCAACTTTACGTTTACTCATTACAGCGTGAATTCAAATTCGCCCTACTGTTAAAGGTAAGTGGTTAACTTTAGAGGGGATGGGATTTCATCCGTAAATTAAATATTACGTTAATGCTAAAGATAATTCGTTAAATTTACAGGGGGTGGAGGCAAGAAGCACCTTCCACTGCTTCAAGCTGCATTCTTTCCTCGGCTTCTAGGGGGCCGATTTCAACGGGAATTGGTTCATTCAACCTAGATTACGATTCAGCTACTTTCTGTATTATGAAAGTTTGTCTTAGACTTCAGTTAGCTCCATTTTCGAACATTAACCGCGCATTCTTTTCTCGGTTGTTACTGGCTCTATTTAAACATAAATTGGTTCATTCAACTTAGCTTACGATTGTTGTAAAGATTATAGTTCCACCGCCAGGATTCGCATTCTTATCTTGGGTTCTATGGGCTCGATTACTACGGTGTCTACTCATTCAACTTGGTTTTTTATTGTCTCCAGCGCGTACGGAACACTCCTGGCATACACTGCCTTTGGTAGCGGGCACCCAGGCCACAGGTTCGTTCAGAAAGAGGTTTGTCGGGAACACGCTAGAAAATGCCGAAGTCAGCGGGCCACCCCTTAAACCAGGTTTATTTGAACTACTTTATGAATATATAAAATCAGACAAACTTGAGTTTTGTTTATATTATAATAACGGGCCCGGGCAACACCGGGTGGGTCAGCTAGTTACACATATATATATATGTAACTTCAAAACAAAATTACGCAGAACTTTTTTGAGAGACAAGAGGGCGCACAAACTTTACTTGCTCCAGGGCGCTGAATATGTAGCTACGCCACTGCGAAACCTAGTTGTTAAAATTAAATCAAGCATCTAACTTCTTTTTTAAGCTCTTCTTCTTAAATTTTCTTTTTTAACTCACCTGTATCCATTTACAAGAAGAGTTTGTAATAATTCAATTTAAGTTAATCAAAACTTGAATCCCTTTTATTTACCTGTACATTATAATTTTAATACCCAAAATTATTTTTTATTACAATTTTTAAACATTTCTTGCATGAAGCTTGCTTCAGAATTTTCATTTTCTCTTGTTGAAGTTTCTTTTGAATTCTGCAAACAGTCGTTATTTGCTGTTGGTCTGTACAAATCAAAACAAATGCAAAATAATAATGAAATGAGTGGTGCCAACCTCACATGAAATATAAAATAAATTAATTAGCTACTTTCTATAGTGGCCGATAGTTTGTGCCATTACTAAAACCTTTGTGGGCTTGTTTATGCTTCACATCAATTTCTATTGCCCAAATTTTTTCGGATACTTGCGCAGTATTTTTTTCATAACGAAAAACGTGTCATATTCTCCATGCAAATCATTCATTGGATGGACCCAATATTTTCTTTTCTTATTTTCTTTATCCTTGGATAGCAAGGTCAACATCAGAGTATCTTCATCTTCAGAAGATAATTCCATAGCTTCGTTTTCTGTCGAATGATCCATTTAAAATTTCACGAAAAACGTAAACAAAGAAGCGTGACAGGAGAAAGAAATGTCGCCGGTAGTACTGACGCTTTGGTGTGCGGCTAAAAAGCCGAGAAGGCAATTTGCCAGTGTTGCCAGATAGTCAAAAGTCAATTCCCCCAAAATTTCTCTAATTTTCCCCAAATCAGAGTTTTTTTCCCGCAAAAGTCCCCAACTCGGTTTTTACTCAAAAAGGAAATTTTTAATTTTTCAATTTACCACCATAAAAATATTTCAGTAATTTAAGGTCAAAAGTTTTCCCCAAATCAAGCCTTTTTTTGTAAAAATTCCCCATTTACAAAAAACAAACTTTTAAACTGGGCTGAATGCATATTTTGTAGCTACATTAAGAGAAAGAGAGAGATATTTTGCGGTGACAAGTTATTTTACGTTTGTTTTTAAAAGTATTGTCTAACAATGTTGGACTTATCAGTTGGGATTTGGATGAAATCCGAGATGGTACGCTGTTTTAATTTTTTTGTCATCCCTATACTGAAGTACATAATCATAATGCAAAGTATTTTTGCTGTATCAATTGATGTGCTTTTGTATATCATAAGAGAAAAATATCTGTTTTCCACATATTTAAATTACAATTTTTTAAATGTACGGCTAAAGAATTTTTCGCTAAAGTACTGCAGATTTAGTCACGTGGTTTAAATTGCTTAAGACCTTAGAGTCTCATGCATCTGTAATATGACTAAACTGTAATGTAGCAAGCAACGAACACGGCCACATCCAAGAGAATAATGATTGATATTTCCGATTTCTGGATTGCATTTTTGTTTTTCAAATCATAATTGGGTTCGTGACAGATCCATTTTTTCTACAGGACTAAAAGAAATATTTGCGAAAACTAGTAAAAAAAAAAATCCCCAAGTTTTTCCCCAAAATTTTTGTAATCCCCAAAAATTTCCCCATGAACTACTTGTCCCCAAAAAATTCCCCCAGAGGTTCAAAATTCCCGAAAATGGGGACAAAATCCCAATCTGGCAACACTGCAATTTGCTTCCGTCGCGTCTGTTCGATCGAAGCGACATGTAGCGTGTATTTATGCAACATGTTTCCCCAGTGTGGGATGCGCCTCCCCCGCCACCTGTTGAGCGATTTACACCAAAAATTAAACAGCACTAATTTATACGTCAATTCATGTCAAGGACTAACTAAATCTGAAGTTTGATGAAAATCCGTGCAATAGTTCTTGAGATACAGCTCTTGCGGGAATCGGGAAAAATGCAGCACAGCAGCGCCACCTGTTAGTCGATTTACACCAAAAATTAAACAGCACTAATTTATATCAGGGATTAACTGAATCTGATGTTTGATGAATGGTGGTGCATTTTTTCTTGAGTTAGAGCTATTGCGATAATCATAAATAATGCATCATAGCAGCGCCACCTGTTGGGCGATTTTTACAAAAAAGTAATCAGCACCAAACTATGTCCTGGACTAACTAAATCTGAAATTTTATGAAAATCCGTGCAGTAGTTCTTGAGATATAGCTATTGCAGAAATCGTGAAAAATGCCGCATAGCAGCGCCACCTGCTGGGCGATTTTCACCAAAACCTAATCAGGCCCAATTTATATCAAGGTCTAACTAAATATAAAGTTTTGTGAAATTCCGTGCATTAGTTCTTGAGATAGATCGCCCACAAAATTTTTGTCACATACAGACTCACAGAGTGACAGACTCACAGACAGACATTTTCTAAAAACCATCAAATCGTGTTCTGGGCATTCTAAAGCGTATAAATCCGTCGAAAACCGGAAGTCAAAATTTTTCACGAATCCAATACTTTCTTCTTGTAAAGATAGAAGAAAGTAAAAATAGTTATACAGAAAAGCAATATTTGATATTATTTAGGCTTCATATCTCTTTAAACATTTATGGGATACCCATTCATACTTTGGGGGCATTACATATATAACGTTATCAACATTTTGCTAATTTTAAACGCACTCTCCCCTTCCTATATCATACGTTATCATTCTTTATCCCCCTACCCCCGCGCCATCCGATAATATCGTTATCAATGTCTAAAAATTATTTTATTTTTAGGTTCTTTTTCTTTCTTTTTATACGGTTAGAGTGATATACACATATGATTATACATTTATTAGTTGCATACTTTACGGATTCAAGAAGTCATTACAATATCAATAAATGAAATAAAATTTATAGCAAATATCATTTAAAAGACTGAGTTACTATTTAAAAGTATTTAATAATAGAATTAAACAATGTTATTTCTTTAAGGAAGCTGTACGATAATATTGAAACTAGTATGAGAAATCTTGATGCGTTAGGAGTAACATCAGGCTCTTACGGCCATTTATTACTACCAATTTTATTAAGGTTATTACCAGAAAATTTGATACTAGATTTCCATCGAAAACGTGACCCCGATAAGGACTGTGAAGTCACCGATTTAATAAATTTTATTAAAACGGAATTAAGATGTCGTGAAGCTACTAATTTAGTAAACAATTCCCAAACCAAGACTTATGAAAATTCTAAAACTAAATATGAAAATCCTTCAAGTAAATATCAAAATTTTCCGCAAAAGAAAAATATACCTTCAGCTGCTGCTTTAAATACATCTACAAAACAGTTTTGCATATTTTGTAAGTCTTCTGATCATGTAGGACTAAATTGTTCAGAATTCACTGATGAACAGAAACGATATAAATTAAAGAAAGAAGGTCGCTGTTACAAATGCTTTTACAAGTCCCATTTATCAATTAATTGTAGAACAAAAATTAACCCTTGTTCCAAATGTGGTAACACTACCCATAGTACTTTGTTTTGTTTTAAAGAAACAGCAAAAGAAAATCCTGAAAAAGAAATGAAAGGTGCAATTGTATCTATGATGTCGGAACAAAAATATAAACAAAATAAAGCAACATTATTGCAGACTTGTACAGTTTCTGTGTCTGCTGGTAAGGAATGCTTGTTGGCTCGCGTTTTATGTGATAGTGGTTCAGAAAAATGTTTTGTGAAGAGATCTCTAGTACAAAAATTAAAATTGAAGCCATTGCGAAGAGAAAATTTATTAGTTTATCCTTTTGGGCGGAGACGCCCTTATGAATCTTGTTATGAAGTAGTTGCTCTAGAATTATCCAGTGTTGTGCAACCTATTAACTCGATAAATATCGAAGCTCTTGTGGTTGATAATATAACTGGGGCTTCTGTGAAAACACTAGAACCAGAACTTCTAGACATAATGAGAACAAGAGGCTTTAAGCCTGCTGATACAGGTCTTGAACAGGAAATAAATATTTTGCTAGGGTCTGATTTTTTGTGGAAAATATTAAAGGGAATCGAGGGAAAATTGACAAAAGAATTATACGTTGCAGAAACTATTTTCGGTCATACGGTGCAAGGGCAAATAGAGTCTAATAAAAAAGAAGTAGCTTGTTTGCGTGTTTCAGTTGAAAATATAAATACTCAGCTGAAAGCATTTTGGGATCTTGAATCAATTGGCATTGCCGAAAGCAATGAAAAGAACATTACCGATCATGAGGTAATAAAAGAATTTAAAGAAAATCTAAAATTCGTAAATGGGCGTTATGAAGCAAAATTATTGTGGAAAGATTCTCGCGAATTACTTAGAAATAATCTTGAAGTAGCAAAGAAGCGGTTTTCTAGTTTAGAAAATAAATTCTTGAAAAACGATTCTTTAATTAAGGAATATAACTCCATTTTGCTAGAGCAGTTTAATGAGGGTGTAATAGAATTGTGCACCGAGAAACATTCTAATAATTCCTATTACATGCCCCATAGACCTGTTATCCGTGACGACAAAACTACAACAAAAATGCGCATAGTCTATGATGCTTCTTCCAAATATGATGATTCTCTATCATTAAACGAATGTTTGTATCATGTCCCTAACTTGAATTCTAATGTTTTAAATGATGAAAACATTCCTGTATCGAGTTTCGAACCCCTAAATACTTCCTTGAAAATTTTAAGATTGATCTGTAACAATACAGAAGATAAATTTGGACTAGAATTACGACCCTTGTTAGAAAAATTAAATAATGATTCTTGCACAAAACGGAATGTTTTGAAAATTGCAACTATGTTCCTTGATTCAGCCGGATTTATTGCCCCTTTTGTTTCTGGTGAACTAGAAAATGATTGGCAAAATTGGCTTTCAGAAATCCCTGATCTCGCTCACTTGAAAATTCCCTGGCAGTATTTTAGCAATCTGATCATTGAAAAGGAGCATCTCCAGTTGCATATTTTTCCTGATGCTAACCCTAATGTGTATGTTCCTGAATTTCTTTCCTTGCCTGAAAATCAGTGGCCTAGTGTTAAAATTGCTGCATCTCGATTACCTGATGTTTCTGAAGAGAAGTCTCTAAAATCAGCAACCATTTCTTGTGTTGTTCAAACAAATAAAGCTGATGAAATTCCTATTTTTAATCTTGAAAAATATAGCTCCCTAAAGAAATTGTATCGAGTAACTGCTTGGCTATTTAGATTTATTTCTAATATAAAATTAAAGATAGAGAAAAGAACATTTTCACAATTATCAGCTGAGGAAATGTTACATGCTGAAAATTTTTGGTTAAAGCTGGTGCAGGAAGAAAGTTTCCCTGAAGTTATAAAATCCATGAAATGTAACAAGAGTATCCCTAAAGAATCAAATCTTCTACAGTTAAATCCTATGTTGTCAGATGAAGTTTTTCTGTTGGTACGAGGACGATTACAAAAGTCTGATTCCTCATGTTATGAAAAACATCCTCTTGTGATTCCTGCAAAACATAAATTGACTGAAATAATCGTGAAAGATGCACATGAAAAAGTTTTTCATTCAGGAGTGTCCAGTACATTAGTACAAACTAGTGAAAAGTTTTGGATTTTAAGATCCAGACAGTGTATAAAATCAGTCCTAAACAAATGTGCAATCTCCAAGAACTTTAGTGTTCGCCCTGGTCAACTAGTTATAGCAACTCTAAAGCATATCTTGTGTTTACCTACCATAAAAGTGAACGATTTGATTTTAGTGAAACGCTTCCGTTTACGTGAGACTCTTCTGAATCATTTCTGGAAGCGCTTGAAAAATGAGTATCTTCTCAACTTACAATCTGCTCACTACACGGACCAGAATAAAACTTCTGACTTTGAAATATATGATGTGATTTTTATGCATATGAACATGTATCAAGAACTTTCTGGAAGTTAGGTATTTGTGGACAGAGATTTAAAAAAAAAAAAAAATGAGGTCTTATGAACTGAAGGCAAATAATTCCATCATTAAAAGACCTATTGATTCTTGTGTATAATTTAGAGGTGAAAAAACTCTGAACTTTTTTATTAATAGAACTGAAAAAAAAAAAAAAAAAAAAAAAACTTTCATTTCATTAAGAGACTAAAAAACTCTCATTGACATTTGACTTTTAGAAAAAATCTTGAATTGTTTCTGTTATTGACTTTAAACAACATTTTATTTTTTTTCACTAAAAAAAAAAAAGAAAGTTTCTTGTTTGATAATATGTCTAATTTTTAGTTTAATTTTTTTTGTGATGAATATTCTAGAATTTGTATAGATTTAAATTGTTCTTTCTATTTTTAGTAGCGGAAACTTGTTCTCAAATCTTTTAAATTGTTTAATTATTTTATTGAAGTCCAGTATGTAAGTATATATTTTGATTTGTATTGTATTTATGTAAGTGTAACTGATAATTTTTTAGAATAATTTTTATTTCTACTTTAATTATTTGAATCCCCATTTTGATGAACCCTTGTTCATCGGGGGGGAGTTTGTGGAATATTTTGCAACCTTCTCTCGCGGGCCTCTCTTAGCCAGGCGGGCGCCGCGAAGGATCACGTGACATTTGAGAGAATTGATATTAAAAAACATTCTTTTTTTCTTGTTCCCTTTTTTAGTTGGTTTTGTGAATGTGAATCTTGAACGCAGCAGAAAAATATGCTGCGTATAGGTTTTTTATCGTGGTCTTCTATTAGAAGAAATAGTTTCTGAAGTATTAATTGTTTAAAAAGCATTTCTCTTGTTTTTACTTCAGTTTGAATGTGAATCTCGAAAGCAGCATGCTGGCTGTGTATTTCTTGATCTTCCGAAAAGGGAGAAATAAATATTCTTGAACATATAAAAGAAATTATCTAAAATTCCCAGTGTGGAATATTTACATGTTTTTAAAGAAATAGTATCCAAATGTTTTCATTGTACATACTGTAAATATTTAATAGTGTAAATATACAAAGTTTTTAATTATCCTGTGCTTGACTTGGATTTATACTGAAAACACCAACGCTATTTTCTGTTGTGAAATATGATGACTTTAATATGATTTAAATGGAATCTTGACTTCTTTTAATAATGCTCTCCCTATAACAATTTCGTGAACTGTGATTTAATTGTGGAATAACTTGAAATTCTTCAAGTTTTTGTTCATAACAAGATTCATAAGGGCGTCTCCGCCCAAAAGGATAAACTAATAAATTTTCTCTTCGCAATGGCTTCAATTTTAATTTTTGTACTAGAGATCTCTTCACAAAACATTTTTCTGAACCACTATCACATAAAACGCGAGCCAACAAGCATTCCTTACCAGCAGACACAGAAACTGTACAAGTCTGCAATAATGTTGCTTTATTTTGTTTATATTTTTGTTCCGACATCATAGATACAATTGCACCTTTCATTTCTTTTTCAGGATTTTCTTTTGCTGTTTCTTTAAAACAAAACAAAGTACTATGGGTAGTGTTACCACATTTGGAACAAGGGTTAATTTTTGTTCTACAATTAATTGATAAATGGGACTTGTAAAAGCATTTGTAACAGCGACCTTCTTTCTTTAATTTATATCGTTTCTGTTCATCAGTGAATTCTGAACAATTTAGTCCTACATGATCAGAAGACTTACAAAATATGCAAAACTGTTTTGTAGATGTATTTAAAGCAGCAGCTGAAGGTATATTTTTCTTTTGCGGAAAATTTTGATATTTACTTGAAGGATTTTCATATTTAGTTTTAGAATTTTCATAAGTCTTGGTTTGGGAATTGTTTACTAAATTAGTAGCTTCACGACATCTTAATTCCGTTTTAATAAAATTTATTAAATCGGTGACTTCACAGTCCTTATCGGGGTCACGTTTTCGATGGAAATCTAGTATCAAATTTTCTGGTAATAACCTTAATAAAATTGGTAGTAATAAATGGCCGTAAGAGCCTGATGTTACTCCTAACGCATCAAGATTTCTCATACTAGTTTCAATATTATCGTACAGCTTCCTTAAAGAAATAACATTGTTAGAGGATTTCACTGGTTCAAGATTTAGAATTTTATTCATGTAACAGTTTATGATATTTTCCCGCTTACCATACCTCTCTTCTAACAATTTTAAACAAGTAGAATAATTTTGATCTGTCAGTTCAAAACCAGATACAATATTATATGCAGGACCAGACAACAAGGATTTGAGATATTGAAATTCTTCAAGATTTTGGTGCCTCAACAACCGGGAAAAAAGGTAAGAAATACCTTTATTATTCTGCATGACTGTTGATTTTTTGAAAATATACATTTTTCATGATCATTTATTTTGAACATTGAATTTAAATTTAAACATGGATAAGCCTGATAAGTTAAAAAGTAAAAGAGCTACTGTTCGTGCAGCCATTACGAAATTAATCACAAAATGTGATACATTATTATCTGTTGATATTGATAAAACTGATTGCGACTCATTAATGGAATCATTAGAGCTCGTAAATGAAAAGGAAGCTCAACTAAAGGAATTAGATTCCGAAATGGATGAGCTAATTCAGGAAAAAACTGAATATGAAAAAGAACTAAAATCGGTAGAAGAATATTCTGAAAAAATATCCAGTTTGAAATTTAAATTCAATGTTCAAAATAAATGATCATGAAAAATGTATATTTTCAAAAAATCAACAGTCATGCAGAATAATAAAGGTATTTCTTACCTTTTTTCCCGGGTTTCGGCACCAAAAACTTGAAGAATTTCAAGTTATTCCACAATTAAATCACAGTTCACGAAATTGTTATAGGGAGAGCATTATTAAAAGAAGTCAAGATTCCATTTAAATCATATTAAAGTCATCATATTTCACAACAGAAAATAGCGTTGGTGTTTTCAGTATAAATCCAAGTCAAGCACAGGATAATTAAAAACTTTGTATATTTACACTATTAAATATTTACAGTATGTACAATGAAAACATTTGGATACTATTTCTTTAAAAACATGTAAATATTCCACACTGGGAATTTTAGATAATTTCTTTTATATGTTCAAGAATATTTATTTCTCCCTTTTCGGAAGATCAAGAAATACACAGCCAGCATGCTGCTTTCGAGATTCACATTCAAACTGAAGTAAAAACAAGAGAAATGCTTTTTAAACAATTAATACTTCAGAAACTATTTCTTCTAATAGAAGACCACGATAAAAAACCTATACGCAGCATATTTTTCTGCTGCGTTCAAGATTCACATTCACAAAACCAACTAAAAAAGGGAACAAGAAAAAAAGAATGTTTTTTAATATCAATTCTCTCAAATGTCACGTGATCCTTCGCGGCGCCCGCCTGGCTAAGAGAGGCCCGCGAGAGAAGGTTGCAAAATATTCCACACTATTTAAAAGTATTTAATAATAGAATTAAATAAAAACATTATTTGAAGAACAAATTAAAAAAAACAAAATTTATTTCCTACATTGTTTAAGCCCGAGAAGGGACAGATATTAAGATATTTCATTCAATTAGTTTTACATTTAATGTTAAATATTTGTAACAAATTAGTTAAGTCAACTGAAGAAAAAAAAAAATCATACAATATGATACTTAAAACACCCTAAACTAGTATGTTGTGGCCATCAAAAAACTTTCTTCTATATAAATCACGTCAATTAAATCATTTAAATAGTAAAAGAAATTACATCAATTTAGAACCAATTCGTATCAAAGTAAACCTGAATTTGAAGCTTGATGAAAATTCGTGCATTACTTATTGAGATAAAGCTGTAGGGGAAATTCTGAAAAATGCAGCATAGCAGCGCCACCTGTTGAGCGATTTGCACCAAAACACAAACATCACTAATTCATATTAAGGTATACCGGAATCTAAAGTTTGATGAAAATCGGAGCATTAGTTCTGGAGCTAGAGCTATTGTGGAAATCACAAAAAATGCAGCACAGCAGCGCCACCTGTTGAGTGATTTACACGAAAAGGTACAAAACATCAATTCATGTCAAGGACTAACTGAATCTGAAGTTTGATGAAAATCCGTGCATTAGTTCTGGACATTGAGCTATTGTGGAAATCGTGAAAAATGCTGCATAGCAGCGCCACCTGTTGAGCGATTTACACCAAAACATAAACAGCACTAATACCTGAATCTGAAGTTTGTTGAAAACCCAAGCATTAGTTCTTGAGATAGAGCTATTGCGGAAATCTCAAAAAATGCAGCATAGCAGCGCCACTTGTTGAGCGATTTTCACCACAAGGGGCAAAACGTCAATTCATGTCAAGCAATAACTGAATCTGAAGTTTGATGAAAATCCGTGCATTATTTCTTGAGATTGAGCTATTACGAAAATCGTGTAAATGCAGCATAGCAGCGCCATCTGTTGGGCGATTTGCACCAAAACGTTACCCATAATTTATATCAAGGATTAACGGAATCTGAAGTTTTATAAAAATCCGTGCATTAGTTCTTGAGATAGAGCTTTTGCGGAAATCCTGCAAAATGCTACATAGCAGCGCCACCTGCAGGGCGATTTACACGAAAAACTAATCAGCACCAATCTATATCAGGGACTACCTGAATATAAATTTTTATTAAATTCCGTGCATTAGTTCTTGAGATAGAGCGCCCACAAAATTTGTGTCACATACAGCCAGACGGACAGACAGACAGACAGACTCACAGACAGACATTTTGTAAAAACATGTTTTTTAAAATCTCTGACCCATAAAACGTGTAAATCCGTCGAAAACTGGAATTCGAAAATTTTCATGAAACCAATACTTTCTTCTTGTCAAGATAGAAGAAAGTAAAAATTAGATTCCGTTCAAATGAAATCGAAATAAATCTTAGACTTCCTCCATTTTTAATTGAAAATATTTGTATTGCGGATTTTGCATTGACAATTTTTGCATTTATGACAATTGTGCATAAAATGATAAGATGCATGCAAAATACAAAACTTTAAAAAAAAGTCTAAGATTTATTTTGATTTCATTTGAACGGAATCTAATTTTTTAGGGTGTTTTAAGTATCATATTGTATGAATTTTATTTTTATTTTTTAATCTTCAATTGGCTTACTAATTTTTACAAAAATTTAACATTAAATGTAAAACTAATTGAATGAAATATCTTAATATCTGTCCCTTCTCGGGCTTAAACAATGTAGGAAATAAATTTTGTTTTTTTAATTTGTTCTACAAATTATGTTTTTATGTCAAGTTTTTTAATAACTACTGCACTCAGACGAACGCATTTCAAAATTAATGGAGAGTATCATCATCAGGCGTTGAAGTATGCGGTATTGCATCGCAATGTGGGATGCAGTTTACCAATGTGTAATTCAAAATGTTTCACTACTGTAGTAATGCAGGTTGCGGTAGTTTGGACAAAAATTTCCAATCTGAACGTAAAAAATCTATAATCAAAACATAAAAAATTAACTTAATTTAAATTTAGATACCCTATTTCTCACTCAGGAACGCTATGAATGTAAATGTAAATTGTGTTGAATCCTTACTGATAATATTTAACAATATTATAGCTGTGACACAGTAAAAAATAAAAAATAAAAGTTTTACTTAAATTTTTAAACCGAATTCTCTCTCAAGGGGTGATGTAAACACATCAGAAAATTATTACCTAAGTTTAACTTGGGGTATAAATAGTTCTCATCTCGGGAAAAAAATTAATTTTAAAATTTAAGTTATGTAATTCCCCACTAAGTTCGCTACCTTGCGTAAAAATAGCTATCCATTAGAAGCTTTTTACTAAAATATAAACTTGACCAAAGCAAAAACTTATTCTGAAAATATCCTTTTTATTTCCACTATGACGCCATATTCACCGTTTTAATTTTTGAAAAAAAAAAAAAAAAAAAAAAAACTAGCTCAATTTAATATTTCACGTGAAAATCTTTCCACTAAAAAGAAATAAATTATTATTACGGCTTTTGAAATTTTTGCAACAATGAAGTAAATATGTTACATTTTCTATAAAAAATGTCCGTTGATTTTCAATGAAAAAAGCGATAATTGGAATTATTAAGAAAAATATTTGAATAATGTAAAAATAAATTGGCCCTTGTTTTTCTCTTGGTTATAATTCACCCAGATGCAAAGGCATTTTACCATTCGTTTTGACCCTGACGTCAGGCAATCGTTTTTTCACTTTAAATTTATAATATCATTAGAATTAGTAAAGAATAAAAAATGAGTGGCATCAGGGACAAAAAGGTGGGAAGAAAAAATGAAAAAGTTATGATCTCCATAGGCTTTTCCATGTTAAATTAACATTGAGAAGTGGCACTGGAAATAAATAAGTTTTGCGCGACAGCGCAATACTTAAATATTGTTACATAATGTATTCAAAAGTAATATTGTCACCTTGTCGGGAAGGTTAAAAGCAGATCAATACAATGCTGCCACAGGTGACTAATGTTTTAATTCTACCTCACATCACTTTCTCAAAACAAAAATTACTGACATACGGTTCCAGAACATTTGCAAGAGAAATATACTTGGACAACATTCTTTGTCTTTCTCTACTGGTAAACGCAAGTATAATTTCCTACATATTATGTACCTGATTTCTCTAGTAACGAATTATATGAGCATATGGCAGAAGAACAGGAATGCCAAAAGTAGGCAGACGTATTCCAAATTTTAAACTGAAATGATTTTATAAACATTTAATGGCTTTAATAATAGCTTTGTATTTTCATAAAAACATATAAAAAATAATAATAAAGGTACCCTCATAGCATGCATGGTCACGGTGACGTCATTGTGACGTCACTGTAAGTCACTGTGGTCACGTCACATCTGTGACCAAAATGCCACGACTCAGTGATGTCACATTGTGACTGAGAGGTGAACTTCTTAGAAAACTTTAAAAAGTTACGAAAATTTTTCAAAACATGTTATTTACTGTAAAATTATATTTTTTTGGCAATTAAAAAAAATTGTGACGTCACTGTTATGTCACTGCTATGTAACGTACGTCACGTCACATATGTGACAAAAAACCACTATATTGTAAGTCACAGTGTGACAAAAATATGAACTTCAAAAATCTTTGAAAATGAAGAGAAATATTTTAAACAGTCACGAGTTACAGCAGCATAAGGAATGAAAATATATTAGTGGATAGCAAATGGTAAATTCTGTCACTAAAGGGGAGGGGGGGGGGGCATAATCAATAAAGTGCACGATACAAGCATTAATAAACTAAATTTTCAGGCTATATTTTATAAATTTGATATCTAAGACAGTGAATGTATACTTTTTCATGATTTCAATTTTATCTAGCATTTGGATAATATGTTTAGAATTAGGAATATTAAATTTATACACTTTACATATTTAGTTTGCTGGGAGGAAATTTCTTTCTTTCTTTCTTTTTTTACCGACCAGGATTTGAAACACTTCTGTGGTTTCAAACTAAAAATTTTCTATTACAGTTAAATCTGCACCTTTTAATGAGCACGTAGAAAGAGTCTTCAGAGTTTAGTCATCTATGTATTTCTTGCTTTAGAATATTTTTATAATTTGTATTCAAGTCATAAATTCTACTTCTTTCACACTTTTTAAATAAAATTAGCATTTTCCGAAAATAAAAGAAATATACAAAATTTGTGCAAAACAAACTTTACTTTAAAAAAAAAAAAAGAAAAAAAAAGGGGGGTGGTCGTTATTACCATTAAATTTATTTTTACACCCTTTAAAAATTTAAACAATGTTTTATCTAATAAACTCTAATTATGAATATTATTATTATAATTATTTAGAAAAAAGGAACTTTACAGTACATTTTAACTATAATTATTTGGTACGGATAAAAAGAAAAGGTTCAATACATTGGACATTTCTTCAAATACAAAATTTTCATTAACGATACTTTCAGAAAATTATTGCGCATTCAAGTTCTATATTTCTTGTATACAAAAATACAAAAACAAATAATCTGTAACAGACCACCTGCTTGAAAATCGTCTGCCCACAGAAAAATAAATATGAGAAGACGCGGGAAATAGTTCACGGTTTTTAGAACATCACCACGTCTACAACACTTTAAGGTAAGGAAATGACCATTTTAGGATACACGGATATTAATGGAACGTATATGTAAGTGTTATTTAATTTAAATATTTTGTTCCTGATTTGTATATTATGAGTTAAATAGTTTTATGTTATATTTGTAAGAGACTGATCTTTAACTGTCAGAAGCAATATTTTCCAATTCGATACCTGTAAAGAAAAATATCTTAATCTGCCATCGCTTGGAAAAAAAAAAAAAAAAAAAAAAAAAAAAAAAAAAAACCTGCACTGAGACTGATTCATGCCTACATTCATACTGGAATTAATATAAACATTAATTTACTCTTACTTGAGATTGAAAATGTATGGAACGAGAATGATTTGAAATTATTTTATCGGCTTCTTACTATTTTTTGATTACTAACGCTTATAGTTATTATTATTTTGCGGTTAAATATGATGTTCGATTATCATGAGATTACGAAACTGTTTCAGATTAGAAATTAAAATTATACTGGGAAAATGTATTTTTACATATTACAGTAGTGAAACATTTGAAAGAATTTTCTTTTAGTGCTAATAATATTTTAAATTATCTTTTAAAATCCTAAATCTTCAAACCAATGTTTTCAGATTTAACATTTGCCAAAATTATAAAATAATAGGAATTCCTTATACCATATGGAAATAATTTTGAGATATTGTTAAATCTAATAATGCATTTAATTTATCTATTGTAGTTTGCTGTTGTTTAATAATACAATTATAAATACTAATTATTATTTTTAGTGTTTTTCAAATTGGTATATTTATTTTTTTTTAGTTGTATGTGAGCATTTTTTTTGCTTGTGATTTTAATCAAACATTTAATTATAGACATTCTGAATCGGTTATTAAATTTTCTTCTACTGTAAATTCATTTTCTACGTTTATGATACGCGTAATTATCGGCACTAAAAAGTAAAATATGATATTTAAGCATTGAAATAAAGTGTTTTTCATGCCTGATAGGAAGTTATAGATTAAACTGCTTTAGTATATATTTTTAAAAGTTCATATAATACAGAATACATAATATAGGACACAAGTTGAAAAGTGCTTATGACTTAGGTTTGTCTCTCCGTCTGTCCGTCTAGCAGTCTTTCCGCACTCTAACTCTCGAAAATATACTCGGATTGCTCTGAAATTTTTGGATGTTATTGACGTTTACCATAACACAGTACCTATATGTAATGAAGTTTGTAGCGTGCTTTGTTCATTTACAGGGCCAGCCAAAAGTTTTCCGTTACATTACGGCCTATGGGAAAAATCGTTTCAAATGATTTTTAATGATTTTACGCACGCTTTCAAACATAATAAAATTCATATGCATTTATGAAGTGCACTAAAATATGCATTCTGTTGAGTATGACATGCAAAGAATAGTTATTGTTCATTTACAGGGCTAAAAAAGGAATTCAAATACATAATGATATAGGTGTGGAGGGAATTGTTTGCGGCATACTTTAATTATGTTAATCTATTTCATATATAATGAAATTGATATATGTCTCTGAGGTTTACATTCTATAAATTATTTCATGTATAATACGAATAATACGTATATAGCATTTACAGGGACACACAAAATATTTCAGATACTATATTGTATCCGAAGTACTGTTCATATGCGATGATTGCTGGAAATGTATTTTTAATTATGATATGCGCTTTTATGATTCACTATATTTATGCATAGTATATTGTGTACATAAATGCTATAATTCCTATACAAGGCTACACCAAAGTATTCGTAAGGATTACTGGGTATGGACGCAAATTGCTTAAAGGTGGTTTTTAAATGAGTTATGCTTTTTTTCGCTGAACTGCATTTAATTTACCAAGAAATGTTTGTAGAATATAGATAAAATGATATACAGGGTCACGTAAAGAATTGGATACATGGCCGTCTATATATTATAATTTCTGGAAATGTGATTTCAGCAGTTTTAAGAGTGTCTTAGTTTGAATTAAATTTTAACTAAATAGTGGCGTGTAACAAAGATTCTAGGTAAACTACAGGGTTGTACAAAAGTATTCAAGTATGTTTCCATACATCAGTATAAACTGCTGAAAAAGAATTTCAACCTGTTAGGCGTTTTCTTGCTAAACTAAATTTTCCCATTATATAGTATATATACACTTAAAAAAATGGGTACTCAAAATTGAGTAAAAAGTACTCAATTTTAAATGCATCACATACTCAAAATAGCTCCGATCCAAATGTACTCGAAGTTGAGAAACACATGTACTCATTTTTTATTCCATGGTTGTGATCAAATATGAATCGTTATGTACTGCTCCCCCCCCCCCCCCTAAAATTTAAAGTAAAAATGTATTGACATTTATTTCCCGTTCAAAGTTCTTAACAAGAAATGTTTAATTGATTATTTATTAAGAAAAATAGCAAAATTCTTAACAAGATACTCAAATCGAATATTTTTATGACAAGAGCATTATTTCCAAGCACTTTTAAATTATTTTTAAAATGCTGTGCATAATTTAATATTTACATTAATAAACATCATTTATGCCGCTATAAATGAAATGAACCATTACAGGGTACAAAACTATTCGTTTGTTTGGGTTTGATAACATGTGATGTTTCAAAATAGAGAAAACATAGGTTCATTTTTGATCCAAAAATATTCAATTCGATATGAGTACGTCGGTTTACTCATTTTTGAGTACTTCATTTTTTTCAGTGTATCAAACTACAGATCAATATAGGGCTGTTCAAAAGAATTGGAAAACATATTTGGCTATGGACGGTATCTGCTGAAATCAGTTTTCCAAATATTTTATGCGTTTTCTAAAATGTTTACTTAGTTATCTTATTTACGTCATTTCCCTAAATTACGATGTCTTGTTAAAGCATTCAGAAAGTGTTGGAAAGTATTTTATAATCTATGCTTAACGCATGATTTTTCTTACTCGTTTTTTTTCTATTTCTCAGATCAGTATTTTCCTATAAAATATACCAAATCTATTTAGCTCATATTCACAAAATACAATATACACGGGAATAAAAAATTTAAATAAATATCGCTTATCATGCCGCTCTATAAATAATAGTTGTATTAATATCCGTTAGTCTCCATGTTCATATTTAATAAAGCAATGACAAATCACAACAAATTAAAAACCTTACATATTCTAAATATCAAGCTTGAACTCAATATCAAGCATAGAACTTAATAAAAATATATGTCAGTTGATAAGCATTGTTTTTTAAGTGGAAAAATTTTAAATGTTTTTGAAGAATAGGACTCCAAAATAGCGATATTTTGCTAAAAAATACGGTAAAAAGATAAGATTTTATATTTACAGCAAAAGTTTATTTTAAAATTCATCGCTGTATTAATACTTAGAAATTTTTCCAGAGAGAATCATTCGCCTTATATACAATATTTCAAATGAAAATCAAATATCAAATTAATTGCTTAAAAGGCGACAAGGCCAACATAGTGAAAAAGATTCCATGCTGGGACTCGAACCCGGACCATCAGTATAGCACACTGACATTCTACCGACTAAACCACATGTAACGACGCCCAGCGTGTAAAATTTCTCACTATTACATGTTGGCAAGGCTACAAACGCAGCACAAGATGGAATATTTATCGTGAGCCACCGACATGGGGTAAACACGAAACTTAATTAAATCCAGCATCGATTGAAACTATATTAATAATTGGAAATTTTTCCAGGGAGAAACATTCGCCTTGCATACAACATTTCAAATTAAAATTGCCTTTTAAGCAATTAATTTGAAATTTGATTTTCATTTGAAATATTGTATGCAAGGCGAATGGTTCTCTTTGGAAAAATTTCCAAGTATTAATATAATTTCAATCGATGCTGGATTTAATTAAATTTCGTGTTTGCATCATGTTGGTGGCTCACGCTAAATATTCCATCTTGTGCTGCGTTTGTAGCCTTGTCAACGTGTAATAGTGAGAAATTTTCTAGCCTGGGTATCGTTCCATGTGATTTAGTCGGTAGAATGTCAGTGCGCTGTACTGGTGGCCCGGGTTAGAGTCCCAGCATGGAATCTTTTTCACAATTTGCGTCTTTTAAGCAATTAATTTGAAATTTGATTTTCATTTGAAATCACAGTGTTTATGACAAGTTCGTCACAAATGACACATATTTCACAAATTGGTCACAGTGTGACTTCAAAGCATTGTCACTTTCGTCACAAAGTTAATACCAAAATAGTCACAAATGACACACTTTTCACAAATTTGTCACACCGTGACTTCACAGAGTGGTCACAATGTGACGTCACAAACGACCTCTAAAACGGCCATAACGACCTCGCATTCTAGTCACTATGACGTCACATCGACGTCACGTGACGTCACATCGACGGTCACAAAATCACAGTGTGACTTCACAACGACGTCGCCGTGACGTCACCATGCCTTACGGGTAACAAACTATTTAGCCCTATTTAGCTATATTTCTCTTGCAAATGTTCTGGAACCGCATGTCTGTAATTTAGCCTATTTATTAGGTAGGGGAGCAAAAAAAGGCCCAATTCGGAAATAATTAGGGGAAAGCTGGAAATTGTTGTAACCCCTTCAGTTTAGGTCTAAAATGAATATGCTACGTTTTCCCCCTCGTACTAGGTGAGCGTTAGGAATTATACATTGATTTATAGTCAAAAAACACGTTTTTTTTTTTTTTAAATACCATAACACTATCTCGAAATCACTAACTTTTTCAAAAACATTGTCAGTACAAATGTTGTAGAGCTTAAAATTCTGAATAAAATGAGTATCAACACTACTACTGATTTTTTTACTGTATTTTTTTACTATAAATCAATGTATAATTCCTAACACTCACCTAGTACGAGGGGGAAAACGTAGCATATTCATTTTAGACCTAAACTGAAGGGGTTACAACAATTTCCAGCTTTCCCCTAATTATTTCCGAATTCAACTCCCTAACCACTGGGCTAATTTGGATGTAAAGAAAAATTTTCTGAAAAAAGAAAAGTGGTTGAATCAAAAATGATAACGTTATCAAAAAGTAAACCCCCTCCCTCACCCCAGAGATATCTTACGAAAACAAGTAGTCTACACCCAATCCTACATTGTATAGTTTTTTTTTTACGATCTTATTTATTCTTTTAGCAACGATTTTTTTAATAATAGAGTTAATAATTTATATATTTATTGTACGGAATCCTCAGACAGCGAGTAGTACTCTCTCTTAACTGTTTATTTCATATTATTTTTGCATCCTTATTAAGCAAAAACGTTATTTTATATTTTGGCGCATTTTAATTTTAGAAATGTAAATTCAGCCAAATATCTATGAATTGCCTCGGAATTTCTTATTTAAGATATAACGATTTAACATTTAATTTTATTTGTTAACAATTCTTTTGTTGCCACTGTGCAAAAAACAATCATAATATAATTCTTTTAAAATGCGAAAGTATCGTCTGCGTAAATGATTTCACATAAGAATAAATTGTGTATTTGAATTCTTAACATTGAAAGATGCTTTTATAACTGAATGTAAATAATTGAATTTTCATAAATTTTAATTCATTAAAAATATGCTATAATTTTTATTAAAAAAAGTATTTTAAAATTTCATAAAAGAAATCATGAAACTATTTAATTAATCATGATTCTATCTATAATGTCTAACTCCATAATTTATTTTTTCTCCTGAAAATAGACATGTTTCATTTTTTATTTGCAAGAATGCGTCCGTAATAGAAAAACCAAGGCCTCCTAATCATAATGACTAATAATATGCTCGAAGTAGCTAGGAGTCGTTCTGTAGCTTCATCACCCCAAGCCCTACCTTCCCGGTTTTCGGTGTCTTTAATTTGTGTAATTTCCCTATTAAATTTGTCTGGTTTCAATTTTTGATTTTTTTTTTCAATCTGATAATACGATAATTGAGTCTTGAGAAAAACATGTAAAATAAATTAATTAAAATAATAAATTTTTTAAGGTTATTCTGCAAAAAAAGTAATATTGTGAAAATTTACAGATTATAATTGATTTTTATTTTTAATTTCAAGTCAAAATAATGAACAGTTTTTTTGTAAAATGTACGACAAAATGTAATTTGTGTAGCTTAGTAGAGGATTCGCTTCACTCATCCTAATAAAAATTTAAAATTTAGAAGCATAAAAAATTCAGTAGCGAAAATTGAAAAAAACGAAATTTAGTCTTCAGCCATTGGCAACCTCAAAATGACGTCAGCATTTCGGATCGTCACTAATAATATATATAGATAGATAACCCTAAATCGTCTGTCGATATATTGACATTCAGAAATCATGACATCGTATATTTTTGCAACTTTGCAACAGGGTTGGCAGGTTTTTGACACGTGTCAGTTTTTGACAGTTTAAACTGCGGTTTAAACCGTCATGTCAAAAACCCCTTGTCAAAAACCTCGTCAAAAACCTCAAATACTTACAGTGGTCTGTAAAATTTCACATTAAATGTCACACATTAGATGTAATATTTAAAATTCACTATTACTGTAATTGTATAATTAGTATATAGTATTAGTAATAATTACAGGGTTGGCAGGTTTTTAACATGTGTCAGTTTATGTCGGGTTTAAACCTTCATGTCAAAAACCTCTTGTGAAAAACCATCTGTCAAAAACCTCAAATACTAAATTGATCTGTAAAAATTCAAATTAAATGTCACACATGACAACATTACATGTAATATTTTAAATTCACTCTTACTGTATATCAGTAATTAGTACATAGTAAAGTATTATTGTTAAGTACAACTTTTTAGCAGGGTAAAATTTTTATTTAAATTTTTTTTTGTAAAATTGTGTTTTTCTAAAAAGTAGACATTAAGCTCACCTGAGCTGTACATTTTTTCTCTTACTTAAAATCGTTTTAATTTCGCTTACTTTTGAGAGCTTAAAGCATAAGCTAGCTTTTTTTATGGGAAAAAAAAAACTTAGAAAAGTGCGGATTTTTTTGTATATATAACAAGATAATGTGCATCAATGTTATTCTAGTCTAGGCAATAACCATTCCATTCAAAATTGAAATTGGGTTATTAATTTTAAACATTTACAAAATAAGAGAAGTAATTAAAAAAAAAAAGCTTAAAGTCAAAATCTTTTTAAACCATGCTTTCTTTCAATATATAAAAATGTTTTTGATTTTAAAACTGAACAAAATTGGATCGGTCATCTAAAAGAAAATTCCTTTAAGCCCATATTGAAAAAGTGCATAATAGAAGGGATCAAATCATGAAACCATACCATTCTTTGGCTTATACTTTGCATCCCAACCATCAGGGGCAAGGGTTGATTGCTGTATCAGTTGATTCAGCTCGCGCTTGAGCTACAGAGAGAATTTATGGATGCTTATCCATACTGATTGTGTATGTAGCTAAAGAATTTCCTTGAATTGAAGAAAGAATCCCCTTTCCCGTCTTCTTATTTCAGTGCTATAGGGAGAACTCCATTGCTTGGTGGAAAGGTATCATTAAATGCAGCAGCTTTTTGAGGCTGCTTCAAAACTTGCTCATCTAGCAATGCTTTTGCTATCAAGTCCTACTAGCTCAGCATCAATTATAAGAGACAGACTATTTTCTAACGCTTCATACACTCTAAACTCAAAAATCTTTTGGGAGTAAATAAATGTGCTAAACACGTGGTGTGCTGAGCATGCTGCGGGGTAAAATTGATCCGGATTATTTAATTGTACAAATTTTCTTCTGGTTCAAAAATCCCCAAAAAAAAATATTTTATTGCAAATAATATATTTTTAAAATTATTAAATTTCAATAAAAGATCACATAAATCATTGACTTATTTAATGTTTACCTATTGTTAAAATGCTTTAGTGTGTTACATGTATTTGTCAGTTTTCGACAGTTTAAACTAGTTTATGACAGTTTTCGACAGTTTAAACCAGTTTTTGACGCTTGTCATGTCAAAAACCACTTTTTGACGTCAAAAACCCAACCCTGCTTTGCAATAAACTAATTCAGGAAATGTAAGCTCGTTGCATTTAGATGGACAATATTATTGCTACCCTAATCACAAGAACGAACCTTGAATCAAACGAAATACATCGATAAACTGGACCTTGCGTTATAAAGCAATACCATATCATAGAAACTCAACAGAGTTTCTCGCCAAGCCAATAAAAACAACAATGCAATGAACCGTAAAAGAAAGGCATTTCCGCCAATTGGTGCCAAACGATTTTATGAAAAATATTTCAGTACTCTGTCTAGTTTATATTTTGCAGACTGACCAAAACTGGATTTTGACACCTTTATAGCTCGAGTTTTATTTATCATAGAATCACAGAAACTCGACAGAGTTTCTCACCGAGCCAAAGAAACAAAAATGCAATGAACCGTAAGAGAAAGGAATTTTCGCCAATTGATGGCAAACAATTTTACAAATAATTTTAGTATTCTATCTAGTTTATATTTTGTAGACTGACCAAAACGGGATTTTCACACCTTTATAGCTTGAGTTCTATTTATCATAGAAACAAAATTCTTGTTTCTATGGAATGGGGCGTGCCACGTGACTCAGGAAACACAAAAATAAAGTAGAACTCAACGAACAGGTTTTTAGCAAATGCGATTTTAAAAGTGCTGTTTTTTGCACTTTTTAGATTCTTGTTCAGACCAAAACTGTTGACAGGACTGTTTAATTATTGGATTTTTACGCAGTTCGGTGCATTTGAATTCTTTTTATGAGTACAAACTTTTGAAGGTTTCCTGTAAAAATATCGATTCGTTTTTTATTTATATGTGTTTCAAATAATTGACTCCTATGTTTAACATAGAGCAAAAAAATATTAAATAACCTAACTCTTGTCAAAATTATAGTATACACATGATATTGAAACACTAGCATATGGCCCCGTCAAAAATGACGGGAAAGTGTTATTTTAAGTTTACAACATTAAGTCAGACTCAATTAAACAGGTTACTGATATGCATGATTATTCAGATAGTGGCAAGTCCTCAAAAGCATTAAAAAAAATAGTGTTTGTAAAAGTCAACCTTCAAATGAAGAAAATATGAACCACCTCATGCGGGGGAAAAAAAAGAGCTTTTTCCAACAACCCTATGGCAAAATTCTCATTTTTTCTGCACATCTTTGATGAAATTCGTGTTTTTTTCTCAGCCTTTTGACAAAATGAGTGTTTTTATCGGGATTTGTTGAAAAATTTGCTTTTTTTCTGCGCCCTTTTGACGAATTACACCTCTCGCGTTTCTTTGACAAAATTCAGGGAAGAGTGCCACTTGGCAAAAAAAAAAAATTGTTCAAAATCTTGCCAAAAATCTTTTCAAGATGGCGGAAAAACATCATTTTTAAATCTTTGTTATTTATAAATCAATGATTTTTCCCAAAAAATGGAAAATTATGTAAAAACATGGATTTATAAATAACATAAAGATTTAAAACCGAAGTTTTTCCACTATCTTGAAAAATTTGTTACGAATGCCGGTAAAATCTCGCTCACAACTACCAAAAAACTTACTAATATAAAATAAAAAGATAAATATAAATAAATACCAATAAATGAGACGGCGATTCAGAAAAAAGGGGAGTTTCATACAGAAAAAAATATATAAAAAAACTAAAAATACTTACACAAAAGGCAAACAATCAGTTAAAATTTACAAACAAAAAAAAAATCAATTTAATGTTTATGGTGAAATTCTCGTTTTTTCTGCACATCTTTGATGAAATTCATGATTTTTTTCGCAGCCTTTTGACAAAATGACTGTTTTTACCACAATCCTTTCACGAAATGAGGGTTTTTATCGGGATTTGTAGCAAAATTCACGTTTTTCCTGCGCCTTTTTGACGAATTACACCTCTCACGTTTCTTTGACAAAATTCAGGGAAGAGTTCCGCATCCTGTGACGCTTGGCGAAAAAAATTGTGCCAAAAATCTTTTCAAGGTCAAATCTTTTCAAAACTCAATTTTTAAATCTTTATGTTATTTATAAATCAATGATTTGCTCAAAAAAATAGAAAATGATGTAAAAACATGGATTTATAAGTAACATAAAGATTTAAAAACGAAGTTTTACTGCCATCTTGAAAAATTTGTTACGAATGCAGGTAAAATCTCGCTCACAACTGCCAAAAAATTTATTAAACATAAAATAAAAGTAAAAGGATAAATATAAAGAAGTACCAATAAATGAGACGGCGATTCATAAAAAAAAGGGGAGTTTCATACAAAAAAAATTTCAAATATTTACACAAAAAACAAACAATCAGTTAAAATTTAAAAAAAAATCAATAATTTAATGTTTAGAAAAAGGGATCCTAGTCAGGGTCTGAAACATCGTCAAGGTATGGTACTTCTCTTCTAACTGAATTAAATTTAAATTTTGATGGATGTTTGGTAATACACCCTCGATGTTTTCAGACTCGGAATTGTTTCGGCAGCCATTGGCTGAATCGTCTGTCTCTAAAACGGTAAACCATGTAAAAATCAATATATTCACCAATAAAGGGTGCATTTTAAACAGCTAATGCAAAAATCCTAATAAAAAAAAAGAAATAAACAGCAGAGCCAAGCGAGACTTACCTTACAATCAAAATACGTTGACAGAAGCACAGGTGCATCCGAATGTATGCAGCAAATTAGTTACGTAACAGAAAATTTAGCCGACTAACGGTTCACCTGATACTGATGAACCAATAAGCTTCAAGATCCCCCGATTTCAAAATTTACATTTTTTTTTAGGATCTTATGTTGAAACTTGCACTTTTGCAACCTTTCGATGAAAATCTCGTTTTCTCTGTGATCCTCTAATCAAAAAACATACTTTTTCTGTGATTATTTGACGAAATTCACGTTTTTCGTGATACTTTGATCAAATAATGCATTTTTTCTGCAGTCATCTGATGAAATTCATGTTTTTTCCACGATTATTTGGCGACATTCACATATTCCATGATCCTTAGACGAAACATGCATTCTAAAGGACCCTTTGGGAAAAATTGTGTTTTTTTCTGCGATCCTTTGACGGAATTCATATTCGTTTGATGAAACCACCCTTTTTCTACGATATTTTGATGATTTTTGCAGTCCTTCGGGGAAAGCAGACAGATGATAGTTGCAAGCTCCTGGCTATATGTTTTTTTCATGCTGTTTGTTTCTATACATGGACTAAATGCACAGTAGGTCATGGGAAAGGATTAGAAATAAACTCAATTTGCAGCTGCTTGTACTCGCATTTTTATTTTGTCAAATTCTGCTCCCACCCCCCTTCTCGTCCTAAAAATGTCAACAAATTTTAATACTGATTTGCATCAATCCCAGGGATGATAAATTGTGCCGAAAAAATGGAATTCCCTGTTTTCGCTGGAAAGTGGCATGTCTGTAAATGCTTTTAAAAATATATGCATAGTTGAAAAAAAAAAAAAAAAGAAAAGAAAAAAAAAGCTGTTACATTTTTCAAACTCCAAAATATAATTCACAGAAATATATTAAATTCAGCTTAAAAAATGCAGCATAGGTGAAATAAACTTAAAAATAAAACAAAAAACATATGGCATTTCTTTAAAAAATCAGATGTTTATTTTTTAATTTTAGATGAAACTTTAAAATTTGATTCATATATTTGGCCAAAACTAAAACACCATTATGTGCATCATTGAAAGTAATACACATACAAAAAGCTATGTTTTTTAACTGTACAAATATTTAGTAAAATTTAAAAAAAAAAAGTAATTTTGATTTTTAAATCTTTATTATATCATTATGTAATAATCATTAATAATGAATAATCATTAAATAATGTTTTTTTAAATATTTATTCAATAAATTACGTAATATTTCATATGTATGTCGTAAACTGACTGCTTGTAAATATCAGTCGTAAATAAAATTGCTGCTTATAAATGTATACAATAATGAAACGTTCCTGTGAGTGATAAAAACTTTATGAACATGAACTTAAAATATGCATAGTTTAGATAAAAAATAAACAAAAAATTGTGCGTATGGGTGTTTAATTCTGTTCGGTGTAAACTCAGCTAAGTTTATCAGGCAAACTGAGAAATCCGTTGATTGCCGCGATCGCGCAATTCTTTTCCTGGGCAATTGGCGCCTTCTTTCCGAAAGCGATTCATTCGGAAAGTCCATAATAAAAATTAAAAAAACTTTTAAAACATTTAAAAATAACTATTGACAGATCAAAGCGAGTAGTAGCGAAAAATCAGCACGTTTATCCCCCTGTTTTTCCTAAAGAAACAGCGTTTCACTGTTGCCACTACAGAAGAGTGAAATACACGAATCATTGATATGAATCAATATTCATATGAATGATTCATATGAATAATGATGAATAATCATTAAATAATGTTTTAAAAAATATTTATTCAATAAATTACGTAATATTTCATATGTATGTCGTAAACTGACTACTTCTAAATGTAAACACTCGTAAATAAAATTGCTGCTTATAAATGTAAACAAGAATGAAAAACGCATTTCAAAAAACTTAAAGTCTTTAATATGCTTTAAAAAATATATTTAAAGCAGAATCAGATGTTAGCCGTATTTTTTTTTATGAATCGTCAAAGAGTCATTCATTTGTTTCTTAATTTGCTGGAATTTGAATCTGAATGGCAACAGTATCGTTTGTTTTGATTTGATTTCTAATAGCTTAATTTTAATTTAGAACTTAATACATTATAAATGGATATGATACACATGTTTTATATGAAAATATGCTGAACAGACATGATTTTAAGTAGAAAAAATTATCATTTAGCTGTCATATGTGCGTTTAGCTACAGTCGTTTCGCAGACCAGAGTGGTTCGCACCGACATCGTTCCGCCGGTCAGCTTTTATTATAAGTAGATGTTCTACAGTCGACTCAAGTCTTCTTCCCATTGTAAAACAGAATTGTAGCATTTACGGTTCGTTTACAGGGTCACTCAAGATATCTTTAGATAAGGCTAAAGAGTTGTGTGATTATCCGATTTTTAATCGATTTGCTGCATTTGAATTGTTTTTATGAGTAGTTCAAATATTTAAAGTTTCGTGTAAAGATATTCATTTGATTTTTATTCAAATAAGTTTCAAGTAATTGATTCCTATACTTAACACAAGAATTCGTACGGATCCCATTATTTTCCGGGTAAAACATCAGAATTTTTTTTATAAACAAGTAATATAATTTTTTTTTTTTTTTAAGTCAATTCCTACTTAGGTCATCAAAGAAAAATTTAATATAATCCCTTAAGCTAATATTAATTTTTGTTGCATTAAAATATCCCAATTTATTGATTTTCTATAAGCAGGTAGGTTTACAATGGAACTCTATGGGAATTTGGCGAAATGTTAGAGATATCGCCAAGTTGGCGTCACTTTTGGCGACTCATTTAGGCCGCCAAATTTGGCCATATATCGCCAAGTTGGCGACAAACTAGGCGGTATTTGGCGACAGAACAGGATCCCCCCTATGGTAACCCCTTATTGAAAATACTTTCATTGATCTTCAATAAGCAATGGCCGCCATTTTGTTTCCCATGCAAAACTAAAATTAATTAATTAAAATTTAATTAATTAATTAATATTTGAAAAAAACTGTATTAACATCAATTGTCATCCAGTACAAGCTTTAAAAAATTTATTTCAACTTGATAGGATGAATAATGAGTGTTTTATTAACGATTGAAAATTTGAACAAGATATATAAATACATAAATATATATGTATATAAAAATAAATATAGGGAGAGTGTGAACTAACAGTAGGAATTGAAAAAATAAATCTAGTTTATACACGCGAAAGTTCGCCTTATTTAAGGAGAGATTTTCTATTAAAAAAAAAATACTAGTACCGAATAATTTCCTGATCTGGAAATTCCAGGACCTGTATGAACCCTGTTAACTTAGAAAAAAATATATTAATGGCATAACTCTTCTCAAAATGGTCGTATACACATGATATTAAGATATGCTACAACAGTCGACCCAAAGCTTCCTATTGTAAAACAGAATTGTAGTTAATAAAATAAAATAAAATCATAAGACGAAACGAATATTTCACCTTCATTCAAACATAAAATATGTAACATGAACTTTAAAAGTTCACTATTTTACTTAAAAGGCGTCTAAAATAATAAAAAGAGATGTTATGAGTTAAAAATATACATTTTATTAAAAAAAAAAAAATAGTACTTTCAGGCTTTACCGAGCCCTTCATGAAAGAATATCATAATAACTAATTGCTGTTTATTCATACAAATACGTCACTTCGATTTGAAATTGAGAGAAACAATAATTATTAGAATTGAAAGTAGAAGTAGCAGTTTCTTGGATTGAACTTAATTAGAGAAAATGCATATTATTATTAACTGCATTTCCATTTATTTTATTACATCACTCTTTTCTCATGCGTCACTTTAGTTTTAAATGTGTAGCTGGACAGTCGAAGTAACAGTGTTTCAAATTAAATTTGTATAGAAGAAATATTTAACTGCCGTACCACAAATTCGACTGTCCTGCTACACATTTAAAATGAAAGTTACGTACACTGTTAAAAATCTTCAGCAAACTGTCCAGTCATTCGATCATTTTTATAGAAAGCGGTTACATAATTGTGATTTAATTCCATACTGACCATAATATGGTCAAAAATATGGTCAAATACTCTTTGTAATATGGCCAAGTAACCGTTATCTTTAAAAACGGTCAAATGACTGGACAATTTGCTGCAGAGTTTTAAAAGAGTGTGGACGTATGACGAATATCAAATTCCATTCGGCAGAACTCAAGTTATAAGCAGCCGGAATGAAATTCACATTTGCATTTTAAATATATACATTGTAAAAGAAAATTTTTGATTTTACGGAATAATACTGGCAGCTGGTGTGCCAGTATATTATACATAAATTATCAGTACTAAACTGCAAATAAGCAGTAGTATACCGTCTTATAAATATAATAGCAGTAATATACCGTATGTTACTACTTAACGATATATTACTGCTTATTTTATGGTTTATTATTGTTGATTTTATGGTATAATACTGGCAGCTGGTGTGCTAATAGTATACCGGAAACCAATAATTTTTTAACACTTACCAACTTAGTTGAAAAGGTTTTATGTCTTCGGTTTGTCTGGCCGTCTGTCTGCCCACGCTCTAACTTCCGTAAATGTACTCGGATTTGCATGCAATTGATATCATATGATAAGTTAATGATGTTTATCATGTATGTTCGGTATTGAATATGAAGTGATGTGTAGCGTTAATAGTTCATTTACAGGGGCACGCAAAAGAATTCCGTTACATTACAGTCAATGGGGTAAAATCGTTTATAGTGTATTTTAATGACATTACACTATTTCAAATGTATTGAAATAGATATAAATCACCGAATTTCGCTGCAAGATGATTACTGTAGAATAGGGCATTCATAGCATTTATCGTTCATTTACAGGGACAAAAAAAATCGATTTGCAATACCGTCTTTGAGCAATAAATGCTGAAAGTGAGTTTTCAATTTCGGTATGCGCTTTTAAATTTAACTAATTTTTTGCATGTTACTAGTTGTGTATAAATTCTATACCTCGTATACAGGGCTGCACAAAATAATTCATGTAACATTCTCTTTATTAGCGAAAATTGCTGAAGGGAAATTTTTAACTGCGGTATGTATTTTCTAACTTAGCTAAATTTTTGGGTGCATGCAGTTTATCAATACAAATCTTATATCACATACAAATCTATATGTCACATATACAAGTTTGCTCAAAGAATTCGGATAATTTTTTAACTGTAGATGGGAATTGCTGAAACGGGGTTTTCAAATGTGTTATGAGTTTTCCATATTGTTTACTTAGACATCATCTTTCAGCTTATTAAGCGTTGAAGTTTTGTTACATTATTCTGAATGTGTTGGAAAGTGTTTCATAATCTATGCTTAACACATGAATTTTTTTCTTTCTTGTTTCTTTTTTTCAGTGTAGTAAATACTAGAAATAGAAGTAGATAGTAGATATACACTCTCAGAAAAAACTGTAAATTTATGAGCGTTTGCTCTTCAATTTTCACCGGCAACAGCCTTATTTGATGAAAAACGGTCTGATCCACTACAAAAATACGGTACGACCCATGGAGCTATAAATATTAAATATTATACTAATATAATTAAATATATACTAATATAAATATTAGTCTTCATTCCTCCATGGTACGACCCCATACATTTTTCTCCGCTAGGGTGTAACCCTTCATTTTAGTCGTGTTTCGAAAAATAATGCACTTAACTCCGCCCGTAACATATTTTTTAACCCGCCAAAAAAGCGATTCTGTGATGATAATCTAACGTACTACGTACTGTGGAACAGTAAGTGAAGTGTTATTGTGTTTTGAAGTGCATTATATCTTTTCCCCTAAAATTACGGGCTGCACAATATGATGGGCATGGATTTTTTTATGGGGTATGACTGGAATATCTGCCGCCGGCTTCTGCCCGTAATTTTACAGGGATATTTTTAGATACTTAGAAAATTAAGGGCAATCCACATATTCTTGTAGTTCTAGCCCATCTGTTAGCAAAAATAGGATACGACCCCACACATTTCCCTGCGCTACGGTGTAACCCTTCATTTTAGTCGTGTTTCGAAAAATAATGTCTCTTAACCGCGACCGTAACATATTTTTTAACCCGCCAAAAAAGCGATTCTGTGATGATTATCTAACGTGCTACTAAGCAGTAAATAAAGTGTTATTGTGTTTTGAAATGCATTATATCTTTGCCCCATAAAATTACGTGCTGAACAAAATGATGGGTATAGATTTTATTTTACGGGTTATGACTGGAATCTCTGCTGCCGGCCTCTGCCCGTAATTTTACAGGGATAATTTTAACAGTGTATAGAGTATGCGTTGCGTAATCAACGATTCGCAACTGAAACACAGCTTGTATCTATGAAATTCAGACAATTTATCGTACTACAGCTGAAAGTAATTCTTAATAGAGTGCCGAATTCGACAGAGAATAATTTATAAAAATAAAATGTTGAAAATGAAAACTATAATTTAATTTTGTATGCTAAATTATTGTTCTCATTGTGAATAATAACCGACGCCTATACCACGGCAATGCCCAGTCCGACTTACTGAAAACTGTTATACATAGGGTTTGCATTAAAACTCTGACCATTAATTACTCACTTTACAGATCGAATTTCAACTAGAATGAAAAGTCATGCATCAAGCATAGATTATGAAAGCACGTTCCGAGATTTGCAGAATACTTTAACAAAATTTCACCGTTTAATATATGAAAGATGTTGTCTGAGTAAACAAGTTTCAGTTTCAGTTTCAGGCCAGGCGGGGAGGCCTGCCAATATGGTTTTAGCTCAACAAGCCCCGCCCAGCAGAATAACTACCATGATAACTGGCCGCTGCCGGAGGCAGGGCCCGGAAATACCTTCGTTGAGAAAGACCCCTATATATTAAAACTTACAAAATTATACAGAAATGTTACAAGTGGCAGCCCAGTTATATCCCAGGCGGGCTGGACTTATCATTATACAAACACTTATGTACATTACAGATTTTGAAGGGAAGAAAAAAAAAAAAAAAACCTCATAATACAGTATTATATATTGGTGAACAAGTAAAAAACAATAAAAATACACTAAACAAAAGAAGTCCAGATGTGAATCAAATGCGGAAAAACCACTTAATAGGACTTACGGATGCAAGAAAAACTAGTCGGATGTACCAATTCCAAAACTTTCTTCTATCTCATACACGTTAACATATCAAAATTCGCTATCATACTGCCAGAATTAAATGGCAATCTATGCATCTCATGAGGATTCTAAAGATATGAAATTCCGTGCATTAGTTCTTGAGATATGACTATCGCTGAAATCGTGTAAATCCAGCAAAATGCTGCCTAGCAGCGCCACCTATTGGGTGATTTATACCAAATCCTAATCAGCAAGAATTTATGTCAACGTCTGACTGAATCTGAAGTTTGGAGAAAATCCGTGCATTAGTTTTTGAGATATGACTATCACTGAAATCGTGTAAATCCAGCGAAATGCTGTCTAGCAGCGCCACCTATTGGGTGATTTATACCAAAAACTAATCAGCAACAATTTATGTCAACGTCTGACTGAATCTGAAGTTTGGAAAAAATCCGTGCATTAGTTTTTGAGATAGAGCCACAGCAAAATTCGCGAAAATTCCTGCATAGCAGCGCCACATATTAGGTGATTAACACCAAAACCTAATTAACAACAACTTGTGTCAACATACAACTAAATCTGAAGTTAGATGAAAATTCGTCCATTAGTTCTATAGATACAGCTATTGAGGCAATCGTTAAAAAAGCAGCACATAAGCGCCACCTGTTGGGCGATTTACACCAACACATAATCAGTAGCAAGTCATATCAAGGACTAATTGAATCTGAAGTTTGGAGAAAATCCGTCCATTAGTTTTTGAGATAGAGCTACAGCGAAAATCGTGAAAATTCCTGCATAGCAGCGCCACCTATTGGGTGATTAACACCAAAACCTAACTAACAACAACTTGTGTCAACATACAACTAAATCTGAAGTTAGATGAAAATTCGTTCATTAGTTCTATAGATACAGCTATGGAGGCAATCGTGAAAAAGGCAGCACAGAAGCGCCACCTGTTGGGCGATTTACACCAACACCTAATCAGTAGCAAGTCATATCAAGGAATAACTTAATCTGAAGTTTGATGAAAATCCGTGCGTTAGTTCTTAAGATAGAGTTATTGGGGAAATCGTGCAAATCCTGCAAAATTCATCATAACAGCGCCACCTGTTGGGCGATTTACACCAAAACGTAATCATCATCAATTCATATCAAGGACTAACTAAATCTGAAGTTTGATCAAAATCCGTGCATTAGTTCTTGAGATAGAGCTATTGCGAAAATCGTGAAAAATGCAGCATTGCAGCGCCACCTGTTGAGCGATTTACACCAAAAACTAATCAGCATCAATTTGTATTAGGCACTAACTGAATATCATTTTTTATTAAATTCCATGTATTAGTTCTTGAGATAGAGCGCCCACAAAATTTGTGTCACATACACACAGACAGACAGACAGACAGACAGACAGACTCACAGAGTCACAGACAGACATTTTGTAAAAACATGTTTTTTGGAATCTCTGATCCCTAAAACGTCTAAATCCGTCGAAAACCGGAATTCGAAAATTTTCATGAATCCAATACTTTCTTCTTGTAAAGATAGAAGAAAGTAACAATGGGAGTTAAAAGAAGTTTTTTCCCATTTTTACTTTCTTCTATCTTTACAAGAAGAAAGTATTGGATTCATGAAAATTTTCAAATTCCGGTTTTAGACGGATTTACACGTTTTAGAGGTCAGAGAACCCGAAAAACATGTTTTTACAAAATGTCTGTCTGTGACTCTGTGAGTCTGTCTGTCTGTCTGTCTGTCTGTCTGTGTGTATGTGACATAAATTTTGTGGGCGCTCTATCTCAAGAACTAATGCACGGAATTTAATAAAAATTGATATTCAGTTAGTCCCTAATACAAATTGATGCTGATTAGTTTTTGGTGCAAATCTCTCAACAGATGGCGCTGCTATGCTGCATTTTGTATGATTTCCGAAATGGCTCTATCTCAAGAACTAATGCACGGATTTTCATAAAACTTCAGATTCAGTTAGTCCTTGATAAGACTTGATGCTGATTACATGTTGGTGCAAATCGCTCAACAGGTGGCGCTGCTATGCTGCATTTTTTACAATTCCCGCAGTGGCTCTATCTCAAGAATTAATGCACGGATTTTCATCAAACTTCAGATTCAGTTAATCCTTGACATGAATTGGAGTTTTGTACAGTTTGGTGTAAATCGCTCAACAGGTGGCGCTGCTATACTGCATTTTTTACAATTTCCGCAATAGCTCTATCTCAACAACTAATGCTTAGATTTTCAACAAACTTCAGATTCATGTATACTTTGATATGAATTAGTGCTGTTTGTGTTTTGGTGCAAATCGCTCAACAGGTGGCGCTGCTATGCTGCACTTTTCAGAATTTCCATTATAGCGGTATCTAAAGAACTAATGCAACAATTTTCACTAAACTTCAGAATCAGTTAATCCTTGATATGAATTGACATTTTGTACATTTTGGTGTAAATCGCTCAACAGGTGGCGCTGCTATACAGCATTTTTCACGATTTCTTCAATCGCTGTATCTTAAGAACTAATGGACATATTTTCATCAAACTTCAGATTCAGTTACTCTTTGATAAGAAATGATGCTGACTACGTGTTGGTGAATATCGCCCAATAGGTGGCGCTGCTATGCTGCATTTTGCACTATTTCCTCAATAGCTCTATCTCAAGAACTAATGCACGAATTTTCATCAAACTTCAGATTCAAGTACACCTTGATAAATGTTGATACTGATTATGTGGTTGGGTAAATCGCTCAACAGGTGGCGCTGTTATGCTGCATTTGTCATGATTTGCGCAATAGCTCTATCTTAGGAACTAATGCACGGATTTTCCCCGAACTTCATATTCAGTTAGACATTGACACATGTGGATGATAATTAGTGTCTGGTGTAAATCACCCAATAGGTGGCGCTGCTATGCTGCATTTTGATGGATTTACACGATTTCATGGACAGTAATATCTCAAGAACTAATGCACGGAATTTCATCTTTTTAGAATCCTCATGATGAGCATAGATGCACTGTGATAATGAATTTTGAAGTATTGACAAGTATGAGATAGAAGAAAGTTTTGTGATGGCCACAACATACTAGTTACATATAGGATACGATACAGGATACAATGCTGGATTACACTGTTACACATAGAAAAAATAAAACAATATATAAGAACTGACACAGGAGACTAATTACAGAGAAACACGATGCTAGAAAACAAATAACAATGTTCAAAGCAATATTTCGTTTTCAATGATAGAGCTCTTTTTGAAGAGAGTTTTAATTCTTATTTTGATGCCAAAACCCATATGCAAGTAAGAATTGAACCAAGAATTATATGCAAATGCTAATAAAAAGAAAAAAAAAATAATAATAAGTTGATATTTTACAAATTAAAATTGATGCAATAGGCCATTATTTACAAGTGAAACACGGTGCAAGAGAAGACTTTAACTCTATGCAGATTAAATTTGGCGCTAATGAATACTGTAGTGATGCCAACAATAAGAATGTCAAATAAGACAAACACGATGCAAATAATAATAATAATACACGATAGAGGTACCAATAACAATAAGCAATGCGAATACTTAGCAGAATAATAAAATGAAATAGAATTAGAATACACAATGATACAGAGTAGGTAAATGATGCCTAACAGATGTTTTAGGCTGTTGAGCAGGAGTGAAAATAATTGCACTGTCAAATGAGCTGCATTAAGAAAAAATAGAATACACTGCTAGCAGCAAGTTCATAAAGTGAAATCAGTCTACTGAAGTGGCAACATTTATTAGTTTTCTTCATCAGAGAGTCCGTCCAAAAGAGGAAGTTGAAATAAGAGTTGATTTTTTTCTAATAGGGATATACCATCTATTATTTTTTTTAAGTAGACATGGTTGTTTAAGAATAATTTAAAACCATGATGCTAGATTAATGAAGGGTGCTTTTTTTTATATGAAAGTCTGATGTTAAGGTACAATCTGTTATATAGCGTAATGACGTGTCCCCTGCCCGCATGTGCAGCGCGATGAGGCTGACTTTCCAAATTTGGAAAGATAGGAAGGAAACGGACCATGTACGGTTGCAAAAATGTATAGATTCCTGTGATGAAGTATGAAATCTTCTGTGACCTTTGGACAAAGTGCGTAAAAGAATCTCCCAGTGGTGCCTGTGTTCCATGCGGTTTGCCAGTTTGAAAGGAGCTGCAATTTCAATTTTCTTTTTAGAAATGAAGATGGAAAAGGAACAAATTTCTTTGGTATCGTGTCGGATGGAAAAGTTGCCGCTCTTGCCAATTTGTCAGCAGTTTCGTTACCGTGTATCCCAGTGTGTCCTCGAACCCAATTGAAGATGAAAATTTTGGATGACATCTGAAGTTCCCGAATGATAGACTGCACCTGTAAATCTGTTGTTGAGTTGTTTTCTAGAGCCTTGAGCCCAAAGAGGCTGTCGGAGTGGATTGTGAAGCTATGGAATTTGCTATTGTTTGACCAGTATATTGCTTCTTTAATTGCTTCTAGCTCAGCTTGAAATACTGAGTTTTCTATATTGAGTTGCTGTTGTAAGGAGAAAATCATTTGGTTTTCTGAGTAGGCACAGAAGGCGAGACCTGTCCCGTACTCTGTTTTTGATCCATCAGTAAATAGATCTATGTCGGATTTAATTTTTGATTCTTCTGCCCAAGCGAAGTGATACTCGTAGGGGCAAGAAGCTGATTTTAAGGACTTGGGTTGGAATAGGGCTGGTAAGTAATCTTCTGATGGAATGCCCAGGCTTAGGACTTTTCCAGTTGTTGAAATCTGTTGCAGACGATTGGCAAGTGGTAGTATACCTGAGAGCACACAAAGAGCCGCTGTTGGAGATTTCCTGTATGCACCCGTGACCAAGATCCGTGTGACTTCTGAAGTTTGTCTAGCCAAATTGCCGCTCCATATGTAATCTTTTTTTCTAAAATTGTACTATACCAGATTTTGAGGATTGTTTTTGATACTCCTCCTGAGGAAGAAGCAAATTTTAAGAGGTTTTGTGTTATTTGAGTGACTATTGTTCTTTTCATTCTGAGATGTGGTAGAAATGATAATGTCCGGTCAAGAAGCAGGCCCAGGTAAGGCATTGTTGAATCAGATTTTAAATTTATATTATCCAGTTTGAATATGGGGGATCTTTTGAGAAAGCGTGGTCTACTCAAGTTTAAGACTTTACATTTTTCATGTGAAATCCTCATTGAATTCTGCCGAGCCCAATCACTTACTATTTCCAAGGCTATCGATCCCATGTTTTCTAATTTAAGTCTTGTCGATCCAAATAATATTAGGAGTAGGTCATCTGCAAAAGCTATTACTTTAATACTTCTTGCTCTGAGTGCATCTAGTAAACCCTGTATGAAAACGCGCCAAAGGAATGGGCCTAGGCAGGAACCCCGTGGACAGCCTTTTGAAAACCAGTGGATCGCATCGGCCATCTGGAAAACACACAGCATATTTAAAAACCTAATTTCAGTAATTACCACCAACAGTCAGAAAAATATCAGAATCCTTTTGCGCAGCCCTGTATATGATCTGTAGATTTCTACATATGCTAAAATTTAATTCAGTTAGTAAACGCATTAGCACAATTGTAATTTCACCTTCAGCAATTTCCGTCAATAAACGGAAATCTACTCGAAATATTTTGTTCTGCCCTGTATATCATTATTAGAATTTATGCACATAAAGTAATAAGGTAAAAGTTAATTTAACTGAAAAACACCGTACCACAACATAAAACGCACTTCCAGCAATTATTGTTCTTTCACAGTACTGTAACCGAATTCTTTTGAGTGCCTCGGTAAGTAAGCGATGAATGCTATGTGCACCATATTTTATAGTAAGCCTCTCTCAGAGTACCTCAATGGTATATATTAATTTCACAATTGTATGGCAAGCCAAGTATATTTATGCGAGTTAGAGCACGGGAAGGCAGACAAACAAACCGAATTCATAAACAATTTTCAACTATATTTTAAAATGGTGAAAATCAGGCTATTATATTACCTATATCTTCGTATATTTGTTATGAGTTGCGCTTTAATTGATTGAGCCACTTCCATAAAATGTGTTCATTTCATTCTCAGATTGGAGTGGATACATTGGAAGCTTCTCTTGCATTCGGCTCACTACGCTTCAATATTTACGAATACGATTGTTTCGGAATGAAAAAGAAGATGTCCTTTATCTGCTTCTCAAAAACACTCTTAGTCCGTTTATGAAAACTGATTGAAAACATACTGAATGTTTCAGTGATCTATTTTTAATAAACAATTTCCTTCCTCCAAACAAAGAGATGACAATATTTCACAACCTGATGGAAAAATATTTTAAAAACAAATCCTTCTTTTTTATCGTTTTTTACATACTATATATCAGGGATTCACAACCATACTAGACCAAGTCCGTTTTGAAAAAAATTCAGATAGTCTATTTAGAAGGTGGATAAATCTGTTTATCTAACCCCACAGAGAACAAAGACTGTTTTCACATACTTTATCATATATGGCATCTGTTTACAGTCTTGTTTCACTGTGGAAGTGAATAAAACAGGATTTGTGCACCTTCTAAATGGACTATATAATTTTTTTTTCAAAATGGACTAGGTCTACTATGGTTGTGAGCCCCTCATATATTTCTTTCGTTTCTTTTTCAGACTAATATCAATTATGTCAATCTTAAGTTTTTATTTACTTTCTAGCTGAACTGCTTGGCGTTGCCCAGGCGCGTGATAATATTCTTAAATGAACCTTTACTTCGTATTATTTAATCTGCCGCGCATGCTCTGCAAACTCTGTTAGTTCCAATTTCCACCGGCATGTCACGAACTGTGTTCTTAACAAACCTATATCCAAACGAAACTCCGTTATTCAAATTTTCCGTAGATATATTACTCCAGGGGGTGGCGGTATCAAATAAGAATTTAAGAAATTTGCTGAAAATTCTTTAGTTCCACTTTCCAACGCCAGGGGTCTCAATATGCTTAATATGAATATCCGAAACGTATCTCCAGCGACTACGGCCCTATAAATCAGGTGTGCTGCACACGCTCTGCAAAATCTGTTAGTTCCAATTTCCATGCCCAGTTGCCGCCCTCCGTTCTAAACAAACCTTTTTTATATGGTCTAATTGCTATATTTAATCAAAAGTAAATCTTCTCCTCCCCTCCCTGTCTCCGCAAATATAACAAATACAAAATATGTCTTGCGCGAAAAAGGGATTGCTTCATTTTTCCTTTAAAAAATAGATTTCACAGACAGGGCTATGCTTAAATGATTTCAAATAAAATCGCACGATAATTTAAAACTGTTATTTAATGTATATTCGTTAATTACAGCCGGATTTCAAAGAAAATTACATATCTGGATTCAGCGTTAAAAAAATAGACATAAATGTGTTAATTTCAAATTGATAAATACAATATGAAAAAAATTCTATAGAGCTGCAAAATTGTCTAGTCCCTTTAGATCGGGAACCGGCAGCACAGACAGTTACCTCATCAAGTTCACGGATGAAATTCTAGAATTAGTTAAATCTTGATTCGATATTAAAATGCAATCGGTCTGCCAAGTCATATCTTGGTGGAAAACGCCTGAAAATCCGATTTTAGCGGCTGACTCGTAGGTTTACCACTGTGTTTTCCAGCACCAAAAGGTATGAAAACATGGAGGACTGGGAGTAGGAAAACACAATGATAAACCTACGAGTCAGCCGCTAAAATCGGGTTTTCAGGTGTTTTTCACCAATATATGACTTGACAGACCAATTGCGTTTTAATATGCGAACCAAGATTTAACTAATTCTAGAATTTCATTCGTGAACTGGATGAGGTGATTGTCTGTGCTGCCGACTCCCGGTCTATTAGTCATGTGTTGCTTTCAGATAATTTCGAGCCCCGCTCGAAGAACGTATCTCATTGGCTGCGAAAACCTGAGTGAGAATTTACTCTGTGGTTTCATAAAAAATCTATTCTTTTATTGAATTATGAACACTTTCCATTTATTTAATTTGGGGTTTTTAATTAATCTCTCAACTAATAATTAGAAATTTAAAATTCTGAAGCTCAGGTACACCAGGAGAGGACTTTGACTTTCCTCACAAAAATTTTGAGCCTCGTACGTGCCATAGATTTTGCTAGCCATCGCAGACAGACAGACAACACAGAGAGCGATTTGTTCTTTTATTAGTATAGATTTATGAAATAAAATTAGATAAATACTTTCAAACAGTTCAAAAGAAAATATGCTTCATAGTTGAATTCTGAATCAGTTCCCATGTTCGAAAAACGCATTACAAAAATTTTATGAGCACATAGGTTGTTTTTGATGTTGTGTCACTCATTATCACTTTGAACTAGAAAATGATTCTTCACCAAAGCTTTGAAACAAGCAGGAATCAGGAATTCTACCTTTTCAGAATTTAGTATCGCCGCCGATGAGGAAAAAGAATTATTATTATTACGAAACGAAACCTGTCTAATTTCGACGAAAAAAAAATGTTTAAGAAAGAACTGTTTCATTAATTTATAATAAACATACAAAATTAGTTACAGTAAAAAATGTATCTTATATTGGTTAATCTGACTCGAAAACAAATATTACTTTAACTTAAAGGTCATTGCTCTTTATAAAGACACTTTAAATTTTTGTAAAACATTGTGTTTTATTAGTGTGTGATTTCAATTGCGTTATTTTTAAAAGTGAAGCATTTCCACATATGAAGAATTTCAAATCCGCTGGAACAAAAATGATGCGCTTCTACAAAACATATTTCCGTTTTAAATCCGCTGAATAATTCCATATTTACGATCCAGTCTTAAACAACATTTATAGAAAAGAAGTATGCATATGGCGTCACCATCGTGCAATAATACACAAGCCCAGCAAAAAGCGATGTCGTAAACTTGAAAAAAGAAATCGGCTAGCTAATGATTCATATACCTTCATTTGAACATTAATATGGATACTTTAATATAAATTTAGTTTTATAATAGCTCCATGTTTGATCAAAAATCATTCATTTATATTTTTTCAAAATAGAACATATTTTAATTACATTTTTTTTTCCAATTTTTATGAGAAAATGGCAACAAAAAGATATAGTAATCTACTATTTTCTAACTATTTTCTCTTTACTTTCTGCAAAAATAGAGTTGTCATCATTACAGAAATGGCGTTAAAAACTACAAGAAAGTTAATATCTCAAAAATAAATTAAGATGCAGTTTTCAAACAAATTACAGTTAAAAGTACTTTTTCCTCCCCTATACGGAGGTGTAAAAATTGAAAATTTGCGATGCTTAGAAGTTTTAAAAATTGCAGTAAAGATTATCAGCATTTAACCGTACAATGATACATCTGCTTCGTTTTGCGGCTGCTTATGTAAAGTAACGTTATTTTTTAGTGACGACACTTTAATTGTTGCCTTGCAAAGTTGTAAAAAACCCGCGTTTAAAGTAAACAAGTGGGTGAGTGTGATCACAGATCGCACAGAGGGTTTCGTTTAATATTTCTTTCAAAACACTATCCTTTTGCAAAATCTGTTAGCTCCACAATTCGCAACTAGTGAGTGCACTCTATTCTAAACAAACGTCTGCCCGACAAAACTCCGTTTTAGAACCTATTCGCACTTATATTAGTCGAGGAAATTGGACCCATAAAACTTAAAATAGGTAAGCCCTCCTGGCCAAGTGGAAATATAATATGAAAGGCTATTGTGCATAAAATGAAAGAGTGGCCGAAGGGTCGTCAAATGATATATCAGATGAGGAGTTTGGGTAAAAATTGACCCCCCCCCCCCCCGGAGCCTTCAAGTGAAACTAACTCGCTGTAGCTTAATTAGCGACTAAATTAGCACTCTATTCTAAACAAACCTCTATCCGAACGAAACTACGTTTTACATACTATCTGTAGATATATTAGTTGAGGGGATTGGGCCCATAGCACCCGAGATAAGTAGGCGCCCCTGGCGGTAAAAAGTGGAAATAAAATATGTAAGGCTATGGTACATAGTATGAGAGTATGGTGAAAGGGGTGTCGGCAAAAGTTGGAAAAGTGCTCCCCGGGTGAAGAGGGCGGAGGTTAGAAAAGTTGCTTAAAAAACACAAGTTAGAGCCCAGAGGAGTCAATAATATAAGACTTTTTGAAAAATTTATCATTTGTCGTGTAATCACAAGTGTTCAGCTATAAGTATGCAAAATTTCATATCCCCAGCTTAATTAGGGCTCAGTTAGAAATAATTGCTTATAATACAGAAGTTCAAGTTCAAAGGTTTAATTATAAAACTTTTTCAAAAATTCATATTTTGTCTTATGATCTGACGTGTTCAGCTATAAGTATGTAAAACTTCATGTCTCCAATTTAATTAGGAGCTCAGTTAGAAAGAAATGGTTAAAAAACACAAGCTAGGGTCCAAAGGGTTAAATATAAAACTTTTTCGAAAAAAAAAATTATTTGTCGTGTGGTCTCAGGTGTTCTGCTATAAGTATGCAAAATTTCAGGTCTCCAACTTATTAAAATATCTAGAAGGGGTGAGTTCGCGATTAGCGTGTAGCTAAAGACCCAGTATAAATATAAAATAGTTATACCAAAAGTTTTTTCATTAATAATGAAAGATAGAAATTTATTTTCTTACCTTTCTGGTAAAGCAGACATACGTTGGTTTACTGCATGTGAAAACAAACTATATATTTTATTTATTTATTGGATGTGAAAAATATCTTCTTAGAATGATGGGAAGGCACTTGTACCAAAAAAAACTATTTAATGCACGACGATGTCTAGGTTACACGGACGAACACATACACACTAAAAAAGGGAATAAAATAAAAGAGTTAAGTGTGGGTACTATAGAAGTAATAACATTAAAATCCAGTAGGAGATGCAAATCTTCCATTGGACTGAGAGTTAACGCACTAAAAAACCGTGCGTCTTGGCCTCACGAAATCGGGCCTAGAAGTGCAGAAGTAATAGGGGCCCACAAGAGTTAAAACAGAGTAAAAGAAAACTTGAAACAATACAGTCTGCTTAATAAGCAAAAAAAGGTTCTATTTAAAATCAGTTTATCAGGAAATGTCTGTGGTGCTGCGATCTGTTGACGCCTTTTCGAAACACAAGCCTTTTACACAATCCTTCTTTAGTTTGTGACCTTAGGCTACGATGACTCAGGGAAGTGTCGCCATCTTGAAACATATTTCACAACTAAAAGAAGCGCGTTGCACGTATCACGAAGAAATCGTCATTTCACAAGCGGAGTGATGTTTGACATAAAATTACTTACACTGTGACGTTTTCCAACACCCCCGCTTTTTATGTCAAACCGACGAGCGTAGAATGTTTAACTTGTTTCTCAAACACTCGAAATGAGGCTTAGGCAACGGCTTGGTGAGTACGTCTGCCAGCATTAACTTCGATGGGCAATAAGTTATTTTGATTATACCATTCTGGCATAGATGTCTGATGTGGTGATACTTAACTTCCACGTGTTTAGTCCTTGTCTGTGCCTTTTCGTTTTCGGTCAATCTTATGGCTGATAAGTTATCTTCGTACAACGTTACGGGTAGTTGTTGACACAGTTCGAGGTCATTTAATAGGTCTAACAACCACGAAATCTCTTGACCTGCATTAGAGGCAGCGATATATTCAGCTTCCGTGGAGGAGAGTGCTGTGCAACTCTGCTTCCTCGAAGACCATGCCAATATATTATTTCCTAATTTGAACAAGTTTCCAGTGGTTGATTTCCTGTCTATTCTGTCGTTTCCCCAATCGGCATCGCTATATGCCGTTAGGATTGGAGGTTTTGTTTTATCTATGACGAATTTAAGATCTTTGGTAGTAAGCAGATATCTAATTAATTTCTCGATAGCTTGCCAATCGACTTCCCTTGGGGATTCATTCCTTCTTCCCAGGATGTTAACGACTGATGCTATGTCGGGTCTAGTTAAAGTTGCAATGTATAGAAGCCCTCCTATAGCCTGTCTAAATTTTACGTTATCTCCCATTAGTTTCCCGTTTGGATCTAGATTAAAGTAGTTAGTATTCATGGGTGTATACGTAGGCTTACCGTTTAACAAATTGAATTTTTCTGCGATTTGTATTATTTTGTGTTCCTGGTCTAACTCTAGATTACCGTTTGCCTTTTCCTTTATGTTTATGCCTAAATATTGTGTGACTTGACCCAAATTTTTGATTTCGTATTGCTTTGATAATTCAGTGTATATTTCGTGTGTGTCTGTTTTGTCTCCTGCGACTAAGATGTCATCAACATACACTATTATGTATGCGATTTTTCCATCTTGGACTCTTTTGTACAGACATTTGTCTGACGCGCATTCAACGAAATTTAGTTCTTTTAGAGATTTACTTATTTTTTGGTTCCATGCCCTAGCTGCCTGCTTAAGGCCGTAAATCGCTTTGTTTAAACTACAGACTTTATCTTCTTCCCCTTTTGTTATGTATCCCTCTGGCTGATGCATATAGACCTCCTCTTCTAAATCGCCATGTAAGAAAGCAGTTTTGACATCTAGGTGAGTTATTTTAAGATCTTTGTACACCGCTGCGTTTAAGAATGCTCGTAGGGTGGTATGCGCTACAACGGGTGCATAGGTCTCGTCGAAATCGCTTCCATATTTTTGAGCATATCCCTTAGCGACCAATCTGGCTTTATATCGCTCTATAGACCCGTTCGCTCCCCTTTTTGCCTTAAACGTCCACCTACAACCTATGACGCGTTTTCCCGGGATAGGTTTTATTAATCTCCAAGTATTATTTTGCTTCAGAGAATCTATTTCCTCACTAGTGGCTTTTAGCCATTTATCTTTAGTTTCTGCGTCATTGATATTTTGTAGGTCTGTCCATGACTTTGGCTCCTGAATGTGACACAGGTTTGCGCTTATTCCATAACGGTTAGGTGGTACACCACGATTTTGTCTCTGCGATCTTCTCGGCTCAAGGGATGTGTCGGTCGGGGTGTTATTCTGATCATCGTCGCGCTCTTCTAGATCAATTTCAATATTATCTGCGGGAGTTTGTTCGATGTTTTGATTTTCTTTGGCGGGTATAATTTCCTCATCTTTTATACCTTCTTCGAAGAATTTTACGGTTCTAGATATTATAATTTTATTTTCACCCGTATATATCCTATAGCCCTTGCTTCTGAAATCATATCCCAACATTATTCCCTCGATGGCTTTCTCATCTAATTTATTTCTTTTAGGTTTGTCGACATAGGCAAATGCCTTACATCCGAATGTTTTGATGTTCGAGAGATCGGGTTTTCTTTTATGCCAAAGTTCATAGGGTGTCATGTTATTTTTGTTAGCCTTTGTTGGTAGACGGTTGATGAGGTAGGTGGCGGACATGACAGCTTCCCCCCAGAATTGCTTAGGTAACTTGGCGTCCGACAACATGGTTCTAGCCATTTCCACTATCGTTCTATTCTTTCTTTCTGAAACACCGTTCTGTGGGCTAGAATAGGGAACACTCAATTGACGCTCTATCCCGTTTTCTATCAGGCAGTTTTCAAATTCGTCACTGATATACTCTTTTGCGTTATCGGACCTGATTGCCTTTATCAACTTGCCAAATTTATTTTTTGTTAGCGCTATGTATTCTTTCAGTTTGATAACGGCTTCCGATTTATGCGCGATTAAGTATGTTATTGTGTACCTGCTATAATCATCCGTGAATGTTATAAAGTACCTTTTCCCTCCTATCGTTTCAGTATTCATGGGGCCACATATATCGGAATGTGCGAGGGTACCGATGTCTTTGCTTCTGTTTGTGGCTACTTTAGGGTAGGGCAGAGCGGAAAGTTTCCCTTCAATGCACTTGGTGCATCGCGTGTCATGTTTACATTTGTTAATTGTTATCCCATTGGCTAATTCATGATTAACAAGGTATTTAATATCATCAAAATTTTTGTGTCCGAGTCTTCGGTGCCACAATGAAATACAATTTGTATTGTTACAGAAAGTTTGAGTACTTATAGTATAGCCGTAATCATCTTCAGGGTTTAATACGTAGAGATTATCATTTAATTTAGCTGTCAAGATTATGTTATCATCTTTGACAAATAAACATGCATTTTTCTCGAAAATTACCTTTATATTATTTTCAGTGGCTTTCTTAACCGACAATAAATTGCCCTTTAGTTCTGGACAGTACAAGACGTTTCTTAGTGTAATGTAGTGGTTTTTGTCTGTTTTTATTTTTACGTCGCCCATACCTTCCGAATTAAGCCTTTTTCCATTAGCGATTGTTATATTCCCAAAATTCCCGGCTGTGAATGTAGCAAAATTTGTTTTTGCTGATGCAACGTGCCTGGTGCAACCCGAGTCAATGATATATGTGTTTGGATCTGTTGTTTGTGTTTGGTTAATTTTTACTGACTCAATTTCAAAATTGTTTTCCACTGGGAAGAGAGGAATGATCGATTGGTTGACCTCATCCTCTATATTTGATTTGCTGTTAAAGCAAAAATTCGAGGAGTCTGTTTTACTACCATTGTGCTGATTTTTGGGGTTTACCGAATTGGCTTTAAAGTTGGCATGGTTGTTAAATTTATTACTGTTATAATTTTCACTTCTTTGGTAATTGTTTTTCTGTTTGTTTTTCAATTTGTAACACTCTGAACGAGCGTGCCCGTCTCGTTGACAGTAGCTGCAATATTTTTTGTTTCCTTTATTTATTATTTTATATGCTGTGTCCCTTGGTCGTGTGCTGGTGTTTTTGTATTCGGTTCGATGAGAGTACTCGTCGATGAGTTTGTTTTTCACAAACTCGAGGTCTAGATCCTTTTCGTCTCTAGCCTCCATGCTCGTTATAAGAGGAGCATATGACTGAGGCAAGCTGCAAAGCATAAGAGCCACGATGTGCGAATCATTTATGAGCTCTCCAATGGCAGCGAGTTTGTGGCGGATAGTTAAAATATTGTTGATATGTAGATTTAAGTCTCCGCCCTCATTGAGCCTTTGCGAATATAGTTTCCTCAAAAGGAATAATTTGGATGATAAATTCGCCCTTTGGTGAACACTTTTTAATCTTTCCCAAATTTCTTTGGGAGATGTCAAATGTCTAATATGCACGATTTGTGTATTTTCAATGCACAAACAAATTATGGCTTTCGCCTTAGCCGCGTTTTTAGTATATGTATCATCGGGTGTGGCAGGTGGAGATTCTGTTATATATTTAAATAAATCGTCTTTAATTAACAGATTTTCTAATTTGAAACACCAATGATTGTAATTATTATCATTTAGTTTCTCCACTGCCGTAATTTCTTTTGTGGCTGACATAGCGTGTTATTCAAGTTTTATAAATTCTTTGATAACAAATATATTTACTATAAGAAGTTTGTGACTTTCTTAAAATAATTTCTTAGAATATATTCATAAATATAAATAAAATGATCAGTTATTCACAATAATCAATCAATATTCGTTCACAATAATACTCCTTTTGCGATATTATATATATCGTTATTTATTCATGCACATTTATTTTTATTTTCATGTATATAGTTCAATATTTCATATCTCATATGTGCATCTTGTTCATCATTTTATCACAATCAGATAAACAAATTTTTATTACTGGGTTTTTTTTTTTTTATTTATTTATTTATTTATTTATTTACTTTCCCCTTCAACTCAGTCTCATAATCTATTAAAATATCTAGAAGGGGTGAGTTCGCGATTAGCGTGTAGCTAAAGACCCAGTATAAATATAAAATAGTTATACCAAAAGTTTTTTCATTAATAATGAAAGATAGAAATTTATTTTCTTACCTTTCTGGTAAAGCAGACATACGTTGGTTTACTGCATGTGAAAACAAACTATATATTTTATTTATTTATTGGATGTGAAAAATATCTTCTTAGAATGATGGGAAGGCACTTGTACCAAAAAAAACTATTTAATGCACGACGATGTCTAGGTTACACGGACGAACACATACACACTAAAAAAAGGAATAAAATAAAAGAGTTAAGTGTGGGTACTATAGAAGTAATAACATTAAAATCCAGTAGGAGATGCAAATCTTCCATTGGACTGAGAGTTAACGCACTAAAAAACCGTGCGTCTTGGCCTCACGAAATCGGGCCTAGAAGTGCAGAAGTAATAGGGGCCCACAAGAGTTAAAACAGAGTAAAAGAAAACTTGAAACAATACAGTCTGCTTAATAAGCAAAAAAAGGTTCTATTTAAAATCAGTTTATCAGGAAATGTCTGTGGTGCTGCGATCTGTTGACGCCTTTTCGAAACACAAGCCTTTTACACAATCCTTCTTTAGTTTGTGACCTTAGGCTACGATGACTCAGGGAAGTGTCGCCATCTTGAAACATATTTCACAACTAAAAGAAGCGCGTTGCACGTATCACGAAGAAATCGTCATTTCACAAGCGGAGTGATGTTTGACATAAAATTACTTACACTGTGACGTTTTCCAACACAACTTAATTATGGGTCTCATTTAGAAAGAATTGCTTAAAATATATATGTGGGAGATCAAAGGGTTAAATGTAAGACTTTTTCAAGATTTTATAATTTGTCGCCTGGCCTGAGGTGTTCTGCTATAAGTATGCGAAATTTTAAATCTCCAATTTAATTATGGTCTCAGTTAGAAAGAATTGCTTAAAATACACAAGGTGGAGTCCAGAGGGTTAAATATAAAACGTTTTTCGAAGTTTATTATTTCTCGTGTGATCTGAAGTGTTCAGCTATAAGTATGCAAAATTTCATGTCTCCAACTTAATTATGGGGCTCATTTAGAAAGAATTGCTTAAAATATATATTTGGGAGCTCAAAGGGTTAAATGTAAGACTTTTTTAAGATTTTATAATTTGTCGCCTGGCCTGAGGTGTTCTGCTATAAGTATGCGAAATTTCAAATCTCCAATTTAAATATGGTCTCAGTTAGAAAGAATTGCTTAAAATACACAAGGTGGAGTCCAAAGGGTTAAATATAAAACGTTTTACGAAGTTTATTATTTCTCGTGTGATCTGAAGTGTTCAGCTATAAGTATGCAAAATTTCATGTCTCCAACTTAATTATGGGGCTCATTTAGAAAGAATTGCTTAAAATACACAAGCTGGAGTCCAAAGGGTTAAGTATGAAACTTTTTTCGAAATTTATTATCTGTCGTGTGATCTGAAGTTTTCAACTATAAGTATGCAAAATTTCCTGTCTACAATACAATTAGGGGCTCTGTTAAAAAGAATTGATTAAAACACACAAGCTGGAGTCCAAAGGGTTAAATATAAAACTTTTTCGAAATTTATTATTTGGCGTGTGATCATGTGTATTTAAAACAATTCTTTCTAAGTCAGACCCTAATAAGGTTGGAGCCATGAAATTCCGCATACTTATAGCTGAATACCTGAGACAACAAGGCAAATCATAAAATTTTGAAAAAAGTTTTATATTTAACCTTTTGGGCTCCAACTTGTGTATTTTAAGCTTTTTTTCTAACAGAGCCCCTAATTAAGTTAGAGACATGGAATTTTGAATTATTATAGTTAAACACATGAGCCCACACAAAAAATCATAAAACTTTGAAAAAGTGTTATATTTAACCGTTTGGGCCCTTCATACTTATAGCGTTCAGCTATAAGTATGCAAAATTTCAAGTCCCCAATTCACTTAGGGACTCTGTTAAAATGAATTGCTTAAAATACACAAGCTGGACTCCAAAGGGTTAAACATAAAACTTTTTCGAAACTTATTATTTGCCGTGTGATCTGAAGTGTTTAGCTATCAGAATACAAAATTGCATGCCTCCCATTTGATTAGGAATTCTGTTATAAAGGATTGCTGAAAATACACAAATTGGAGCCCAAACGGTTAAATATAACACTTTTTCAAAGTTTTATGATTTTTTGTGTGGGCTCATGTGTTTAACTATAATAATTCAAAATCCCATGTCTCTAACTTAATTAGGGGCTCTGTTAGAAAAAAAAAATGCTTAAAATACACAAGTTGGAGCCCCAAAGTGTTAAATATAAAACTTTTTTCAAAATTTTATGATTTGTCTTGTTGTCTCAGGTATTCAGCTATAAGTATGCGGAATTTCATGGCTCCACCCTTATTAGGGTCTGAGTTAGAAAGAATTGTTTGAAATACACATGTGGGAGCCCAAAGGGTTAAATTTAAGACCTTTTCAAAATTTTAGGATTTGCCGTTTCATGTGAGGTGTTCAGCTATAAGTACTCAAAATTTCAAGTCTCCAACATGCATAATTTCTGAGGACGGGCTCTGTGACGGACAGACAGACAAAGGAGTGAGACGAATAGGGTTTCGTCAGATGAACGAAACCCTAAAAACCAGCCCAGGCGGGTATCTGGGTTTCAGTGGCGTGGCGTACGGTCATCGCTGGATGCGACGATGACCAAGCAATATTTTAAAACTCTTAATAAGCTTTTAAAACTCTACGATCCAGTTTTAGCAGAACATTTGGAGTTCATGTATAAGTGAAGGTAAGGTTTAAAGTTTCTTTTTTGAACTTTCAACCATTGAATTTTAGAGTTAATAATTTTTCACCACAAACTTAAATAATTGCGATGACCACCGAAAATTTTCACGCCACGCCACTGCTGGGTTTGTACCCGGGCAGATATCCACTACAACATCCTGAAAGAAATAGCATATCGGAGGCTAATAGTTGTATGATAATTCTATTGTAGCAGCTTTTACATTTTTTTTTTTGTTTTGAGATTTACATTTAATTATCTTACTAGATATTTTATTGTGCTTTTAGCTAATAACCTGTTATTTCTTCTTTTAAAATTTTGTCACAAGGGCAAACAGAGAATATTCAGATAAGCAGATAATAATATTTGATTACTAAACCTTTAATTTATTTGTTTGTTTTTCCATCGCATTCTTATCTGGGTAACAGAGGATAGCATCAAATATAAATTAGATTTCTACTCGTCAATAGATGGCAGCATTGAAAGAGAGCAACATCCCTTCAAAAACACTAGAAAAAATGTTTCAAGGAATTTGGAGTAGGCTTTCAATAGGGAAATTAAAGTACGAACATTTTGATACCATTTTTACTTTTATTTTTTTTTTTTAACTCGGAAAATCCATTAAATTAACTTTGTAAAAATATACAAATTAATATATACAAATTAATTCAATGTCTGTAACATTCTGAAAAAATGACGTTTTACGATATAAGATAATAATAATAATATTAGATTTTAAGATATATAAGAAACAAGCAGAGGCGTTGCGATAGGGGGGTTATGGAAGGGGGAGGCCCTTCCCCTCCAATATATGTGAACTTGAGAAATTTGAACTTAAGGTTGGGAAATTTTAGATTTTGAAAATCTTTTTCTTGTTTGAAATAACGAGGTGGAACATGTCGAATTTCTACGACAGAAAATGTTGATTTATAATAAACCTACATTGATTTATAATAAACCTACAAAATTAGCTACAATAAAAGTATGTATCTTATATTGGTTAGTATAACTCTCAAACAAATATTATTTAAACCTAAAGATAACAAAAAATACTATTTCTATAAAACTCACTTCTCCAAATTATTAAAATTAAACTTTAATCGCATATGTAATCAGTAAAATATAGCAAATATCAGTTATTATGATGAAGTTGTCCATTGAGGCTCTTATGTTTGATATTCCCGAATGAAAAGAACAAAATTTATTCCACTTTGATACGATCATAGACTTTTTTCCCGAGAAATCTAAACCCGACATCATTTTCACATTCGCAAAATTTACATACGCACTTATATCCGTATTCACCATGTTTAAAAAAATTATATTTTAATTTGATGATTTTAAAATAATTTTAACTCAAAACTTGATGTCACGATTGTCAACAGCATATTTGCGTGTGAACAGTCGCACTCTTAATTTCAGATACTAATCTCAAAACCAAAGGGTAAAAATTGCGGTAATTTATGTTTTTTAGACGCATTTGTGTTAATACTAGCAAAAGTCATGCTTTGTTTGGATTCGCGAATTATTATTTAATAAGACTAGGGGGCTCTGCCCCCTACGAGCTACGCTCGTCAACCCCGTTCAGACACCGCAGACTCTAACAGCACGATAATTTGATCGGCTTTAAAAAGATTTCGGAAGATTGAATTATAATTTGAATCTGAGAAATATAATCTGACGTAATTTTCACCAAACTTTTCTTTTTCTTTTTAATATTCACGTAAAAATACTTTTGCTAGAAATGAAATATTATGATCATCTTAAAATATTAAATAAATGTCTCGAGCAATTTTTAAATTTAAACTGATTAGCAATATTATTTTTTGTTCATTTTATATAATAAGTGTAATGTGACGTAAATGTGACGTAAATTCTCCTATTTAAGACTTCTAACGCATGTTTATGAATTTATTATTTTACAATATTCTGTCTCTTTTAAAATTCACGTGTAATTATAATTTTTATGACGTAATTTTCAATAAGTTCCAGCTTTTTATATTTTCTGTTTATAATAGTCACGTGTAAAATAAATTTTTAATTTGAAGTAAACATTATTGTTTGCGCTGTTTATACAACTGGCAACAGTTTAAATTAATAACATTTTCTAAAATTTGTAAAAAATATCTCTCGAAATGCTGAAAATTTGAATTTTAAATTGAAATAAAACCTCAAAAAATGAGTCAAATAAGAAAAATAAATACAATCTGCACACCGGGAACGTATAACGTATAAAATGATCTAAAGATGATGATTAAATTCTCATGTATAGTTTTTGCTGCTATAAAACTTTTTTAGTGGAACGATTTTGTCCAACTTTAGCATTAAATATCTCTTAAAATAATTCTTCGATTTGAAAACTGTCTGCATCAGCGTGTTTATCAAACATTTCTCTATAATACCACAGATTTTCATATTTTTGTATGCAACAGTTTTTTTAATATTAACGATGAAAGACCATGCTTAAGCATTCAAATTGGATGTGGATCTACCCGGAATATCTACGCAGATTGTCATTGGTCCATTTCCAAATCAAAACTTTTTTTTATATATAGAAGGATAAATGTTTGAAAGTAACAATATTATTTTATATTATTTTGCATCTTTATTAAGCAAGAACTCTCTTTTTTGTTTTGGCGCATTTTAATTTTAGAAATGTAAATTCAGCCAAATAACTAAGAATTTCCTCGGAACTTTTTTATTTATGATATAAGACTGGTATAAATAAAAATATTTTCGAAGCAAAATTTTACAAAATATTTTTAAATTTTTAACTAAAATCTCTTTTAAAGATGTTTTTACATTTTACAATAGCCTCTGGTGGTTTCTCAAATGGTTTGAAATAGGTATGTTTCCAATCTTTGTAATTCACATCTAATAATCTTTGATAGCAATCTTAGAATAATATATTCGAAGAGAGCTTGAAGAAAGTTACTGCTTCAAAATCCTATTTTCTGGAAAAACATTTGAAATCTGCTCTGGTTGATACAAGAATTATTAACTGTAAAACTTTTCATTCTAATTTCTTCTTTTTTTCTTCAGGGTAGCATACGAGAATTTTTGATATTGTAGAATCTCTCGTAAGGTAATTTTCTATTGAATGCTAAACATTGAAGGGTTTTCACTCTCGACAACGCTATGTACGTTAAGCTAACTGATATCTCTTTATCCCCACTATCTACGACTGCTTTATCTAATGTTAAACCTTGGGATTTATGAATTGCAACTGCAAAAGCTAACTGCAAATTAAATTGTTTTCTTGAGCAATTCATATTTCTATTTTTCCAGAATTTAGTTATTGGTGGAATCGGAACGCAGCCATTCTCATAAGTTGAATGACTGTAGTTTTCAAATTTAACCATGATTATTCGCGGCATCTGGTCTGGTGGCCAGTGATTTTCTTCATAAATAATATCTGCAACATAGCCTAAAGCCCCGTTTACTAAACCTTTTTCGGCCCACAAATTAGAACATAACATTACTTTAGACCCAATTGATAAAGTAAGAAATGGTTCAAGTCCGTTTGTCATTTCAGAATCGGCCAACTTTGCTTTAGTACAATTATGAAGAGCTTGAATCAAGGCAACAGGTTGACGCAGTTCTTTTAATTTTTCATTAATATATTCTTTTACGTCTTTATTCGTTGAAAACAGCCTTATTGCATCTTTAAATAAATGCTGTTCGCTTTTTGAAAGAGACTGTAAGCTTCTATTCATTAATATTTCATAGTCTTCGGTAGTGCATTCTTCATTGCTTATTCGATCAAGTATGCTACAAAATATTTGTTGAGTTTCGTCTTGCCGGAAGGATGATGATAAAAAAAATATTTTTGAATAGTCGAAGAAAATAACAATTGTCCTTGCAAAAGAAACTCACTTCCTTGATTTTTGTCACTGTAAAGAGGTCTGTCGTTTACTGGAAGTAGTTGTTTGATATCTCCAAATAGGTATAAGAACATTCCACCAAAAGGTTCATCTTGTTTCGATGGCACAGCACTACGTAATCGTAAATCTATTTTTCGCAAAAGACTGCATCCAATCATACTCATTTCATCTATAATTATGAATTTACAATTTCGAAACTCCTCCTGAAGTTGACCAATCGATTATGGACTAAGATCTCTTAGCTTTTGATTTAGTCCCAATAAAAGTTTTGAATGAATCGTTGATCCATTTATATTGACTGCGGCAACACCAGTTGGTGCAAGCAATTGAAAAGAAGTTGGACCAAATGTTTCATTTAATCGAGCAGTGAAGTAATGGATTAAAGTACTTTTTCCAGAACCTGCTTTTCCTTGTACAACAATTCTTTTTATTGGCATTTCTCGTCTATGACCTTGCAAGAAATTGAGCTGTTCTTCAAAAATATTTATTCTTTTTTACTGTTCATGGGAAAAGACATAATTTGACGAATTAGAAGGAACAGTGACACAACCACTTTTTTCACTCTCTTTCACCTTTTCATTTTCAATAAAATTCGGTAATTTATTAAGCAAATCTTGACTTTGAATGGTATGCCAGTTATACCTTATATCAATGCCCCTTCTGCCCAAATCTAATTCATCCTGTGCATTATTTTGTCCTGAAGCGACATTCATCCAGTCAAATGGTTGGTCTATTTCAGTAGATTCAATTTCTTCAAATTCTTCCTCATCTTCTAAATTTTGCAACAGACATTCCAAATCCAATCTTTGAATTTCATTATTCTCAAAATGCTGTTCATGTATAACTTTCCATGAAGTATTATTTGGATTCATAATTTGAAAATCACGCCAAGGAATATGCAACATAACTTGTTGGTTATAGAAATCTTCATTATTTACATTATTGAGATCATATATCAATTTCGGTATAATTCTGGGGATAAATGGATATTTTCTGATACTGAAATTTTCACTGCGTTTATAAACGTTGTGAAATAATTCTGCAAGGACATATTTTCAAATCTCACTGGGCGTTGCTCATACTTTTCTAAAATATTTGAAACGGATATGCTTCCATTCTCCTTATTCATGTCTAATTGTTCCCATGCGTTCCTTTCTAAATTGATGGTAACAAACTGATGAGATGACTTATACAAAGGCCATCCCATTAACACCCAAAATATTTCCTGGGCAGAATAATCACGTTCAGCACACATTTTTATTAAAATTTTCTGAATTATCTGCTGGACATTGATATTATCGCGTGATTCTTGAACTCTTTGTCTGATGAAATCTTTCATCCCTTCTGATCGCGTTCTCCTTTTCTAGCATATTTAGCAATATATTTTAGAACTGCGTGAATGGAAATGACTGCTTGGGAATCCATATTTGCTCGCCAAATTTTTAAAATTTGTGGCCTATGACTGTTTAAATAAGGACTATTTCTTTCTGAAATGTATTCGGGTTCATTAGCAAGGAAGTGAATTTTACTTTCGTGAGAACATTCTTTGGGAAATTTGAAACGGCATGTGACTTCAGAAGAATCTTTTTTCGTTCTCTTACAATAAGCTTTCTCTTACAATAATGAATTTGTACTGCACGTATTAAGTGATTATAGTCAGCAGCTTCATCAGGCACATCCGTAAAATGAAATTTTGATGGATGTATATCATAAACTTGATTAGAATCTGGTTGCCAAGTCGATATGAATTCGTCAAAGTATTTTACAATTTTACGTATCTTTTCATCATCATTTGAACTAAGATTGTTTACATCAGGATCATCTTCAAACCAGAAAAGACCATGCATGTGAGGACTACCTCTATGTTGAAACTCAATACGAAACCAAAAGTCCTTGACTTTGAAATATTTCTTGAAAAAAATGTTCCATAAAAAAATCCAACCACTTATGAAAAAAATAAGCAACGATTAAAGGATTACAATTCAACAATTTTGATTTTCTGATGAATTCAAAATTTTGGTTACAATTAGTGTAAACATAGTCTGCATCAATAATGCGATAAATTTCAGACCAGTATAAATCAGCTGCACTAAGTGTAATGAAAACTGTAGGAGTCCCCAATTCCTCAACCATGTCTAACAACTCTCGTGATCTGATAAACCAATAAGAGCTCGATGATCTTAAATTAGCATTGAAAGACAAAATCGACTTGAACAATGTAGGATCTTTCTGCAACCGTTCCTGGAGTTTTTCAACTGATTCAACATCATGTAGGCGAGAATTTTTTTTAATACAAATAATTCCATTTTGTAATGCTGTCCAACGCATTATGCTATTGAAAGCAAAAAATCTAACTCTTGGATGCCGTACAAATCTTCCATCGTCATATATCATGAGAAATTTAAAGTATTCTTTTGGTGTAATTTTACGAACTCTAGCATCTCTAAGATCACCTCTTCCTGTTGGAAATAACGTAGGAAAAGCTCTACAAATATATCCATCACATGAAAATCCATTTATAGGCTTAATATCTATCTGAGGCCAAGGAATGACGCTGCATTCATCATTTCCTTCTTTAATACCTAACATACTATTTATTGCCTCTCGATTACATCTGAAAGTCACATCTGGGGCTCCGGATTCATATATATTATTTGTCCATGGACATTGATCATCTACAGAATTCAAAGTTTTTTCAACTGATAGTAAATAAATCTGTGTTGCTCTTGACTGAGTATTATTCGCTGAAAAATATTTTCATTTTCGAGTAAACTTTGCAAATTATTTTCATCAATAGTAATATAACGATACCAAGGATTATTTTCCTTTAGATATTCTAAAGCAGACTTAACGTTTTCACGAATTACTATAGAATCTTTGAATTTTTCACAAACTTGTTTTCTAACAAAGATGTACTGTGATATAGTATCTATGGAATGAGGTAATAAAGTACAAAATTCTGTAATATCTTGATGAAAATTAATAACTTGTCCACTGTATCCAAGCTGACCACCTTTAATGCGATAAACAGAAATAACTGGATGAACTTGGGAAATTAATTGCTCCTCAACGAAAGTTAAGTTCTTCAATATTTCCGGTTGTGGACCTGGATCCATATTATTAGCTACAGAAAAAATATTTAGTTCATTATTTACTATACATTTATGGTAAGTCTTACAATATCCGTCAGATTGAATATGCATGTCAAACCAACGTCGATGACGAATTTTACAAAAATATAATTTTAAGTTTTTTTGTGCATCTTCGAAATTTAAAGCATATTTCCGAGCCATGCATTATCTGTCAGAAGAGATTCGTCATGTCGTCGTTTTTTACGCTGGTATCTAGTCTCTTGCCTTAAAGCTAAATCATGTTCGCGTTCTTTTCGATTAGTAAGTGTACGTTTTCTCGGTATTCTTTATAATAGAACTAATACATTCCATAAATTGTTTTTAAACGGCCAACATATTAAAAATAATACTAATAGTAATTACTTCGTAATAGTAAATATGTTTCGTTTGTTAAATTTTCAACCTTCGAATTCGAATAACACTTTATATAACGAATTTAACATTTAATTTTATTTGTTTACAATTTTTTTGTTGGCACTTTACAGAAAAATAAATCATAATATAATTCTTTTAAAATGAGTAAGTTTCATCTGCCTAAATTATTTTACATAATAAGAATAAGTTGTGTATTTGAATTCTTAACACTAAAAAATACTTAATTTAATTAAATAATTGAATTTTAACAAATTTTAATTCATTAAAAATATGCTATAATTTTCCTAAAAAAAAGTATTTTAAAAATTTCACAAAAGAAATCGTGAAACTATTATATGATTAAAAGGAATGAGAGCCAAAACATGCGCCATCTCCAACCAATCTTAATAAAGTATTCTATTAAAATGCATATTTTCCTCTCAAATAACATACATTTTAAATATAAGAAAGTTTAATGTAAGTAAAGTTTTAAGCTGTAGCCGGTATTACGATAATTCTTTTACCTTACATATTACGTATGCCACGCTGCAATATTAAAAAGCTGTAGCCGGTATTACGATAATTCGTTTGCCTCACATGCAAATAATTAGAGATATAAATATTATGTATGCCACGCTGCAATATTAAAAAGCTCCAGCGGGTATTACGATAGTTCTCAAATAATTAGAGATTATTTAATTCCGCTTAATTACTATACTTTTTTTTTAGACAAACGCAAACATTTTATCACAAACTCCAACAAAACTTTTTATTCTATTTATTCCTTATTCCAAAGATCGTCTTTATCGTCTGCTGCCATAGTAACATGATAAATTAAATTTTATTAAAAAAATGAGCAGTAGTAGAAAAATATTTTACTAAATCGAATTGTTATTTTTAATTTTGGTTTTAGAATTCAATTCATGAATTCCTGTGCATAGAACGGGTTAAACAGCTAGTTAAATTAAAAAAAACAGTTTTTGAGATATTTTGGCGGAATAATGAAAATATATTTTATTTGTTTAGTTAATCATGATTCTATCTATAAGTACTGATTCCATGATTTATTAATTTTTCTTCTGAAAATATACGTGTTTCATTTTTTTTTTTAAATATGCATTCGTAATGGAAAAACATGTAAAATAAATTAATTAAAATAATAATTTTCTTTAGGTTGTTATGTAAAAAAAATAACATTGTGCAAATCTACAGGTCATAATGTGTTTTTAAGTTTAATTTCAAGTCAAAATACTGAATAGTTTTTTTGTAAAGTGTACGGCAAAATGTAATTTGAGTAGACTAGTAGAGGATTCGCTTCGCTTATCCTAATTATCTAAGAAAATGATCGTTTTCTTTTAAATATGACGTCATTATCATTTACTTAAGCATTTCGCTTAGTGTCTCAAAATTAGTGTTAGTGCACATTCAGAAGGGAAAAAAATATGCAAACATCATAAGGAAAAATGCGTGTTTTTAAAAGTAGTACGTAATTTTCCGTTCAAAGTATTTTCGCGCAGTGTGTCTTAATAGGATTTTGCGCCACTAAAACTTATACAACAAAATTTAAATCATAGAAATTTAAAAAATATGTTTTTTTTTTTTTTTTTTTTTTTTTTTTTTTTTTTTTTTTTTTTTTTAATCAGAAAATGGCATGAATAAAGATAAATAAACCTCAATATTCTCTCTTTTCTACAATAATAAAAGCTATCTAATTACCACCATTTTGAAGACATTTCATAAAATGTTTTTTAAATTAAAATATAAAAATGGGGATACTTTAAAAAAAAAACAGCTAGTGCAGGCACATCTAGAAATAAACAGCTTTCAGTTAAAAAAATTATTAGTAAAATTGGTTGAGTAGAAAACTAAAGGCACATGACTGAAAAACAGCCTTGTCTTTTAAATGCATAGGTTATGTAAAATTAAAAAAATAATAATAAATTAAGCAAATTTTGTTATTTTCCTAAAATTATAGTAGATTATCTTAAAGGTCAAGAGAATTTTGGGCAGAAACTTGGGGAAGCTGATATTATTTTATATCTCAAATTATTGCCAAGAACCTCATTGTTTGTCTAACTGGACGAAGCGAATTCATCCAGGCGAGAATCATCAAGTTCTGTAATATAAATTGCTATTTTTTGGACAGACTTCCGATCTGAGCATGCACGCTGTATGCTACTGCTCTTCTGTAAAGGCACTCTACATTTTTTGTAAAACATTGCGCTTTATCAGTATGTGATTTCAATTTTCAAAAATGAAGTATTTTCACCTACGAAGAAGTTCAAAGCAGTTGTTGTGAAATGGTGCACATGTACAAAACATATTTAAGTTTTGAGAACTAAAATACACGCTTTTTTTTAATAAAATGACGTCGTTTGCATCCGTTAAATATATTTCACTTTTAGGATCTAGACTTTAATAGCTATAGAAAAGTATACATATGACGTCATTATCGCGGAATAATATACAAACCCAGGGGAAAAAAATGTCGTCATTCAAGACACTCGGCAAAATATATCGCATATCTAATTATTCACATGCCTTCATTTGTTTGTTTGTAATAGCTCCATATTTTATAAGAAATCATTTATTTAGATTTTTTCAAAATTCGGAAAATATTATTACACTCGGATTAATAAAATATCATTTTTTCAGCTTTCTGATACGGATTAAGTAATTACAGAGGAAAAAAAAGCCACACAAATGTTCTTTAAAATACATTTTTGTAAAGAGAAAATTTTGTATCGTTTTTAAAGTAAGTTTGCAATAAACTAAAAAGCATTTAAATTTTGAATAAAATCGAAACAAAACCAAAATTCACCGGATTTTATAGCAGACGATATTCTTGACATAGTACGTATTTTAATTTCATTTTTCTTTCAATTTGTATGATAAAATGGCAACAAAAAGATTCAGCAATCTAATGTGCATTTAAATTTAACCGATAACGCGCATCATATTGCAAACCGTTTTTAAAGTATACTGCATCTCCATATCTATCGATTTCCCCCATGACTGATTTCCTTTTACCTTTAACAGAAATTAGAGTACTTCAGTTGCCACAATTACAAAATTGGTACTAAAAACTACAAAAAAATTAATATCTCAAATATAAATTGGGATACAGCTTTCAAACAAATTGCATTTAAAAGTACATTTTTCCCCATACGATGGTGTAAAAATTGAAAATTCGCGATGTTTAGAACTTTAAAAATTTGCTGTAGCGGAAAATTGCAAAACCGAAATTTCATTTCAAATTTCAAAGTGTTGCCATTCGCAAAATGACGTATGCGTTACGTACAGATATGTTTGTTCTTTATAATATAGGTGGATAGATAGATAGATAGTAAAAAAAATATGAAATTTTCGTTGTTTTGCTGACTACATTTCTGGGTTTTGTAACAGTAAGTCAAATTATCAAAAGAAATGGAAGAAGCAGCCAGACTCAATTTGTCATTCTATTTCTCTGTACTACGAAAATATCATCAGTAAAATATAATAAAGATCAGTTATTATAATGAAGTTATCAATTGAGGCTCTTATTCTTGGTATTCCTGAATGAAAAACTGCAAAATTTATTCCACTTTAACATGATCATAGAATTTTTTCCCCATAACATCTAAATCCGACATCATTTTCACTTTCTCAAAATTTACATACGCATATCTCATGTCCGTTTTCACCCTTTTTTTTTAGCCCCCGGTACGGTATGCTATTTCTTTCTCGCAGCTTATTTTGTGTAGTCTTCAAAAAATAACGTTACCTTACAGAAGCCAGCCATAAAACATAGCAGTACGATTAAATACTCTATAGCAATTTTTTAAACTTCTAAGCATCGCATATTTTCAATTTTTATACCGTCGTATTGGGAAAAAAGTACTTTTAAATACAATTTGTTTGAAAACTGCATCACCATTTCTTTTTGAAATATTATTATTATTATATTTTTTTTTTGTAGTTTTTGGAGCCATTTGCTTAATATTGGCAACGGAAGTACTCCATTTCTGTAGAAAGTAAAGGAAAAATAGTTGTAAAATATTAATAATACATTTTTTTATAACAGCCGAAAGAAAATGTAATTAAAATACGTGCTATTTTGAAACAATATAATTTCAAGTATCTTATATTAATGTTACAAACAAATGAATGCCTATGAATCATAAGACAGCCGGTTTTTTTGTTTTTTTTTATCGAGTTTCTTTAATGACAGCATCTTTTTGCTGCAATTGTGTATTATTTCGCGATAGCGACCTCCTATGCCTACTTTACTGTAAATGTTTAAAAGTAGATCGCAAATGTGGAATTCTTAAGCGGATGCGAATGACGTCATTTTACATAAAATAAAAGCGTGTGCTGTAAGTCTTAAAATTGAAATATGTTTTGTACTATTTATATATACATATGTTTTTTTTTTGTTTTTTTTTTTTCATGGGGCGACACTAAATTCTGAAAAAGCAGAATTCCTGTTTTCTAGTTTAAATGGTATTTTAATTTGATCATTTTAAAATCATTTTAACTCAAAACTTGAAGTCACGATTGTTAGCAACATCTTTGCATGCGAACAGTTGCACTCTTAACTTGAGATTCAAACCTCGCAAGGAAGGCCTCCTTACTGGGCATACTCGGAATATTTTGAAAAAAATACCAATTAAACTACTTATGTATGTAATAAAGGATCAGTCAAATTTAGCGGCGGAATTATAGTAGAAAGTCTGTAGAAAAATAAAATACTTTCGAGTACTTGGCGCAAAAACACGAAAGCGTCACGCGATTTGGCGAGCAGTACTTTTCCTCGCCAAAAGCAAACGATTTTAATGAACCTGAAAATTGTTTGTTAACTGAGTTTTAGAATGCGTGTAAAAAGTATTTAATGAATTTAAACATAAACAATGAGAGAGTTTAATAAATACATTTTTTCGTATTACATTGCTTGTTATTTAATTTTATTACTTTAAAAACAATTTCATGTATAAAAAATACTTCCATATATTTAGGTGTATTCCAAAATAAAGGCAAGATTCATTTACCAGTTATTTATTTCAATATCAAAGAATTCGTCGTTTCCATAGCAACAAAATTGAATCGACTCGACAGTGCTCAATTCGACTTAAATTTTGAGATATTGAAACAATATTAATTTATTTTAATTTTGTTTTATTCATAAAATTTGATATTTAACTTTCATTATAAATATATATATATATATATATATATATACATAACAAAACTATAGTTAAATCAAACTAAAACTGACAAAACTGAAGTTATTTACATTAAATTTATTTAAACAAGTTTAATATGAAACATTTTTATCTTAAAGAGTATTCGACATAAAAAAGCCTTTTTCGAAATTTCGTTTCATCGCCAACCGATCATAAATAGCCAAATAAACGAAATTTTATTATTTTTATTACGAACGTTCTATCGGGGTTCCGCCAAAAAAGTTTTATAAACATATATATCCATATGAGAAGAACACTCTGTTATTTTTTCATATTTTTCTGAATATGCCCGTATGGAGACCTTCCTTGTCAGTACCGAAGAGTAAAAATTGCCGGATTTAAATTTTTTAGGCGCATTTGTGTTAAAATGTTTAGCTTTATCTAAGAAAATGATAATTTTCTTTTAAATATGACATTATTTTCACTTACTTAATCATTTCGCCTACTGTCTGAAGCTTAGTATCAGTACACATGCAGAAGGAAAAAATATATGGAAGCTTTATGAGAAAAAAATGTGTGTTCTCAAAAGCAGTACATCATTTTCCGTTTTGCGCCACTAAACCCTATAGAACAATTTGTATCAACAATTTTCAATTTTTTTCGGAAAATGGCATAAATAAAGATGAATAAACCTCATTATTTCTCTCTTCTCACCAATAATGAAAGCTACCTAATTACAACTATTTTGAAAAAAAATTCGTAAAATACTATTAAAATTAAAATATAAAAATGGGGATATTTAAAAGAAAACAGTTAGCGCAGGCACATCTGCAAATAATCTGCTTTCATTTTTAAAAAAATTATTAGTAAAATTGGTTCAGCAGAAAGCTCAGGGCAGATGACTAAATAACTGCCTTGTGTTTTAAATATATATAGATTATATAAAATTATGAAAAAATAAATTAAGCAAATTATGTTATTTTGATAAAATTATAGTAGGAATGTCTTAAAGAATAGAATAAAATTTTATTAGTGGAAATAATTTTGGACAAAAACTTGATATTATTTTAAACCTCGAATTATACCCAAGATCTTCTTTATTTGCTTGTCTAACTCGGGAAGGGAATTCATCCAGGCGAGAATCATCAAGTTTTATAATATAAATTGCTATTTTTTGGACAAAGACTTCCGATTTGAGTATGCACACTGTATATCACTGCTCTTCTATAAAGACATTCTAAATTTTCCTAAAACATTGCATTTTATCAGTGTGTGATTTCGATTACATTATTTTCAAAAGTGAAGCCTTTTCACCTGTGAAGAATGTCAAAGCAGCTAAGGTGAAAATGACGCACTTCTATAAAACGTATGCCTGTCAAATAGAATTAAATACACGCTTTTTTTTATTATCAAATCGCGTCATTTGCATCCGCTAAAGTACCTAAAGGTTTCCACATTTACGATCCAGTCTTAAACAACCTCTGTAGAAAGTTAGGCATATAACGTCATTATCGGGGAATAATATATAAACCCAGAAAAAAGCAATAATTGCTCCATGTTTTGTCAGAAATCATTCATGTATATTTTTTCAAAATTCGGAAAATGTTATTATACACGGAATAATAAAATTGCATTCATTGAGCTTTGTTTGAGCTTTGTCAATGAGTTTGTAAAGCAAGTTTACAATAAACTACAATTTCTTAAATTGATAAATAAAAACGAAATAAAGCCAAAATTCACATGATTAATTAATAGACGATATTTTTGACATAGCACGCATTTTAATTTCGATTTTTTTTTCAGTTTTTATGAGAAAATGGCAACAAAAAGATAAAATGCTATTTTCCGTTTACTTTCTACAGAAATGCAGTACTTCAGTTGCCACGATTACAAAATTTGTATTAAAAACTACAAAAAAATTAATATCTCAAAAATAAATTGAGATACAGCTTTCAAACAAATTGCATTTAAAAGCACATTTTTTTTCCCCGCACGACGGTGTAAAAGTTGAAAATGTACGATTTTGAGAAGTTTAAAAATTTGCTGTAGCGGAAAATTGCAAAACCGAAATTTCATTTCAAATTTCAAAGTGTTGCCATTCGCAAAATGACGTATGCGTTACGTACAGATATGTTTGTTCTTTGTAATATAGGTAGATAGATAGATAGATAGTTAAAAAAAAAAATGAAATTTTCATTGTTTTGCTGACTACATTTCTGAGTTAAATGGAAGAAGCAGCCAGACTCAATTTGTCGTTCTATTTCTCTGAACTACGAAAATATCATACATCTACCAGACCTGAATTTCCCTACTTTTCTCCATCAACAATGTCTCTAATCTATTTCCTTTTATTTCCTCCAAAACTTTGTTCCTTTCTCGAAAATCTCTAAATAACATTACGCTATCTTCATATGCAATGCGGTTATGACTCGTACAGACAAAAAATGTTAAACCTAAAACTAATGTCGGTTGAAAAAAAATCAATTAGCGTTTGATTTCTGAAAAAAAAAATTGTTCCAATTTTAAAATATTCTACTGTCACTAACGAAAATCGAACTACAAATTATTCGCGTCTCTTGCGACTGGCGCCATTTCAACAGGTCGTTACGAGACCGGTTATAAGAAGGCTTTGGTCATCGCCGTGAAAGCCATACATGAATCTGCAAACACTTGGTATTTATAAGAAAGGGAAAACTTTTCATTTTATTTCATTTGTTTTTTTTTTTTTTGTTTTTTTTTTTCAAGAAAAATATCTTGTGTAAAATAAAAATATTAACTAAAATTCTGGAGACATCAAATTTCAATGTCATTGACTGTGTAGCGAAATACGCAGCAATCCTTGCCTTTACATGAACAATTACTTCTTTTTGTAAATACTGTGCCCATCCCAGAAAACTGATTGCGCAATGGAAAACCCCTTTTGATTATGTGAAAACGAACAACACGCATGCACTTCAAAACTGAGAAAAAGATGAAAGAATAAGGTCGCTTATAGGCGCACTTCTCTTGTCCGAACTGGACATTTAAGAAACAAACAGAAAACTCTATTTAAACTTTAAGAATTTCTCAATCTTTATTGAAAATAATTTAATTTTAATGTATAATCTTTTAATTTGTTTTTCACCTGTGTACAGCGGCCATAACCGAACATTTAGGGCTGTATGTTTGGGATCATTATCTTGATACAAGTTGAACGCTTTTTGAATTCCAAGTTTTTGGACATATACTTTCAAGTTTTCTTTCAGAATATTTACATACTTATATTGGTCCATATAATTTTCAATGAAAATTAAATTTCCCGTACCAGAAGCAGCAAAATATCTCCAAACCATTATGCCTCCACTTCCATGTTTGACAGTTGACAATAGATTTTTCAGATTGAGCTATTCGCTTGGCTTTCTCTACACAGTTATTTGCCCATCAGAATCAAATATGTTAAATTTATATTCATCCACAAATATGACGTTTTTCCCAAAACGCTGGTGTCGTTGGAATGGACGTTTTCCCATCTTTGTCTGCCATGGATTTTGCAAAATCCAGGCGTAACTTCCTTGCTCTTTCATTAACTAAGAATTTTCTTCTGGCAACTCTATTGTTGTATTCATATGATCTAATTACTCGTCTAACAGTTTCAGGGTTTACTTTTATTGCAAACCTGTTTTCTAATTCCGTTGTAAGTTTCACTGCACTAATTCTTGGATTTTTAGAGATTTTTATGCATGATAAACCTTCGATTCGTGGGAGTTAGCTTGGGAGGTGCTCCTCATTTTAATGCTTTTCAACAGTTCCACGTAGTTTCCATCGTTTTATAAAAACAAAAACAATTGAATGACTTACTTTAACAAGATTTGCGATGGTTCTGATGCTTTTACCATCTTTAAAATGTTCCTGAAACCGGTTAAAACCGGTCAAAATTCAGTCCAAGCATTTAAATTTGAGAGATGACCATTTTCATGATGCAAACCGTTTTTACGGTATTCTGCACCTCCATCTATCTCTTTCCTTCGTGGAAAATACCAGATTACTATATCTTTTTGTGGCCATTTTCTCATAAAAACTGAAAAAAAAAATTATATAATTACAGTACGTGTTATGACAAAAATATCGTCTGCTATAAAAATATATTTAAAAGTACATATGTGTGACTTTTTTTCTCCACATTTACTTAATTTCTATCAAACAGCTGAAAGAATTCAATTTTATTAATCCGTGTGTAATAACATTTTCCGAATTTTGAAAAAATATAAATGAATGATTTCTGATAAAACTTGGAGCTATTATAAACTATATTTAATTTTCAGTATTCATATTAAATGTTACAAACATATGAAGGCTTATGAATCATTAGATGCGCGATTTTTTGTCGAATTTCTTAAATGACGACATCGCTTTATGCTGAGTTTGCGTATTATTTTGCAATAGTGACATCATATGCTTACTTTTGACATCATATGCTATGCTTACTTTACTGTGCACCGGCGAGTAAAATTCCAGAAAGTTATATCTTTAAAAGTGCTTTACACGAGGCGTCAAAGTCGCCTCTAATTCCAAGCGACTCAATGTTATCCTGTTAGATCGGGAGGCTGCAGCACATACAATCACCTCCTCGATTTCACGGCTGACATTCCAGATTTAGTTAAAACTCGATCAGCATATTAAAACGCAATCGGTCTGTCAAGTCATATCTTGGTGGAAAACACCTGAAAACCGAATTTTAGCTGTTGATTCTTAGGTTTACCATTGTGTTATCCTGCACCCAAAGGTATGAAAACATGGAGGACTGCTATCAGTAAAACACAATGGTAACCTACAAGTCAACCGCTAAAATCGGATTTTCAGGTGTTTTCCACCAAAATATGACTTGGCATACCTATTGCGTTTTAATATGCGAACCGAGTTTTAACTAGTTCTGGAATGTCAGCCGTGAACTCGATGAGGTAATTGTCTGTGCTGCAGCCTCCCGGTTTATATGGCTTCAAAAGAGTCGCTTGAAAAAAAAAGCCACTATTTTGTGTCGGAGCGATTTAGACGCCTGAAATGAAGTGACAGCCAATCAAATGGTTGTAAATCTGACGATGGAAAAACTTTTTCCAAAACAGACAATGACATGCTTAGAAAACGAAAAAGTGGTGCGTATGTTGCGGGAAAACTGACGAGTCGCAGGCAGTTTTTGTCGCTTGCAGTTTTTACGTGTAATAAGCACTTTAGAGGCATTCGTAGTAAAATGTTTAGTTTTATCAAAAAAACCCGATCGTTTTCATTTAAATATGATGTCATTTTGCGCCACAGAAGCATTTCACCTAGCGTCTCAAACTCAGTATCAACGGAATGAAAAAGTGTTGAGTTGTAAGAGCTTTATGAGGGAAAAAATGCGTATTTTAAAGCGTGACCTCATATTCTGTTTTTTTTTTTTAAGTTTATTTTGAATCTTCATGAGAAATGGCATCAATAAAGATAAACAAACCTTATTATTTTTCCTTCCGTGCAACAATGGACATCAATCCAATTTTGAAAATTTTCATAGAAAATTTTTAAAATTTAAATCTATATATATGAAAGCCGTTCTCTGAGGGTATGTCCTTTATACAAATCTTCAATTTTTGACCGATTTGCATGAAACTTATGTACATACGCTTTAGAACATAAGATAGCTAGCTGTCTAAGTTAAAAAATCAACAGACCACTATTTATCCCTTTTTTCTACTACCTTCCATAATTTAACATTATAGAAATAGATCCTTTTTTAATTTTCTAATTCAATCGTTTTTTTCTGTTGCCACACACTCTAAAAAGCGGCTCAGTAATTTAAAAAAAGTGATAACACGTGTATTTTGTCTTTACAAGCCAATAAAAATTCAAATTTTCTCGCTATATATTTGCATTTTTGAAATCGACGTAATTCTAATCAGAAAATGAAATTTTTCCCTATATATATATATATGTAAAAACTTTAACTAAACACGTGTTAAAATGACGTAGTGTCTTCATTAGAACGTTTCTAAAGTTAAAAAATCTATTTTAATACAGGAGTTTCAATTTCAAGAAAACAATTTAAGAAAAGATAATAATAAAAAAAAAATCGTTTGCCAGATATGACGTCAATTTCTGTTTAACTGACATATCTTTGTAATTATGTGTTATTCTGAAGAGATACTCCTGATATTCTGAAATTAATCCTTATTAGTACCATCCATAAAGTGAAAGATTTATTTTTAAGCCACGCGAATTTAAAATTTCAGTAAATGCTAGGTCATTTGGATGTATTTATTGCTTTATCCCGCGTATTGTCAGGGAAATGGTATTCTTCAGTTACACTTTCTGAAGAAACAAGCATTCTGGTTTTAAAAACTGAAACACTTTACTATAATTACGTCAAAATGACGTGTTTTTTCTGAATTCAATTTCGCGAGTTTTAAAATTAAGTTTTAAAAAATTGAGACTTTTCATAAATGTCAGGTTAAGCATTATTGCATGTTAATATTCTGTAATCGAGTTACGTGTCAAGAATTCGCTAAAAACATGAAGGATGATATACTTTTGTAAGCAATAGGTTCCATCAAAGGTATAAGTCACATTTGTTAAAGTACGCCAAATAGCGTACAGCCTGATTATCGAAGATTAACCCATTTGCACTTACAAAGATAAAAATAGTTCAGCATATATATATATATATACACACACACACACATATATATATGTGTGCACTATATTGCCATTAATGATCGGCAACTTTCAATTTTACACATTTTGTCTAATATTTAAAAATATACTTGTCTGATTCTTCTGAAATTTTAGGATTAAAAAGAACACGTTTGACTTCATATTTATCAACATCGATTTGATAAGGAGGTCAATTAGGGGGCCAACAAAAAATTAAAGAAAAAAAATAATACTTGGGATCACCCTGTAAAATAAAATGCACGAAATGATCTATCTTTACAGAATATACATAAGCAGACATTGTACAATATGTGTATTCATTTGTGTAAGAATAGCACGTATATTAATAGAAATATAACGATTTCCTTCTACATAAAAAAAAAGTTTTGATTTGGAAATGGACCAGTGAAAATCTGCGTAGATATTCCCGGAAGATCGGCATCCAATTTGAATGCTTAAGCATGGCCTTTCTTCGTTAATATTAAAAAAAAACTGTTGCATACAAAAATATGAAAATCGGTAGTATTTTAGAAAAATGTTTGACAAACACGCTGATGCAGACAGTTTTCAAATCGAAGAATTATTTTAAGAGATATTTAATGCCAAAGTTGGACAAAATCGTTCCATTAAAAAAGTTTTATAGGAGCAAAAACTGTACACAGGAATTTAATCATTTTTAGATCATTTTATGCGTCAGAGTTTCCCAGTGTGCAGATTGTATTGTTTTTTTAATTTGAGTCATTTTTTGAGGTTTTATTTCTATTTTAAATTCAGATTTTCAGCATTTCGAGAGATATTTTTATAGATACTAGGGGGCTCGGCGCCCTACGAGCTACGCTCGCCAACCCCCGTCCAGACACCGCAGACTCTAAATGCACGCTAATTTGATCGGCTTTAAAAAGATTTCGAAAAATTGAATTATAATTTAAAAAACAGTGGCGATCTCCCTATAAACGGATTTCTATTCATTTCTCTTTGAATGGGGAATTTTTACGCCAAATCCGATGCGGTACTACTTGATTATCCAGTCGACCAATTTCGCAAAATTATACAAATTGACATAATTTTTATTTTAAATAACGAAAGAACAAATTAATTAGTACAACATTAATAAAAATACAAATAAAACGTCGAAATAAAAGTAACTTGATGACGTAGACACGTGTAACAACAATTCAAAATAAACTAATATAAAAGGAATTAAGTAAACAGAGTCTTTGTCTCCTGGTATTTTTTAACAAAGCGAAAATAAAGTTCTTTTAAATGAGACATTTTAAATTAATCGTTTTTAATCTGACGTAATTTTGACCAAGCTATTGTTTCTCTTTTAAATATTCACATGAAAATACTTTTATTATTTGCGCATTCCTAACAAAAATAGTTGAAAAGATCCTCTCCAAATACCAAATAAATGTCTAGCACAAATTCTAAATTTAAACTGTTTTGAAATATTATGTTGTGTTCATTTTATATAACTAGGGGGCTCAGCTCCCTACGAGCTACGCTCGCCAACCCCCGTCCAGACACCGCAGACTCTAAATGCACGCTAATGTGATCGGCTTTAAAAAGATTTCGAAAGATTGAATTATAATTTAAAAAACAGTGGCGATCTCCCTATAAACAGATTTCTATTCATTTCTCTTTGATTGGGGAAATTTTAACGCCAAATCTGCTGCGGTACTACTTGATTATCCCGTCGACTAATTTCGCCAAACCACTCGCCAAATTATACAAATTGACATAATTTTTATTTTAAATAACGAAAGAACAAATAAATTAGTACAACATTAATAAAAATACAAATAAAACGTCAAAATAAAAATAACTTGATGACGTAGACACGTGTAACAACATTTCAAAATAAGCTAGTATAAAAGAAATTAAGTAAAGAGAATCTTTGTCTCCCGGTATTTTTTAACAAAGCGAAAAGAAAGTTCTTTTAAATGAGACATTTTAAATTAATCGGTTTTAATCTGACGTAATTTTGACCAAATTATTCTTTCTCTTTTTAATATTCACATGAAAATGCTTGTGTTAGAAATGAAATATTATTTGCGCTTTCCTAAGAAAAATAGTTGAAAAGTATCCGCTCAAAATATCAAATAAATGTCTGGCGCAATTTCTAAATTTAAACCGTTTTGCAATATTATTTTGTGTTCGTTTTATGTAATAACTGTAATGTGACGTAAATATGACGTAATTTCTCCTATTTAAGACTTCTAATGCATGTTAATAAATTTATTATTTTACAAATTCCTTTCTCTCTTAAAATTCACGTGTAATTATAGTTTTATGACGTAATTTTTAATAAGTTCCTGCTTTTTGTACATAATTATTTAATTCTAATTCAAATGTTTTTTTCTGTTTATAATAGTCACGTGTAAATAAATTTTTAATTTATTACACGTATAAATATTTTTTTTTTTTTGGAGCAAACATTATTGTTTCCGCTGTTTATACAGTTGGCAACAGTTTAAATTAATATCACTTTCTAAAATCTGTAAAAAATATCTCAAGAAATGCTGAAAATTTCAATTTAAAATAGAAATAAAACCTCAAAAAATGAGTCAAAATAAAAAAAAATTAATGCAATCTGCACTCCGGCAAATTCTAACGCATAAAATGATCTAAAAATGATTACACTGCCATGTATAGTTTTTGCTACTATAAAACTTTTTTAGTGAAACGATTTTGTCCAACTTTAGCATTAAATATCTCTTAAAATAATTCTTCGATTTGAAAACTGTCTGCATCAGCGTGTTTATCAAACATTTCTGTATAAAACCACCGATTTTCATATTTTTGTATGCATTATTTTTCTTAATATTAACGAAGAAAGACCTCCGGTCACAAAACATTCAAAACCGGCGGCGGCGGCGGCGGCTGTGACAGCGGTAGTTACTTTTTTTTAGAATAGAGAGATAACTGTAATGTGACGTAAATATGAAGTAATTTCTCCTATTTAAGACTTCTAACGCATGTTAATGAATTTATTATTTTACAATATCCTTTCTCTTTTAAAATTCACGTGTATACCTTTTATGACGTAATTTTCAATAAGTTCCTGCTTTTTATACGCAATTATTTAATTTTAATTTGAAAGTATCTTTTCTATCTATAATAATCGCGTATAAATAAATTTTTAATTTGAAGCAAACATTATTGTTTCCGTTGTTTATACAGTTGGCAACAGGTTAAATTAGTACAATCTCTCTAATCTAAAAAAAAGTAACTACCGCTGTCACCGCCGCCGGTTTTGAATTTTTTGTGATCGGAGGTCTTTCTTTGTTAATATTAAGAAAAATAATGCATACAAAAATATGAAAATCGGTAGTATTATACAGAAATGTTTGATAAACACGCTGATGCAGACAGTTTTCAAATCGAAGAATTATTTTAAGAGATATTTAATGCCAAAGTTGGACAAAATCGTTCCATTAAAAAAGTTTTATAGTAGCAAAAACTGTACTTAGGAATTTAAACATTTTTAGATCATTTTATACGTTTGAAGTTCCCGGTGTGCAGACTGTTTTCTTTTTTTTAATTTGGCTAATTTTTTGAGGTTTTATTTCTATTTTAAATTCAAATTTTCAGGATTTCTAGAGATATTTTTTACAGAATTTAGAAAGTTATATTAATTTAAACTGTTGCCAACTGTATAAACGGCCGAAACAATAATGTTTGCTTCAAGAAAAAAAATATATATTTATAAGTGTAATAAATTAAAAATTTATTTACACGTGACTATTATACACAGAAAAAAACATTTGGAATTAGAATTAAATAATTATGTACAAAAAGCAGGAACTTATTCAAAATTACGCCATAAAAACTATAATTACACGTGAATTTTAAGAGAGAAAGGAATTTGTAAAATAATAAATTTATTAACATGGGTTAGAAGCCTTAAATAGGAGAAATTACGTCATATTTACGTTACATTACAGTTATTACATAAAATGAACACCAAATAATATTGCAAAACGGTTTAAATTTAGAAATTGCGCTAGACATTTATTTGATATTTTGAGAGGATACTTTTCAACTATTTTTGTTAGGAAAGCGCAAATAATATTTCATTTCTAACACAAGTATTTTCACGTGAATATTAAAAAGAGAAAGAATAGTTTGGTCAAAATTACGTCAGATTAAAAACGATTAATTTAAAATGTCTTATTTAAAAGAACTTTCTTTTCGCTTTGTTAAAAAATACCGGGAGACAAAGATTCTGTTTACTTAATTCCTTTTATATTAGCTTATTTTGAAATGTTTATCTTATTTTACTTAATCAAATATGAAAACAGCGATTGATATATGTATTTTTGGTACTACTTATTTGTCCCTTCGACCAAAAATCTATCATTCGCCAAACTATAAAATTAAATGTCAATAATGGTTGAAAGTAAATGTCACATTAACTTGACTTTAAGCAAGTTACACGTGTCTACGTATTCAAGTTATTTTTATTTCGACGTTTTATTTGTATTTTTATTAATGTTGCACTAATTTATTTGTTCTTTCATTATTTAAAATAAAAATGATGTCAATTTGTATAATTTGGCGAGTGCTTTGGCGATTTATATAATTTGGCAAAATTGGTCGACGGGTTATTCAAGTAGTACCGCAGCGGATTTGGCCTTGAAATTCCCCAGTCAAAGAGAAATGAATAGAAATCCGTTTATAGGGAGATCGCCATTGTTTTTTAAATTATAATTCAATCTTCCGAAATATTTTTAAGGCCGATCAAGTTGGCGTACGTTTAGAGTCTGCGGTGTCTGAACGGGGGTTGACGAGCGTAGCTCGTAGGGGGCGGAGCCCCCGAGTTTTCTAAAATAAGTAAAAAATATCTCTCGAAATGCTGAAAATTTGAATTTAAAATAGAAATAAAACATCGAAAAATGTGTCAAAATAAAAAAAATAATGAATTCTGCACACCGGGAATTTATAACATATAAAATGATCTAAAAATTATTAAATTCCGATGTATAGTTTTTGCTCCTATAAAACTTTTTTAGTGGAACGATTTTGTCCAACTTTAGCATTAAATATCTCTTAAAATAATTCTTCGATTTGAAAACTGTCTGTATCAGCGTATTTATCAAACATTTCTCTATAATACTACCGATTATCTTAAGGTTACCGATTTTCTTTTCTCTTTTTTTCTTCTCTCCGCATTATTTTTCTTAATATTAACGAAGAAATATCTCCGGTCACAAAAAATTCAAAACCGGCGGCGGCGGTGACAGCGGTAGTTACTTTTTTTTAGGATAGAGAGATAGTCACGTGTAAATAAATTTTTATTACACGTATAAATATATATATTTTTTTAAAACAAACATTATTGTTTCCGCTGTTTATAGAGTTGGCAACAGTTTAAATTAATATCACTTTCTTAAATCTGTAAAAAATATCTCTAGAAATGCTGAAAATTTGAATTTAAAATAGAAATAAAACCTCAAAAAATTAGCCAAATTAAAAAAAGTAATACAATCTGCACACCGGGAACTTCAAACGTATAAAATGATCTAAAAATGAAAAAATTCCCATGAATAGTTTTTGCTCCTATAAAACTTTTTTAGTGGAACGATTTTGTCCAACTTTAGCATTAAATATTTCTTAAAATAATTCTTCTATTTGAAAACTGTCTGCATCAGCGTGCTTATCAAACATTTCTGCATAACACTACCGATTTTCATATTTTTGATTGCATTATTTTTCTGAATATTAACGAAGAAAGACCTCCGGTCGCAAAAAATTCAAAACCGGTGGCGCCGGTGACAGCGGTAGTTACTTTTTTTTTTAGAATAGAGAGATTTTAGAAAATTGTATTAATTTAAACTGTTGCCAACTGTATAAACAGCGCAAACAATAACGTTTGCTTCAAATTAAAAGTTTATTTTACACGTGACTATTATAAACAGAAAATATAAAAAACAGGAACTCATTGAAAATTACGTTATAATAACTATAATTACACGTGAATTTTAAAAGAGAAAGAATATTTTAAAATAATAAATTCATTAATATGCGTTAGAATCTTAAATAGGAGAATTTACGTCACATTACACTTATCACGTAAAATGAACAAAAAATAATATTGCAAAACAGTTTACATTTTAAAATTGCTCGATACATTTATTTGATATTTTAAGATGATCATAATATTTCATTTCTAACAAAAGTATTTTTACGTGAATATTAAAAAGAGAAAGAAAAGTTGGGTGAAAATTACGTCAGATTATAATTGTCAGATTCAAATTATAATTCAATCTTCCGAAATCTTTTTAAAGCCGATCAAATTAGCGTGCTGTTAGACTCTGCGGTGACTGAACGGGGGTGGACGAGCGTAGCTCGTAGGGGGCAGGGCCCCTAGTATTTAAAAAAATTTAAAAAATCTTGCATGTTTTTTGCTTATAACATGCAGGGTTTTCAACCAAATTTAACGCCGGTTTCAGAAAAATTGACAAAGTATAGTAGAAATAATATAGTGCAATAGGAATGTAAACATATTAAATATTTTAGGAAATATGAGCAGTTGTATGAAATAATTTTTATCTGCGCATGCGCGAACGATAACAAGGATCGTTTTACATAATTTAATAGTCAACTCTATGGAGCAACTTATTAAAAAAAATCCAGTCAAATATCGTACAAATTCAGAAAGATATCGACGTTAGAGTGAGCAAATTTTTAGTTTTTCTCTAAAAGCATGTGAATGATGAGGGATTTTTCACAAATTGTCATTTTTTAATTAACTGACTTTCAGAAAAAAGTTAGTTTTTAGTGACTATCAACGAGTAGATTTGGAAAAAATGCTTCGATTTTGATACTTCTTTTATCATGGTATAGGCTCGTTCTGTTGGTTATCCAAGAAGAACTAAAGCATTAATAAAAAATGAAAATTAAAAAAAGTTTTTATTAAAATTGACAACTTGTGGACAATCCCTTATCATTCAGTAGTTTTAGCGAGCAACTAAAAATTAGCTCACTTTAACGCCGATATCTTTCTGAATTTTTACGATATTTGACTGGATTTTTTTTAATAAGTTGCTCCATAGAGTTGACTGTTAAATTATGTAAAAAGATCTTTGTTATCGCTCCCGCATGCGCAGATAAAAATGATTTCATACAACTGCCGATATTTCCTTAAATATTTGATATATTTATATTCCAATTGCACTATTTTATTTTTACTACATTGTGTCAATTTTTCTGAAACTGGTGTTAAATTTGGTTAAAAACTTTGTATGTTATAAGCAAAAACATGCAAGAATTTATTTAATTTTTTTTTAAAATAGCTATATCTCTATTTATATACACTAGGGGGCTCGGCCCCCTACGAGCTACGCTCGCCAACCCCCGTCCAGACACCGCAGACTCTAAATGCACGCTAATTTGATCGGCTTTAAAAAGATTTCGAAAGATTGAATTATAATTTAAAAAACAGTGGCGATCTCCCTATAAACGAATTTCTATTCATTTCTCTTTGATTGGGGAATTTTAACGCCAAATCCGCTGCGGTACTACTTGATTATCCTGTCGACCAATTTCGCCAAATTATATAAATCGCCAAACCACTCGCCAAATTATACAAATTGATATAATTTTTATTTTAAATAACGAAAGAACAAATAAATTCGTACAACATTAATAAAAACACAAATAAAACGTCGAAATAAAAATAACTTGATGACGTATACACGTGTAACAACATTTCAAAATAAGCTAATATAAAAGGAATTAAGTAAAGAGAGTCTTTGTCTCCTGGTATTTTTTAACAAAGCGAAAAGAAAGTTCTTTTAAATGAGACATTTTAAATTAATTCGCAAAATATCAAATAAATGTCTAGCGCAATTTCTAAATTTAAACTTTTTTGCAATATTATTTTGTGTTCATTTTATGTAATAACTATAATGTGACGTAAATATGACGTAATTTCTCCTAAGACTTCTAACGCATGTTAATGAATTTATTATTTTACAATATCCTTTCCCTTTTAAAATTCACGTGTATACTTTTTATGACGTAATTTTTAATAAGTTCCTGCTTTTTATACGTAATTATTTAATTCTAATTTGAAAGTTTTTTTCCTGTTTATAATAGTCACGTGTAAATAAAATTTTAATTTGAAGCAAACATTATTGCTTGCGCTTTTTATACAGTTGGCAACAGTTTAAATTAGTACAATTTTCTGAAATCTGTAAAAAATATCTCTAGAAATGCTGAAAATTTGAATTTAAAATAGAAATAAAACCTGAAAAAATGAGTCAAAATAAAAAAATTAATGCAATCTGCACTCCGGCAAATTCTAACGCATAAAATGATCTAAAAATGATTACACTGCCATGTATAGTTTTTGCTGCTATAAAACTTTTTTAAAGGAAAGATTTTGTCCAACTTTAGCATTAAATAACTCTTAAAATAATTCTTCGATTTGAAAACTGTCTGCATGAGCGTGTTTATCAAACATTTCTGTATAAAACCGCCGATTTTCATATTTTTGTATGCATTATTTTTGTTAATATTAACGAAGAAAGGCTTCCAGTCACAAAAAAATCAAAACCGGCGGCGGCGGCGGTGACAGCGGTAGTTACTTTTTTTTAGAATAGAGAGATGCTATTCTTACACAAATGAATACACATATTGTACAATGTCTGCTTATGTATATTCCGCAGCGATAGATCATTTCGTGCATTTTATTTTACAGGGTGATCCAAAGTATTATTTTTTTTCTTTAATTTTTTTGTTGGCCCCCTAATTGGCCTCCTTATCAAACCGACATTGATAAATATGAAGTCAAACGTGTTTTTTTTAATCCTAAAATTCCAGAAGAATCTGACAAGTATATTTTTAAATATTAGACAAAATGAGTAAAATTGAAAGTTGGCGGTCATTAATGGCAATATAGTGTATATTGGATAGCGAAATAAGAAGTTAGCCAAAATACCCCCCCCCCCCCCCAAAAAAAAAGAAAGAAAAAAAACACTCAAGATTAATAGTATGTAATTGAACTACTGAAAGTTTCATACTTAAAATATAACTTTAACCCTTTAAGACTAGGACACTTTTTGAGTTTTTTTGAAAAGAATGATATAACTGAAATTTGTAACTGATAATTCACTATATGTTGATAAAATTCATATAATATAGTTCCTGTTAACCAGCACAATCACTCGATCCCGGCATTTATGGAATAGATAACCCAGGAAGATAGAATTTTAGCTATTGCCTAACCCGCACGATCGTGCGGGTCCGGTCTTAAAGGCTTATCGATAGGTGCTTTGAATAGCCGTAAAAAATTCATTTAAATACATTTTGAAGTTAAAACGTTTTCTATAACATAGGCACTTCTATTTGATGATAAAATATCAGGAAACAATTCGCTAAATATGGCGTCACTTTTTATAAATATGTTGTCAAACTGACTTAAAACTAGTATGTTGCGGCCATCACAAAACTTTCTTCTATATAAATCAATTCAATTAAATTATTTAAATAGAACAGAAATAACAACGATTTAGCACCAATTCATATCAAAGTATATCTGAATTTGAAGTTCAATGAAAATTCGTGCATTAGTTCTTGAGATAGAACTATAGCGGAAATTCTGAAAAATGTAGCATAGCAGCGCCACCTGTTGAGCGATTTACACCAAAAGTAAACAGCATTAAACGATATCAAGGTATACCTGAATCTGAAGTTTGTTGAAAATCCAAGCATTAGTTGTTGAGATAAAGCTATTGCGAAAATCGCAAAAAATACAACATAGCAGCGCCACCTGTTGAGCGATTTACACCAAAAATTAAACAACACTAATTTAGACGTCAGTTCATGTCAAGGACTAACTAAATCTGAAGTTTGATGAAAATCCGTGCAATAGTTCTTGAGATACAGCTCTTGCGGAAATCGTGAAAAATGCAGCACAGCAGCGCCACCTGTTGGGCGATTTACACCAAAAATTAAACAGCACTAATTTATATCAGGGACTAATTGAATCTGAAGATTGATGAAAATTCGTGCATTTTTTCTTGAGTTAGAGCTATTGCAATAATCATGAACAATACAGCATACCAGCGCCACCTGTTGGGCGATTTTCGCAAAAAAGTAATCAGCACCAAACTATATTTTGGACTAACTGAATCTGAAGTTTTATGAAAATCCGTGCAGTAGTTCTTGAGATATAGCTATTGCAGAAATCGTGAAAAATGCTGCATAGCACCTGTTGGACGATTTTCATCAAAAACTAATCAGGTCCAGTTTATATCAAGGTCTAACTAAATATGAAGTTTTGTGAAATTCCGTGCATTAGTTCTTGAGATAGAGCGCCCACAAAATTTTTGTCATATACAGACTCACAGAGTGACAGAGTGACAGAGTGACAGACAGACTCACAGACGGACATTTTCTAAAAACCATCAAATCCTGTTCTGGGCATTATAAAACGTATAAATCCGTCGAAAACAGGAAGTCGAAATTTTTCACGAATCCAATACTTTCTTCTTGTAAAGATAGAAGAAAGTAAAAAACAGTTGATACGTTTTCTTTCCTATTTTGTTGGCATGCTGTATCATTAATTATATATTTAGCCAAGAGTTGTAATCCCTTAAATGCAATGATAACATTCTGCGATTTATATTAAATACGATTACATGAAACATGTTTTTTCTACGATTTATATGAAATAGAAAATGAAACACAGAAAATGTTTTCTAAGAATTAGGTTTTTTTATTAAGAAAGCTTCAAGACTGGTATTAGGACTGAAAGCTTCTGGAATTTGATGACATTATCAGGTTATTCTCTGTAGATTTAGTTTTTATGAATGAATGTTTCCGTTTAAAAATAATCAGGCGATCCACACTGGAATATCCGTGGTTAAAGATGATCCATTTACCGGACGTTTAGGGAATAGAAAAAAATATATCGTTTTTTATTAAAAATACCAAAATATTTTTTACATTTACTATATTTTTTAGAATCCCCAATAGCTACAGCAAAAAGCATTTTCGGTACTTTCGTATTAACAAGCAGTCAATCGCGATTTTTTAAAACAATTATTTATAGCAAATTTCATTAATTTGATAATTTTTAGTAGCTCGACTTAGAATCTGTTAAATTAGTATTTTATTTTTTATGGGGTTTTCATTTCGTTTGCCGATTTAGTTATAGAATATTGCACGAAGGAACTCCCAAATTATGAATTATTTACATTGTTTTAAGAGCAATCGGGTTCATCTTTTGTATTTGGGTTGCCCGAATATTTAAAAAATATTCTTGCTTAAAAATTACTATAAAATACATAGAAAATTAGTAAATTGAGAATCACTTTTCAAACAAATAGCATTGTATGTACTTTTTGTTTTCCATTTGACGTTGAAAAAATCGAATGTGTGATGTTTAGAAGTTAAACAAATTGCAGTAAAAGCAAAATTTATGGGTTAGGTCATTGCCACCAAAAATATGATGCCAGTGTTACTCACGGACATGTCTTTTCCTTATAATACTGCATTCAGAGAAAGTTGGTTCATCTTTCTTAGTTTTGGGTTGCACATCTACAAAGAAAAAGCTTTCATTAAAAAAAGAATTATTCAAATTGCTTCAGAAGGAGACTCAGGACATACGGCTAAAAAAACAGCTTTGTCTTTTAAATATATAGATTTAAACTCTCAACGTTATCTCCATGGGATAAGTTTGAGCCGACATTTCAGGCCGTTAGGTTGGCCGAATATTTTTGAACCGAGATATACACTATATGACCGAAGGTGACCGGTCACTTGCGATTTTAGACGTTTTGTTAAATATCTAGAAAAATACCTGAGGAATTAACCTGAAACTACAAGTGTGTAAACAGTATAGTATAGGTCATATATTTCCGCGAAGATTTTTTCCAGAAACCCCGTAGGGGACCTTCAACAAATTGAAAAAGAACGAATATGAATATCTTTTGGATAACCCTGTAAAAACTAATGTAACAAAAGCATTCAAACTCGAGATTGTTAATAAGTGGCTTATTGTAATATACTGTGTTTTTTTTTATGAGGATAGCATGCATTCTCGTAGAAAAATTAAGGTTTTTATAAAAACAGTTCCAAATTTTGCCAAGTTTTTTCCTTATAATTTCCAGAGTTCTTAATATAAAAAGAGGTTCTTTTCAGAAAATATAACGAACAACATTGTACACAACACTCTGCAATCAGAATTAAAAAATAATAAAAATTGAATGAAAAATGAGCAGGTTTACTAAAAAATGTTTCACTGCGCAAGCGCGAATGAAATCAAATTATAATGTGCATAATGTGTTAGCCAAACGTATAGAGCATCTTTTGTAAAAGTCTCAAAAACATGGTTTGAAGAGTCTGATAATAATCGTTTATAGAATACGCTCAAAATCCGTTGTTCACAAAATGAAGCAAAAAGATGAGGGGTTGTATTCATATGTCCATTGATTAGTGCCAATATAGCATACACAATATTACACGTATACTGTATTTGGATACATCCCCTCATCTTTTTGCTTCATTTTGGGAACAACAAATTTTGAGCTTATTCTATAAACGATTATTATCAGACTTTTCAAACTATGTTTTTGAGACTTTTACAAAAGATGCTCTATACATTTAGCTAACACATTATGCAAATTATATTTTGATTACGTTTGAGCATGCGCAGTGAATCATTATTTAGTAAACCTGCTCATTTTTCCAAAAAAAATGTAATTATTTTTCATTCTGATTGCGGGTTATTGTGTACAATGTGGTTTGTCATATTTTCTGAAAATAACTTTTTTTTATATTAAGAACTCTGCAAATTATAAGCAAAAAACTTTGGTGAAATTTGGGACTCTTTTTTTTATAAAAACTTTAATTTTTCTACGAGTATACATGCTATCCTCATAAAAATGAACACAGTATATTACAATAAGCCACTTATTAATAATCTCGAGTTTGAACGCTTTTGCTACATTAGTTTTTTCAGGGTTATCCAAAAGATATTCCTTCTTTTTCAATTTGTTGAAGGTCCCTTATGGGATTTCGGGAAAAAATCTTCGCGGAAATATATGACTTATACTATACTGTTTACACAACTGCAGTTTCAGGTTAATTCTTCATGTATTTTTCTAGATATTTAACAAAATGTCTAAAATTGCAAGTGACCGGTCACCTTTGGCCATATAGTGTATAACCGAGATTTTGGCACTACTGACTTTCATTTAATTTTTTGTGTCGATGCGACAAATATTTCCGACGCTATCTTGTTAACAAAAGTGTAATTTTTGCAGGGAAGCCAGAGCTGTGCTCCGACAAAAAATTATTTTCACCCACATTCCGAAACCCGGGAAGCTTGGATTGGATCCTCTGTATATTTTAAAACACATAAAATATCAGTAAATTAAGAGGCAGTTTCTAACAATTTCATTTGGAAGTTTTGTTTCAATTCGACGATACAGAATTCGAAATTGTGCGGTATAAGGTTAGTTGGGGTAACTGGACCCATGAGGTAACTGGGCTATAGGCTATTTTATAAAAAACTGTTGATGTTTTTTAAGTTTAATCTCTACTTCCTAAAACAAGGTGTATAAATTCAATCATAACTCTCACTTTGCTGTGATAGGTTGTCAAAAATTTACGCTTCTTTTTTAAAAAACAACGTCAATATGGTTGAACTTCCTCGGTTTTTTATTAAAATACTGTAAGTACTTTTATTAAACAATGTTTTTTTAAAAGATTAGGCATATAACTACATTAATATTATTAGATATCTATACATATGTATTTCATGTTTCAAATGTAAGCCGAAGGTCCCAGTTACCTCATAAATTTTTCAAGAATGGGGTAACTGTGACATGTATCTGGGGTAATTGGGCCATGCTGGATCCAGTTGCCCCAATAGTTATAAATAATTTTTTTGAGTTTCTCTTACTACGGGAAATAAATTTCTCCATTGTTTTTTGCTCACAATAAAGAAAACTATAGAATACCTTATTAAAATTACGTAATAAAATTTAAAAAATGCATATTGGGTGTTATCACACCAAATTTATTAACCCCTTGAGAGGCGGTGATACCGTTATGGCATCACATAATTGTAATCCCTAATTGCCACATTGGCATCGGAATTTTATAATGAAAATTTCACCTTTATTAAGTACGCGAAAATATACTTTTACTTATTTACAAATAAATTCTTCTGTAAATACTGGTGTCATTAAATTATTTCAACATTTTATGAATGCAAGTACCTTGCCCCTGAAAGCGACATAGCCAAACCTTGAAATTGTACGATACACAGAGGTCGCATTCTATAGGGAAACTTTTATTGTTCCTACCAGTATTTTGAAAATAATATCTTTATCTTACCTTTCTTTAGAATATGTTAAATAAAATGATCATGGAGGTAACTCATTAAGGATTCTGTTAGGAACAATAAAATCTTCCCTATATAATGCGACCCCTGGATACAGATAAAGTACTTTAGTACTTACGTAGCCGTTTGTTCATAGATTTATCTTGCTATTTTTTTCCTTAAAATACCCATGTGACTTTTATACTTATTACCTATACTAAAGTACATAAGTACTTACTTAATTTTTATGTTTTTGGTATAAATAAATCCAATATTTTCACTTTTAGTGCTTTTTTTAGACACATTGACAGCAAAAGTTTCCCTTACAACGCTCTTTAGTTGATAAATAATTTACATGATCTGTCTGGTTTAAATTTTTTAAAGTTGTTTACACTTTTTGAAACAGGACCTGATATCCCATATGAAAAAAAAAAGCGCGTGTGGAACATAGACCCTCCTGGTCCACTTACCCCATTTTTATTGGGGCAACTGGACCCATGAGGAAAGAAAGATGAAATATGCATATTTTTATATTTTTAAATATTAAAATGTAATTTTGAGCATTTCTGTCTGATAGAGGGAGCCTAACTGAACACATTTACAGAAGTTCAGATTTTAATTCAATTGAACATTAGCTTTTCGAAGCTGAATTGTCAGAAGCTCCAGAGTCACACTGTAAAATCAGGGCCCAGTTGCCGCAACTAACCTTAATAGAAGTTTAAAAAATTGCCTGAAAAACGAAATTTCTATGTTAGGGCGTTGCCGTCATCAATATGATGTCAACATGTTAGATAAATTTTGAAACAAAACGCCACATGCTGGGCCATATCGACGAAAATCCGGCCCAAATGGGGCATTTTTCAATAAAAAAAATAATTAAAAAAAATAGTTTTTGAAAGTTAAAAATATGTGTTTTACATTAAAAAACATACACAGTTTTACCTCCTTCCTACATGAGAAACAAATTTCTGGAATATGTTTACTCATCAAGCTGAAAATCTCCGGTAACCCTTTAAATTAGCAAATATTATCTGCCTCGTAACCTTGTGTTACTCAAGACAGTTATGTTTTTATCACCTTGGCTTTCCTCCATTCATATTAGAGATAAATTTGTGATTTGTGTTCTTTAAAAAGCTGTACCGTCTTGAATTTTTTTTCTTTTTGTACTTTTTTATTTTGTTCCGTTTTTCCGCAATATGTTTTTAGTAAATATGTTTCAAAAAACCAAACACTCCCGACAGCATATATTGCGTCCGTCAAATAAAACATGCCATCGCAATATCCAACTTTGTTCCTGAAATCAGCGTTGTAGTCGTCAAAAATAAACAGAAGATATGTGCTAGTCATGAACGTTCATGAATAGAGTATATGTTATAACTTTATTTGAGAAACAGAAGGCATACGAAGCTTCTCCAGAATCCAGAAGGTATACTGCGAATACTGCCGTATACCTTTTACTACACCCCTTCTTGAAATGTCCTATCTATCTGTATTATAAAGGACAAACGCGCTCGTCCGTAAAGTTGACGTCATTTTGCGAATGGCAACACTTGAAGATTAAATTTTGATTTTGCAATTTTCTCTAATGCGATTTTTTAAACTTCTAAACACCGCACGTTTTCAATTTTTAGATCGTCGTACGGGGAAAAATGCACTGCCATATGCAATTTGTTTTTGAAACTTGTATCGCAATATATTAATTTATTGTGCTGGTTTTTAAATAATTTTCAAGCATGATTTTTTTTTTTATCTCCATCGCGTGCGGACTCCATTGCGGAAGAATAATAACACATTTGCACTTAAAACAATATAAATATTTTGTCTCCGGTTAATTTTCCATAACGAAATTAAAACTTCATAAATAAATAAGTAAATAATAAAATAAGTGCTAACTAACATTATTATGGCTTAAAATCAAATTTTTAATGTATTATGTATCTAATTTAAACGGCATGCATTTTAAACTAGATATAAACGTTTAATTGAATAAAATATTATTAATACTAGAAAACAAGGATTCTGCTTTTTCAGTATTTAGTGTCACCCCCGATGAATAAAAAATATATCTATATAAATATAGATAGTGCAAAACATATTTCAGTTTTAACACTTAAAACGCACGCTTTTATTTTATATAAAATGACGCCATTCGCATCCACTGAAGAATTCCACATTTACGATCCAATCTTTAAACAACATCTACAGAAAAATATGCATATGACATCACTATCGCAGAATAATACACAAATCCAGCAAAAAGCGATGTATTCATTCAAGAAAATCAACAAAAATATCGGCCATTTAATGTTTCATACGCCTTCATTTGTTTTAATATGGATACTTCAAATTAAATATGGTTTATAATAGCTTCATGTTTAATCATAAACCCTTCATTTATAATTTTTCAAAATAGCAGGAATTTTAATTACCTTTTTTTTTCAGTTGTTATGGGAAAACGGCAAACAAAAAGATATAATAATCAACTATTTTCCAACTGTTTTTCCTTTACTTTCTACAGAAATGTAGTATTTCAGTTGCCAACATTCAAGAAATAGTGTTAAAAACTACAAAAAAAAATTAAATTAAATTAAATTAAATTAAATTAAATTAAATTAAAAAATAAATTGAGATGCAGTACTCAAACAAATTGCATTTAAAAGTTCTCCTCCCCCCCCCCCCCTTCCTCATACGACGGTATAAAAATTGAAAATGTGCGATGCTTCGAAATTAAAAAAATTGCAGTGGAGTTTATCCGTGTTTAACCGTACAATGATGCATTTATTTTGATTTACGGCTGGTTTAAATAACGAAACGATATTTTTTAGAGACGACCCTTTAATTGCTGCCCGAAAGAAATAACATATCGGGGACTAATATTAAAGAAAATAAAACACAAATTTAATAAATGTAATAAAACAATTTTAATTTTACGGGACCGAATAATAAAAAATGTACTTTCAAATATAATTTGTTTGAAAACTATATCATAATTTACTAATTGTTTATGTTTAAAAAAAATAATTTTCAACTAATGGATTATTTTTAAATCTACCTCTGTATCTCGTGCAGCCTGATTGCGAAAGATTTATCCACTTGCACTTAAAACAATATAAATACTGTGGAAGATCACAATCCACACAGCTTGGTTCCAAGTGTTGCGCGGATTTGAAGCGTTTTGCGGATTATAGGTAATGTCTCTTCAAATTTGTTTACATTTCTTAAATTTCATATTTTGGACAATTTAGATTGTTAACTCTTAAAAATAAATAAATTACACACTTGAACATATAAGTAAGGTAAAAAATATTTTTAAAATAATAATTTTTATTTTTAAACATTGCATCAAATGGTCTCTGATAAGACATTTGTTTTTGTTGTTGAATTTTATCGTGCAGTCTACAAATAGTCATAAGTTCTTCCTAAGTTACAAACTTTGTTGCTCTAAAAAATTTAAATATTTCTGGCCTAATGCCAAACCTTGATTGAAAGGTTTTTTTTCCTGTAGACTCAGTGTCTAAATTTTCTTTAGTTGGGATTGGGAAACTCAGCGATTTGTTTATCAGTAGATGTCTTATGTCGCACTCTATTATTATGAAATTTTTAAAATAAAGGACAAATGTCTGAAATAAGAAAAAGAAAATAACAATTACAGTAGAACCTCGACTATCCGAAGTAATTGGGACCGACCTTCTTTCGGAAAATCGAAATTTTCGGACAATCGAGAATGCTTCAGTTTTAAGATCAAGGAGAAATATAGGCGCTATTTCTTATTATGGTAACACGCGCTTAATAAAAATAAAGCAATAGCAAAATAGAAACAAGAATAAATTATCTGAATTTTAATTTTGAAATTAAGTACCTTTCACTAGGGTTTTAAACAATGTTTTGTTTGACGCAGTTTCGTTGATTGCCTTTGCTTCTCTATCACGGAGTTTTTTATATTATTACTTCACCAGTATCAAAGTATTTCTGCTGCTTCAGCTATGCCAAACCTTTTGCAAAACATTCAAAAGATTCAGAAATGCTAATTTGTTCGTTTTCTTTGCTCGTTTTGTGCGTTCCGATCCGCAGCTTACGGGAAATCTACTTAAATTCAAAGGAATTCTAAAAATTGAGATCGAAAATATTTATATATACTCGTCGTTCGGAAAGGACCGCTTGCACACAAAGGAATATGAGAGTTAAAAAAAAAAGAAAAAAAAGGCTTTCAAAATGAATTTTGAACACAAGAAATGTGATAGTAAAAAAAAAAAAAAAAAAAAAAAAAAAAACCTTTAAAAATGGATTTCGGTTAAACGAGAGTTTCGGTTAAAAGAGTTTCGTATAAAAAGAGGTTCTAACGTATTACAAATGTGTACTAAAGTTTTTATTAAAGTTTCAGGGTATTATAAAAGTAATCCTACCCAGCAAAGTGTAAATTGCTGGCCAGCAGCAAGATAGGTGCTGGCTATGATGGAGAAGTGCTGGCTAATGGTCTGCCACTGCATGACCACTACTGGACAGCTTCAGTCAACTTTGCTGTTGGAAATCATCAGATAAAATTCTGGTTGGTGGACTTCCGTTTTATAACATGCGCTGGCCCACCACTACATGGAAGTGCACGAACTTTTGCAGTATTATTGCTGGGAACCCTTACGCTAGGTGGCGTTGCGAATATCGAAGACATTGAGTAATTAAACACAAATCTGAAATGAATATCTTAACACATTTTAAACTGCGAAGCTAACTTTTTTTAAACTGTAAATAATATAGCACCACTGCCAACAACAAAATAAATAAGTAAATGAATAAATAAATAAATTCTTTAATTGAACGCACTTTTTTCTCTCCTTAAATCTGGTTTTACTAAATTACAAAAGATTTCGGTTTTCATAATTTACACAGTTCAGAATAAATAATAAAAAAAGCGTATAAAATATATAGGATTTCTATACAATGCAATAATTTCTATACCAGTTTAATGATTGGGAACGTAAATCACAAAAGAAACAAACTTGAAATATTGTAATGAGAGCTTGAAAACTACGAGCGGTCGTAGCATACACAGAAAGTACTTGTTCATGTCCGATCACGAAAACCAAACAGCATCGAACGCGATTAGTACTTGGGAGGGTGATCACATGGAAAACGCTGCGAGTTCAAATATTTCTATAGACACTTCTACAGATATTTCTATTGCTCTTGGTGAAACTAGCTTATAGAAATAAGAGCCATAATTCTACAATACTTTGTTTTTTTTTATAGAAATATATAAGAAATTTTTGTAATTGAAAATGCTGGGCCAGCAAAGGAATAGCGGTGGGATAGGTGCTGGCACTGCAGGAAAAGTGCCTGATTAAAGTAATGTGATGGCATACCAATGCTGGTCTGCTGTTGGCCATCACTGATGGGCCAACTGCATTTCGCTCGGACACTTTTCGACAAGTTTAAGTAATGGCACTATTGCACTTTACCGCTGATGGCAGTGCTGGCTGCCATCTTTTTTCCAGCTGATGGCCCACTGTTTTTTTCTTTGCTGGGTAATATTATTATCAATATAAATGTTTAAAATGTTTTCAAATTTCTAATCATGATTTAATGGGAGGAAAAGGGGGGGGGGGAGGAATTAAAATCATTAGTAACTTTTATATGAAAGAATCTGGCAAGTTTTGTTAACAAAAGAATCAACAAATGTGGAAAATAAAGAACAAATGTCAGAAATAAGAAAAATAATAACAATAATGATAATGTCTTCAGACCAGTGAAAAAAAAAAAAAAAAAAATCCAGATTTTATTATTTTAATTATCACTTTAAGACTATTTTCATAATTACTTGGCAAGAAATAGCGAAATTAGAGAATTTTATGCTTATGGGTGATACGCCATCTGTTCGGTCGTATTCATGTTTTGTATTTTTGGCAATGACTTTTATCGTCTGCGTTTGTTTATACGAGTTTAGAATGTTTTGTTGTGAAAGAGGTAGCCACGAGCGGCTTACCTTGTGATATTATTTAATAAAAACAGTGCACTGCAGTTTTGTTATTTTGAGTATTAGTGAATGAATCTTTAATATGAGCTATTATTATGGTCCTCCGAGCAACGAAAAAGCAGCTTGGGATTAAATCCAACGAGCTTCTAAAATCAATCAAATTAGATAGAGAAACAGCTTCCCACATTAGTGTGAGACAAGGTGATAAATGGATTTTACCAGAAGAATTGGGACAAGTGATTGATTTATATTTCACATCACGCGGAAAATCTATTACTGAGAATTTTAGTGTTAATCGTAAGTATACTAACTGCAAAGTGTATCTAAAGAATTTTTATCATATGTTAAAATATTAAGTTGTATTTTTTGCCACGAACATCACATTCTTTCAAAATGCCCGTATTTAAAATTATCCGTCAATGAAAGAGGGGACGTTATAAAATGTAACAAGTTATGCTTTAATTGTTTAAATTCACATTCAGTTCCAAATTCTCCATCAAAATACATGTGCTTTTGTAAAAAAACGTCATCATAAAACTATACATTTCCCAAAAACAAATAACAGCACATACGCGAAAGAATATGTTTCATCGGAACAAAATAAACATGGGAAGGTAAAGAAGGTGGAAGAATGTTCAGATTCTAGGCCAACAAATTATGGCACATCGATCTTGAACGCTAATCCAGAAGAGTTCGTCCAGAAAACCTTTATTAGTAACTATTCGAATAAAAAGAGCAAAGTTTTACTTTTAACTGTAATATGTTTTCTAATTGATGAATCGGGATGTAAACATAGAGTAAAAGTGTTTATTAGATGTAGGCAGCGAGTCTGATTTTTTATACCGCCATTTAATAGAGATGATTCGTTTAAAAAAAGAGAGAACAAACATCTTAGTATCAGGTCTAAATGATGCTACCTTGGTAATAAATCATAAAGTTAATGCATCAATATGCAATAGAGATGAAAGTTTTCTGAAAAAATTTAGATTTCTTGGTAGTTCCAAATATAACTGCAGATTTAACGCCTTCGCATCCAATTGAAATCTCAATACAAGATTTACCTGATGTAAAATTAGCACATGATAGTTTCAATATCCTAGAACATGTAGATATGCTCTTAGGAGCAGGGATTTTTTTATGAGCTTTTGAGACCGGGACAAATTCATGTTAATAATCCTGATCTTATTTTGCAAGACACAGTTTTCGGTTTGTTGTATCGAGAAGTTTTCCGACGGAGAATGAAAATAGGGTTCATTGTGGATTTATAAAGAAAGAAACTAATCTAGACAAGACACTTAGGAAATTCTGGGAGATAGAAAATATCGACGTTGAAAAACCAAAAAGTAAAGAGACTTTAATTTGTGAAAAACATTTCGTAGAAAATCATGCACGAGAAAAAAACGGTAAATATGTTGTTAAAATGCCCTTAAAAGAGGGTCCAGCTATTTTAGGAAACTCAAAACAAATTGCAACTAAAAAATTAAATTCTTTATGGAATCGTCTAGCAAAAGATCCTGAGTACTTAAGATTATATTCAGATTTCTTAAAAGAATATCAACAGTTAGGCCACATGGTTGAAGTTAACGAAAGCGAGGAAGAAAATGGATCCTATTACATTCCACATCTTGGAGTGTATAGAGGAATAGAAAAAAGTATATCAACGCTTTGAGAGTTATATTTAACGCATCTCCCTTAACAACTAAGGGAAACTCAATTCTATTCAATATAACGGAGGTGTAATGATAGTGGAGGTAACAAGATGATTTAATCTCAATTATGGTGAGATTTAGAAAATATATCGTCGCTTTCACTGCAGACATTCAAAAATTGTATAGAGCAATCTCTATTCATTAAGATCAGAGGAAGCTGCAAAAAGTTTTATGGAAGGAAGGTCTTAACAAGTCAATTAAAAAATTTGAATTAAGCTTTTTTTTCTAAATATTTATCTGAACAACAATCCTCATCAATAAACTTATCTATGAATTCAGTTTTCTGAAAATATCAATACCATTAGAGATATCGCTGAGGAAAACAGTTTTTCAACAATCTTCATCGATAAACTTATCTATGAATTCAGTTTTCATGAAAATATCAAAAAAGAAAACCATAAAGAATTGATATACAAAAAGTTTAACTATTTCCCTGGTCTGTACAAAAAATTAAGATATGCTCTACTTAAACACAATATAAATTTAATAGTCAGTTCACCAAGAAAATTAAAAGAGTTAATTAGTTCGAAAATAGATCCAACACCGAAAGATGAATTAGCTGGTGTATACAGTGTGTCCACGTATAACCTGACCGACCTTTATTTTCGCAACCGTTGGTCTTAGATGCATACTTCCAATTACAAAAATGGTCAAAATTAGGTGCAGGGTTAAGATAAAAAAAGTTTGAAGCGAAAAAAATATTTAGTGAAGAATTACAGAATCTAAATTTTTATACGGTCCCCCGGTCCCATAAGTTATATTTAGTAAAATTTCCCTGTTACACTGGCAAGTAAGGCAAAAAAAGTCCCGTTATTCTACGATTAAAATTGACCGAGTGATAGCTATTTAAAGTTGGAGTATATTTTTTGCTGCATATTAGGTGTCATTCATAAATTTAGTAGAAACATAATTTCGTCAGACATATTAAAGAAATGGTTGAGAGTAAAATTAGCATTGCAATGTAAATTTGAAATCTTTAATCATTCTGACATATTACTGCAAAATGTACAATTTGTACTAAACATTGTAAAGGGATAAAAATAACAGATTTTTTGTTAAATAAAAGGATGAAAAACAACAGCCCCAATTCTTTACAAAATGATACATATTTTTAAATGCTGTTACATTACACTGTCTTTCAAATTCTGGGTTGTGACATGTTTTTTAGCTTTTGAAAATTGATTCTTATGTATTTTTTAGCTCTGAATTAGAAAATGACCTTCATTTTAAACCATCACGTCAGGGATTTCCTCACATTGCAAATTTCAAAGTTAAAAAGCTAAAAGTTAAAATTGATCCCCCCTCCCCTCCCAACCACATCGGACACCCGAGCTGCTTAGCAGTAAGAAACCCAGTATAAGCCAAAAAATCTAATAAACTATTGAATTAAATAAAATTAAACTGAATACAAAAGTCTTACATCTATTTTATACTATAAGATTTTTCGCTATTTTTTAACCTTGAAATTTATTTGCGAAAAATCTTGACATGATGTTTAAAAGTGAAGGTAATTTTTGGATTCAGCGTTAAAAAATACATAAAATGTAATTATAAAAGTTAAAAAATACAACCATCACAGGTTTATGTTATCTAATTTAAAACTTTTTCTAAAACTTCTTGACGGTAATCTATCCGAATGTTTTTGTGTTATCCTCTAATATAAGTATTTATAAGATGGTAAGAGTCGAAAATCATAATAATATTGCATTGTCATCCGATTTAAGTCAGTATGTAAAATTTAACTTCGATCGGACATTTGAAATTAAGTTAAAGTTCGAGTACAAATTTTAAACCGGAAAGACGATCATTGCAAGTTAAATAAAGCCTTATGAAAATAACATAACTTTAGTTAAAAGAAATCATAGCCTCAAATCCTTACAAAATAAAACATATGTTAAAATACAATTATTTTAACTAATCTGAAACTTAACTAATAAAAGTTAATCATAATATTTGTACGATTTCTTTCAAAGGCATCTTCTTTCAAGCGCAGACACCTTAAAATAAGTTTAAGTACTTTATACACGACCCCTGAAAGCATGGTCGAAATCATCTGTTTTGATATGCAAAAAAGTGGTGTAAGTCATGCATTTCAAAGTTTCATAACTCGGTCAATTTTAATGTTAGCTGAATGGGTCTTTTTTTGTCTTACTTGTTAGTGTCACAGTAATTTTTTAGTAAATATCACTTATAGGACAGGGGAACCGTATAAAAATTTAAATTTCGTAATTTTTTAATAAATGTTTTTCTTGACCCAAATCGCTTTAAAAATAATTCTTTACCTTATTTAAACCATTTTTGTAATTGGAAGTATGCATCTAGGACCAACGGTTGCGAAAATAAAGCTCGGTCAGGTTATACGTGGACACACTGTATACCATTCCTTTTAGAAATGATAGCAATAGACTAATGAAGTACATCGGAATGGCCAAAAGAAAACTCAAAGAAAGAATAAAAGAAGATAAAACAGATATAAAATTTTATCGTCAATCCACAGCTCTCTCTCGTTTAAATTTCAATCAGAATATTGCAATAGATTTTGATCATGAAAAAGTAATATTCCCAACATCCAATTATTACGCACCCACTATAAGAGAATCCATAGAAATCCTGTGTAAAAATAATTAAGTATGTAACGACACCCTATCGTATAATATCCCCAGTTTATGGTTCAATATCCTGAAAATACATCTTGAAAACTTGAGTAAAGTGACTTATTAAAATTTAAAGCACGGCAGTCAAATATTTCTTCTCCTCATGAAAAGTGACGTATGAGAACAGAATGATGACATAAAAATAAATGGAACTGCAATTAATAATAATATATATTTCCTGTAATTGATTTCAATCCAAGAAACTGCTACTGCTACTTCTACTTTCAACTCGAATAATTATTGAGTCGCTCATTTTCAAAACAAAGTGACTTTGTATAAATAAACAACAATTAGTTATTAAAATATTCTCTGGTGATGAGCTTGGAAAGCTTGAAAGTACTAAGAAGTTTTTTTTTAAATGTATATTTTAAACTTGTAACATCTTTTTCATTACTTTAGTCGCCTTTTAAGTAAAACTGTGGACTTTTTAAAGTTCACATTATATATTTTATGTTGAATCAAGGTGAAAAATTGCGTTTCGTCTTATGATTTTATTTGAATTATTGGAGTACCTGAAATATTTCGATATATTTAAGCGATCACGAAGCGAGAACTTTTCATCCCGATTGTTATCATTTTGGAGAAATTTTATTAAAAACATTACAAATTAAAAATAAAATATAAAAATGTAAATATTAAAAAACTACTCGGATGAGCCAATCCCAAAACTTTCTTCTATGTTATATAGTAAACTCTCTGTAAGGCGGACTCTGTATAAGACAGAAATCTGTCTAACTCGGAAAGATTTTCAAGTTCCTTCGAATTCATAGAGATAGAGTAAAATTTGTCTAAGGCGGAATATTGTTTACTACGGAAAATTTTCTCGGTCCCGATCGATTCCGCCTTAGATAAAGTTTACTGTACCTGTTAATATTTCAAAATTCGCTAGCGCAGTGCCAAAATTAAGTGTTAGTCTATGCCCATCATGCGGATTCTGAAGATATGAAATTCCATGCATTAGTTCTTGAAAAATGACTACCTCTAAAATCGTGTAAATCATGCAAAATGCAGCATAGCAGCGCCACCTATTGGGGGTTTACGCCAAAACCTAATCAGCAACAACTTTCTCAACATCTAACTATATCTGAAACTGGATGAAAATTCGTGCATTAGTTCTTGAGATAGAGCTATTGCAGAAATCGTGAAGCATAGCAGCGCCACCTGTTGGACGAGTTACATCAAAACATAATGAGCATAAGTATTTATTAAGGTATATCAAAATCTGAAATTTGAGGAAAATTCGTGTATTAGTTCTAAAGATGTATCTATTGCAGAAATCGTAAAAAATGCAGCTTAACAGAGCCACCTGTTGAGCGATTTACATCAAAACGTAATCAGCATCAATTCGTATCAAAGACTAACTGAATCTGCAGTTTTATGAAAATCTGTGCATTAGTTCTTGAGATAGAGAGCTATTTCAGAAATCGTCAAAAATGCAGCATAGCAGTGCTACCTGTTGGGCGATATGCACCAAAAAGTAATCTGCACCAGTTTATATCAAGGTTTAACTGAATCTAGAGTTTTGTGCAATTCCGTGCCCTACTTTTTGAGAAAGAGCGACCACAAAATTTTCTGTCACATACTGATACAGACAGACTCACAGAGTGACGGACAGACGTTTTCTAAAAACCGTCAAATCGTGTTCAGGACCTTCTTAAACGCATAAATCCATCGAAAACCGGAAGTCGAAAGTTTTCACGAATTCAATGGTTCCTTCATGTAAAGATAGAACAAAGTAAAAAAGAAATAGCAAGTGAAAACCCATGTACAAATGTATAGCGTTAAGCTAAAAAAATAATTATCAAAATTGGTTCAGTAAAAAGCTCATGCGAGATGAAATAAAAAGCAACATTGTGTTTCAAATATACAGATTGATAAAAAACGTCAAATGGAAAAAAAAGAATGATATCAGGTTTAACGTCTCTTTCAAAATAAAACAAGAAAAGAAAAATCATTCGAACGAAAATATTTTTCGTTGACCTGAAACCCGACCCAAACCCAACAAAAAAAACTTCTCCGACTCGAACCTGCAATATTACTCGAACCAAAAATTTAAGAAAATTATTTTAATCTTTAATTTGTTTTTTATTTATTTATTTATTTTATTTTTTCCTTTATTTTTTTTATCCTTATTTTAATAAAATTATAATTATAGCACTAATATCAATTTTTATCTTTTCTGAAAAATAAAGCAACTTACATAAACTCATTAATACAGGTTTTACATCGGAAAAAAAAATCTGGATTTTTCAAAAAATCTGGTCAACCCGGGTCAAAGATTCAAAAAACAAACGCGAAATCGTCCGAGCCCGACCCAGTCCCGAACCACGGATCGGGTTGAGGTCGAGTAAAATCGGGTTACCTAACCCGAAGCAGGGGTCTATTTTATACGCATTAGCATTCATAGCTTACAATTGTTTGAAATGTATTTTAATGACATTACATTTATTCAAACTGAACGAAATTCGTATAGAGCATTGAACTAGACCGCGATATGCCCCTCCTGGAAATGTTGTACCTGGCAGTTACATTCTTTTGCAGAACCATACATAAAGTATTATCATTTATGGGATATTTTTTTGTTGTCATTGGAAGTGCCTTTGAATAGGTTACAAACAGAAATTTTAGCTCATTTCTCAAAAAAAAAAAAAAAAAATATTTCCATTTGCTTGTTATTTAACACTGTATTCGAGAAAAATCTGAAGTAACGTCAAAAGTCATCAAATATCCGCTTAGCTTGATAACATTTTTTGAAATGCCAAATTTGGCGCTAAAATTATGCCGTTAAATAAATAGCCAATTTGACGGTAATATACTAATTAGGGACCTGTTTAAACAATAACATTACATGTTGAAACAATAAAAACACATTAACATTTACCTCATTTGTTTCCCTATTAAAATTCCCAGCAATCCAGCTACTTTGTCGGAGAATATTTAAACTTATGATTAGTAAACATGCATGGCATTATCTGAAGCGCAAAACAAAATTCATAGCTCTTCGATAGACTGCATGACCCAGGAAATGCAGGAAACATTACTTTTCTCCGAAATTAAGGGCGTCCGGGACACAAAAATCTTAAAATTTTCTTAAATTTTTTTATTACATTAAAAATTTCTCTATTTTTTTCTGCTTAAAATGAAGTTTAAATCATGTTTCTACCTTAATTGGAACAGGAAATATTCATTTTTAAGTTTTGGTTTGTTTTCAAAATATAGCTTTCAAGCAATTGTTGTCATGAAAACGACTTTTTGCGAAAATGCGTTTTTCGTCATGATGGGTTTTTTCACCATTTCTCGCATTTAAATTGTTATAAGTCAATAACCGTTAAAAATAAATGGTTCAAACTTGGAACATGTCTTTTTCAATTGTTTTACTTTAATTTTGATTCAGGAAATTTGAAAAAAAAAATTACGTTTGAAAATATGATTTTTTTTTTTACAGTTATGTCATTTTTTTTTCAAATTTTTAATTTAAATATTTTTATTTTTTATTTTAATTAATAGTTTTTAAAATGCTGAATCTAAATTAAAACTTATACATTTCTATTTATTTAAATGCAAAAAAAAATTGAAATTCCACAAATAATATTTCGAGTTATAACGATTTTAAACTACCCCACATTTTTAATAAAATTTAAATTAAATTTTTTTTTTTAATTATGAGAAGTTTTATGTGATTTTATTTACAAATGATATGGTTAACCATCACAAAAATTTTCGAAATTTTAACTCAATAAATAAAAATTATTTGAAAATGTGTCCCAGACCCTCCTTAATCTGTCTATCGCAATTAATCTGTACATTTGCCTATCCATTGATAAACTTATGAATTTCTCTTACTTTCAAGTATGTTAAATCTGATATTGGGCTAAATCACCGTTCGAAGGACGCTGGGAGCAGAGGAATTATTTATTTATATTTATTTAATTATATTCTATAAAATTATTATTGTCTTGTTACAAAAATTGCAGTTCACATTGAATTCTTATACGGAAATAGAAAACCATTCTAACCAATCATAAACCTAATGATAAGAAGACTGTGAACTTGATAAATCTTCTCTAGTCTTTCCGTCTCTGTCTAAAATTGCAGTGGCCCAAGGACCTCTGTCTGTGTCTAGTCATCCTCTTATTAGTGTGTGTGCGTGGCCGGGGAAGGGGGGGGGGGTGTCGACGCTAAATTACTTCTGTTTCCTTCCAGTCTGATAAACGAGAATTAAGATTTCGTGATGAATTTACTTCTGGTCACTTCTGATCTGTTACTCTTACTTTTTTTTTCTACTGATTTATTCAGAGAAAAAGAAGGCATATCTGGGGAAGCATGTAATTTCATTATCAGTGACGAATTTACTTCTGGTCACTTCTGATCTGTTACTCTTATTTTTTTCTACTGATTTATTCAGAAAATAAAAAAGAATAGTGCCCCAGTTAAACTAATGGCATTGAGCTCACAGGATATTCACACTAATTGTATACTCTTATTTGTTACTCTTATTTCAAAGAATAATACCCTTCGAAAAATTAATTAAGGGGGGATTGCTCCCCCCCCCCCGTTTCCCCTTTTTCTACTTAACCAATGAGCCTCCAAATGTCAACAGGGAAACGCCTTATCGAAATAAACCTTCAAATCTAATCAGGGAAGCACCTTATCAGAATTAACCGGTATACCAAATTTGAAGAAAATCCGATAATTCTGCATGAAAAACCCATTTATCTAAGTTAAGGGCGTAGCCACCCGTCCCTCCCCCCCTTCCTTTTATACTTAACCACGAACCTCCGAAACTAAAAAGAGGAAGCGCCTTATCAAAATGAACCTGGATTTTTCTCTTGAAGCAAATCGGATATTTCTATCAAGAATTATCGTGTAACGTACATACGTACGAACATACATACATACATACATACATACAGAACCGGCGGGCACATTAGCTCTCAGACTTTGATAGCCTGTGAGCTAAAAAGAAGGCCATCTGGAAAAGCATGTAATTTTATTTTAATAACTTCTTAGTCATACTTGATAAGGAAAACTGACCTAAATGCTGATTTTTTGTAATACATAGACACACTATATATATACTAGGTGGTATATGTATGTACATCTATACCGTACATATATATGTATGTACATATATACCGCTCGGCGTTTTTGGGGCTTGTCAAAAAATAACACAAAACGCAAAAAAAAAAAAAAAAAAAAACCCTCTAAAAATTACAATAAAAAATAGGAAAACTTTTTTTTTATCGCTGCACAAATTCCGAATAAACTTCACTGACTGAAAAAAAAAATAATAAATACTATACTGACCTAAAAGATTGAAACCAGATTCCTTTCGCTAATGTGGAAAAACCTCAGCGAATCGAAAAAAAAAAAACTAAAATATCAAAAATCGCAGGGGACAAAAATTACTATACTGGTCTAAAGATAAAAACAGGATTTCTTTTACGAATATAAGACTTGTTTCAAGTGTACGGCTGGACACTTGAAACAAGACTTAAGGAGCATAAACATGCGTTTAGAAATAAAAATTTAAATTCTAAAATTGTTGACCACGCCATGAAGACTGATCATTTTCCGAGTTTTGAGAATGCTTATATAATTAGATCAGGCTGCAGCATTTATGCAAGTCGTATGTTTTTGGAAGCTTGGTACACGAGAACTGCTGATTTAGCAATTAACGAGGCTGCATCTCTACCAATAGAATATTCAGTTTTGTTTTAACTATAATTTTTTGGCAACTTGATGTAATGTTTTTCTACTTGTTGAACTTTAAAATCTAGTATGACTTTTACGTTAGGAATTAGCTGATAAGGGATTCAGAATGAATCCGAAACGTCCTTTTATATTGTTTTTAGTGTTTTTCTCTTGTAATGTAATGTAATGTCTGTTATTTTGAAAAGTTTTTATAAATATAATTTATTATTTGAAATATCGTATTTAATCGAACTAATACCTTAATAATTATAATTATATTAATTATATATATTATAATTGCCTTATAAATTTACAAGTTTGATTTAATTTTCTCCACACGAATTGAATGATCGCATGCAATTCAAAAGTAATACATCGGGTTGCCACCCAACAAGTATATATAAAATACAAATGGAATTTTCGTTCCGGCTTTTTATATTTATCTTTTTATATTGTAATTCTGCTCATACTGGATAATTTTCAAAGAAAGTTTTAGTATATAACATATCATTCTACGTTGCTTAATAATTGAATTACGGCGGGAAGTTGTATATTTAGATGAAGCCGATTATGAAAGATAAGATTTTTAAAAAGATTCTGATAAAAGGATTTCAATGGGATTCTTACTGATAGTCACATAATTTTTCAGGGAATGTTTTGGTATATAAAATATCGTTCCACATTGTTTGGTTTTAAATTTATGGAAGAAAGTTCTACATTGCTGAATTTAAAGGATATTGAGGTTGTGGATCGATCTTGCGGCTGGGGAATTAGTTAGATGATTGATACACGATCGACATACGTGGTAGGCTATATGAGAAAATATATATACATGTTGGGCGGAAAAAATGCATTGTATTGAGCATTTGGGTACAAAAGGAAAAAAAAAAACACAATTTCTGCATATCAGAAAAAACGAATAAAAAAATGTGTTTCCTTCAAAAAAAGGTTTTTTAGTAGGGGGTATGGTTTCCCCAGACGGCCAGCAACGTTGAACACCTTTGAGGCATGGAGTCAATGAGGCTATTAATGAGGAGCTGAGGTATTCTGTCCAACTCCTACAGAAGAGCTCTTTCCAGTTCTTGGAGAATTTGTTGGGGTGGTAGGCGGCCAACAACTCGTCTACCTTGAATGTCCCAAACTTGTTCTATTGGGTTCATGCAGTGGCGTAGGAACTTTGTACAAACAGGGGGAGCCGGGGCATATTGCGGAAAGCTAGTGGCGCGGATCATTTCGTTCATTTTGGACGGTTCCTTCATAGTGTTGCACGTTTCACAAACAGAAGTATAAAATAGAAGCATATCAAAAGATCACCAACTCTTTAATCCAATTAAAATAATTTTTAATAGATATACTTGATACATAGAAACTTAATTTATGTGCGATCCCGAATACAATATTCATATTTAAAGCTTCTCCCACTGTTGTTTTGCTTACAAATTCTTTACAAATCTCTTCCAAATCAATTTTAAAAGCCTCCTTTTTATAAATATGTTATCGGTGCAGGTAATTTCTAGTAGACCTACACTGTTAAAAATTTTGCAGCATTCTGGCAGGTCATTCGACCGTTTTTTTGAAAAAACCGTTTCATAACCATAATTTAACTATATTCTGACCATAAAATGGCCAATAATATGGTCAGAATAGTGTTAAAATTACCGTTGTGTAACCGTTTTCGGAAAAAAAACGGTCAAATGACCTGCCAGAATGCTTCAAATTTTTAACAGTGTATATAAGACCTGGAAATCGGGAAATTTCTTCTGGAAATCGGGAGGATTGTGAACAATGAGAAAAGGGGTGAAGGCACAAACAAGTGTACTCACCAACCCCTCTATCTCTTATCTTTGTTATTTATTGTGTGAATTTCCTAGAAAAAGTATACTTTATTTTTTAATTCAACAATGTATCGTAAACAGATGTGGTACGAGAATTTCTCCCGGGGGAGCTGAGCCCGTCTGAAATATTCCAGGGGAGCCACAGATCCCCCGGTTCCTACGCCCTTGGGTTCATGTCAGAACACGCTGACCATTCCATTCGTATGATTCTTTCTTCGAAAGGAAATCATTCACCAAGTGAGTACGATGTGGCCTGCAATTGTTGTCAGTTAACATGAGTCATCTCCAATAACTGCAGCGTAAAGAACTACAATAGGTCTGAGGATCTCATCCCTATATCGCTGACCGGTCAGAGCTTCCTTTCGAATGATGTGTAGGTCGGTGCGTCCATCATTGGAGATACGAGCAAAGACCATCACTCCCCCACCGCCAAATCTGACCCTTCCTTGCACGGACGCAGGATTGTTTATAGTGCCACGTTCCCCCCAGAAGAATATACGCCTATTATCAGGATGAACAGAAAAACGAGACTCATCAGAGAAAAGAATATTGCGCCATTCATTTCTCCTCCATTTCACATTCTCTGCTGCCCACTCCCTGAGGGCACCACTGTGCCTTGCTGTTAACGTAACACATACCATTGGTCTGCGAACATACAGACCTACAGCGTGGAGCCGGTTTCGGACAGTTTGAGTTGAAACTATGGTGCCAGTAGCCAAGCGAATGTGTTTTTTAAGAAGAGTGGCATTCCTATTTTGATGTCTCTCAGCCGTAAGCGTTAAATATCGATCTTTATTGGGCGTTGTTGCACGTCTACGACCTTTCCCTGGCCATCTGTCTGCATTTACAGTCTCCAAAAACGGTTCCAGAATTTGGAAATCACACTTTGTGAAACTGTAGTGGCTTCTGTTATTTCGGCTTGTGTTTAGGTCCGTGAAGTTAGCCCCTTGACTTCGAGAAAATTAAAAACGGAAAACAGCATAGGTTTGAGCGTCGTTTGAGCGCGTTTGAGCGACAAAAATTTTCGTTTGAGCGACAATCTGGAAATAGTTAGGAATAAAGTAAAATACGGGGGCCAACAAAGCGTGAAGTTGGCCCCTCAACTTCATGAGAATTAAAAATTGAAAAACACACAGGTTTGTGCGTCGTTTGAGCGCGTTTGAGCGACAAAAATTTTTACTTGAGCGACAAACCAAAAAAAGTTATATTAAAAAACAACCCCGGGAGGGCTATTTACACGTGAAGTTGGCCCCTCGACTTTAAGAAAATGAAAAACGAAAGACAGCATAGGTTTGAGCGTCGTTTGAGCGGAATTGAGAGACAAAAATTTTTGAACGAGCGAATATGCTTTCAGAGTTATTCAGCTTTATTTATTTCGATACGACAAAAATCACAGTTTGCATGCAGTACAAAAAAATAACTGTATTAAAATAGTGAAAATATACCATATATTTGAGCATTCGAAGAAATTGTCTACGAATAAAGAATTCTGTTCCAGCAGCAATATTTTCACAGCTAAAAAGCATTATTTTTGGACAGGGACACAGTTAAAAAGCATTATTATTGGACACAATTTGTGCACAGCCCCTTAAATTAATTATTTTAAAATCCTAAAGAAACTATTCGTTTGATAGTCCAAAGCTCTCGTTTGATCGATAAAAATTTTATTTGAACGTCAATATTTTCATAGATATTAAACTTTCTTTTTTCCAAGGGGCTCAAATCACAGGTTGTAAACAGCCCCTTAAAATAATTAGTTTTAAATTCAGAAAACACCATGCGTTTGAGCGTCCAAGAATATCGTTTGAGCGATTAAAAATTTGATTACAGCGAAAATATTTTTACTGTTATCTAGCTTTCTTTTTGCCAAGCGGCAGAAATCTCAGCTTGTATATAGCCCCTTGAAATGAGTATTTTTAAATTCTGAATGCACCATACGTTTGAGCGTTCAAAATACTATTTTGAGCGATAAAGATTTCTGTTTGAGCGGAAGTATTTTCATAGATATTAAACTTTCTTTTTTTCAAGGGGCTCAAATCACTGGTTGTATACAGCCCCTTAAAGTAAGTATTTTGAAATTCTGAAACCACCATACGTTTGAGCGTTCAGAATCCTATTCTGAGCTATAAAGATTTCTCTTTGAGCAAGAATATTTCCATACATATTAAACTTTCTTTTTTCCAAGGGGCTCAAATCACTGGTTGTATACAGCCCCTTAAAATAACTATTTTGAAATTCTGAAAGCACTATACGTTTGAGCGTCCAAGATTATCATTTGAGCGATGAAAAATTTTATTTGAGCGAATTTATTTTTACTGTTATTTAGATTTCTTTTTTAAAACGGTCTGAGATCTCAACTTGTATACAGCCCTTAAATTAAGTATTTTTAAATTCTAAATACACCATACGTTTGAGCGTTCAGAATCCTATTCTGAGCTATAAAGATTTCTCTTTGAGCGAGAATATTTTCACAGATATTAAACTTTCTTTTTTCCAAGGGGCTCAAATCACTGGTTGTATACAGCCCCTTAAAAAAACTATTTTGGAATTCTGAAAGCACTATACGTTTGAGTGTCCAAGATTATCATTTGAAAGATGAAAAATTTTATTTGAGCGAATTTATTTTTACTGTTATTTAGATTTCTTTTTTAAAACGGTCTGAGATCTCAACTTGTATACAGCCCTTAAATTAAGTATTTTTAAATTCTAAATACACCATACGTTTGAGCGTTCAGAATCCTATTCTGAGCTATAAAGATTTCTCTTTGAGCGAGAATATTTTCACAGATATTAAACTTTCTTTTTTCCAAGGGGCTCAAATCACTGGTTGTATACAGCCCCTTAAAAAAACTATTTTGGAATTCTGAAAGCACTATACGTTTGAGCGTCCAAGATTATCATTTGAAAGATGAAAAATTTTATTTGAGCGAGTTTATTTTTACTGTTATTTAGATTTCTTTTTTAAAGCGGTCTGAAATGTCAACTTGTATACAGCCCCTTAAATTAAGTATTTTGAAAGACTGAATGCATCATGCATTTGAGCGTTCAGAATCCTATTCTGAGCTATAAGGATTTCTCTTTGAGCGAGAATATTTTCATAGATATTAAACTTTCTTTTTTCCAAGGGGCTCAAATCACTGGTTGTATACAGCCCCTTAAAAAAACTATTTTGGAATTCTGAAAGCACTATACATTTGAGCGTCCAAGATTATCATTTGAGCGATGAAAAATTTTATTTGAGCGAATTTATTTTTACTGTTATTTAGATTTCTTTTTTAAAGCGGTCTGAAATGTCAACTTGTATACAGCCCCTTAAATTAAGTATTTTGAAAGACTGAATGCATCATGCATTTGAGCGTCCCAAATACTGTTTTGAGCTATAAAGCTTTCGGTTTGTGCGGATATATTTTTACAGTTATTTAGCTTTATTTCACCATGGGGATGAAATGTCAACTTATATACAGCCCCTTAAAATAAGCATTTTAACATTCTGAACGCACTATACGTTTGTGCGCATCCAAAGTACACATTAGAGTGATAAAAATATTTATTCCATCGACAAGATTTTTACAGTTATTAGGATTTTTTTTTCTTAAATCAGTAGTATCAAAAGTATTAATTCTTTATAATCCATATATTTGGATGTCTAAAGTATTCGCTTGAAAGTTCAAGATTTTAATTTTAATGGGAATAATTTCAGTTATTAAGCAGTCTTTTATCAAAACTTTTAACCCCATAAATTAACACTTGTCTGATGGACAAAAATTTTAGCTTTTGCGACAGTAGTTTTCCATATTTAAGGGAGCATTTTTTTCATCATAATCATAATAATTTTCATCAAAAATTATAATGTTTTAATTCTAACAGATTTTTTTTTTAAATCTAGTTATGTGAAACTTTGTTATAACATGTTTCAATTTGAAAGTTTTTTACAACCTCTCATACAAGGTTATTTGCTTTTTGTAAATGCTATTCATTTGAGCGCCTATCAAAGACCTGTGGAATAAAAATATTATGTTATAGTGATAATTATGCCTTCTTTAAGATGAGAATTATTATTACTCTTATTATTATTATTATTATTATTAAGAAAATAGTTTTCTAGTTCTCTTAAGAGATACTAATGTTTTTTAAATAATCTCTTTAATTTGACAACAGTTTTAAGTGAAAATAATGATTGGTTTATGCTCGTGTAATTTAAAAAAAGATTGAAAAGTGAACATAAACTGACTTCTGACTGTTTATCGAGGAAGCTGGGGCCAACTGCCCCACATCCCCGACTGTAATACTATGGAAATACTAACAGGAATTGAAACATGGCAGCACCGGGGGAAAAAACCTAAAAATACAAAACCTTAAAAATACATAAACAATAAATCATACTTCTAGCGTACATTATTAGACTCTTTCTAACACATTCGGAATACTGTTACAAATCTTCACTTTTAAACGCGAAGCAAAAATTCCGCTACAGCAGTTTACGTCACTATACAGAAATGTACTCAGGACATTTATAGAATTCTACAAATTATGCTCACTAAGTGATATTCAAAAAAGTAATTAAATTAAAAACTCATATCTCAGCAGAGAACTCACTTGCAGCTATTATTATTCATATCACTTCTTAAGCCGAGTTCATTTGTGTGCGCCTGTAAATGAACGATGGGTGCAATGCATACTATATTGTATAGTAAACTGCATGTTCTCTTTTAAGGGACCCTCGTGATGTATATTATTTTAAATACGTTTGAAATTTTGCAACAACATTAAAATACACTAAGAATTGGCGTTTTTCCATAGACCGGAATGTAATGAATTCTTTTGAGTATCTCTGTACAAGCACTGGAATTTTAAACTCTAAACACTTCATTTTTGGAACATGCCACCATAAAATTCAGTAGCATGCATCAACTGCATGGTAATGGTAATCCCAGTATATTTACGCAAGTTAGAGCTTAAATCGACAGACTGATGGCAGATAGACAAACTGTATTCATAAATTATATTCAGTTTTGTTAGAAAGTGTTACAAATGAAAGAAAAAATATCTCAATGGAAAATAGCTGAAACTGGTTTAACCTTATTTTGTACACTATCATTGTATTTCTGGATTTTAAAATGTTGACTTATTAATATAGACTTAGAAAACACATTTTATGATGGCAATTTTAGAAGTCACAAGACGGATACAACTGTTACTGGTACACTCAAATGATACTAAATGATGAAATAGGCAATAAAACCATTAATATGTTAACGAAAATGCAAAAGTTCCGTCAATCTATAAAAACCTATTCTAACACCCCCCCCCTTCACCCCTTAAATTTAAGAACATAATATCAATGGAAAAGGAATTAAACTTTTGTTTTCATGGTCGGGATTTAGAACTAAAGTTAACACCTTGCAAAATTTCATACAGCCCCTTTTAATTTCCCCCTTTCGGTTTCTACCAAAGATGGGTAAAATATACTGTAGTTTGACGGAAAGGAATGAACCAAGTGGGAAGCTGTTCCTGCATGAGCCATAAATTTAGTCACGCAGCTCTTATTTCAGGAAACACCGGACATTTTTTTTTAAATCATGCAAAAAACGATAGCTGATAATACTGGGTTTTGCAGGTGTTAGAACCAGGGCTAATAGATAAGACACTTATTCGATAGTCCTGCATGTGAAGTATAATAGTATGAAGAAAAAACGATATTTTTTCCCCTATTATTATTATTTTTTTCAATCTCATTAGATTTCATACGCTTTTTCTTTAAATAAGACATTATTTTCATGAGCCGCAGCATTTAGTTCATTTGAGATTAATATCCAGAAATTAATGCCAGTGGATTAAAAAATTATTGGAAACTACAATCATTTTGCACAATCGTATTAGAATGACAAAGTTTGTAATTTCTGAATACTTTGTGTATTATTTAATCTGTTCATTAATAAATTTCAATTACTAGTTCATCATTAAATTATAATAAACTCATTAGTGTATAAAGAACATACACAATTGCTGATCAAATATTTTATTAACAAATTATACCAAATAAGATCAAACTGAATTTCCAACATAGCTTTTTAATGTAAAAATGCAAAAGATTTGTTTTTTTTTTCCTTTTTCTGAACATAATACGAATACAATGGTGCATTTTAAACTTCTATATAAAGAAATTATTTATGTTATTTTTTTTCAGGTCCTCTTTAAACTGTAGCCCCCGGACATCTATCTCGAACGATTTATTTCAAATCAGATAGAAATAGTAACACAATTTCACTAAACTTAAATTGCAATTGAAGAGATATAAAATAAAAATAAATAATATTTACAGTAGTTTTACATGAAATTTGAAGTAATAGTACAAAAAAAATTTCAACAGTATAAAAATTTATTTTTAAATACACTAGGGGGCTCTGCCCCCTACGAGCTACGCTCGTCAACCCCCGTTCAGACACCGCAGACTCTAACAGCACGCTAATTTGATCGGCTTTAAAAAGATTTCGGAAGATTGAATTATAATTTGAATCTGACGTAATTTTCACCAAACTTTTCTTTCTCTTTTTAATATTCACGTAAAAATACTTTTGTTAGAAATGAAATATTATGATCATATTAAAATATCAAATAAATGCATCGTGCAATTTTTTAATTTAAACTGTTTTGCAATATTATTTTTTTGTTCATTTTTACGTAATAAGTGTAATGTGACGTAAATGTGACGTAAATTCCTCTACTTAAGACTTCTAACGCATGTTAATGAATTTATTATTTTACAATATTCTTTCTCTTTAAAAATTCACGTGTAAGTATAGTTTTTATGACGTAATTTTCAATGAGTTCCTGCTTTTTATATTTTCTGTTTATAATAGTCACGTGTAAAATAAATTTTTAATTTGAAGCAAGCATTATTGTTTGCGCTGTTCATACAGTTGGCAACAGTTTAAATTAATACAATTTTCTAAATTTTGTAAAAAATATATCTCGAAATGCTGAAAATTTGAATTTAAAATAGAAATAAAACCTCAAAAAATGAGTCAAATTAAAATACTAAAAGCAGTCTGCACACCGGGAAATTCTGATGCATAAAATGATCTAAAAATGATTAAATTCCTGTGTACAATTTTTGCTCCTATAAAACTTTTTTAATGGAACGATTTTTTCCAACTTTAGCATTAAATATCTCTTAAAATAATTCTTCGATTTGAAAACTGTCTGTATTAGCGTGTTTATCAAACATTTCTCTATAATACTATCGATTTTCATATTTTTGTATGCAACAGTTTTTTTAATATTAACGAAGAAAGGCCATGATTAAGCATTCAAATTGGATGCCGATCTGCCGGGAATATCTACACAGATTTTCATTGGTCCATTTCCAAATCAAAACTTTTTTTATATATATAGAAGGATATGTTTTATATATTATTCCGAAAACGTATTTCTAAAAGAAAAAGAGTGATTTTAAATAAACTTTTAAAACATGATTCAAAATCATCATCATTCGAATTTAACAAATTAAAACTATATGGTCATAATTATATCAGAATTACTTTATATTCCGTTTAAATTTATTAAGAAAGAAGTAAGAACGAATAAAAATAAATGGTTAAATGTTATGAATATATTGACAACTATATGTATAATATATACAACTAATTAATTTAAAAATATAAATTAATCATTATATATACTGAAATATTATTTAAATATTATTGTTAATCAAACAGCAAAAATTATACATTTATATTAAACAGACAAATAAATGTAAAACTTTTATATTAAAAAAGAATAAAAAATATATAAAATATTCAACTACAGTAGAACCTCTTTTATCCGAAACTCTTTTAACTGAAACTCTCGGTTAACCGAAATCCATTTTTAAAGCTTTTTTTTTTTTTTTTTTTTCTATCACATTCCTTATGTGCAAAATCTGTTTTCAACTCTTTTTTTGGCATTGTGTATTGATAATACGTAAGTAAAAAAGCGTGCAAAAAGACGTCCGTCTGACATTAGCCTTAGAGTTCCGTTGAATTTAACTTGAGCTCCCGTAAGCTGCGGAGTGGAACGAAGAAAACGAACAACTTCGCAATTCTAAAGCTTTTGAATGTTTCGAAAAATGTTTGACATGGCTGGAGTAGCAGAAAGACTGTGATACTGATGGTGAACTAATGATATTAAAAAACTCCGTGATAGAGCTTCAAAGCAAAGGCAATCGAAACTGCGACAAACAAAGCATTTTTTCAAACCCTTGTGATATATGTAAAAGGTACTTAATTTCAAATTTAGAATTCAGGTAATTTATTCTTGTTTCTATTTTTCTAATGCTTTATTTTTATTAAGCACTTATTACTATAATAAGAAATATTGCATATATTTCGCCTTAATCTTAAAATTGAAGCATTCTCGATTATCTGAAAATTTCGATTTTCCGAAAGAGGGTTGGTCCCAATTACTTCGGATAATCGAGGTTCTACTGTAATTCAAAATATTTTTTAAAATAAGTATTTCTAAAGTATTGATTTTTTTTTTTTATAAATATACACAGTTATTTATAAAATTTTATAAATAACAAGTATAAACTTTATTAAACTGCCTAGTACACAAATATATATTGCACGCTTCATTCTTAATATTAATCTTATTAAGAAGAAATTTTTGTTTAGTTGTAGGAAATAGCCCCTCGAATTACAAAACTAATATTTAAAAAAAAAATCGTAACATATATACATATATAAATACTAGGGTGTCAACGATTTCAATCAAATGATTTAAATCAGCGATTAAATCGTGATTTTAATCAACTAATTTTTTTTTAAATCATTGGTTAAAATCATAAATTTTCTCAATGTTTAAAATTACATAAAAAAGTACTAAAATCGAAGATGAACATAATTTGGAAAGTTTCTGTAGGTATTTGCCTTATGAATAAACAAAACAAAGCTTTAAATAATTTCTAAGCTTAAACTTTTCCTTAGACTTGTAAAAAATTAAGTAGAGTAAGTTTGTAAAAAGAAAGTTTTTTCCGACATAAAAAGCATTTCACTTAAAAATTATATTTAAATCTAATGTAATTTGTAATGTCATAATTTCCTTTAACTAATCAAATTAATAATTATTTTATATAAATTAAGCATATCAAGTATATTAAATTTCTGCAAGTAAAAGAATTAGTAGTAGACAATATGTTATTTCCTCATTCTACTTTTGCAATACTAATAAATTTATAGCAAATTGGATCTAAAGAAGAATGAAAAAATGACATCTGCTCAACAACTACTATAAAAAATGTATAATAGAAAAAGAAGTAATTGGAATAAAAATGTTAAGCACAGAAAGAGCTTCTTCAATAGAGGTTATGTTTTTATTTTTAATTACTTTTAACTCGTACATAAAGAAATTGGTTAGGGATTGAAAAGGCAGCAAAACTTTTTTCTTAAAAAAAAAAAAAAAAAAAAAAAAAAAAAAAAAAAAAAAAAATGAGCCTTTGAAAGTTAATAATCCCTCTGAGAGAGGTAATAATGCTATTTAATATTTTGAGGATTTGAGATTCAACTGGCTATTCTTATATGTACTCTGTATGTGTGTATGAATAGATGTAACTCATTTTGCTGTCGCGCAATACTTAAATAAACAATGAAATAAAAAACTGTACGAAGAAATTATTAATATTCTTGAACCAGATTTAAATGAGAATTTTCGAAATTTAAATACAGGTATATATGATATATTTACAAATGCCCAAAATAATCAGTCTTTAGTTTTTTATCACGTTTAATTTCATAAAAATGAATAAAAATAATATCTGGATGCATGTGCGTGATATGTACAAACACTGACAGAAAGTATTCGAGAGAGTAGATAAAAAATATTTTTTGCATATGCATTTTAAAATGGGTTTCCATTCACAAACATTTATAGTTTCAACGTACATTATATAATTCATATGTATGCATAAAATTAAACAATGAAATACTTCATGGTTCAGTTATTCATTTTCTTAGAATATCTTTGAGGTTTTTTATCATGTCATTGTCGATAGTAAATCCTTATGATAAATCGTGCTTAAAAATAAATGGATTAAAATCAGCACATAGGTTTTTACAAATAATGTTTTTTTAACTGTATAAAAGACAATTGTGATATTGTTATTGCTAAATGACACATAAGTAATGAGTTATGGATCAATATGAATCTGTAATTTAAAAACCTACAATAGGCTTTAAGTATTTAATCACACTTAGAATTCTTCATACAAGAAACTTTCTGGGATATAACAAATATTAGAATTAATCCTATTATTAACAAGCAATTTCATGAACATAAAGTTAAAATTTTAAGCGCTCAAGGCTATTAACATACCTTTACAAAATAAAAAATATTTAATATCAGATTTCTGCATATATACATATGTACAATTTTTAAAAAGGTTTTTACGGGTTTTTTTTTACAAATACTGGAACACATGGAGGAAAAAACACCGAAAACTGAATCAATAACAATGTGAAATCAGAACATGCTTAAAAAAAAAAAAAAAAAAATAAATTTCTAAAGTAATGATGCTAACACAATATAATATATTTTGGATTATTTAAATATAAATTATTCGAATAATTCGAATAAATTATTCGAAAAATATTGCTTTATAACTGTGAAAATATTGCTGCAGAAACAAACAAACAACAACAAAAAAAAATGTAAAAATGCTGCCACTCAAAAAAAAACCTTTATCGCTCAAACCAGCACATTGAACGCTCAAACGTGTAGTCTTTTCAGAATTTCAAAATATTTATTTTAAGGGGCCGTATAAAACCTGTGATTTCAGTCCCTTGGAAAAAAGAAAGTTTAATATCTATGAAAATACTGCCGTTTAAAGAGAAATTTATCTCAAAAGAATATTTTGCAACATATGGAGTTTTCAAAATTACGAAATAGTTATTTTAAGGGTGTGTATACAATCTGAGATTTCTGCCGCTTGGCAAAAAGAAAGCTAAAAAACAGTAAAAATATTTTCGCTGAAATCAAATTTTTTATCGCTCAAATGATACTCTTGGACGCTCAAACGTTTGGTGGTTTCAGAATTTCAAAATACTTACTTTAAGAGGCTGTATACAACCTGTGATTTGACCCCCTTGAAAAAAAGAAAGTTTAATATCTATGAAAATACCTCCGCTCAAACAGAAATCTTTAACGCCCAAAATAGTATTTTGAATGCTCAAAGGTATGGTGCATTCAGAATTTAAAAATACTCATTTCAAGGGGCTATATACAAGCTGATATTTCTGCCGCTTGGCAAAAAGAAAGCTAGATAACAGTAAAAATATTTTCGCTGTAATCAAATTTTTAATCGCTCAAACGATATTCTTGGACGCTCAAACGTATGGTGTTTTCAGAATTTAAAAATAATTATTTTAACGGGCTGTTTACAACCTGTGATTTGAGCCCCTTAGAAAAAAGAAAGTTTAATATCTATGAAAATACCTCCGCTCAAACAGAAATCTTTAACGCCCAAAATAGTATTTTGAACGCTCAAAGGTATGGTGTATTCAGAATTTCAAAAGACTTAATTTAAGGGGCTGTATACAAGTTGAGATTTCAGACCGTTTTAAAAAAGAAATCTAAATAACTGTAAAAATAAATTCGCTCAAATAAAATTTTTCATCGCTCAAATGATAATCTTGGACGCTCAAACGTATAGTGCTTTCAGAATTTCAAAATAGTTATTTTTAGGGGCTGTATACAACCAGTGATTTGAGCCCCTTGGAAAAAAATAAAGTTTAATATCTATGAAAATATTCTCGCTCAAAGAGAAATCTTTATAGCTCAGAATAGGATTCTGAACGCTCAAACGTATGGTGTATTCAGAATTTCAAAAGACTTAATTTAAGGGACTATATACAAGTTGAGATTTCAGACGTTTTAAAAAAGAAATCTAAATAACTGTAAAAATAAATTCGCTCAAATAAAATTTTTCATCGCTCAAATGATAATCTTGGACGCTCAAACGTATAGTGCTTTCAGAATTCCAAAATAGTTTTTTTAAGGGGCTGTATACAACCAGTGATTTGAGCGCCTTGGAAAAAAGAAAGTTTAATATCTGTGAAAATATTCTCGCTCAAAGAGAAATCTTTATAGCTCAGTTTAGAATTCTGAACGCTCAAACGTATGGTGTATTCAGAATTTCAAAAGACTTAATTTAAGGGGCTGTATACAAGTTGAGATTTCAGACCGTTTTAAAAAAGAAATCTAAATAACTGTAAAAATATATCCGCACAAACCGAAAGCTTTACAGCTCAAAACAGTATTTGGGACGCTCAAATGCATGATGCATTCAGTCTTTCAAAATACTTAATTTAAGGGGCTGTATACAAGTTGAGATTTCAGACCGTTTTAAAAAAGAAATCTAAATAACTGTAAAAATAAATTCGCTCAAATAAAATTTTTCATCGCTCAAATGATAATCTTGGACGCTCAAACGTATAGTGCTTTCAGAATTTCAAAATAGTTATTTTAAGGGGCTGTATACAACCAGTGATTTGAGCCCCTTGGAAAAAAGAAAGTTTAATATCTGTGAAAATATTCTCGCTCAAAGAGAAATCCTTATAGCTCAGAATAGGATTCTGAACGCTCAAACGTATGGTGTATTCAGAATTTCAAAAGACTTAATTTAAGGGGCTGTATACAAGTTGAGATTTCAGACCTTTTTAAAAAAGAAATCTAAATAACTGTAAAAATAAATTCGCTCAAATAAAATTTTTCATCGCTCAAATGATAATCTTGGACGCTCAAACGTATAGTGCTTTCAGAATTTCAAAATAGTTATTTTAAGGGGCTGTATACAACCAGTGATTTGAGCCCCTTGGAAAAAAAATAAAGTTTAATATCTATGAAAATATTCTCGCTCAAAGAGAAATCTTTGTAGCTCAGAATAGGATTCTGAACACTCAAACGTATGGTGTATTCAGAATTTCAAAAGACTTAATTTAAGGGACTGTATACAAGTTGAGATTTCAGACCGTTTTAAAAAATAAATCTAAATAACAGTAAAAATAAATTCGCTCAAATAAAATTTTTCATCGCTCAAATGATAATTTTGGACGCTCAAACGTATAGTGCTTTCAGAATTCCAAAATAGTTTTTTTAAGGGGCTGTATACAACCAGTGATTTGAGCCCCTTGGAAAAAAATAAAGTTTAATATCTATGAAAATATTCTCGCTCAAAGAGAAATCTTTGTAGCTCAGAATAGGATTCTGAACGCTCAAACGTATGGTGTATTCAGAATTTCAAAAGACTTAATTTAAGGGACTGTATACAAGTTGAGATTTCAGACCGTTTTAAAAAATAAATCTAAATAACAGTAAAAATAAATTCGCTCAAATTAAATTTTTCATTGCTCAAATGATAATTTTGGACGCTCAAACGTATAGTGCTTTCAGAATTCCAAAATAGTTTTTTTAAGGGGCTGTATACAACCAGTGATTTGAGCCCCTTGGAAAAAAATAAAGTTTAATATCTATGAAAATATTCTCGCTCAAAGAGAAATCTTTGTAGCTCAGAATAGGATTCTGAACGCTCAAACGTATGGTGTATTCAGAATTTCAAAAGACTTAATTTAAGGGACTGTATACAAGTTGAGATTTCAGACCGTTTTAAAAAATAAATCTAAATAACAGTAAAAATAAATTCGCTCAAATAAAATTTTTCATCGCTCAAATGATAATTTTGGACGCTCAAACGTATAGTGCTTTCAGAATTCCAAAATAGTTTTTTTAAGGGGCTGTATACAACCAGTGATTTGAGCCCCTTGGAAAAAAGAAAGTTTAATATCTGTGAAAATATTCTCGCTCAAAGAGAAATCTTTATAGCTCAGAATAGGATTCTGAACGCTCAAACGTATGGTGTATTCAGAATTTCAAAATACTTAATTTAAGGGGCTGTATACAAGTTGAGATTACAGACCGTTTTAAAAAAAAATCTAAATAACTGTAGAAATAAATTCACTCAAATAAAATTTTTCATCGCTCAAATGATAATCTTGGACGCTCAAACGTATAGTGCTTTCAGAATTTCAGAATAGTTATTTTAAGGGGCTGTATACAACCAGTGATTTGAGCCCCTTGGAAAAAAATAAAGTTTAATATCTATGAAAATATTCTCGCTCAAAGAGAAATCTTTATAGCTCAAAATAGGATTCTGAACGCTCAAACGTATGGTGTAGTTAGAATTTCAAAAGACTTAATTTAAGGGGCCGTATACAAGTTGAGATTTCAGACCGTTTTAAAAAAGAAATCTAAATAACAGTAAAAATAAATTCGGTCAAATAAAATTTTTCATCGCTCAAATGATAATCTTGGACGCTCAAACGTATAGTGCTTTCAGAATTTCAAAATAGTTATTTTAAGGGGCTGTATACAACCAGTGATTTGAGCCCCTTGGAAAAAAGAAAGTTTAATATCTATGAAAATATTCTTGCTCAAAGAGAAATCTTTATAGCTCAGAATAGGATTCTGAACGCTCAAACGTATGGTGGTTTCAGAATTTCAAAATACTTACTTTAAGGGGCTGTATACAACCAGTGATTTGAGCCCCTTGGAAAAAAGAAAGTTTAATATCTATGAAAATATTGACGCTCAAATAAAATTTTTATCGATCAAACGAGAGCTTTGGACTATCAAACGAATAGTTTCTTTAGGATTTTAAAATAATTAATTTAAGGGGCTGTGCACAAATTGTGTCCAATAATAATGCTTTTTAACTGTGTCCCTGTCCAAAAATAATGCTTTTTAGTTGTGAAAATATTGCTGCTGGAACAGAATTCTTTATTCGTAGACAATTTCTTCGGATGCTCAAATATATGGTATATTTTCATTATTTTAATACAGTTATTTTTTTGTACTGCATGCAAACTGTGATTTTTGTCGTATCGAAATAAATAAAGCTGAATAACTCTGAAAGCATATTCGCTCGTTCAAAAATTTTTGTCTCTCAATTCCGCTCAAACGACGCTCAAACCTGTGCTGTCTTTCTTTTTTCATTTTCTTAAAGTCGAGGTGCCAACTTCACGTGTAAATAGCCCTCCCGGGGTTGTTTTTTAATATATCTTTTTTTGGTTTGTCGCTCAAGTAAAAATTTTTGTCGCTCAAACGCGCTCAAACGACGCTCAAACCTGTGTGTTTTTCATTTTTTAAATCCCATGAAGTTGAGGGGCCAACTTCACGCTTTGTTGGCCCCCGTATTTTACTTTATTCCTAACTATTTCCAGATTGTCGCTCAAACGAAAATTTTTGTCGCTCAAACGCGCTCGGACGACGCTCAAACCTATGCTGTTTTCCGTTTTTAATTTTCTCGAAGTCAAGGGGCTAACTTCACGGACCTCTTGTGTTTCCTTTCCCTTCCAATCGACCAACAACTCTGCAAGCTTTTGATTCAGTTAAATGACTGGGTTGAAATTTCGCACTCCCCGAAACAAAGCACTTACTGAATGTCGACCATTGTTCTTCGCTTTGTCTTTCAGTAAGTTGAAAGCCAAATTTCATTCACTGCTGCTGAAGCGTCGTTTTTGACGTCGAACTCAAAATTTGCATACTCCGAAGTTTGTAAATGAGAAAAATTTGCATCTCTCATTCGATTTTTTGAAAACAAAATTTCGCTTATACCGTTATTTTATATAAGACTTACAATATCCTTTAATTGTTTTGAGCAATGTATAATTATTTGAACCCGATTGTGAAAGATTAGCATTAAATAAAAAAGTTTTACTGTGTGGATTTTCATGAGACTGGCATTGTTAGTTAGATAATTTTACAAAGATGGTTTAAGTTTATTGCGTATCGATCTATAGTTCTTTACCATATTCTACTTTAAATAATCAACTAAAAGAGTTGATGCACACAAATTTTATCCGACACATTAGAAAATATAATTGTGCAATGGCTTTCCTATTGTTTTTAACAACGTAGAAGGACATTCCAGGTAAAGGTTCGTATTGCTTTAAAATACAAGGTCAAATTCATGCATATTTTTCGTTTGATCTATGGTTCGTTTGGAGAAACCGACCAACGTACAGCTAGCATTGCCTGGTAGTATGTATATAGTATATATATAGGATTTTACAAGCTTACGGAAAACATTATTTTCGATATTCAAAATTATCGCTAATGCGTTCAATTTAGCAAACAAATCAACTTCAAGCATATCAGTACCCTATCTCGCCCAACCAGTAGGCGAGAGGTTCTGCTCTCGAAGCTGGTAGATGGGAGGTGCTGGGTTCGAACCTAATCGCGGCCGTCGGCCTAATCGTTCGGAGTTTTCCGTGGTTTTCTTCGAACCTTGGATTTCCTTGGGTAAATATGGGTTAGGTTCCCTAAGAAAGACCCCCACGGATGGCACCCTCCCCCCCCCCCTTTGGGGCCTATATCCCTCATGTTAATAATTGACCGTCATAAAACAACACCAACACCGTACCCTATCTCACAGAGAAAGAGATTATCCTCGTTTTAATAAAAGAAACTGTCACTGCATGCCCATAAATAATGAGGCTGAGGTTACAGTGATATCTGTGGATGCTGAGTTTAGTTCAAGGAGCTTAAACTAGTTAAAGCTCCTTGTCTTTACATTTATTAACAAAAGAAAGATTAGCTTGAGTGCAGTTAGATGGTCTCCGTTCCTTCTTTCTTTTGGGGGTGACGTGACGAACTGAGAGGAAGCTATCATTGGAGTTGTGGAAATTTACTAAACTTTTCGGTGAAGAAATTAGAAGAGTTAATATCGTGAAACTATTATCATTTGATATGATGAAGTTAGAAGAGCCTGACAAAGGTCAGGCATGGATCGTTGCAATAGCTGCTTCTTTAATTTGTATGATATTGGGAGGCTTGTCAAGAGGGAGTGGACTTCTGTACGTAGCAATTATTGCAACTTACGGCGTTTCAAGAAAAGATGCTGCTCAACCTTTTTTTTTCAAAGATGCTATACGCTGTTTAGCAGGTAAAATTTTATTTATGAAGCAGCTTTAATTTCATTCTTATAAAATTTTAAATAATTAATTAAGATTAATATTTTGCCCAGTGAAATTGTAATAGATTTTTACATTTAATATATAATTTTAGATTACCTGCTGACAACACCAAAAAATATTTTTATATCAAAAATATTAATAACGTATTTAAAGAAAGTTCTGAAATTTATTAAAAACGATGCACTTTAGTACTGCCGCATGCCAAAAGATAACAGAAATCGCGAAAGATTTTTTGACTTACTGCAGCCTTTTTGGTTCTGATAATTTTAACGGTTTAAGCGCGTCGTTCGATTACATGTCCGTTACATTTCTGTTTTACTTACATTATTTATATTATTTATTTATTGATATTTTTTTTTTGTTTTGTTCTGGAACATTATCCGGAAACAAATGCTGAACTAGAGTCCTGCGCGGGTCGAATTCTGCTCGACCCGAACCTGCAAATTCCATTTTAAGTCAACTCACAAAAATAATTTTCGGCCACCCGCAACCCGACCAGAACTCCAAAAAATAATTTCTGGCAACCCGCAACCCGACCCGAACCTGAAGTATTTCACACCGCAACCCGACCCGAACGCTCAATATAAGGAAAGTAAATCATGTTTTAATACCATTATGAAAAATAATCTACAATTGTATCTCTAATAGAGGTGTGCGCCCGACCAGACCCGCGGGCCGCGCCGGAGCGGCAAAATGAAGGCAAAATTTCAAACGTGCCAGGCCGCAGAATTAGGACAGTTTTTTTCAACGGGCGGGGCTGATAAACAAAACAAATGAACCGGGCCGGCAAAAAAATTGAACGGCCCTGCCAGGCCGAGCCGATAACTACAATTAAGCGTGTCTACCGGCCCGATATAAATATTTAGACGAAGCTGATAAAAATATAAACGGGCCGTGCTAGGGCCGAACTTTTAAATTTTACATGGGAGGAGACGAGGCGGCCGGTCCCGGGTCTGAAAATTCCTGCCCGTGCAGACCTCTAATTTTCTAATACCATTTTTATGTTTTACATAGAAGAATGTACAAACCTATATTCGTTAATATTCAACTATAGCAAAAGCTCTGGCACCTCGTGATCGTTGAATAGATTCAAACATCGGGTCGAGTTATTCCGAATTTTGTTTTTTGGACTTGGAATGAATGTAATTTTCATTCTGCAGTTCGGGTTCACACTAAAAGAATTCTTTCGGGTCATATGTAGGTTTTTTACCTCTCGCGTTGTTGGGAGTTTCATAAAAAGGTTTGAGCACAACTATGTTTCAGAGGAAAATAAATACGTATTTGAATATCTAAGACTATATGTTCAATTTACTGCCTATGAAATAAAATGTATATAAAAAATGCGGTCATAGATTAGTCTTTCTTTAAGAATCATTTCTTTCGAAGTATGAAAAATGTTATCAATATTTCGTTTTTGATACACACAAAAACAGAGGTATCATATTATTGATTGTTTATGTACACATACACATGTTACGTGTGTGTATTATAGCTTGAGAGGTGCCAGTTATTCAGAGATATGATATAAGCGTTCAAATATATAAATTTTAGGAGTTGAAAAAGTGCCCGCTAAATAGAGGCGTCCACCTTTCGGGAGAAAAGCCATTATGGAGGTTTTATTGTACATAGATTTTTAAACTGAAAAAATGTTTTGACCATTTTTTGAAATTCGGGTCAACCCGAACCCGACCCGCTACTGTCAAAACCCAACCTGAAACAATAAAATTAACCCCAACCCGCAACAAAAAAGTCTAGACCCGGGTGCGGGTAACCCGACCCGATGCAGGACTCTAAATGATATAAAACTAAAAATCTAATCTTTAAATAGGCTTTAAAATTAGCTGCGGTTTGAAAAGTTCCACTTATAACGATACACCTTGTTTTAAACAATTGGTCATCTGCCTTTAGTTTAGCTGCAGTTATTATTTTGAAAGTTTTCCCGTCTAACATAGTGCATCATCGTGTATCATCACAATTAAATGATTCACTTGACACATTTTCAACTTGAGCTCTAGAAGTATTGAATTCGTTTCTGGAAGTTAATATAAACATACTTTTTCAACTACTGGAATGATAAGGTTTACAACGAATCCTGCACTGCTGAAGAATTTTTGCTGAATAGTTAGAATTCTAATGATGTTTTGACAAACAACTACTGTGTGATAGACAGGAAGGACCATTTAGCGCTTTGCTGCGTATTGTATTTTTAAAATACGATAAAAATATCATGGTGTTTGTTATTTCGAAGACTCGTTAAAGGATGACTCAAGACAAAACAGACAGGCACACATTTTGCTTTTGTGAAACTTTGATCTGCGGTTTACATAGGCTTTTAACGTAAAAAAATATTTTCCACATTTTTTTTAAAAATCGGATCAACCTGAACCAGACCCGCAAGAGTAAAAAAGCCAACCGGAAACCGAAACAATAAAAGACAACCCGACCCGAACCCGACCCGCAACAAAAAATTTAAAGTCTAAAGATAGAAAAAGCTAAAAATATAAAATAAAAACAATACCTAACGCTTTCATCGATGGTATAACATATGAAAAAGAATATCTGCAATTTCATCCACTTTTTACTTTCTTCTATCTTTACAAGAAGAAAGTATTGGATTCATGAAAATTTTCGAATTCCAGTTTTCGAGCGGATTTACACGTTATGGAGGTCAGAGAACCCGAAAAACATGTTTTTACAAAATGTCTGTCTGTGAGTCTGTGAGACTGTCTGTGAGTCTGTCTGTCTGTGTGTGACACAAATTTTGTGGGCGCTTTATCTCAAGAACTAATGAACGGAATTAAATAAAAATTTATATTCAGTTAGTCACTGATATAAACTGGTGCTGATTAGTTTTTGGTGTGAATCGCTCAACAGGTGGCGCTGATATACTGCATTTTCACGATTTCCACAATAGCTCAATCTCCAGAATTAATGCACAGATTTTCATAAAACTTCAGATTCTGTTTGTCCTGGACAGGAATTGACGTTTTATACATTTTGATGTAAATCGCTCAACAGGTGATGCTGCTATGCTGCATTTTTTGCGATTTCCGCAATAGCTCTATCTCAAGAACTAACGCTTGGATTTTCAACAAACTTCAGATTCACGTATACCTTGATATGAATTACTGCTGTTTATTATTTGATGGAAATCGCTCAAGAGGTGGCGCTGCTATGCTGCATTTTTCAGAATTTCCACTATAACTCTATCTCAACAACTAATGCAGGGATTTTTATCAAACTTCAGATTCAGGTATACCTTGATATCAATTAGTGCAGGTTTATGTTTTGGTGCCAATCACTCACAGGTGGCGCTGCTATGCTACATTTTTCACAATTTCCGCTATAGCCCTATCTCAAGAACTAATGCACGAACTTTCATCAAGCTTCAAATTGAGATATCATTTGATATTAATTGGTGCTAAATTGACGTAATTTCTTTTATTATTTAAATGATTTAATCGATATGATTTTTATAGCAGAAAGTTTTGTGATGGCCACAGCATACTAGTTTTACTTTTGCGGTGAAAGTAATGTTGCGGTTAGCAGACATAATATGTGCATTTTTATCTTTCATTTCATAACAAATTATTACTGGCAACTGAGAAAAAAAAGGAAAAAAAAGAACTTAATTTTTACTCATTTTGAACTCCACTTGTGCTGACATTAAAATACGAAATGTTCAAAAAAATAACTCAAGCATTAATGAACGAAATTCGATGAAACTTCATGATAAATTTGACATAAATTAAGGCTGATTAGATTTTGGATGTATATTGCCTACCAGGTGGCGCTTCTTTACTGGGATTCCGCGATTGTGGTGAAAGCTATATTCAGGCATGTATGACATTGAATTGCGGAGAATTTAATATACAAGATACCTAATCTAAAAAACTATGCTGATATAATTTAGTTTCAAATGAAAATCAAATTTCAAAGTGATTGCTTAAAAGGCGCAAAGGCCAACATAGTGAAAAAGATTCCAAGCCGGGATTCGAACCCGGGCCATCAGTATAGCGCACTTGTATGCAAGGCGAATGTTTCTCTCTGGAATAATTTCCATGTATTAATTAAGATATAATTTAGTTTTTATCGTTTTGTTATGATTTTCGCGAAGAATATCACAGCTGTATCTCAGTATCATTTGGGTAAAAATTCCCCGAATTTTGCATTTGAGTTAAAAAAAAATAATATTTAAACTTTTAAATGTTGATGTAATTTTGAATTTTAATTACCAACAGTGAAAAAGGACATGGGCGCTATTGAACTGGTCACTTTTTAGGGTTTCGTACTTAAAAAGTAAAAACGGAACCATTTTAAGACCACTCCTGGGTCTGTCTGTCGCAGCCATTTTACTCGTAAACTATGGAACGTGAAAAGTTCAAATTGGGGGTGAAGTAATAAAGACTGTTGACCCACATATTTACAGATTATTAAACATTCATAAACATATTTAGAATAAATATAGAGGGGCTAATTAAGTTACTTGAAAAAAAAAACTTTTCTTTGTACATCGTGTGAGAGCTTTTATAACGCTGACCTCAAAAATACATTTCATTAAATTTTTGGTATTATATTTTCAGAGATATTGTTGAAAATGCAGTGAAAAATATCCCCCCCCCCCCCTGTATTTCCCAATCTACTCAATCTAAAATTATGAAAAAATTAGAGGTAGTAGACGTTAATTTAAACCTTGCAGAAAAACTATAGCGATTACCCTAGGTCACATAGTTTTTGAGAAAAGGGCATTTTTCCGTTACACACAAATTTTGATTTATGGGCATTCAGCAAAGGTGTTGAGGAGCGTTGGAGGTACCTATCGTAGCAGAAATATAAAAGCCTTCTTGATAAGGATTTTCGAAAAAAATCATCGGTAATTAGCCGATACATAAATCTTTAAAGACACGGATGGTTTGGACAGACATAATGACAGGCGGCGCACTCTATGTACCATCGGCTTTTAAAGCCTAGATAACAATTTTTAATGATACTAGGGGGCTCTGCCCCCTACGAGCTACGCTCGTCAACCCCCGTTCAGACACCGCAGACTCTAACAGCACGCTAATTTGACCGCCTTTAAAAAGATTTCGGAAGATTGAATTATAATTTGAATCTGACAATTATAATCTGACGTAATTTTCACCAAACTTTTCTTTCACTTTTTAATATTCACGTCAAAATACTTTTGTTAGAAATGAAATATTATGATCATCTTAAAATGTCAAGTAAATGTCTCGCGCAATTTTTAAATTAAAACTGTTTTGCAATGTTATTTTTGTTCATTTTACGTAATAAGTGTAATATGACGTAAATTCTCCTATTTAGGACTTCTAACGCATGTTACTGAATTTATTATTTTACAATATTCTTTCTAATTTAAAATTCACGTTAACTATAGTTTTTATGACGTAATTTTCAATGAGTTCCTGCTTTTTATATTTTTTGTTTATAATAGTCACGTGTAAAATAAATTTTTAATTTGAAGCAAACATTATTGGTTGCGCTTTTTATACAGTTGGCAACAGTTTAAATTAATACAATTTTCTAAAATTTGTAAAAAATATCTCTCGAAATGCTGAAAATTTGAATTTAAAATAGAAATAAAACCTCAAAAAATGAGTCAAATTAAAATACTAAAAGCAGTCTGCACACCGGGAAATTCTGACGCATAAAATGATCTAAAAATGATTAAATTCCTAAGTACAGTTTTTGCTCCTATAAAACTTTTTTAATAGAACGATTTTGTCCAACTGTGGCATTAAATATCTCTCTATTCTAAAAAAAAGTAACTACCGCTGTCACCGCCGCCGCCGCCGCCGGTTTTGATTTTTTTGTGACCGGAGGCCTTTCTTCGTTAATATTAACAAAAATAATGCATACAAAAATATGAAAATCGGTGGTTTTATACAGAAATGTTTGATGAACACGCTGATGCAGACAGTTTTCAAATCGAAGAATTATTTTAAGAGTTATTTAATGCTAAAGTTGGACAAAATCGTTCCACTAAAAAAGTTTTATAGCAGCAAAAACTATACATGGCAGTGTAATCATTTTTAGATCCTTTTATGCGTTAGAAATTGCCGGAGTGCAGATTGCATTAATTTTTTTATTTTGACTCATTTTTTCAGGTTTTATTTCTATTTTAAATTCAAATTTTCAGCATTTCTAGAGATATTTTTTACAGATTTCAGAAAATTGTACTAATTTAAACTGTTGCCAACTGTATAAAAAGCGCAAGCAATAATGTTTGCTTCAAATTAAAATTTATTTACACGTGACTATTATAAACAGGAAAAAAACTTTCAAATTAGAATTAAATAATTACGTATAAAAAGCAGCAACTTATTAAAAATTACGTCATAAAAAGTATACACGTGAATTTTAAAAGAGAAAGGATATTGTAAAATAATAAATTCATTAACATGCGTTAGAAGTCTTAGGAGAAATTACGTCATATTTACGTCACATTATAGTTATTACATAAAATGAACACAAAATAATATTGCAAAAAAGTTTAAATTTAGAAATTGCGCTAGACATATTTGATAGACAGATTTGATATTTTGAGAATTAATTTAAAATGTCTCATTTAAAAGAACTTTCTTTTCGCTTTGTTAAAAAATACCAGGAGAAAAAGTCTCTCTTTACTTAAATCCTTTTATATTAGCTTATTTTGAAATGTTGTTACACGTGTATACGTCATCAAGTTATTTTTATTTCGACGTTTTATTTGTGTTTTTATTAATGTTGTACGAATTTATTTGTTCTTTCGTTATTTAAAATAAAAATTACATCAATTTGTATAATTTGGCGAAATTGGTCGACAGGATAATCAAGTAGTACCGCAGCGGATTTGGCGTTAAAATTCCCCAATCAAAGAGAAATGAATAGAAATTCGTTTATAGGGAGATCGCCACTGTTTTTTAAATTATAATTCAATCTTTCGAAATCTTTTTAAAGGCGATCAAATTAGCGTGCATTTAGAGTCTGCGGTGTCTGGACGGGGGTTGGCGAGCGTAGCTCGTAGGGGGCCGAGCCCCCTAGTCTCTTAAAATAATTCTTCGATTTGAAAACTGTCTGCATCAGCGTCTTTATCAAACATCTCTCTATAACACTACCGATTTCCATATTTTTGTATGCAACAGTTTTTTTAATATTAACGAAGAAAGACCTCCGGTCACAAAAAATTCAAAACCGGCGGCGGCGGCGGCGGCGGCGGTGACAGCGGTAGTTACTTTTTTTTAGAATAGAGAGATATTTGTGTAATGTAATGCCCAGTAGCAGCACAAAATCAATAAACGTTAAATTGTCAAAAACAGACTAATTTAATTAGAATTAATAACATAAATACTACGGGATTCGCGGCTAGTTTGCATTGAATTGATCTATCTTCCTGTGTCTTTAAAAGGTAATTAAAAACCTATCCTCCGGAAAAACGCAGCACGCACAAAGGCAATGTTACAACTTTGCGACCTCCTGTCAAAACGCGTTTAGCACAATGCCAAGTTTAAACTTTGAATAAGGGTTTTGTTTTAGCTACTCTGTAAAAAGAAAAGATTATTACTACGCTGCATATAGTTTTATGAAATGCAAAGTGAAGTTTGAATATGCACTACTTTTATTATCAGTACCGAATTACGTTCATCATTAACAGATTAGGATAAGATTAAAAAAAGAGTTATGCAGAATAATAATATTTGATATTATTTAGGCTTGATATCTCTTTGAACGTTTTTGGTATACCATTCATACTTTTCTAATATATATAGCTATACCCAACAATACGTTGTATAGTTTTTTACAAAGTCTCATTATTCTTTTAGCAATGATTTTTTTTTATAATACAGTTAGTAATTCATATATTTATTGTATGGAACCCTCTGAGCGTGAGAAATTCTCGCACTTGACCGTTTACTTTTTGTTCGGAGTACTGTAACTCAGTGTTAATTGTAAAGAAACGCGCTATAGTTTCTATTCGTAACTGCTGGTTTGTAATTGGGCTATTTAAATTAATTTAGTCGAACGATACAGAAGAAAACATTATTGTGATCACACCATAATATTTTAATGCTGTATCTCTCTTCAGGTCCGATTGTCGGTGTTATTGGTCAAACATTTGGAGTTAAAGCTACCACATTTTGGGGAGGAGTCGTTGCTTCATTGGGAGTAACCCTTTGCTGCATTGCTCCGAACGTCTTCTGGTTGACAGTATTTTGGGGTGGATTATACGGTGAGTATTGAAATAAAATATTTATCTCACAGGTAAAAGTAATAATCTCTTTTCCATATTAAATCTATATAATGAAAGTGCAAGTCATGTGACTGAAGAAAACAAGTACGGGTTGACAGCTTCAAAAATAATTGAATTGATAGTGATTTTTACATTCTCAAACCACGGTGAACAATAAAGCGTTCGTTCGCTTCCAGAGAATAAAATCAAAAAAGTCCTTTGACGTCATTTGTCTCTGAATCAATTAAATAGTTTTAGAAGTGTTCCAAACACTGTGGCTCTCTATTTTTTGAAAGTAAAAATTATATTTACTATTATTATTATTATTTAACGTTACCAAGCAAAACAACTTAATTTGCTATTTTTCAAATTGAAAATATATTTTATGTTATAAATTTACATTTCTCTTTGGCGCCGAAATGGATTTAATCCTTTTACAGTTACCTAATGATGCGGAAGTTGCAATAAAAATGTCTCAAGGCTATGGAATTATACATAAATTCGCATAAATCTCGCAAAGTTTTTTTGCGAGATATCGGATACGAATATTTCACAGCAAATCACAAATATAATTTTTTTTTACCCTAATAGTAGATGTCATACACAATTTGTTGAGATACTATGTGGGAACTCAAAATGGCGTTATAAAAGACAGTGCAGCATTATTTACAATTCTATCTTAGAGTTTATGTGGCGACGTCTTTTTTCAAAAAACAAAATTTTACTGCAGTGCTAAGCGCCTTTAGAATTTAATGCCTGCAATTTAAATTTAGTTATATTTTATTATTTTATTGTATAATATGCATTTGATCTTTCATTTTAAGTATATTACATTGAATTGATTTAGTAAAATAGTTCGTAAATGTCTGTAATTTTCAAATGGTAATTTGTTTAATGATCACTTTCGCACCAATAGCTTTTTTTTTTTTTTTCAAACTAGGGGGCTCTGCCCCCTACGAGCTACGCTCGTCAACCCCCGTTCAGACACCGCAGACTCTAAAATTACGCTAATTTGATCGGCTTTAAAAAGATTTAGGAAGATTGAATTATAATTTATAAAACAGTGGCGATCTCCCTATAAACGGATTTCTATTCATTTCTCTTTGATTGGGGAATTTTAAGGCCAAATCCGCTGCGGTACTACTTGATTATCCCGTCGACCAATTTCGCTAAATTATATAAATGGCTAAACCACTCGCCAAATTATACAAATGGACATATTTTTTATTTTAAATAACAAAAGAACAAATAAATTAGTGCAACATTAATAAAAGTACAAATAAAACGTCGAAATAAAAATAACTTGATGACGTAGACACGGTTAACTTGCTCAAAGTCAAGTTAATGTGACATTTACAATCAACCATTATTGGCATTTAATCTTATAGTTTGGCGAATGATAGATTTTTGGTCGACGGGATAACTAAGTAGCACCAAAGATACAATAGCTGTTTTCGTCTTTGATTAAGTAAAATAAGTTCAAAATTTTAAAATAAGCTAATATAAAAGGAATTAAGTAAACAGAGTTTTTGTCTCCCGGTATTTTTTAACAAAGCGAAAAGAAAGTTCTTTTAAATAAGACATTTTAAATTAATCGTTTTTAATCTGACGTAATTTTTACCAAACTATTCTTTCACTTTTTAATATTCACGGGAAAATACTTTTGTTAGAAATTAAATATTATTTGCGCTTTCCTAACGAAAATAGTTGAAAAGTATCCTCTCAAAATATCAAATAAATGTCTAGCGCAATTTCTAAATTTAAACTGTTTTGCAATATTATTTTGTATTCATTTTATGTAATAACTGTAATGTGACGTAAATATGACGTAATTTCTCCTATTTAAGACTTCTAACGCATGTTAATGAATTTATTATTTTACAATTTCCTTTCTCTCTTAAAATTCACGTGTAAATATAGTTTTTATGACGTAATTTTTATTAAGTTCCTGTTCTTTGTACATAATTATTTAATTCTAATTCCAAAGGTTTTTTTCTGTTTATAATAGTCACGTGTAAATAAATTTTAATTTATTTACACGTATAAATATATATATTTTTTTTTGTTTGAAGCAAACATTATTGTTTGCTCTGTTTATAGAGTAGGCAACAGTTTAAATTAATATCACTTTCTAAAATATCTAAAAAATATCTCTAGAAATGCTGAAAATTTGAATTTAAAATAGAAATAAAACCTCAAAAAATGAGTCAAATTAAAAAAAGAAATACAGTCTGCACACCGGGAACTTCAAACGTATAATATGTTCTAAAAATGATTAAATTCCCATGAATAGTTTTTGCTCCTATAAAACTTTTTTAGTGGGACGATTTTGTCCAACTTTACCATTAAATATCTCTTAAAATAATTCTTCGATTTGAAAACTGTCTGTATCAGCGTGTTTATCAAACATTTCTGTATAATACTACCGATTTTCATATTTTTGTATGCATTATTTTTCTTAATATTAACGAAGAAAGACCTCCGATCACAAAAAATTTAAAACCGGCGGCGGCGGTGACAGCGGTAGTTACTCTTTTTTAGAATTAGTCCAGTCAAATTGTCAGAAAATTGGGCCGATAGATGCAAAAATTCTGCTAGAAGATTTTATGTTTTTAAAGTGTTTATGGGGATGTTAATAACAGGAATTAATTGTTTCCCAACAAAATATCTCGAGGCTAAACTTTGTGGAGCCAAAAAACCACGATATTTTCGGACTTTTTTCAGTTTTTTGCCTATAACTCGAAAATTATAAAGTTTTTGTGTACCATACTTAATTACAAAAAGAAAGAAAATTAAATTCTCTACAAATTTCATATAAAAACGTTTTTCTAAACCCATTATTAAGCGCGCTACAACTTTTTGAAAATAGCACATTTTTTTCAACTTCATAGAAAGTGACCTATTTTTCGCCTCCCATCCCTAAAAAAAATTTCTTTTCATCACTAACTGTGGAAATGAAATGCACCTATTGATGAATAAGTAAGAAGGCAAATTTTCCAGAATGTTAGGCAGAAGGTAGGGTTGCCAGGTAGTACGTTTTTCTCGTACGTTATATATTTTTAGTATTTTTTAGGTCTATAGCGCTTTTTAGGTATTAGGTGTACGTTTAAATGTGTGAGCACAACGTTTTCTTCCATTTTTCTACCCCATCCCACTTTTGATAGTTTAAAAAATATTCTTTTTCAGTTTACTTTAAAATTTCACCTTTTGCCAAAAATAAGTTATGGATATGCGCATCAAATGTAAAAACGGCTTGTTTTAGATCAGTAATACAAAAATCTTGGGTGAGTTGTGTAATATTAAGTGCGCATTTGCTGTTGAAATAGATCAAGTGAACTCTACCTTATTATAGATAAATATCTACATTATAAAAATTTTTATTTAGTCTAACTGTATCATAAGTTTAGATATTTTGTTTGATTTATTATCACCTTTTATGCTTAACCATTAAACGTTGAGCCTGATACATTCCCGGGCAATTTGTCCGTGATTGTATCGGGCGCGATGATTACAAGGTTAAATACAAATATTTATTTTTGTAGGGTGTCCATTGCTAAAATTTTCCTAATTATTAAATTGCAGGATGGTCTGATTTATCTTTATTCTTACAATTCAATTACTTTTTCATTCATAATTGGATAAGACTGCAAAATTAGTTTTAAAATGTTAACAGAATAATGCAATACAAATGCAGTTAGAGAATAATGATTAGATCGATTAATTAATAATAACCACTTTTTAAGGAAATTCGTTAACGAAAACATTACTGGCGCATTCAATATAGTTTAGCATGGTACAAAAAAGAACGATAGTGCGATAAAATGAAAACAAACTAGTGTCAAACAAAATCTTCGTTTTTTCTGAGATAAATCTGGCAATCTTAGCAGAAGAACGATATCCGGCAACCCTAGCAGAAAGACAGTTACGAAGGGAGGGGGGGGGGGGGTGGCAGGGGATAATAATAGGGAATGCAGTTGGAAGATAGCAGTCACGTGACTTTCCGACGCAGGTGTTCTTTCTTAAAGCCTCACCCTTCCCTCTCTACACTGGTCTGGTATCTTACTATTCAGTTTATTGCGCGTCTGCTTCTCGTGCAGTAGTGAAAAATGAGCGAGCCCGATCCAAAATTGTGTTTCGTTTGCCAAACGGCTTCAAATCGTGATACACGCATTGTGACCCAGAAAGGACTTGCCAAGCTCTTTGAATGTAGCGTTCAACGTCAGAATAATACTCATCAACGTTTTCTGAAAAGTGGCAAGGAAGTTAGAGTACATGAGGATTGCCGAAAAAAAATATGTGAATGAGAGAATGATAGCAGCATATGTTCGTCGGGGTGAAGAAGATTCTACACAGACTAATTTGTACCTCCGATCGAGCACTTCTTTCAAGTTTCGAGATAATTGCTTCTTATGTGGAGAAGGTAATCCCGATGACTTCAACGAAAACAATCAAAAAAGCCCCACGCAAACCACGCAGACATTGAACAGTTTGAGGTTTCAGTTATTTGCTAAATCAGCCACAAAAAGCAAAGTTCATCTTGCAAGGCTGCCACCGACGCAAGAGGCTGCGCAGCATCATTTCCTAAGATGTTATCATCAGGTACAAGCTTGGCTAGGAAACAACATGCCCCCTGAAGAATGGGGGTGGGTTCGCAGATCTGACGGTCTTTTTCAGCCAGTTCAAATATACCAAAACCCAGCACCTGAATCCTTGCTGCATGTTGTCTCATGTAGCTGTAAAAAAGGGTGCACCAAGGCATGCTCTTGCCAAAAATCAGGACTCAAATGCTCGGCAATTTGCAAAAACTGTAACGGGGTCAATTGTGAAAATGTGGATGATATTATTTATGCAGAAGAAGAGGATTATGAAGCTGATACCTGGGAAACCATCGACCAAACCAGCAACGTCGATGACTTTCGCAGCCAGGATGATGATGTCGCAACAAGCTCAAAGCTGTTGAAGATCATGCAGCCTGCCCCTTTGCTTCTCAAGCTGAGGTTGACGAACCAAACTCATCAACCCGCAAGCGCTCCAGACGTTACTAAATTCATTAAAGATGTTACTGTAAGTATTTTTTTACTTACATTCATGCCACCTACATTCATAATACCTACTATTATTGTTCTCACCTTAAGTTGTAAATACAAAAAAAATTACAATGTTGTCAATTTTTTACGGTTTTACCATTGTAATTAATCATTATTACTATCATGCAAATACCTGTAATATAAAAAGTTACATTAAAGAGGATAAAAGAAATAAAAATGGTGTCAAATGTTGGTATTTGCGATTTTTTCACAAAGTTAGAAAAAAAGTATCATTTTCAGGAAGCTGTAGCGCGCTTAATAATGGATTTAGAAAAATACTTTTATGATGAAATTTGTAGAGAATTTAATGTTCTTTCTTTTTGTAACAGAGTATGGTACACAAAAATTTTATAATTTTCGAGTTATAGGCAAAAAACCGAAAAAAGTCCGAAAATTTCGTGGTTTTTTGGCTCCACAAAGTTTAGCCTCGAGATATTTTGTTGGGAAACAATTAATTCCTGTTATTAGCATCCCCATAAACAGTTTAAAAACATAAAATCTTCTAGCAGAATTTTTGCATCCATTTTTGACAATTTGACTGGACTAAATAGAGAGATGTTTCATTTGATGAAAACTGTTATCGTTGGCTACAATGGTATTGGTGTGATGCAAAAGTACCGAATCGATTTTACTGATGTAAGGGGGAAAATATAGAGAATATTTCACTTACTGTTGTTTGGAATGGACAAAAAGATATTTTCGGTGACTATTAGCTATATAGAGTAGGTTGAATAAATTTAACGCAACATTTTCTTAAATAAAGATAATAATTTTTAGAAATTTTTTTATTTCAAAATATAACATTTTTGATGATTGCCCTAATTATTCGGTTCTCTACATATCCGAACTACTTCATTGGAATTCTTTAGTTCGGATAGTTTTATTTTCAAAGTAGAAGGTTTGAAATTCAAATACATCGTTTTATAGGTCTTCTGTATTGTTTTCTGTGGATTATATGAGCTATACAAAACCAAGATATAATGGCATTTTGTAATATAGATGATGCTTTTAATTAAAATGCGTTGTAATACAGTCGAATTCACAATTGCAGATTAATAATGGTTCATCATTTAAAATACAGTGAAACTTCCATTTAACGAAGTCTCGTCGTTACATTTAAATACTTCGTTATGAAGAAAATTCGTTAAATAAAAATCAACTCAAATTCATGAAATTTGTATAATAAAATACATATGCATTGAATGAAAAATACACACAAAAGGGAAATATTGGATATACAAAATGGATATATATATATATATATATATATATATATATATATATATATTTTTTTTTTTTTTTTTTTTTTTTTTTTAATGCAATGTAGACACATGAGAAAAATTTTATTAGAATAATGTCTAAAAAATCACATAATAATGAGAGATAAATAAAAACTGAAGCATAGCGTAACTTTTCTCTTTTTCTCAGTATTTCAAATCCTTAACTTTTAAAATGTCTTTAATATTTCTTTGTTACAGGTTTCTTATAAAAAATACACTTTTCATAAAAAGTTTTCCCGCTTTTTTAAGTATCCGAATAATTCATCTGTAACATTTTCGTGAAACTGGAATCCACTTCTTCTTGTATCGAAGGCTTTTTAAATTTCTTCTTTTTAATGGAAATTATTAAATAAATAATTTCATTTTCATACAATCAGCTGAAGTAAATTCATACATACGTCACAACAACAGCCTCCCCGTTTGATTGCTGTACACGCACAAAAGTGGAATAAACTTCGTTATATAGAATATATTTTTCGTAATATGGAGATTAATTTACATGTTAATTGTGTTCAAAGTCAAGGTTCAGTAGAAAACTTCGTTAAGTAGAAAACTTTATTAAATAAGGACTTTGTTAAAGGGAAGTTCGACTGTATATTAATATTTTCATGCTTTTTACGTGCTACAAAGCGAAATCACAGCTAATTAGAACAAAGCACATGTTTATTTCAACGTACTTTTCGGCGAAAAGTTGGGTAGAATTACCAAAGAAATCCTTTTGTAATCGAACGCTGTTCTCTCTCTCTCTCAGGATAATATTTGTACGTTACAACCGTGTGCCAAAATGTAGTAATTTATCAGTGTTACCATAGTCCAGTCAAATAAGGTAGGAAAATGGGCAAACCTCGGAATGAAAGACAGCAAGCTGAAAATTTGCAAATATGTTTGTCATCACATTCTAAAAGTTATCTGAAAAGTCTCATAAAATCCCGTGTCCGCGGCTCCAGATATTCAATGTCAAAGGTCACGAAAATCAGTTTCTCACACATACCTGGAAAACTGTATTATTATTGAAAAAAAAAATCAATTTCAAAATTAAAGTATATAAAATTTCCTATAAAATACATACGCATATTAACTTTAGTTTTCTGACAAGGAGTTTTGGCGCTAGAGAGCGCTGAAGAAAGGCAACTTTTTCACCTTTTGCCCAAAACGAGAGAAAAACCTCGCCGTCATCGATTTCTCTAAAACTATCTCTTTTATGAGGAAAAAAAACAGTTACAAAATTCAAGTAGGTAGTATTTTCTACAAAATTCATAAAATAAATTTAATTTTCTGACAAAGGGTTTAGGTACTAGATCGCTCTGAAAAAAAGGTGACTTTTTGAACTTTGAGCCAAAACGAGAGAAACGCCCTTTTCTATTGCCGATATTTCGAAAACTGTGCGCCTCATCGAAGAACTCCAATTAAAAACTTAAAATGGACTTTATTTTCCAAATAATTCAGAAATATAACTTTAATTTTCTGACAAAAGGTTCAGGTGCTAGAGAGTGCTAAAAAAGGGCGAATTTTTGGCCCTCTTGAAAAAAAGAGAGAAACGCTTTCTCAAGATTATTTCATATGCCTCAAATGATCTTTGAAACTACAGTCACCTCTCACTTATGCGCCTCTCAGTTATACGCAAATTTCGTAAGGGGGTCATTTTCAAAATATGCATACATATGCTGTCCCACAGTAAAAAAAAAATTGTACTCATAATATATTATTTAAAACTGACTATAAATATTATATTTATTTAATTACACTACACAACATATTTCTAAAACATAAAAATAATCACTTTCATACTTTTTTCCTAAAGATGCAGATTTTTGCATCTAGCAGAAGAAAAAAATAGCTGTCCCTCTTCTGTATTTTATAATTCTGTAATATTTTTTCACTTCATTTTTCACTTTAAAAGGAAAGTAATTGGGACATTTAATGAGATAAATCATCATTATTTTAAATTTCTGATATTATTCCCGCAAAAAAATTTTTTTTAAGAAAATCTACAAAACATTTTGTCACTCATATTTTGTCAAGTCTGTTACCAAGCTACAATTTCATGAAATAAAGATTGACAATTTCACCAAGAAATGGCAGCACATTTGCAATAAAAACACTTATACTAGTTAAATATTTACTTGTAGCCCTTTTCTTTTGCAGTTGAAAAACAACAGTGTAGTGGAGTAAAGAATTTTTTATAAAGGTGAGTATTTTTATTCAATGTCAAGTCTGTTACCTAATTTTTTATGTTAAAAATATAAGTTTAGTACTTTCTTTTGCTTGAATATTATTATCTAGTTAATATATTAAAGATTTTGTTCTGTTTCTTAGTGTTAATAATTAGCATGTAGGTTTTGGAAGATATTTTGCTGTTAATGTCAAGTCTGTTACCAGTCAAATCTGTTACCATGTTACTGGTAATTTTGAGAAAAATAGTGTATAAAAATTATACCAAAAGCTAAAGTGCTTAATTAATTATATTTACAGACACATCTAACTTATACATTATCACTTATTTCATTTTTAATGCGAAATTTAAAAGTAATTTTTTTTAAATGTTTTTCTGAATTGTATGCATTTATTGAAAATGACACAAGGTCCCGCCACGGGGAATAGGCAAATAATGCTAGAGATCTCTCACTTATATGCGCCTCTTCGCATTGTCTCTCTCAGTTATACACGGAAGTAAGAGAGCAATTCACAGTCTCTGACTTAAGTGCGAAACTTTTTTTTATCTATAAAGAATTTGGTAAATAGAAGAAACCGCAGTTTTTAAAAAATGGGAAGAAATTGCCATGTTTTTATGCAAGTAGTATTAAAAATATCTAGAAAGGGTGAGTTCGCGATTAGCGTGAAGCTAAGGACCCAGTATAAATATAAAATTGTTATACCAAAAGTTTTTTCATTAATAATGAAAGATAGAAATTTATTTTCTTACCTTTCTGGTAAAGCAGACATACGCTGGTTTCCTTCATGTGAAAACAACCTATAAATTTTTATTTAATGAGTAGATATTGTAAATCGTGAAAAATATCTTCTTTGAATAATGCAGATGCACTTGTAGAGAAAAAAAATATTTAATTCTTGAATATCTTGATTACATGGTTCCACACACACACACTAAAAAATATAAAATAAAAAGGGTTAGATATGAATACTATAAGAGTAATAACATTGGAAATCCAGTAGGAGACCTTAGTCTTCCATAAGACAAAGAGTTAACGCACGAAAAACCGTGCGTCTTGGCCTCACAAAATCGGGCCTTCAAGTGAAGAAGTAAAAAGGGACCCACAAGAGTTAAAACAGAGTAAAAAAACTTGAAACAATACAGACTGCTTAATAAGCAAAAAAGGTTCTATTTAAAATCAGTCTATCAGAAAAGTTCTGTGGTGCTGCGATCTGTTGTCGCCTTTTCGAAACAAAAGTCTTTTACACAATCCTTCGCTAGTTTGTGATCTTACGCCACCATAACTCAGGGAAGTGTCGCCATCTTGGAACATATTTCACAACTAAAAAAACGCGTTGCATATTTCACGAGGAAATTGTCATTTCACAAGCGAGGTGATGTTGGACATAAAATCACTTACACTGCGACGTTTTCCAACACCCCCGCTTTTTATGTCAAACCGACGAGCGTAGAATGTTTAACTTGTTTCTCAAACACTCGAAATGAGGCTTAGGCAACGGCTTGGTGAGCACGTCTGCCAGCATTAACTTCGATGGGCAATAAGTTATTTTGATTATACCATTCTGGCATAGATGTCTGATGTGGTGATACATAACTTCCACGTGTTTAGTTCTTGTCTGTGCCTTTTCGTTTTCGGTCAATCTTATGGCTGATAAGTTATCTTCGTACAATGTTACGGCTAGTTGTTGACACAGTTCGAGGTCATTTAACAGGTCTAACAACCACGAAATCTCTTGACCTGCATTAGAGGCAGCGATATATTCAGCTTCCGTGGACGAGAGTGCTGTGCAACTCTGCTTCCTCGATGACCATGCCAATATATTATTTCCTAATTTAAACAAGTTTCCAGTGGTTGATTTCCTGTCTATTCTGTCGTTCCCCCAATCGGCATCGCTATATGCCGTTAGGATTGGAGGTTTTGTTTTATCTATGACGAATTTAAGATCTTTGGTAGTAAGCAGATATCTAATTAATTTCTCGATAGCTTGCCAATCGACTTCCCTTGGGGATTCATTCCTTCTTCCCAGGATGTTAACGACTGATGCTATGTCGGGTCTAGTTAAAGTTGCAATGTATAGAAGCCCTCCTATAGCCTGTCTAAATTTTACGTTATCTCCCATTAGTTTCCCGTTTGGATCTAGATTAAAGTAGTTAGTATTCATGGGTGCATACGTAGGCTTACCATTTAACAAATTGAATTTTTCTGCGATTTGTATTATTTTGTGTTCCTGGTCTAATTCTAGATTACCGTTTGCTTTTTCCTTTATGTTTATTCCTAAATATTGTGTTACTTGACCCAAATTTTTGATTTCGTATTGCTTTGATAATTCAGTGTATATTTCGTGTGTGTCTGTTTTGTCTCCTGCGACTAAGATGTCATCAACATACACTATTATGTATGCGATTTTTCCATCTTGGACTCTTTTGTACAGACATTTGTCTGACGCGCATTCAACGAAATTTAGTTCTTTTAGAGATTTACTTATTTTTTGGTTCCACGCCCTAGCTGCCTGCTTAAGGCCGTAAATCGCTTTGTTTAAACTACACACTTTATCTTCTTCCCCTTTTGTTATGTATCCCTCTGGCTGATGCATATAAACCTCCTCTTCTAAATCGCCATGTAAGAAAGCAGTTTTGACATCTAGGTGAGTTATTTTAAGATCTTTGTACACCGCTGCGTTTAAGAATGCTCGTAGGGTGGTATGCGCTACAACGGGTGCGTAGGTCTGGTCGAAATCGCTTCCATATTTTTGAGCATATTCCTTAGCGACCAATCTGGCTTTATATCGCTCTATAGACCCGTTGGCTCCCCTTTTTGCCTTAAACGTCCACCTACAACCTATGACGCGTTTTCCCGAGATAGGTTTTATTAATCTCCAAGTATTATTTTGCTTCAGAGAATCTATTTCCTCACTAGTGGCTTTTAGCCATTTATCTTTAGTTTCTGCGTCATTGATATTTTGTAGGTCTGTCCATGACTTTGGCTCCTGAATTTGACACAGGTTTGCACTTATTCCATAACGGTTAGGTGGTACACCACGATTTTGTCTCTGCGATCTTCTCGGCTCAAGGGATGTGTCGGTCGGGGTGTTATCCTGATCATCGTCGCGCTCTTCTAGATCAATTTCAATATTATCTGCGGGAGTTTGTTCGATGTTTTGATTTTCTTTGGCGGGTATAATTTCCTCATCTTTTATACCTTCTTCGAAGAATTTTACGGTTCTAGATATTATAATTTTATTTTCACCCGTATATATCCTATAGCCCTTGCTTCTGAAATCATATCCCAACATTATTCCCTCGATGGCTTTCTCATCTAATTTATTTCTTTTAGGTTTGTCGACATAGGCAAATGCCTTACATCCGAATGTTTTGATGTTCGAGAGATCGGGTTTTCTTTTATGCCAAAGTTCATAGGGTGTCATGTTATTTTTGTTAGCCTTTGTTGGTAGACGGTTGATGAGGTAGGTGGCGGACATGACAGCTTCCCCCCAGAATTGCTTAGGTAACTTGGCGTCCGACAACATGGTTCTAGCCATTTCCACTATCGTTCTATTCTTTCTTTCTGAAACGCCGTTCTGTGGGCTAGAATAGGGAACACTCAATTGACGCTCTATCCCGTTTTCTATCAGGCAGTTTTCAAATTCGTCACTGATATACTCTTTTGCGTTATCGGACCTTATTGCCTTTATCAACTTGCCAAATTTATTTTTTGTTAGCGCTATGTATTCTTTCAGTTTGATAACGGCTTCCGATTTATGCGCGATTAAGTATGTTATTGTGTACCTGCTATAATCATCCGTGAATGTTATAAAGTACCTTTTCCCTCCTATCGTTTCAGTATTCATGGGGCCACATATATCGGAATGTGCGAGGGTACCGATGTCTTTGCTTCTGTTTGCGGCTACTTTAGGGTAGGGCAGAGCGGAAAGTTTTCCTTCAATGCACTTGGTGCATCGCGTGTCATGTTTACATTTGTTAATTGTTATCCCATTGGCTAATTCATGATTAACAAGGTATTTAATATCATCAAAATTTTTGTGTCCGAGTCTTCGGTGCCACAATGAAATACAATTTGTATTGTTACAGAAAGTTTGAGTACTTATAGTATAGCCGTAATCATCTTCAGGGTTTAATACGTAGAGATTATCATTTAACTTAGCTGTCAAGATTATATTATCATCTTTGACAAATAAACATGCATTTTTCTCGAAAATTACCTTTATATTATTTTCAGTGGCTTTCTTAACTGACAATAAATTGCCCTTTAGTTCTGGACAGTATAAGACGTTTCTTAGTGTAATGTAGTGGTTTTTGTCTGTTTTTATTTTTACGTCGCCCATACCTTCCGAATTAAGCCTTTTTCCATTAGCGATTGTTATATTCCCAAAATTCCCGGCTGTGAATGTAGCAAAATTTGTTTTTGCTGATGCAACGTGCCTGGTACAACCCGAGTCAATGATATATGTGTTTGGATCTGTTGTTTGTGTTTGGTTAATTTTTACTGACTCAATTTCAAAATTGTTTTCCACTGGGAAGAGAGGAATGATCGATTGGTTGACCTCATCCTCTATATTTGACTTGCTGTTGAAACAAAAATTCGAGGAATCGGTTTTACTACCATTGTGTTGATTTTTGGTGTTTACCGAATTGGCTTTAAAGTTGGCATGGTTGTTAAATTTATTACTGTTATAATTTTCACTTCTTTGGTAATTGTTTTTCTGTTTGTTTTTCAATTTGTAACATTCTGAACGAGCGTGCCCATCTCGTTGACAGAAGCTGCAATATTTTTTGTTTCCTTTATTTATAATTTTATATGCTGTGTCCCTTGGTCGTGTGCTGGTGTTTTTGTATTCGATTCGACGAGAGTACTCGTCGATGAGTTTGTTTTTTACAAACTCGAGGTCTAGATCCTTTTCGTCTCTAGCCTCCATGCTCGTTATAAGAGGAGCATATGACTGAGGCAAGCTGCAAAGCATAAGAGCCACGATGTGCGAATCATTTATGAGCTCTCCAATGGCAGCGAGTTTGTCGTGGATAGTTAAAATATTGTTGATATGTAGATTTAAGTCTCCGCCCTCATTAAGCCTTTGCGAATATAGTTTCCTCAAAAGGAATAATATGGATGATAAATTCGCCCTTTGGTGAACACTTTTTAATCTTTCCCAAATTTCTTTGGGAGATTGCAAATGTCTGATGTGCACAATTTGTGTATTTTCAATGCACAAACAAATTATGGCTTTCGTCTTAGCCGCGTTTTTAGTATATGTATCATCGGGTGTGGCAGGTGGAGATTCTGTTATATATTTGAATAAATCGTCTTTAATTAACAGATTTTCTAATTTGAAACACCAATGATTGTAATTATTATCATTTAGTTTCTCTACTGCCGTAATTTCTTTTGAGGCAGACATAGCGTGTTATTCAAGTTTTATAAATTCTTTGATAACAAATATATTTACTATAAGAAGTTTATGACTTTCTTAAAATAATTTCTTAGAATATGTTATAAGTATAAATAAAATGATCAGTTATTCACAATAATCAATCAATATTCGTTCACAATAATGCTCTTTTTGCGATATTATATATATCGTTATTTATTCATGCACATTTATTTTTATTTTCATGTATATATTTCAATATTTCATATCTCATATGTGCATCTTGTTCATCATTTTATCACAATCAGATAAACAAATTTTTATTACTGGGTTTTTTTTTTATTTATTTATTTACTTTCCCCTTCAACTCAGCCTTCATAATCTATTAAAAATATCTAGAAAGGGTGAGTTCGCGATTAGCGTGAAGCTAAGGACCCAGTATAAATATAAAATTGTTATACCAAAAGTTTTTTCATTAATAATGAAAGATAGAAATTTATTTTCTTACCTTTCTGGTAAAGCAGACATACGCTGGTTTCCTTCATGTGAAAACAACCTATAAATTTTTATTTAATGAGTAGATATTGTAAATCGTGAAAAATATCTTCTTTGAATAATGCAGATGCACTTGTAGAGAAAAAAAATATTTAATTCTTGAATATCTTGATTACATGGTTCCACACACACACACTAAAAAATATAAAATAAAAAGGGTTAGATATGAATACTATAAGAGTAATAACATTGGAAATCCAGTAGGAGACCTTAGTCTTCCATAAGACAAAGAGTTAACGCACGAAAAACCGTGCGTCTTGGCCTCACAAAATCGGGCCTTCAAGTGAAGAAGTAAAAAGGGACCCACAAGAGTTAAAACAGAGTAAAAAAACTTGAAACAATACAGACTGCTTAATAAGCAAAAAAAGGTTCTATTTAAAATCAGTCTATCAGAAAAGTTCTGTGGTGCTGCGATCTGTTGTCGCCTTTTCGAAACAAAAGTCTTTTACACAATCCTTCGCTAGTTTGTGATCTTACGCCACCATAACTCAGGGAAGTGTCGCCATCTTGGAACATATTTCACAACTAAAAAAAACGCGTTGCATATTTCACGAGGAAATTGTCATTTCACAAGCGAGGTGATGTTGGACATAAAATCACTTACACTGCGACGTTTTCCAACAAGTAGCACCAAAGCCTGAATGACATCGAATTTCTTTTAGACTTTTTGAAGGAATTTGATATGAAGATGGCTAAAAAGGGAAAAGTTCTGCTATTTATCGATCAGTGTGCCGCCCATCCTTCAAATCTTCCATTGCCGACACATACACAAGTTATTGCTAACACATACGTGAGTCCCTGCAGATTGTACTAGGAGACTCCAGTCACTAATCTCGATAATAATAGGGTCAGTTAAAGCGCAGTATAGGAAAGTTTTGGTGGTAAGAATGTTTATATCACTGGAGCAGAAAAAGAATCCAAGAAAATGTAGATTCTGGATGCTATGCATATGTTGTTTTCCTCTTGGAAAAATGTAACAGCCACAACACTTTCTAACTGCTTTAGAAAAGCCGCTATTATTCATTCAAACAATGCTTAAGTTATTCCATTACATGAAAATGAAAACAACAGCAATGATTTTAACATAGACGAAGAAGAATGAAACAACATAAGTCAGGGTTCTCTTTCTTTTCAAGATTTCACCATTGTTGATGAAAACTTAACATCAACAGCAATAACAAATATTGAAACTGTTTTTGACGACGTGACAGTTGAAAAATGAGAAGATGATGATAATCATGAAACTGGTACTGTAATTGTCCCATCTTATGCTATTGCTTTAGGAACCCTGTACGCTTTGAGATTTTACATTCAAAATGCTGAAATAGCATCAAATACAATGACGCACTTTAATGCATTAGAAAATGCCGTTGTATGAACGCGGTCTAAGCAAAACCAAACTAACATTGAGGACTTTTTTAAAGAGGATTAATTGACATTTTTTTGGTATATCTTCTTCTATTTAAAATGAAATTTCATGTTTATTGTATTTTTTTAAACTACATTTTACAGTGAAAGTGTAAGGATTTATTTACGTACACTATGCTAATATAACACACCTTTTATTTTATAAAATGTTATTAACCATAATTCTTGTATTTAAAAATGCTTTTCTTTCCCATAATGTATATAATGTGCATAAAGAATTAATACACACAACATTCTCTCAGTTACGCGCGGCTCTCAGTTATGCGCGATTTTAAATCAACACTCTAAATTAAAATGTCTGAAATTCAGACACTTAAGTGTCTGAAATGGAGTGTTCAATTTTCAGACATTTTAAAATGTCTGAATTTTTAAGACACTTTTTGCGTCTGAATTTCAGACACTTCAAACGTCTGAATCGCATCCATTTTTTTGTAAGCATCATACGTAGCCATGTTTGACCACGTTGAATCCTGGAAAAATATTTGGCTGTGGTCCTGCCCCCCCCCCCCCCAATACAGCCTGATTTTTTTGGTGCTCTCAGTTTTGGTATACAATTTTCGTTACGTTGATAATTTAAATCTTTTACGACATTGTACTGATTATAATCAATATCGTGAACTTCAGGAGTAGAACAAGATTAAAAAACAAAAAATATTTATCTAAATATTAGATTTTTTAAAATTTATTTTGTTTTTAACCTTATTTTACTTTAAAAGTTCAAAATATTGATTATAATCAGTACAATTTCGAAACAGATTTAAAATATAAGCTTTACAAATATTGCACATCAAATTTGGGGGCACTACAGTCGTAGGGGGACGGGGCACTTCCCAGTTTGCCCTTCCTTTAATCAAGAAGTACTTTTGCAAAAAACGCAACCCTGCATTATAGTTGTCTAAATTGAGATGTCCGGTATTCGGGAGTATCCGTTGTGGAGGTTAATGGAGATTCTCGAATAGCGAACACCTCTATTTAACGAATACTTTTTTAATCAGCAGACATACATATTTGTATATTTTTACCTCAAAAAAGTAGACATCTCCAATTATCGGACAAATTCCGCGGTCCCGAAGTGTTCGCTATTAAGGGCTTTTAAGGTACATAGATAAATATATATATATATTTTATAATCTTGTCCTACTCTAAAAGTTCAAAATATTTATTATACTCGGTTGAATGTGGAAAAAGATTTAAAATATCAGATGTACGAAAATTGCAAAAATCCCACCCCCCCCCCCCAAAAAAAAATTAAAATATAAAAAAATATATTGCCACATAGGCAATTTTACATATACATCACTTGATAATCACAACAGCCATTTAACTATGAATAATGAAAATAAATAAATAAATATTCTACTTTAATAACATTGGGGAAAAAATGACTTTGGTATTTTGTTAAATATATTTGCGTTTTTAAACTTGTCCTACTCTAAAAGTTCAAAACTTTCATTATAATCAGTGCAAGATTTAAGATATCAGCTTTACAAAAATTCATGCAAAATCCCCCCCTCCCCCCCCCCAAAAAAAAAAAAATTAAAATACTTATTTAAAAATTATGTTTTTAAAAAATTTATATTTCCACATGGACAAGTTTTTATGTAGATCAGAGGGTACTCACAAAAGCTATTCAACTATCAATAAAAACAAATAAGTACATATTCTATATTAAAAACATGAGGAAAAAATAACTTATGATTTCCAAACTTAAATATATACAGTAACATCTGTCATTTTTGTATTTTTCGTATAAGTGCATATAAATAAAGTTACCACAATTTTAAATACGAAATCTAGTTAGAGGTTTTTACTTTTTCCCATTATAAATTTCAAATTACTTTTTTATTAAAAATAATAAAAAAATCAGTATTAGAGTTGATTGCAAATCAAATACATATGTATATTTTTACAGGCAGGTTCATATAATAGACCAGTCTCTTTTACTTTATTAATCTTTTTTTAATCTGCGGTTTTATGCCAGGAAGTAAGAAAGCATTAGGTCAACTTTCAAAGTTTTTTTTTTCTTTACTTCCTTGTGGCCGTGATTTACTGCGAGATAAAAATTATCCATTTGAAACTAAGAACTGACATTGAATATATAATTCGTAATAAAAAAGAACGTCATAAGTTTAAAAATATATACTTCTAGAATTAGTGGGGTTTTTTGCGAACAGATTCAAAACTAATTAAATTTCATGCAGGATTTTGTTTAGTACAATAAATAAAATCATAAAATACACTAATTTTACTACTATAAAGAAACTTACTTGAGTTGCTGCAAGGGGTAAGAAATATTCCTCGATTTGAAATTTTAAAAACTACCACAACCACAGTGAGGGAGAAAGACTTTCATCAGTTTAAAAGGTAATCCCATAATACATCCGACTAGCCATATTTAAAGGATGAGATGTTTCATCCTAAAAACAGGACCCGCCAGACAAAAGTTTCTTTTTTTTGCCAGTTTCGACAGGACGAAGATGAATAACACAATATTATTGATATAAATTGATACGAGTTAACACTAAGCCCATTGCACACGCTTTGTAGAATTTCCGGGTGTAATCTTCAACCGCCGTCTACTTCTGTTCTGTGTCTATCCCGCCCTTGTATCGACGACAGCTTCTAAGAGACATTTGATGTCGAGCACACACGTCAGATGTATGTATTCAATAAATAAATACTCCAAGTTAATACGAATTAAAATCACAGTACTTCACATTTCGCAAAAAACGAATTAAAATACACGCGTACATAAAAACAAACTTTGTTTGAATTACAACGTATACCACTTCGAACGAAGACATCTAAAACGCATGCGCAACTGGGAGTGCTAGTGCCCCCTGGTGGTTATTGCGTCGGAAGAATCAAAACATCTTAAATTAAGACACGTTTAAAGCAATGAAGTGTCTTAAAATAAGACGTTTGCGGATATTTTAGACATTATTCTCAGTTCGTTTACACCATGGTCATAGTAAGACGCTTATGTATCTTAAATTAAGACATCTATAGTGTCTTAATTTTCAGATTAAGACACTTAAGTGTCTAAAATTCTTTTTCAGTCACATATGTGTCTAAATTTAAGACGCTTCTATTTGCAGTGAATCCCTTCAAACGCGTATAAGTGAGAGGTGACTGTATATTATCAGTCTTGTAAAGCATAGAATTCTCCACAAATTTGGTCGTAGGCCATATTTTATATAATCAATCGTTTTCGAGATAACGTTATGCAAATTGTGGAATCAAATCCGTTGTAAAGTTTATGTAATTAATTGTTTATGAGTATTATTCATAATAAGATATCCACATAATAATATTTACTCCGTAAAAAATTTTCAGAAACGTTTCTGAAAGTATCGAGACATCTGCTGCACGATACTAATGGAAAGGTTTCTGATTCGAACAGAAAAATGTTTCGGTTTCACCCCACTTCGGAAACTAAACCCAAGAATTTGGAAAGGTTTCTGGTGATTTCAGAAAGTAAAAATAGCTCTCTCAGGTATCCAATGATATCCGAAACGTTCCTGTTAGAATACTAAACTTTCGCAACAATTTTTTACAATATAGTTAATATATATGAATGATATAATATAATAATAATAATAAGATTTTTAAAGTTTAATTGAGGTTTAATTTTTAAATTAAGTTTAATTAAGAACCCCAGTTACAAATTAATGTGGCTAACATTTTCTGCAAAATCCATATATTAACTTTAATTATTTTTTGGCCTTTATGCCAAAAGAGAGAAAAGTCAACTCAAGATTGTTTCCTATATTTCTAATAACGTTTGGTGCTTTAATTATTTACTAAAAATATTACAATAATTACGAAAATTACATTATTTACTTATTTATAAATATTATTCATAAATAAGACACCCATGTGATATTTAGTTAAATTATATAAATAAGAAGATGATCAAATTAAATAGTTTAATACGTCGTAATTACATTTTTATATATCACAAGTTTATCGTAAATTTATTACAGTTTATTCAAGTTAAAATCTAAGACGATCTTTTTTAAATCTCTGATTATGAATACAGGCATGCAGTTCAACGTTCCTTTCGTTCGCCATCGTCTCCTCCTTCGGTCGTCCACATAAAATTTCTAGATTGTTATCCTCATCCTCGTTGTCTGTCACATTTGACTCTAAAGCCTGAAGAACCTCTGGTTCATATTCACTTTCTTCATTAATAAGATCCTTTGGATATGATGAAGCGTTGAGGCATGCTTGTCCGTTTACAATGGTTACAAACTGAAGAGAATTGCAACCTTACTTTTCTACACCCACAGCTCGCACCACAGATTTTCTTGCACTTGCAAAAGATCGTACTGAGTAGTTCTTCTAGTGCTGAAGGTAATAATGTTGTTATGGGTTCCAGGATCTCGTTTTATATTATCCACCCTCATTCCTCGGGTTCTAAATATTTCCCTAACCAAGTTAGAATCTGATAATAGACACGATAGATATGATGACGAGCTTCTGCACTTGTAGGTGGAAGAGATGATAACTGCACCGGTTTGTTGAGTCTTGTTGATTTAATGAATTGTGTGTATCTGAAATTGTCAATACTGAGTTCTGATTTTCGAGCATTTTACATTGCTAAAAGAACACGCATTCCATTTTCAAATACAGTACAAAGGCTAAAGTTCGGACTTTCCATCGGCAATATTCAAGAAAGGATGGAAAAACAACATTGTTGAAACAAACAAACGAAAAAAAAAAGTCTAGAACGAAAATGCTTTATTACTGAATCAGAACTCATGTGTATTGTATATACATAATAAAATAAAAACTTCTTAATGAAAAACCTAAGTTAATAAAGCAGCGCACATTAACTGAAATGCTCAGTAGTTAAGTAAGTTAGAATTTGTTCTTAAATTGTATGTTCCCTTAAATAAAGGTTTTTGTTTTATTTTTTATTTTGTTATGATTTATTTAATGAAAATGGTTGTTTAATTTAGTATTAATAACTATTATATGCGATTTTTAATATATGAACGTCATATTTTGCATTTTTAAGTAGTGAAAAAAATATATATATATATATATATATATATTGAAAAGCAATATTTTTGATGACTCAAAATTTGAAAAAATTCGAAGTTCGGACTTGGTAAAGTCCCGGGTATTCCGGGCTTTAGACTTTGTACTGTAATATGTTTGGAGGGTTTTTTTTTTTTTTTTGAAATATATGAACTGATTGGTACAAATTGGAATGTTTCTCGAATATTTTTATGATTGGCTGTTTTCCTTTTTAGGTGCGTTCGTAATTATATAAATACGTAGCACCTATAGTCGTCGTTCAGTCCGTCCGTCTGTCCGTCTGTCCGTCCGTCTGTCCGTCTGTCCGTCCGTCCGTCCGTCTGTCCGCATGTAACAGAGCAAAAACTACCCAACCGAATGGTCTGAAATTTCAAATATATGATTGTTGCAAAATTTTGTCGAGCCATTTCAAATTTTATGAAAATCGGATGTATAGTTTAATTACAGGGACAATCAAAAGTTTTTCTTAACATTACGGCCAATGGGAAAAATTATTTCAAGTGCATTTTAATGATATTAGAGCCTTCCGAATGATCTGAAATTTTAAAGATATAATTGTTTCAAAATTTTGTCGAGCCATTTCAAATTTTAGGAAAATCGGATGTATAGTTTAATTACAGGGACAGTCAAAAGTTTTTCTTTACATTACGGCCAATGGGAAAAATTATTGCAAGTGCATTTTAATGATATTACAGCCTTCCGAATGGTCTGAAATTTTAAAGATATAGTTGTTGCAAAATTTTGTTGAGCTATTTCAAATTTTAGGAAAATCGGATGTATAGTTTAATTACAGGGACAGTCAAAAGTGTTCCGTTACATTACGGGAATGGGAAAAAATTATTGGAAGTGCATTTTAATGATGTATCAGACTATGCACTTTATGAAGTGCAAAAAATTATACATTCAGTACAATATGGGTGCAAAAAATTATTATAAAACTAGTTATAGTACGAACGCACCTCATTTGCCACGTTTGACGAGCAATTTCCAACTTGTTTAAATAACGCAGATGTTGTGCCACATCCACTAAAGGCGTACAAAAGTAAAATACGTTCTTTAGAACGAGGATATTTGTCGAAGCTTTTAGACGAATACATTTGTGTCTCCAATTGCCTTGCCATTTTTTTTTAAGAAAATTTTTTGCTGATGCGACTTGGTTCATCTATTAAAAGAGCTAAGAGATCAATATCTTCTCCAACGATGACTGCAGTCTTTACATGTTCAGATTCTGACATTGAGGATATCAGCATCATCTCTGTCTTGTTTTGTCTCGATTTTAGCAGTTTTTAATTGCTTAATAAGCATTTCAATAAAGTTTTTAGTCCCCGGTATGCTATTTCTTTTTCCCAGCTTATTTTGTGGCGTCTCCAATAAATAACGTTACCTTGTATAAGCCAGCCGTAAAACAAAAGCCGATGTTTCATTGTGCGATTAAATACTCTACAGCATTTTTTAAAACTTCTAAGCATCGCACATTTTCGATGTTTATACCGTCGTATTTGAAAAAAAGTACTTTTTAATGCAATATGTTTGAAAACTGCATCTCCATTTATTTTTGAAATATTAATTTTTTTGTAGTTTTTAGCGACATTTGTTTCATTTTGGCTACTCAAGTACTCCATTTCTGCAGAAAGTTAAGGAAAAATAGTTGAAAAATAGCAATTATATCTTCTTGTTGTCATTTCCCCATAAAAACTGAAAAAATGTAATGAAAATACGTGCAATTTTGAGAAAAATATAAATGAATGATTTATGATAAAACATAGAGCTATTACAAACTATATTTAATTTTAAGTATCTATATTAATGCAATTGACGTCATTTTGCATAAAATAAAAGCGTGTGCTTTAAGTCTTAAAATTGAAATATGTTTTGCACTACAGTAGAGTCCCGATTATCCGTGTCCCCCTTAACCGAGTTATTTTCTTCTGGTGGACCGGTGGTTTCTATTATTATGAAGCAGCCATTATAAATGAAGCGTTAGGTGAATCTTAGGTGTTTCATAATAATAGAAACCACCAATCCATCAGAAGAAAATGAAGTAATGGCAATGTCGGGGGCGACACTAAATTCTGAAAAAGCAAAATTCCTGTTCTCTATTTTTTATTCCATTGGTTCAATAAAAACTTATATAAATGAGTAAATAATGTAATTTTCTTAATAATTGTAATATTTTTAGTAAATCATTAAAGCTCCAAACATTATTGGAAATATAGGAAACAATCTTGAGTTGACTTTTGTCTCATTTGGCCAGAAGGTCAAAAAATAATTAAAGTTATTATACGGATTTTGCAGAAAATGTAATCCACATTAATTTGTAACTTGGGTTCTTAATTAAAGTTAATTAAACTTAATTTAAACTTTAAAACTTATTATTATATTACATTATTCATACATATATATTAACTGAATATTATTATGTGGATGTCTTATTTTGTGAATAATACTCATAAATAATTAATTATATAAGCTCTACTACGTATTTGATTCCACAGTTGGCTTAGCGTTATCCTACATACGAATGGGCACTTTCCGCTGTATCTCGAAAACGATTAATTATATAAAATATGGCCTACGACCAAACTTGTAGAGAATTTTATGCTCTACAAGCAATAGTTTCAAAGATCATTTGAATCATAGGAAACAATCTTGAGAAATCGTTTCTCTCGCCCTTTTTCAGAGCTGTCTAGCAACTGAACTTTTTGTTAGAAAATTAAATTTATTTGAATTATTTAGAAAATAAAGTCCACTTTAATTTTGTAACTAGGGTCATTCGATAAAACGCATAGTTTTCGAAATATTGTAGGTAGAAAAGAGCGTTTCTCTCATTTTGTCTCAAAGGTAAAAAAGTCACCTTTTTTTCAGCCCGATCTAGTACCTAAACCTTTTGTCAGAAAATTAAAGTTATTTTATGAATTTTGTAGAAAATACTGTCTACTTGAATTTTGTAAATGGTTTTTTTTCTAATAAAAAGTTGAGTTTTTCAGAAACCGCGGATGAGCGAGGGTTTTTCTCTCGCTTTGGCCAGAAGGTCAAAAAGTTGCCTTTTTTCAGCGCTCTCTAGCGTCAAAATTATTTGTCAGAAAATTAAAGTTAATACGTATATTTTATTGGAAATTTTGTCTACTTTAATTTTGTAATTCGGTTTTTCTTCAATACAGTTTTCGAGAGATAAGCGAAAAACAGATTTTCGTGATCTTTGACCTTGAATATCTGGAGACGCGGACATGAGATTTTATGTGACTTTTTGGCTAACTTTTAGAATGTCAAAACAAATATATTTGCAAATTTTCAGCTTGCTGTCTTTAATTCAAGTTAAATACTTATTTGACAGGACCACCAGGTAGAATTTCAACCTTCAAGAAGATCCCCCCCCCCCCCTTTCTTTCCTATCCTTACACAAGAAAGTGCAAAGAAATGTGTCTTTTTAACCGCCTTCAAAAAAAAGGAGGAAGTTATCAATTCAATGCGTATGTACGAGTTTTTGTGTATACTCACCGATTACTCCAAAACTATGCTACCAATTCTTGTGATTTTTTTTTTAATTGAAAGAGGATGCCCCTGAATTGGTCTCATTTAAATTTCATCAACATTGTTCAGTACTCTTTTAGAAAAAAAAAATAAAATGAACATCTTTAATACACTTCATTTTCATCGATTTTAATCAAGTGACGTAACGTTATCTTTTTGACGAGAAAGTCACTATCAAGCGATTTTACTCCTTCTTTATGCGGTATTGTTTCTCGGATTGTTGTAGGGAAAACCATCAAGTAATTGAAATATTTTTTTTTCTTTTTTCTTTTTTTTCTGGTGAAAAGTTTACATTATGAAACTAATAGTTCTTTAGAGGTTTTCGCTTTAGTAATGTGATTTTTGTCTAAAGAACAGAACCATTTAGAGAAAATAACACTCCCAACGACTGAAAATTTTATGTTAGCTTTATGATATCAAATTAATTTTAGCATTGAGGTTATTAGGACAATTAATAGTAGTAATTAGTTTAATTATGTGCGTGTGTGTTTAAGATTTTCATTATTTTCATTAGTGTTACGAGTAACTGTTAAAACGAGAACTTTTACAATTCCCTTACTTCTCGTATTAACCGAGCTCGACTGTATCTGTACAATACTATATACCAGGTGTTATAAAATGGGCTGACGGTTTTTTAAAATCAATAGCTTCCATATGGTGACAGCTATTAAAGAATTTCAAGACTCTTAAAATCGGGAAAAAAGAAGATAAAAAGACCATTTTCAACATTAAATATCTTAAAATGTATATGATTTCAAAAAATAACTTTTTTCGGGATGAAAGATATAAGTGTGTTCTTTCATTTCAAATGTTTAAAAATTTACAAGATGCAAAATTAGTATTTATAGGGGGCTCCAAACTGACAGACATTTGTCGAGCAAAAAATTGGTATAACAGCTTACGAGAACGATTACAAAATAAATTTTGTAACTAGAATGAAATTTTTTGTGCATAATTATACTTCAGATTTTAGTAATTACCCTCAATCTAAATACATTTCTTTTTAAAGCATTCATATATTTTTAATATAAACTTTTATTTAGCTAATACAAAATTTTGAAAATTTCAACAGTTTAATCTCCTAAAGAAATAAATATTTTTTTTAACAATAAAAAGGAAAATTTTTGGTTGAGTTTATACAGACTAACATGAAACATATGTTTTGAAAAAAAAAAATAGGAATTTAACATCTAAAAAAATTAAAATTTCGAAAATTTTGAATCTTGAATAGACCTGAGACCCCTTAAAGAAATTGTTCCAGGAGTTTTATGCAAGATTAAGATTTAGGAGCTTTTTTACTGCGATTCCTGGTTTTAGGTCTAAATAGCAGCGATGATGTCGCTGCAAACAATAGGCCTTCAATCCAGAACAAAACCTTAATCACGCAGCATTGGTGCGAAGGAAGGAGGTTAAATATATTGAGTGTATCCCTTTCGCCAATACAACATTGTTCTTAAGGACCCACTCCATATAGTTAGCCTCCTTTCTTTGCATCAATGCTGGTTGATTTCGGTTTTGGCTTCAATTGAGCGATTATTGCTTGCAGCGACACCTATCACTACTATTTGAAACTAAAAACGGGAATCGCAATTAAAAAAATACTCTTGAAATCTTATGTAACCCTCCTGCAAGAATTTTTTTAATAGGTGTCACCATTTGCATGTTACTGAACTTTAAAAACAGTTAGTCCATTTTAGGACACCCGGTATATGCATACGGCTGTATTTTTTATTCTCATTTTTTTATGCTACAGGGTTTGGTTTGGCCTTGGCAAACACGCTGTTCTACGTTGTGATCAACCAATACTTTGTAAAATACAGAGCTACAGCTACAGGAATAGCAGTGGCGGGATCAAGTGTTGGTTCTTTTGTGATACCAGTCCTAACAGAAATCGTTCTTGATGCGTTCGGACTGTCAGGAGGTTTTCTCATTCTTGGTGGCATCACTATGCATGCTTTACCTCTTTCACTGCTACTCAAAACACCGCAATGGATTGAGAATCCAGAAGAATATGATCTGCTCAGTAGGTCATTTTCCTTTTAATTACATGTATAATTTTCAAAACATTATATTTAAATCGCCAATATTTAAAAGAATTTAATATTTAATCCTAATCGGACGCTAGCTTTTTATACATGATTCTATTTTTATATTTTATTCGCACCACAATATTTAAAAAATACATTTTATAGTATATTTCTCTTCCACCATGTTCTCAAAAGTAAAACTAATCTAACAAAAACATACCTGTGAAAAAAGGGAGCCAAGTTCTGTAAAGACAATGGCAAGAAAAGAAGTGATATCTAAGTGGGTGCCAAGTTCAAATAAAATTCACTCAAACTTACCTACTGAAGTATTATAGCATTTTTTAAATTGTTTAGAAATAAAAATTATTGATAGCATATTAATAATAAATCTAGAACTTGGCAAGTTTTTACCTACAAGTCATTTATTTTTTATTAATGACATTATTATATCTAAGCTTGTTATTTCATGTTTGGAAGCCTTCATTTGAGTGAGCTCCTTTCCCTTGAAGGATGGTGGTATAAAATATATCCCACCTAATTTTAACTGCAAAATGCCACATTGACACTAGAATTCAGGACTAAAAAGTTTAATTTTATTAAATACGTGGAAAGAAGCTTTAACCCATTTTGAAATAAATTTGTTTTTAAATTCTGGTGTGATTGAATCGTTTCAGCATGTCACGAATAAAAGATCTTTGCCCCTGAAGGGTTAAATGGGTGCAGTCTCTAGAGGGATGACCAAGAACAAGCGTAAAGGTATCTGTCTCTTTCTCAGGCCTTTTAGTCTGTTTGCATTGAGGTTTCCGAAGGGTGGGTGCTAGAGGGATAACCAAAGACGAGCGGGAATGTATTTGTGTATTTATCTGTTTATCAAATCTTTAACATGCGTCATTTGTTTATAATAATAACTATATTAATTTTTTTATAATGACATTGTTGTTAATATTAACATCATCATTTTATTAAGACATGAGATTGATAGGCATAACATTTATCAAAAACTTGCCAAGTTCTAGATTTATTATTAATATGCTATCAATAATTTTTATTTCTAAACAATTTAAAAAATGCTATAATACTTCAGTAGGTAAGTTTGAGTGAATTTTATTTGAACTTGGCACCCACTTAGATATCACTTCTTTTCTTGCCATTGTCTTTACAGAACTTGGCTCCCTTTTTTCACAGGTATGTTTTTGTTAGATATCATTACTTTTTGTAAAGTTACAATATATTTAGACACTTTACTTAATGCTTTTTAATGTGTTTACATGAGACTATTTTATTCACCAAGTAACATTCAATTTTAATTTAAATTTCCTACAACAAACTATTTGGCTGTCAATTTGCGGCAGAAATCTATATTTTAATACTGCTACACTGAATGAATGTATTGAAACGATATGTATTGATTCGAAATTTTTATTGTTTCTGAAACAACAATACCTATTAAATTCCTATATTAAATTTTCCTATTAAATTTTCCAATTAAATATCCTATAGCTGGGCCTGCTTTTTTGTACTGAAAGTGAAAAATAAAGTTATGTGCTTATGCCACACTATGTATCATTCATCCATGTGTGCGGGCAAAGAGGCAATGCAGAGGAAGGACATTGCCCCTCCCTAGATTTTCAAATTTAATTAACTAAATAAACTTTTCTCTGATGATTTTGAAAATAACAAGTGGGTAAGTGTGATCACAGATCGCACAGAGGGTTTCATTTAATATTCCTTTCAAAACACTTTATCCTTTTGAAAAATCTGTTAGTTCCACATTTTGCAACCAGGGGTGCACTCTATTCTAAACCAACCTCTATCTGAACGAAACTCCGTTTTACATACTATCCGTAGATATATTAGTCGAGGGGATTAAGCCCATAGCACCCGAGATAAGTAGGCGCCCCTGGCGATAAAAAGTGGAACTAAAATATATAAGACTATGGTGCATAATATGAAAGAATGGTCAAAGGGGTGTCGGCAAAAGTTGGAAGACCAAAGGGTTAAATGTACGACTTTTTCAAAATTTTATGATTTCTCGTTTGATGTGAGGTGTTCAGCTATAAGTATGCAAAATTTCACGCCTCCAACCTAATTAGAGGCTCACTTTGAAAGAATTGTTTAAAATACACACAGGGGAGCCCAAAGGGTTAAATGTATGACTTTTTCAAAATTTTATGATTTCTCGTTTGATGTTAGGTGTTCAGCTATAAGTGCTCCCCGGGTGAAAAGGGCGGAGGTTAGAAAAATTGCTTAAAATACACAAGTTAGAGCCCGGAGGAGTAAATAATATAAGACTTTTTGAAAATTTTATGATTTGTCGTGTGGTCTAAGGTATCAGCTATACGTATGCAAAAAGTCATGTCTCCAACTTAATTAGGGACTCCCTTAGAAAGAATTACTTAAAACACATATGTGGTAGCTCAAAGGGTTAAATGTAAGACTTTTTCAAGATTTTATGATTTGTCGCCTGGCCTCAGGTGTTCTGCTATAAGTATGCAAAATTTCAAATCTGCTATTTAAAAAGGGGCTCAGTTAGAAAGACTTGCTTAAAATACGCATGTGGAAACCCAAAGGGTTAAATGTACGACTTTTTCAAAATTTTATGATTTTTCGTTTGATGTTAGGTGTTCAGCAATAAGTATGCAAAATTTCACGCCTCCAACCTAATTAGGGTTCACTTAGAAAGAATTGTTTAAAATACACATATGGGAGCGCAAAGGGTTAAATGTACGACTTTTTCAAAATTTTATGATTTGTCGTTGGATGTGAGGTGTTCAGCTATAAGTATGTACAATTTCACGCCTTTAACCTAATTAGGGGCTCACTTAGAAAGGATTGTTTAAAATAAACATGTGAGACTCCAAAGGGTTAAATTTACAACTTTTTCAAAATTTTATGATTTGTCATTTGATGTGAGGTGTTCAGCTGTAAATATGCAAAATTTCATGCCTCCAACATGTATAGTTTCTGAGAACGGGCTCTGTGACGGACAGAATATCTCAATTTGTTGATTTTCTGTAAGCAAGTAAACCCGGATAAACCACCAATAAGTAGATAGGTTTACAATGGAAGTCTATGGGAATTTGGCGAAATATTAGAGATATCGCCAAGGTGGCGTCACTTTTGGCGACTAATTTTGGTCGCCAAATTTGGCGATATATCGCCATGTTGGCGAGAAACTTGGCGGTATTTGGCGACAGAACAGCGTCCCCTCCTACGACAAATTAAAATTTCGCCTAATAGCTGCAATGGTAAAGTAAAAATGGGCACCCCCAGGTGGGTAATTTATCGATTTTCACAATTTTTTTATTTATTTCCTTAGTTTTATAGTGTAAACGAACTTCGCACCAAATTTGAAGTCTGTAGCTGCAGTAGATATACCAGATCTTTTTGATGAGTGAGTCAGTCAGTCAGTCAGTCAGTCAGTGGTAAAATTATCGATTATCAGACATTTTCAAATGTCCTTATCTCGGAAACTAATTATGCGTTATTTATAAAATTTTGGATTTTAGGTAATTAGGGTGGCCTTACTACACATTTCGTATAACAGGTACGTAGGTCTCATAGATTTCCACTAGTAGAGCATTGAAATTTGACGAAAACAGCTCGAAATGGTTCGTGTAAATAACACACGGCTATGTCAGGCGAACTTGGCTGACACACTGCCGTGTGTCTAAGATAAACCCTCAGTAAGTAGATAGGTTTACAATGGAAGCCTATGGGAATTTGGCGAAATATTAGAGATATCGCCAAGGTGGCGTCACTTTTGGTGACTAATTTTGGTCGCCAAATTTGGCGATATATCGCCATGTTGGCGAGAAACTTGGCGGTATTTGGCGACAGAACAGCGTCCCCTCCTACGGCAAATTAAAATTTCTCCTAATAGACGTAATGTTAAAGTAAAAATGGGCACCCCCAGGTGGGTAATTCTTCGATTTTCACAATTTTTTTATTTTTTTCCTTAGTTTTATAGTGTAAACGAACTTCGCACCAAATTTGAAGTATGTCGCTGCAGTAGATATACGAGATCTTTTTGATGAGTGAGTCAGTCAGTCAGTCAGTCAGTGGTAAAATTATCGATTATCAGACATTTTCAAATGTCATTATCTCGGAAACTAATTATGCGTTATTTATAAAATTTTGGATTTTAGGTAATTAGGGTGGCCTTACTATACATTTCGTATAACAAGTATGTAGGTCTCATAGATTTTCAGTAGTAGAGCATTGAAATTTGACGAAAACAGCTTGAAATGGTTCGTGTAAATAACACACGGCTATGTCAGGCGAACTTGGCTGACACACTGCCGTGTGTCTAGATAGTGTTTTCTAAAAAAAAGGGGCACCAACTGAATACAATTCGTTGTAAGAGATGCTGGTCCTGTTGTCACGTAGGAAGTGACATTGGACCGATAAATGTGTTATTCTACAAGAGTGTTGCCAGGTACACTGTTAAAAATTTGCAGCATTCTGTCCAGTCATTCGACCGTTTTTTGAAAAAAAGGTTTCATAACCGTAATTTAACTATATTCTGACCATAAAATGGCCAATAATATGGTCAGAATAGTGTTAAATTACGGTTGTGTAACCGTTTTCGGAAAATATGGTCAAATGACTGGACAGAATGCTGCAAATTTTTAACAGAGTAGCGCTATTTATGCAGGATATACCGATTTCCAGGGGCTCCAAGACCTGTCCCACGTAACTACTGCACGGGAAGCCAAAATCCCCGATTTTTCGTGATGTATAAACTCTTTTAAATTTGTTTTATTACCATGCTATTCGTTAATTTCCATCGGAACTTGTTTACAGTAAAGTTTGTGAAGGTCGAAAAATACAACAGAAAATTTTGCAATCCTTTTAAAGGAATGCCTTAAATTCTACCTGTCTAAAAGAAATTTCTGCTTTTACTTGCGATTCTGTTTTCGCAAAGGATACTATACTTTGTTCATTAATCCCTGTGTAAACGGAAATTGTTTTTATGAAGTTCGGTTTTAAAATTAAAAATTTCATTGATACTACGATAGGAATACTATACCTATACCTTCTAAGTTTTAATTTTGTTTCACTGCCTAGCGATCATAAGATTGTTGTGTTTATTTATTATGATGAAACCTGCTAAGACGGAATCTCAAGACGCAGGACAAAAATTTCGTTTTAATTAGGCTTTTGTCTCACACATATAATTGTGAAGTAGAGAGGATGAAATTTTAACTTTAAAGACAGTATTATGTTATTGAAAGGTTCCCATTTCGTAAGTTTTAGGCTAATGTCAGACGGACCTCTTTTTGCACGCTTTTTACCCAACTGCCAAGAAGGGTTATGTGTTTCACGCGTATCTGGGTATGTGGATTTCTTTATACCCTTGAAACATCCCAACGGCTGGATGGATTTTAATGAATGAGGTCTCTATCGATTTGTCTTAACCGTCCGATGGTTATAGGCTAAGTTTTGTTTTCATAAATTCAAAATGGCGGCCGTAAAATACAAAATGGCGGGAGAGACGAAAAAAATTTTTACGCACCCTATTAAGGGGGATATCATTGGATAGGTCTTTCAAAATGAAGACGATGTTTCATTGACTATTTTACAATCAGAAGCTCCGTTTAAATATTATATAACCTGGAAGTTGTGTAGGTAGGATCTCTAGCTTTACTGCATCTCTAACCATCATAGACATCTATAGGCCTCATCAAAACAGTGTTTTTATAGATAGGAACTAACAATTAAACACAACTTAAAAGTCATCAATACAAGTAAATAAAAAAAAATAGGTAATATGAAAAAAAGTTTCACATTGATGAGAAATGATTAATTAGTTCGCTTTTTACGCAGTCGGGTTTTTTGATTTTTTAAACTGAATTTTTACTTGTTATTTACTTACGTATTATCCCTTCACAATGCTAGCGGCATTGTGCAGGGATAATATGTAAGTAAAAAAGCGTGCAAAAAGGCGTCAGTGTGACATTAGCCTTAATGTATTTCTATTTCGCGATTTAGAAGCCACTTGCCCCGCTTTTCTTTGTTTCCCTGGCCCGCTTTTTGTGACGTTGGATCTGGCAACACTATACTGCAACAACTCTCATTGAATTTTGCCTACTGCAGTCATTTATTGCATAATCACTATTAAATTTTCGATTACTTTTCTATCTCCTTAATTATGTTTAAGTTTTGGCATATAAAAGGAAAAAAAAAAGCTATAAATAACTAAGTTGTCACTTTTCTTTCATTTTCTATTTTTTAATTGCCTAAAAAGATGTTTTTCGAAATAATTGTGTATAAATAATACTTTTCTATCTCCTTAATTATGTTTAAGTTTTGTCATATAAAATGGGAAAAAAGCTATAAATAACTAAGTTGTCCTTTTTCTTTCATTTTCTATTTTTTAATTGCCCTAAAGATGTTTTTGAAATAATTATGTATAAATAACGTCATTTGCAGAATAAAATGCGAATTTTAACTCTTTCAGATGCAGGTAATCGTGTTTCAGTAATGTTGAATTCACACCGGGATTTTCGTAAAATTTTATTTCGAAATCAGAAAAAGCAATTTTACAACTTTTTATCTCGCCAAAGTTATTAAAGCTTATTAAATCAAAGGATCCTTCTAATTTTAACTCTATCGTTCGGCAACTTTATTCTCCTCTCTGTTTGAAAATTTCTAAAATCCTTTCTGGTTTAAAATTCAAAATTATCTTCAAACCTATCAAATTAAATTATCTTCTCTCAAAGACTGAGAACCGGTGGGACATTTATTTTATTCCTTGTTCTTGCAAACTATATTGTTCAAACTAAGAGAGTTTTAAAGTTCAGATTAAGCGAGCACCAGAGGTATATTTCACATCAAGAAATCACTAAATCTTCTATTGCCTCTCACTCTTGGACCAGTGACTGTTTTAATTTCTCCATGACCAGAATTATTTCTTCTCCTGTCTCTCCCACTCACTTGGATTTTCACGAAGCTTATTTTATTTTTAAAAAATTCTGATAAACTTGTCAATGATCTCTCATCATTTCCTTTTCTCTCATCAGCTTGGAAATTACTTTTGTAATTCTTTCACTCTTTTCTTGTCTCTTTTCATTTTTTTATGGTAAAAGAAAAAAACCTTATTTTGTTTCTCTCTTTCTTTTATTATTATTAATAATAATTTTTGTATTTACTTCTTTATTTATTTTAATTTTGCTACTTTTTTTCTCTTTTGTAAATGTTTTTTTCACAGTCTTCTATTTTCATGATTTGTTCTTGAGAAAAAAATTAATATTTCTGTTATTAGTTTTACTTTTTTATTCGCAGAAACATTAAAGATGAAACAACAGACTTCGGAAATTATTGAGAAAGTCTTGCCAGAATCTTCTCTCGGAGAAGGTAGGAAAGTAAGTCTGCAGGAATTTGGTGGTCTTAAGGGGACAAGAGATCTTCAGACTCATTTTTTTTTTCACTTTAAGTACTATTCAAGGACACACTGAATGCATTACGACATTAATTTATCACACAGGAAATAAAAAAATAATTCTTTTGAGAAAAATAAGTAATTTTCTTGAATATTTTAAGCGTTATGAAGAACTTTTCAAAATGCCGCATGCGCATTCCATATCAATTAAAATCTCCAATATTTTTTATGAAAGTTTGATTTATTTTTTATGAAAGTATATACAGTAAAACTTCCCTAAGGCGACCACGTACCGTTCCAATAAAATTGGGTCGTTCCGAGAGGTGGTCTCTTAATGGAGGTCATGTTTAAATCTAGATTTTAATTGTTTAAAAATGGTAACAATGTTAATAAACTTTATTTTTCACATTTGGAAAAAATATAAAAATTTAAGTATCAAAATAAAAGTTAATTACTGCAAAGTTTTAAAAATGAATACATTAAACTTTGCTTTAATTTTACAGTTTTATATTTTATAATTTTTATTTCCAGGTCCTTTCGAAGTTCTGTAAATAAATGCATTTTTTGTGAACGGGAACAAATAATGACGATTTCATTACTTTATCTATTTCTTTGAGAGTTTTCCGACAGAATAGGGTAGAGGAGTTTATTGACCGTCATTCTTAATTTGTAATCAGAGTTAAATTCATTGCCTAAAAAGGCACAAAGGGACTTAAAAACTCTTAAAATCACTTAAAAGTTACCGGGATAAAAAAAAAATCTAAACTTAGTTTAGAAGTTTGATGTATATTGCACTCTCCGGAATTATTTTTATAATAAAACCTTCTTCAAGCGACCAGAAAAAAACGGAATTTATTTAATTTTCTTTAAAGAAATCGGTCTCTCATGGAGGGAGTTCAACTGGGATGGTCTCTGAATGGAGGTAAAATTAGTATTCAGCCTATGGTAATAAATTTCGTTCCATGAAAAAACGGTCGTTCAGGGATGTGGTCGCCTAATGGAGTTGGTCGCACAGGGAGGTTTCACTGTATATACAAATAAAACTATGCGTCCAATTTTATATATTTGAATAAAAAGATAAAAAATATATTTTTTTCTTAATTTAATGAGATTTTCAGCATTTTTGCATCATATTTCTGCAGTTAACTACCTTTTTTTCCCAATAATATTTAGTTTAAAAAAACTATGCACAGTTTTATGACATAGATATTGACAAACAGCTATAAAAAATTTCAAAGCATTCAGAGGAAAAATAATAGGCATGGAGCATTTTGAAATTATGGATACCGACGAAATTTTAAAACTGAGAAAACGAATTTTAATGTTTAGTACAAGCACAAACGTTAAAATGCACCTTCTAATTGATTAGATTCAAATATAACTATAGATTCAATAAATTTATTGAGTAGTTTAATCAAATTAATGGTTTCTACATTTTACATTTATGTTTTGAGAAACAAAAAGAACATAAGAAATCGTTCGTTGACGACAAAAATTTCGCGTGATACGAAGAACATTGCAAAATCTTCCATGCACATTCCCTATCAATTAAAATCACCAATATATATATATATTTTTTTTATCCAAGTTCGGTTTATATATACAAGTAAAGCTGTCCATCGAATTTTATGTATTTGAATGTAAGGCAATAAAAAAGTTTTCTAAATTTTATGGAATTTTCAGTATTTTCGCATCATATTGCTGAAATTAGCTACCTTTAACTTTGCATTAAAAAACCATGCACAGTTTTATGACATATACAGTGGCGTAGCAAGGATTTCGTTTCGGGGGGGGGGGGGGGGGGTCCATAATTTTTTCTTCGTGTTATATATCTAATAAAACCTGTTACATGAAATCGTAAATATCGGTGAAAAATTTCGTTTCACACAGGTTTTCTTGTTATCAGGTGTATTTGTATAGTATTCCTTTCCGTAGCACTATGGTACATTTCTGTTTAAGACAGAATTCCGTTATAGGCAGGTTCCATTTTTACAAGTTTTGTGTATTTATATAAATATACTTATTTATGTCATATGAATAGAATAAAACTTGTCAAAATAGTTATTGTCTATAACAGAATCCTGTCTTTAACGGAAGTGTTACATGGTCTTAATATGAATTGCGATACAATTAAATTTTAAAGAAGAGTTTCAGAATCCCTGCGAAATGAACAATAGATCTTATTGAGGTAGTCTATCTCAGAAGCATAATTAATTACACTTCTTTACATGGAAGCCTGTCTAAAATGGAGCTTTTTACCAGTCCCTTGCAATCTTGTCTTGACTGTGTATGTATAATAGAAGTACTTCCAATAATTTTAAGAATTTAGGTATATCCTTATTTAATTTCTTAATTTAAAAAAAAAAAGCATGGATAAAAAATATAAGGCCAATCTCTATAACTGCAACTAATAATACATTGAAGTTGCATTAATATTTACCAGTGAAAAAGATTCACTATGATGTAAAAAGCTGAGCGCATACTGAAGAGTTAAATTTAATTAACCCATTTGAATATACTCGTGGCTAGGGGACGAGGGACCTTAAAAATAATTTTTTTATTTTTTGTAAATTTCACCTTAAATATTACTCAAAGGTACATTATATGCATTATGGCATGCATTTATTACAAAAAAAAAAAAAAAGTTAAAGTCATTTTTGAGAAAAAAGTGGAATTTTACGCGTTGTTTTAGAAATCTCCGAAATGCCCCATGTGGGTTCCATATCAATGAAAATCCCCAATATTTTTTATAAAAGTCTGGTTTATATATATAAAAAAAATCTGTGCATCGAATTTTATATATTTGAATATAAAGGTTAAAAAAAATTTTTTTTGAAAAATTTTGAAATTTTTCGAAAAAATTTCAAAATTTCAGAATTTTTTATTTTTTTTCATTTTTTTGCAAATTTAACTTTAAATATTACTAAAGGGTACATTATATGCATTACGGCATGCATTTATCACAAAAAAAATTAAAAAAAAATTTATTTTTGAGAAAAAAATGGCATTTTACGTGTCGTCGTAGAAATCTTCGAAATGCCCCCTGCGCATTCCATATCAATAAAAATCACCAATATTTTTATAAACGTTTGGTTTATATATATAATTAAAACTGTGCATCGAATTTTATATATTTGAATATAAAGGTAAAAAAAAAAAAAAAAAATTGAAAAATTTCGAAAAAATTTCAAAATTTTAAAATTTTTTAATTTTTTTCTTTTTTTTGTAAATTTTAATTTAAATATTACTCAAGGGTACATTATATGCATTGTGGCATGCATTTATCACAAAAAAAAATTAAAAAAAAATTTATTTTTGAGAAAAAAATGGCATTTTACGCGTCGTCATAGAAATCTTCGAAATGCCCCCTGCGCATTCCATATCAATGAAAATCCCCAATATTTTTTATAGAAGTTTGGATTATATATATAAATAATTCTGTGCATCGAATTTTATATATTTGAATATGAAGGTGTAAAAAAAAAAAAATCAAAATTTTTGAAATTTTTTCGAAAAAATTTTGAAATTTTTAATTTTTTTTTTTTTACCTTTATTTTAAAATATATAAAATTCGATGCACAGTTTTATTTATATATATAAACCAAACTTTTGTAAAAAATATTGGGGATTTTCATTGATTTGGAATCCGCATGGGGCATTTCGAGGATTTCTAAGACAACGCATAAAACTCCATTTTTTCCTCAAAAATAATTAAAAAAAAATTTTTTTTTTTGATAAATGCTTGTCATAATGCATATAATGTACCCCTGAATAATATTTAAAGTCAAAATTTCAAAAAATAAAGAATTGATTTTTAAGGTTTTTTAAGGTCCCTCGTCCCCTTAATTTATTAATTACTTTATCACCATTATTTTAGAATTAAAAAAATTGCCTCACTTATTGGCAGAAATTTTGCTGTACTAGTAAAGCGAAATTTACCTTTCTGAATTTGTGGTGGTAAACGACTTTCAACAAAAGATTTGAAAATTCTTACGTTATAGTTTTGGCAGCGAATGAGTTAAATCAAGATTCATATTACATAACATTTGCCTACAATAAAGTTAGGATCAAGTGGTTAAGTTTAAAACAGTAATTTCCATGTTTAATTTCTTGCCATTGAATTAAGAACTTGTGCTGCGATAGATATTGGATAATGATTTCACATAAGTGTCAATCGCATGAGCCGTTCATGCGATCCGCCACGTTGCTCGTGGGAGTCTTTGAGATAAGATTTTCCTTCTATATAAAAAAAAAAAGTTTTGATTTCGAAATGGACCAATGAAAATCTGCATAGATCATCCGGGTATACTTCTACTAGATCGGCATCCATATTTTTTTATGACTGGGGTCTTTCTTCGTTAATATTAAGAAAACTATTTCATACAAAAATATGAAAATCGGTGGTACTATAGAGATATGTTTGATAAACACGCTGATGCAGACAGTTTTTAAATCGAATAATTATTTTAAGAGATATTTCATGTTAAAGATTGTCAAAATCGTTCCATTAAAAAAGTTTTATAGGAGAAAAAATATACACAGGAATTTAAACATTTTTTGATCATTTTATACATTGGAAGTTCCCGATATGCAGACTGCAATTATCTTGCTAATTTGAGTCATTTTTTGAGAATTTATTTCCATTTTAAATTCAAATTTTCAGCATTTCGAGAGATGTTTTTTACACATTTCAGAAGAGGGCAATTATTTTAAACTGTTGCCAATTTTAAAAACAGCGCAAAGAATAATATATCCTTCAAAGAAAAAAACTATTTACACGTGGCTATTATAAACAGAAAAAACTTTCAAATTAGAATTAAGTGATTACGTATTAAAAATCAGGAAAATATTGAAAATTACATCATAAAAACTACAGTTACACGTGAATTTTAAAAGGGAAAAAAAATTTTAAATACTAAATTCATTATTATGCGTTAAAAGTCACAAATGAAGGAAATTACGTCATATTTAAAAAGGCCAAATAAATAAGAGTTGGCAAAACACTTTAAATTAAAAAATATATTTGCACGAGACATTTATTTTGAGATAATCTTTTCAACTATTATCATGAATTCTAAAACAGCTCAAATAATATTTCCTTTCTAACAACAAAAGTATTTGCATGTGAATATTAAAAAGAGAAAGGAAACTTTCGTGAAAATTACGTCAGATTTAAAACGATACATTTAAAAGAACTTTCTCATAGCGTTGTTAAAAAGTACCAAGAGACAAAGACTCTGTGTACTTAATTCATTTTACATTAGCTTACTTTCAAAATTTTAACTAATTTTTAACACTTTCCAAAAAGTTGAAAAGTGTTATTGATTTCGATTTGTCTGTTCGCGCTCTAACTCTCGTAAACTCGGATCGCACTGAAGTTTTTGGTTATTGACGCTTATCCAAGCACGAACTCTATTTCAAATTAAGTTTGTAGCATGTTTAGTTCATTTACAGGGACAGTCAAAAGTATTTCTTTACATTACGGCCAATGGGGAAAAAATCATTTCAAATGAATTTTAAAGATGTTACACCCTTTCAAACATAATAAAAAATATATGCATCTACGAAGTGCACTAAAATATGTAAAATATTCTGTAGCATATGCGTTGCAACGAATAGTTACTATCCATTTACAGGGCTTCACAAAAGAATTCCATTACAAATGGTATAGGGGGAAATTATTTGTGGCGTATTTTAATTATACAAATTCATATATAATAAAATTGATATACGTCGGTGAGGCTTACTTAAGTTATTTCATGTATAATACGAAGTACATAGCATTTACAGGAACATACAAGACATTTCAGTCAAGTATTTTCTATCCGAAGTACCGTATATTAGCGGCGATGGCAGGGAATGCATTTTTAATTATGATATGCGCTTTTAAGTTTCACTATATTTATGCATACTATATGGTGTGTGTAAATGTTATAGCTGATATACAGGGCTACGCAAAAGAATTCGTAAAGGTTGAGTATGACCGTAAATTGGTGAAAGGTGGGTTTAAAATGTGTTATGCTGAACTGCATGTAGTTTTCTATGAAATGTTTGTAGAATATAGATAAAATAATATACAGGGCCACGCAAAAAATTGGATATATGGCTGCCTATAGATGATAAATTCTGGAAATGCGATTTCAGTAGTTTTAAGAGTGATTTAGTTTGAATTAAAGTTTAGCTAAATGGTGGAGTGTAATAAAGGTACTAGGTAAACAACGGGGCTGAACAAAAGTATTCAAGTATGTTTCCATCTATTAGTATAAATTGCTGAAAGAGAAATTTGAACCTGTTATGCGTTTTCTTGCTAAACTAAATTTTCTATTATTTAGTATATATCAGTCTACAAATCAAATTCAGAGCTGTTCGGAAGAATTGGAATAAATATTTGGCTATGGATGGTAACTGCTGAAATCAGATTTTTAAATGTTTAGTTAGTTATCTTATTTACCTTATTTTTCTAAATAACGAAGTTTTGTTAAAGTTCTCAAGAAGTGTTGGAAAGTGTTTCATAATCTATGACGTACGCATGATTTTTCTTTCTTGTTTTTAATCAAAGATGAAAACAGCCATTGTATCTCCTAGCAGCGGCTGATTTCGTCTTAAAAATCCGCAATCAAAGGAAAATGAATGAAAACCCGTTTACAGAGAGACCGTCACTGTTTTTTTAAATTATAATTCAATCTTTTTAAGGCCGATGAAATTGGCATGCTTTTAGAATCTGGGGTGTCTGAACGGGGGTTGGCGAGTGTAGCTCGTAGGGGCGCCCTAGTAACTTTAAGAAAAAGATCTTGAATTTTCAGCTACAGAAACTAGTAATGTAAGAAGCATACACATTAAATATAGTTCATGCTGGAAAAAGCAGTTTTGTTACAATTGTCTTATTCAGCCATAATTCTTTTGGGTTTCCATGTTTCATGTCCCACCACTTTTGATACCATATTCGATCTAATGGTTGCTTCCGATATCTGGTCGTCTTTAACCCCTTAACGGTCGCTTAATATTTGGAAAAACTATAAAAAAGTACCTATTTTTTATTACAAAAATTGAATAATTATAAGGCTTCTAAATAAAATATGCAATTAGTTTTTTTAAGGCGAAAAAAAAAAAAAAGATTTTATAGAGGAAGAAAATTCATATTTGTAGACAAGCCATCATGCGAGAATTCTATGGCTTAATGTTTGTTTTACACTATACAAATTAATGCGAATAAAACCTTTATTTTTCACATATTAGATCTTTATTTATCATCATCACACAAATTTTTACAAATAATATTTGAAATAATATGTATACATTAAATTTTGATTATTAATAATTTTTTGAGTGTGATATATTTTGAAACATGCAATACAAAGTCCAACATCACAATCAGGGTCAAAAACCAAACCCAAACGGTAATATTCAAAGACTTCACTCGGAAATGACTTTTAAATTTTCCTAGTTTCGAAGTTTTTACCACCAATTAAATCTCCAGCCCGGAAATATGACGGGCACGAGAAATAACGAACAACACCTCAGCCCGTGATATTGACGGAAGCAAGAATTAAGAGGTTAAGGAAGTTACATTTTTGTAATAAGTTTATTTGTGATGGATTATCACTTTTTTGGAAGTATTAGAATGTGTAAAAAATAGTTCATGGCGGTTTCTGTTTTTGTACTTCCCAACCAATTTATTTTAGATGGTTCGAAACAATTTTAGAGCATTCTTCAAATTCAGCAGAAAGCTTCGGACTTTGGTACGTTGATTAGCTTAAATTTATGCTTTCGATTTCTCATTATTAAAGACAAAATGTCTCCCAAGCCCCATTCCATACACAGAACTCTTATTACTACCATGAAATTTCTTGAAGCAATGCTAAACTGAGCTTTCGCAAATAGTAATTGGGTACAAAGGTAATGTTAAATCCAGACACTTTTTTTCCTGGTGGAATTTATGCAGCTCTGGAAGGGACACTTAGGAGTTCTGTGGAAGGGGGTAGCGCCCTTCTAGACCATTAATAAACATAAAATCTCGAATCTTCCGATTGCACCCTTAAACAACTTGATATGAGGATCAAGAACCGCATCTCTGTATATTTCAGCATGGTAAAAATGTGTCGATCGCTGCGGCCATTCAAAATGATGTCCGTCCATACCATGATTCCACAACCTTTGTATCAATGCCTTTCACGGATGTTTGCAGCCTTATTGTGAGTGATTTTCTCCCTCCATATGGTAACACATCTGTAGTAATTCTCCAAACAAAATCGGGATTCATCGGTAAAGAGAACTCGTCTCCAGTCCGTGGTACTCCAATGACGATGATCTCTGCACCACTTTAACCAGGCGCATTTCGCAACCTTAGTTAGTGGAACACAAATCATGGATTTCTTTGCATGCAACCTGTCATTCACAGTAAACCAGGATAGTCGAGTTTTTGTTGCTGCAGCAAACTCCCTGCAATCTGAACTGATGTCAATTGCCTATTTCTTTTAGCAATCGTTGGCAAATTACGGTCCTGAGAGGCTGTTGTGGCGCGTTTTCTATCTTGACCAGGTTGTCTGGGGACATTATACTAGTGTCTTTAAACCGTTTCCAGATTCTTGACATGACGCGGCTATTTTTAAGTCTTTACAGACACCTAAGAGTGTGTGTCCTACTTCCATTTTCCCTATCGCACGCAATTTCTCAAAATCGGTCAAATGTCTTCTGGACGACATATTCCACCTACTAGAAGCGAAAGTTTTACCTAATTACTCGTACAATTCTTAAAATCAGACTTCAAATTACCCACGTGCGCTCCTTTTCGCACGTGAACCAAAAGAACGGGCTGAGGCTGAAATATTTGTATATTTTTCTGTAACGAATGTTAATCCCATTGGAGTACGTGATAATGTTGACATTGAGTTACCTTTCTGGAAGTTCTCTTAATAGGATTAGCATAAAGCACCTTTTTATGGTTGTTCCTTTAATTTTTCTCGCCAGTGTATTTTGAAAGTGCAAATAACCAGCCCAAAAATAAAGTTACTTTTATTAATTGCAGAGAGCAGATTTAAAGGAACTGTTAATATTGTCCGTTATAAAGTGAACAAAGATAAGAGTCACAAAACTCAACCATTGTACCGTTATTGCGTTCGTATAAACTCGTTCTTTTCCATAAGTGTCGACAACAGAACACCATCGAAGTCCAAGATAAAGAAGTTCTACGTTTAATCTAGCTACAGTAAATTTGTGTAAACGGAATAGCAGATATACTTGCATAGTTATCCTTCCGTCTCGGGACATTAAAATGTTTTTGTTTATGAGAGGATTCCGTGTTTACAGAAAACCTGCCAAGAAGGATTCACAATTGGAACAAATTTCGTTTCAGGTAGGTTTCAAACGTTAGCAAGCACAAATATATAGTGTTGTTTTCGTCGAACCTTGAATTGTTTTCGTTTGAGATAGGTCATCTTCACAGATTTTTCTGTAATGGATTTATGCTCTTCAGAGGTGGTGTTATAACAGCGGTTTCCAACCTGGGGTAGCGTACCCCTGGGGGTACGTGGCGGTTCTACTGGGGGTATGTGAAAATAATATCGGTAATGGCGGAAGTCGCAAAAATGTTAGGAATATCAATGTAATTTGCATCGATTTATTATATGGTTGTGATAAGAAGATTACTAATGAAAAAAAGCATGTTTACGTTATCTTCTTGAGTGGAGGGGGTGAAGGGGCGCGTGTTGATGAGAAATGGGGGTACTCCGAAATGAAAAACCTAAGAAAAGGGTACGTGAAAGAAAAAAGTTTGGGAAGTGAGTACGTTTTAGCAGTTTTAAGGGATACTGTAAAAACGGAAAGTGTTTATAACGGAAACGTGCCTAAAACAGAAAAGTTCATAGTCCCGAAGAAAGACATACCTTTGAATTATACTTTCTAAGACGAACCTCTCTAAAGCGGAATTTTTTATAGATCCGTTGTGATTCTGTCTTAGCAGTTTTTGCTGTTGTATCCATGATTCAGTAAATCAGTTCTACTTTCGGGGGAGGGGGGGGTCCTGGAACCCCCCTTGGCTACGCCACTGGACATATATAATGACAAATAGCTATAAAAAATTTCAAAGCATTCAGAACAAAAATTATAAAGAAGGGCGGTTGCAATCATTTGTAAACAAAGATCAACTGATCACGAGGGCCTTTTAAGTAATTATAAAAATATAATTAGAATTCTATAAAATCATTCAATTGCCAGAATTCGATTTGGAGATGAAAGTTTACATGGAGCTTGATTTTTGGGAGTCAATTTTTTTTTTTCGTGAATTTGAGCGGTTTTGTTGATTTTGAAGGTCCCTTGTCCCCTTAACCGTTTCAGGGGCAAGGTACGTGTATTCGTGAAATGTTGAAATAATTGTATAACACCAGTATTTACAAGAAAATTTATTTGTAAACAAGTAAAAGTATATCTTCACGTACTTAATAAAAGTGAAATTTTCATTAAACAGCTTGGGTGGGAATGTGGAAATTTGGGATTAAAATTATGTGATGCCGTAGCGGAATCACCGGTGGTATTTCTATGAAACCACTTAAGTTTAATGCCCAAATGCCACAATGGCACCAGAATTTTGGTAAAAAAAATTTCAGTTTATTATATATGCGTAATATAGCTTTTTCATATTTACAAATAAATTTGTTTTCAAATTCCGGTGTCAATCATTAATTTCAACAGTTTAGCAATGGAATTGCTTTGCCCCTGAAAGGGTTAAGCGACCATCATCTCTGGGTAACTGCTCATTAAAATAACTAGATAAGTGTAGTACTACTAGAAACTCGAAAGCAAAAACAGAAAATTTTAATTACTTATGGAAAATAAAAGTTACCTAATCATGTAAATGTAATGAAATATGCAATTTGGATCAAGGAGTCATCGCAACTCAACAGAAAGAATTCTTTTATGGTAAAGGGTATTTCAAAACTGTTAGAAAGTAAGAAAATTTTTAATGTCTTAAAGTTTAAATCTCTTAAAAGATCTAACGTGTTTCTTTGAAAGAGGGCCACGTTTTGTCGGTCCCCTTCAAAGAATCATACAGAATACGTACAGAATTTTCAACGGAAAAAATACTAATAGAAAAACTCAAAAAGAGTTTAGAGCGGAATGTCACATTTACCTTGCGTTAATGTTAATATAACTAAAATTATTATGAATTGACTAAAAAAGATGCTTAAAATTTATTTATTATTCCATTTTTAATATCAACTAGTATATAACCCCGTCAAAAATGACGGAATGTGATTGACAAATCTTCAAAATAATCTTCAAAAAATATATTTTTCTGATAAAAATAAAATGATGCCTCATGCATTTTGTTAATCAAAAAGTATTATCCTTTGATTTTTTATGATTAGAACAAAGAAATTATGTAAACTACAGTTTAGTCACCAGCGTTTAAACGCGCTAGATCCAGCTACACATTCTATGACGAAAATGCTTGTTTAGGTTCCCTCTACATTAAAAATTTGCTGTTTAGCGTATTACAGAATAATTCAAAATTAGTTTCTGAGTAGTAAAAAAATTGGTAATTCACAAAATTAATATCGTGTAAAGAATAATATATAAAAATAACCTTCTACTCAATAATATGAATATGTAAAATGTTTTATATAAAGTTTTATAGAATTAAGCGTAATTTCTCCTATAATATCTAGACACACGGCAGTGTGTCAGCCAAGTTTGCCTGACATAGCCGTGTGTTATATTACACGAACCATTTCGAGCTGTTTTCGTCAAATTTCAATGCTCTACTACTGAAAATCTATGAGACCTATGTACTTGTTATACGAAATGTGTAGTAAGGCCACCCTAATTACCTAAAATCCGAAATTTTATAAATAACGCATAATTAGTTTCCGAGATAATGACATTTGAAAATGTCTGATAATCGATATTTTTATCACTGACTGACTGACTCACTCATCAAAAAGATCTCGTATATCTACTGCAGCTACAGACTTCAAATTTGGTGCGAAGTTCGTTTACACTATAAAACTAAAGTAAAAAATTAAAAAATTGCGAAAATCGATGAATTACCCACCTGGGGGTGCCTATTTTTACTTTAACATTACGTTTATTAAGCGAAATTTTAATTTGCCGTCGGAGGGACGCTGTTCTGTCGCCAAATACCGCCAAGTTTCTCGCCAAATTTGGCGACCAAAATTAGTCGCCAAAAGTGACGCCATCTTGGCGATATCTCTAATATTTCGCCAAATAGACTTCGATTGTAAACCTATCTACTTACTGGTGGTTTATCTGGGTTTACTTGCTTACAGAAAATCAACAAATTGAGATATTTTAATAATTTTCTAATATTTAGCTTAAGGGATTACATTGTTTTTTCAGAAACAATAAAAATTTCGAATCAATACATTTCGTTTCAAAACATACATTCAATACAGCAGTATTAACCTGGAAAAACTCGCTGCATGAGATTTTCTCTCACAGTCGTACTTTTTTAAGACTCTTATTTAAATCATTTTTCATTTTAATTAAAATTTCAAAATGTTTTTCGATTATTTTACCTATTTTCTGAATAAAAGTACTAAGCCAACCAAAAAAAGTTGATATTATATGAATGTAAAGTAAAACAAAAGCAATTGGGCATTCTCATTAGCGAGTTCTCCCGGGTTAAAATATAGTTTTCTGCCGCAAATCGACAGCCAAATACTTTGTTGGAGGAAATTAAAATTAAAATTGAATGTTGCTTGGTGAATCTAGACATACGGCAGTGTGTCAGCCAAGTTCCTCTGACATGCTCGTGTGTTATATTACACGAACCATTTCGAGCTGTTTTCGCCAAATTTCGACACTCTACTACCCAAAATCTATTTGACCTACGTACTTGTAATACGAAATACGTAGTAAGGCCACTCTAATTACCTAGAATCCAAAATTTTATAAATAACACATAATTAGTTTTTCGAGATAATGACATCTGATAATCGATAATTTTATCATTGACTGACTGACTCACTCACTCATAAAAAAAAGCTCATATATCTACTGTACCTACAAATTTCAAATTTGGCGCGAAGTTCGTTTACTCTATAATACTAAGGAATAAAAAAAATGTGAAAATAGATTAATTACCTATCTGGTGGAGTCCATTTTTACATTAACATTACGTCTATTAGGCGAATTTTTAATTTGCCAAAAGAAGCGCAAAATGCTGAATCCGAGCTAAACATGCAGCAACTGATTGTTTCCTTAACTGATTGTTAACAAAAATTATGTTTTCAGAAAGCGCATTTAAAGTTTTTATTTCGTAAAATTTATTAGAAATATTCAACCTCCTCAAAACATGCACCTTCCTTAATTTAAATATTGAAAGACATTATTTTTCTTTAGGTTACCTAAACTTACATATTGTTTTTAAGGTTTCGTTCAGCTGACGAAACCCTATTCGTCTCGCTCCTCTGTCTGTCTGTCCATCTGTCACAGAGCCCGTTCTCAGAAACTATACATGTTGGAAACTTGAAATTTTGAATACTTATAGCTGAATACCACACATAATACGACAAATCATAAAATTTGAAAAAGTCATACATTTAACCCTTTGGGCTCCCACATGTGTATTTTAAACAATTCTTTCTAAGTGAGCCCCTAATTAGGTTGGAGGCGTGAAATTTTACATACTTATAGCTGAACACCTCACATGAAATGACAAACCATAAAATTTTGAAAAAATCGTACATTTAACCCTTTGGGCTCCCACATGTGTATTTTAAGCAATTCTTTCTAACTGAGCCCCTTATTAAATTGGAGATTTGAAATTTTACATATTTATTGCTGAATACCACACATAATACGACAGATCATAAAATTTGAAAAAGTCGCACATTTAACCCTTTGGGCTCCCACATGTGTATTTTAAACAATTCTTTCTAAGTGAGTCCCTAATTAGGTTGGAGGCGTGAAATTTGACATACTTATAGCTGAACACCTCACATCAAATGACAAACCATAAAATTTTGAAAAAGCGGTACATTTAACCCTTTGTGCTCCCACATGTGTATTTTAAACAATTCTTTCTAAGCGAGCCCCTAATTAGGTTGAAGGCGTGAAATGTTGCATACTTATAGCTGAACACCTCACATCATACGACAAATAATAAAATTTTGAAAAAATCGTACATTTAACCCTTTGGGCTCCCACATGCGAATTTTAAGCAATTCTTTCTAACTGAGCCCCTTATTAAATTGGAGATTTGAAATTTTGCATACTTATAGCAGAACACCTGAGGCCATACGACAAATCATAAAATCTTGAAAAAGTCTTACGTTTAACCCTTTGAGCTACCACATATGTATTTTAAGCAATTCTTTCTAAGAGAGCTCCTAATTAAGTTGGAGACATGAATTTTTGCATACGTATAGCTGAATACCTCAGACCACACGGCAAATCATAAAATTTTCAAAAAGTCTTATATTATTTACCCCTCCGGGCTCTAATATGTGTATTTTATGCAATTTTTCTAATCTCCGTCCATTTCACCGGTGAGCACTTTTCCAACATTTGTCGACACCACTTTGAACATTCTTTCATATTATGCACCATAGCCTTATATATTTAGTTCCACTTTTTACCACCAGGGGCGCCTACTTATATCGGGTGCTATAAGCCCAATCCCCTCGACTAATATATCTACGGATAGTGCATAAAACGGAGTTTCGTTCGGATAGAGGTTTGTTTAGAATAGAGTGCGCCCCTGGTTGCGAAATGTGGAACTAACATATTTTTCAAAAGGATAAAGTGTTTTGAAAGGAATATTAAACGAAACCCTCTGTGTGATCTGTGATCACACTTACCCACTTGTTTAAATAAAAACTTCTCGTTTGAGAACTGAAAAAAAAAAAAAAAAGTCATAGCTGCACTTCCAATGATCGCACATAAGAAAGCAAAAACAGTTTTCAATAGTTAAATGCAAAGTCTTTCATATGGAACAATAAAAATAATATGTTGCATTTGCCGAGAATTTGTACTGGGAAATTTTAAGCGGGCAGGGCACGTTGAAAATAAGCAAATTTGCTCGAAATAACTCTAAAAATTATTTTATCTAGAACTATTCCTTTAATGAATAAGGCCTGACTCACTTGAAACTATTCTTATCTGAAGCCGATTAACATTGAGTAAATACTTTCTTCCTTTAATATTCACCTATTATGAAATACCAAAAACACTTAATGTCAAGTTTTTTTCTCCGAACCTTATCAAATTTTCAGTGAACAGTTGCGGTCTTATTTTTCAAAAACCCCGAGTGTCCACTTCGAAAATAGGAAATTTTATAAAAAAAAAAAATTAGAACTCTCAAATGCGATAGTACGGTACAAACTTGAAAAAACCCTGTTTGCAAACGAAATATCCAGTTAATTGTAGTAAAAAATTTCCGCTATAAGAAAATTTTTTATTACTTTTTTTCCTCAATGTTTTAATTATTTTAAATCACTTGCGAAGAATAAAGTTCATTTTTATTTTCAAAATCATCAGACAAAGAGAATATCTAGTTAATTAAATTTGAAAATCCAATGTTAGGGGCTATGTCCTTTCTCTGCACTGCCTCTTTGCCATGGATGAATGAAACATAGTGTGGCATAAGCACATAACTTTATTTTTCACTTTCAGTACAAAAAATCAGGTACAAAAAATTTAATTGAAATATTTAATAGGAAAACTTAATATAGGAATTTGATAGGAATTGTTTCAGAAACAATAAAAATTTCGAATCAATACATTTCATTTCAAAACATGCATTCAATATAGCAGTGTTAAAATATAGATTTCTGACGCAAATTGACAGCCAAATACTTTACTGTAGGAAATTTAAATTAAATTGGAATGTTGCTTGGTGAATGAAATAGCCACATGTAAACACATTGAAAAGCATTAAGTAAATTGTCTAAATATATTGTAACTTTACAAAAAGTAATGATATCTAACAAAAACATAACTGTGAAAAAGGGGAACCAAGATCTGTAAAGACAATGGCAAGAAAAGAAGTGACATCAAAGTGGGTGCCAAGTTCACATAAAATTCCCTCAAACTTACCTACTGAAGTATTATAGCATTTTTAATATTGTTTAGAAATAAAAATTATTGATAGCATATTAATAATAAATCTAGAACTTGACAAGTTTTTGATAAATGTTATTCCTATCAATTTCATATTTTAATAAAATGATGATGTTAAAATTAATAACAATGTCATTATAAAAAAATTAATTTAGTTATTATTATAAACAAATGACTCATGTTAAAGATTTGATAAACCAATAAATACCCAAATATACTCCCGCTCGTCTTTGGTTATCACTCTAGCACCCTCCCTTCGGAAACCTCAATGCAAACAGACTAAAAGGCCTGAGAAAGAGACAGTTACCCTTACGTTGTTGTTCTTGCTCTTGCTCATCACTCTAGAGAATGCACCCCTTTAACCCTTTCCGGGGCAAAGAACCTTTATTCGTAAAATGCTGAAACGATTAAATCACACCAGAATTTAAAAACAAATTTATTTCAAAATGGGTAAAAGCTTCTTTTCACGTATTTAATAAAAATAAAATTAAACTTTTTAGTCTTGAATTCTAGTGTCAATGTGGCATTTCGCAGTTAAAATTAGGTGGGATATATTTTATCCCACCACCCTTCAAGGGGAAGGAGCTCACTCAAATGAAGGCTTCCAAACATGAAATAACAAGTTTTGATATAATAATGTCATTAATAAAAATAAATGACTCGTACGTAAAAACTTGCCAAGTTCTAGATTTATTATTAATATGCTATCAATAATTTTTATTTTTAAACAATTTAAAAAATGCTATAATACTTCAGTAGGTAAGTTTGAGGGAATTTTATTTGAACTTGGCACCCACTTACATATCACTTCTTTTCTTGCCATTGTTTTTACAGAACTTGGCTCCCTTTTTTCACAGTTATGTTTTTGTTAGATATACTTTAATATTCATACTACTGAGTAGAAGGCTATTTTTACATATTATTTTTTATCCTATATTAATTTTTTGACGCAAATTATTTTACTAATCAGAAACTAATTTTGAATTATTCTGTAATACGCTAAACAGCAAATTTTTAAGGATTTTAATCTGCATTATTTCTGAAAGTAAATTGAGATAATTTTTAATGACTTTAATCTGCATTGTTTCTGAAAGTAAATTGCATTAATGACCTTTTTTTTCGCTACAAACTTATTATGTTAAAATTCATAGTTTTATCTGCAAGATAATTAAAATATGTTGTACCACTGTATTCATTGTTGCATCACTGTTGTCATTCTTTATGTTTCCATGTAACCATTTCCATTTCATGTTTTCCAGCCATGTTTCCATTTCAATGTAAGTTTCAATGACATAAGTTTCAATGCGCCTAAAAGACATAAAAAATTTATGTCTTTTAGACGCACTTGCAGTAAAATATCAAGATTTCCAAAGAAAATTCTCGTTTTTTCTTAAACATGGTGTCATTTTTACTCACTGAAACATTTCGCCTGGCGTCTCAAGCTCAGCGTCAGCGGAAAAAAAAAAAAAAAATATATATATATATATATATATATTCAACAATTTTATAAGAGAAAAGACGGGTTTTTTTAAAGCGTGACTTCCTCTTCTGTTCAAATTTTGTTAAAAGTTATTATTGTAATGAGAAAGTGGCATCGATAAGAATGCATTCAATAAAGAAAAATAAACCCCACCGAGTTCAAATTAATAATAGAGATACAGTATGCCGTAAAAGCCGTTTGCAACTGAAGGCGGTTATCGCTCAAATTTAAATGCCAGCCGCACACAGGCCCTGTGGAATCGCAAATATTTTAACTTAATTTTGACCGGTATTAACCGGTTTTGAAGATTGCATTTTCTACCTCACGCTCAGCCACCACACGTCATCTCCATCTATCTCTTATCTCCGTGAATAAGCCTTAGTATTTCTCTTTTCATTTCAGTAATGGAAGTAATCCAATTGCCACCATTTTAAACAAATTTGATTAAAAAAACATTTTAAATCAAATTCAAAATATTAAAATGAGAATCTCTCTATTCTAAAAAAGAGTAACTAACGCTGTCACCGCCGCTGTCTATGTATTTTTTGTGACCCGAGGTCTTTCTTCGCTAATATTAAGAAAAGCACTTCATACAAAACTATGAAAATTGATGGTATTATCGAAAAATATTTGATAAACACACTGAAGTGGACATTTTTTAAATCGGAGAATTATTTTAAGAGCTATTTAATGTTAAAGTTGATCAAAATCGTTTCATTAAAAAAGTTTTATAGAAAAAAAAAACATACACAGCAACTGAATAATTTTTTCTAAGGTTATACATTAGAAACTCGCAGTGAGCAGGCTGCATTTATTTTTTTTAATTTGGCTAATTTTTTGCGGTTTTATTTAAATTTTAAATTCAACTTTGCAGCATTTCCAGGGATATTTTTTACATGTTTTAGAAAAGGTTATTACTTTAAATTGTTGACAATTGTAAAAACTTCGCAAAGAGTAATGTTTTCTTTAAATTAAAAACTTATTTACACGTGACTATTATAAACAAAAAAAAAACTTATGAAATTAGAATTAAATGATTAAGTGTTAAAAGCAGTAAAATATTGGAAATTTCGTCATAAAAATTGTTTCTACATGTGAATATTTAAAAAGAAAGAAAACTATAAAATACTGAAATATTTAATGTGTGTTAAAAGTAGTAAATGCGTGTGAAATTGCGTCCTATTTCAAATGGCCAAATAATAACATTACCAAACAGTTTAAATTAAAATATATATTGATTTATTTCATATTTCGAGATGATCTTTTTAACTACTGTTGCCAATTCTAAGACAGCGCAAATAATAATATTTCCTTTCTAAGAATAAAAATATTTTCAGCGGAATATTACAAATAGAAAGAAAAGTTTGGTGAAAACTACGTCAGATTTAAAGCGTTACATTTAAAATCATTTTTTATAGCGCTATTAAAAAATACCCCGAAGCAAAGACTCTGTTGACTTAGTTCATTTTATATTATTAGCGAATTTTCGAATGTTTAACTAACCTTATTTAATCAAACCGAAAACAGCAATTAACAGCAGCTAATTTAGCTTTAAAATACATCAGTAAAAAAGAAACGAATGGAATAGCCACGGGTATTTTAATTATAATTCAATCTTCCGTAGTCTTTTTAAAGCAGATCAAATTAACGGATTTTTAGAGTCTGAAGGGGGGTGGCGAGCGCAGCTCGTAGGGGAAGAGCCTCCCAATAGTTTAAAAAATAGTTAGAGCGGGCATATCTACAAATGAACAGCTTTCATTTAAAATAATAGCTAGCAAAATTGGTTCAGTAGAAAGCTCAGGGTAGATGACTAAAAAATTAGCCTCGTCTTTTAAATATATAGATTTTAATTTCGTAGTTACCAAAACATCCTGTTGATAATTTGCAGCAAACTGTCGAGTCATTCGACCGCTTTTATAGAAAATAATTACATAAAACTAATTTTACTTTATTCTGACCATAATATAAAAATAATGACAATATACTATATGCTAAATAATATGGGCAAGTAGCCGTTATCTTTAAAAAGGATCGAGTCGAATGGCTGGACAATTTGCAGCAGATTTTTAAAAGTATATTTCTTGAAGTTAAAATAACACATAGACAGACAAACAGACTGAGAGATAGACAGACGAAAATGGAAATCACAATTAAAAAAAAAATTATACATTCACATTGGCTTTTTTTCTCTTATCCTTCTTTTTAGCCTCCGGTACGGTATGCTATTTCTTTCTCCCAGCTTATTTTATGTCCAAAAAATAACGTTACCTTACAGACGCTAGCCGTAAAACAAAGCATTACGATTCAATACTCTTTAGCAATTTTTTAAACTTCTAAGCATCGCACATTTTCAATTTTTATACCGTCGTATTGGGAAAAAAAAAAAGTTCTTTTAAATGAATTTTGTTTGAAAACTGTATCTCCATTTACTTTTGAAATATTAATTTTTTTTTGTAGTTTTTGGAGCCATTTTCTTAATATTGGCAACGGAAGTACTTCATTTCTGTAGAAAGTAAAGGAAAAATAGTTTTAAAATAGTAATTATATATTTTTGTTGCCATTTTCTCGTAACAACCGAAAGAAAATGTAATTAAAATACGTGCTATTTTGAAAAAAATATAAACGAATGATTTCTTTTAAAACAATGGAGCTTATACTATATTTAATTGTAAGTATCTATGAATCATTAGATAGCCGTTTTTTTTTTTTTCGATTTTCTTGAATGACGGAATCTTTTTGCTGCATTTGCGCATTATTTCGCGATAGTGATGTGCTATGCATGCTTTACTGTAGATGTTTAAGAGTAGATCGTAAATGTGGAATTCTTAAGTTAATGCGAATGACGTCATTTTACATAAAATAAAACGTGTGCTTTAAGTCTTAAAATTGAAATATGTTTTGTACTGCAGTAGAGTCCCGCTTAACAAGTTATTTTCTTCTGATGGACTGGTGGCTTCTATTATTATGAAACAGCCATTATAAATGAAGTGTTAGGTGAAGATGAAAGAGCAGCCGTAAAAAAAATATGGCCATTCTCCCCCCCCCCCCCCCCCATTCTGACCAGAAAATCAGAGTTCTAACTTTTTACGGCTGCTCTTTCATCTTCACCTAACACTTCATTTATAATGGCTGTTTCATAATAATAGAAGCCATCAATCCATCAGAAGAAAATGAAGTAATGGAAATGCCGGGGGCGACACTAAATTCTGAAAAAGCAGAATTCCTGTTCTCTAGTGATTTGTTAGTTTTTTTTTTATATTTTCTTTTCTTTGCATTTGCCCAAATAAAAGGAAGAAAGAGAAAATAATGGAGATTTATCATTTTAACAGCAGTCAATCTTTTAATTATTTATGTATTATAAGTCGCAATACATATTCAAAAAGATGTAATTGTATGAAAGTTTTAAAATGTATCTGCCTTATACACTGTAAAAAAAAATCTGTAAAGTTACTAAAGTTTTTCCAGGAAACTGGGATTCCAAGAAATTTTTAAGTAACGGCAACAAGAAAAATTCCTGTAACAGACGCTGTTACAGGAATTTTTGTTGTTGCAGTTACATAAAAAGTTCTAGGAATCCCAGTTTCCTAGAAAAACTTTTGTAACTTTACAGATTTTTTTTTACAGTGTACAATAAGACTATGCTTACAAAAAAATATTTCTGAATTAAGCAAAAAGGATTTATTTTGCAAGAATATAATCTTTTTTGTTTTTTATTATAGAACGGAGGCACAATGCCTACGGAAAAGTTTTATGCAAATTCCATGCCTACAATATCTGGAGAGTTGGAAAAGAAAAAGAGTAACTTTGATTCCGTGGTCTGTTGCGAAAAAAAGCTGGAAATATCGTCTGCCAAGAAAACTTCTTTGCTGCAAAACATTCGAGGAATCGGCACTCTCTATACCAATCCAGTATTCGTGCTTATAAGTGTATGCATGGCAATTTTCACTTGTATTATGGCACCGATTATGACAGTCGTCGTCGATTATGGTCAAGATAAGGGAATTTCTGAATCATATGGAATATACCTTATTAATTCTATAGGCGTAGGAGATTTAATAGGTAAGAAAATATAAAATTGCTCTTTTATTTTCAAGTAAAACGTGTTGAATTTTATAAATACCATATTATTCGTATTTTTAAGTGTAGATATTTATCTCTCGTGATGTGTAAATTTTCTTTTCTAAAGTTAATTTCATAATGAATGAACCTGTCTATCATGCTTAAACCTTGTATATACACTGTAAATAAATCTGTAAAGTTACTAAAATGTTTCTAGGAAACTCGGATTCCTAGAACTTTTTATGTAACGGCAACAACAAAAATCCATGTAACAAATACACTTTCGCATCGTAAATAAAAAAATCTTTAAGGTTAATAAGAATTTTTTAGGAAACTGGGATTCCTAGAACTTTTTATGTAACTGTAACCTGGATTACAGATAAAATTTTAATAAGATTGCTGTAATTTTAGTAGATTCTTTTGTAAGGCTAAAGATTTCTGTAGCTTTACAAAACCAGTTTTGTAGATTTAAATCATTTATTATACAGTGTACAATTAAAATTTTAGTGAGCATGCAGATTTCTCTAACTTCACATCTGCAGAATTACAGATTTCTTTTTACAGTATACAATATAATAATGTATATGCACCGGCGGGGGAATTTTATGAATGAACATTATGCAAATGTATAGAGCAATTAGGATGACCAAGGAATATGTGCAACACAAAGTATAAAAATTAAACGGCCATTAATCGGAATGTTCTAGAAATAAATCTTTTAGATCTACCATTTTTATGTACTTAATTATAAATAAGCTTACATTTAAAAAGGGCTAGCATTTTTCTCTTAAAACTTTACTGGGATGAAGTCGTTTGACGTTTTAAGCTTTTTAACGACAGTATATACACAAGTAGTTTGAAAAAGTTTTATACCTGAAAAAGCGGAACTTTAAAAGCTGTGGTGTACGTAAAACGATATTCTTGATGCTGCATTTAAAAATGCTTAGCGTAATTTCACACGCATTTGCATGTTTAACCCCTTGAGGGGCGGTGGGATAAAATATATCCCACCTAATTTAAATAAGATTCTCACCAGAAAATTTTAACTAAATTTTATATTTTTAACCCTTAAATGCCTGGTGTTGCTTTTCGGCAACATACAAAATTTAGGCTCTAAAATACTATTAGAATAATATTGAAGCTATAATGCCTAATGTTGCCAATAAAATACATTCTGAAAATATTATTAAATCGATTTTCAAAATTTAGATGGCAACACCTGTGCTGTTTAAGAATAAAGATAAAACTATTTTTTCTAATGTTGTTACTTGTTCTTTTTGTTTTGTTTGGAAGCTTGCGAAATACCCTATTTTGACCTGCAGTAAGCAAGTAAAATTTATTTCTTATTATAGTTCCTAAAATTCTTGTGTGTTTAATATTATAGAATTTTATCAACGGAAATTATTTTTTCAATTAAACACCAGTATTGCCGATTAGTAACAAACCGTTTTTTAGCTGTAAACTATACTTAAAACAAAATATGATTTTCTTAAGTATTTTTCCCATGATTTATTTAAAAAATGAAAGCCGAAAATCATTATTACAATGATTTTTGAAAAGTCAGGCATTTAAGGGTTAACTTTGGAGGAAAGTCGTTGAAAAATTGATTTTACTTACTTAAAAATAAAATTTTTCGATTATTCCGTTGAGAATTCAATATTTAGAGACATTTTTGCTTGCCCCTCAAGGGGTTAAGGCAACTCTGATTTTTGCGATCATCCATAAACCGATGATCAAGAACCATTGCACATAATATGCATGAAATTCATGTTATTAAGCTACTGATGCTATTTAGGGAGATGTGATTACGTCAGCACATTGATGTTACCAGCTACGGTTCCACGAATCTTTTCAGGAAAATATATCATTTTGACGGATTTATATTTGTCACCAAACACCAAACAATTTAATTAATTTATTCTGTTATTTTCTTCATTTATTTATGACTTTAAAATATTTGCAAAGCTGATATACATGCATGTGTTTAATATCTGAATTCCTGTGGGTTTTCCTTTCAAATAATATCCATATCACATTATCTTAAAAAAGACTTCTTATCGGTCAAACGCTTTATGATAAAGTGTCCAACATTGCCCGAAGATTAATCAAGATTTTTTATTTAATCGTTCAATCATCCCTCTGTCATTCTATAAAGTTGAAGGGGGCGTAGCTGGTTACGTAATTTTCTTTTTTTTTCTTCTCCAGCGAGTTCTTTTTCCATGCCTGAAAAATGTGTTCCTGTATGAACGAAGAAAACTATGATACAACAATTTATTAATACATTTTTAGTTATACTAATACTTTTGCCCACTGCGTGACAAAGACAGATGAAGAGGAAATTTGTTGGTTTGGTGTGAAGCTGAAAATGCAATTCAGAAACCGGCTAAAACTGATTACAATTCCAAACAGTTGCGGCTCCCCAGAGTGTGTCTGCGACGCGCTTTGAAAATCTCTCCCAATCCTTGTTCCATATCTTGTCTTGTTTGGGCCGAATGAAGGCATTTAAATTAGATCGATAACCGGCTTCATGTTGCAAACCGTTTTGACGTATTACTGCAGCTCCATTACACTGGGTTTCATAATGATATGAACACCTAATAATTTTGTGATATCCTGGCAAAAATTCATAAATAGTTATCAGAAAACTCGAGACATTCTCGCGACAAATACAGTAATTTTAGATAGAAACAAGAAAATATCAAACTTCCAATTCATTGATAATATGAATTATCTAAAAAATGACGTTGCAAACACTGCCACTGATCGAAATTATCACTAAACGAGCATGGAAACTGTACAGGAATATTGAATGCCACTCCGAGAAGAAGAAACCGAAATATGCAAATTAGGTTAGCATATAAAGATTACTTCGCAGACTAGGAAATTTCCAAACCTGATCGCAAAGTGAGTTCTAGAAGTATGCGTCGTAAAAGCGCTTTAAGTGGTTTTGAGAAAGGGAAAATTGTGGATTTTAAGGATTAAGGACTTTCGCCCAGAGCTATCGCAAAAAAATTGAAAAGATCTCCAGGTGTAATATTAAATTTTCTTCGATTAAAAGAGGATTATGGGGCAAAGAAGTCTCCGAGACGTCCCACAAAGCGCTGCCCAAAAGGGAAAAAAGGGCCTTTATAAAAAGAAAGGACTATGGGAAAACAACTTTAGGTGAACTTTCAACAGATCCACTGATAATAGTGTCAAAAAGTACCTTGTCCAGGGTAGCCCAGAGCTCTAAGATGATGAGGTACAAGAAAAGAAAGCCCCAACCACGTATGACTAAAATACATCAGCAGAATCTCCAGGATTGGGCAAAAGATCACATGTCTTGAAAGTTAGAATATGAAAGAGTAATATTTTCCGATGAAAAAAAATTATATTTGGATGGTCCGGGCTATTTTTCTTATTACTGGCACGATCTGCGCAAGAAACCAGAAACGTTTTCAAAACGGCAGCAGGGTGGAGGTTCATTCATGGTTTGGGCTGCGTTTAGATTTCATGGCAAGATAAACGTTGCGTTTCCCTCTTGCAGAATGATTGCATTAACCTACCAAGATCTACTTGAAGAAAACTTGCTGCCATTTGCTGAGAAAATTGGCGGGTCTTTCTGTATGTTCCAACAAGACAATGCATCCACCCACACGGAAAACAGCATTTGGGAATGGTTTCTTAATAATAGTGTACATGTAATTCCATGGTCATCTGTTTCTCCTGATTTAAATCCAATGGAAAATGTATGGAGCCTACTGGTTAGATCTGTTTGCGCAAATGGAAAACAATATGCCACAATTTCAGAATTAAAAGCTGCTATCATATTCCACTGGAATGAAATCGATCGAAATATATTAAAAAGCTTGGTCCACTCTATGCCTCATCGCGTTTTTACATTAATTAAAATATTTGGTGCATACACTGGCTATTAATATATATTTTTGGCCAATGTTCATCATATCATTATGAAACCCAGTGTATATTAGAACACTGTGACTTTTCCCGCCGTATGTAATGGAGTTCGCTAAGCATTGCGCAGTAGCAGAGGAAGGTTCTACTTTTTGGGTCAAAATCTTAGATTTTTTTCTATTTTACATTTTTTATATTCCTCTAATGTGTAGATTGTTACCCTATAGCAGGTTCGTGATACAGTGGTGGCCAACATTGTAGGCACTTTTAGGAAGCTTTCATTACAAAAAGTAAAAAACTACCTATTGCAGCCGTCCGAAGGATAATACTTAGGAAAATTCTGCTATTTTCGCCGATCATGACCTCCAGATAGCAAAACTAACCTCCGTTGAAATGCTGACTTACATATATATACTATATATTTATATCCATACTAGGGGGCTCCGCCCCCTGCAAGCTACGCTCGCCAACCACCGTTCAGACACCGCAGAATCTAAAAACACGCTAATCTGATCGGTTTTAAAAATATTATAGAAGATTGAATTATACTGAAAAAAGCTGTGCAGATCTCCCTGTAAACAGGTTTCCATTCAATTTCCTTTGATTTCGAAAATTTAAGGCCGAATCAGTTGCTGTTAAGACATCCAATGGTTGTTTTCGTGTTTGATTAAAGAGGATCAGTTAAACGTTTGAAAAGAAGCTAAAATAAAATGAATTAAGTGTACAGAGTCTTTGTCTCCCGGTATTTTAAAACAATTTCCATAACAACAGCCTAAGTCGTGTGACTATCATCAACAGTTCCGGGGAAACCAGTTCGCTTTTTATATTCCTGGTGCCATTTTGGTACTTTAATGTTAACCAGGTATATGTGATAAGTCGCCAAATATTATTCTATCGCCATCATTTCATCTATATTATAATAGTCCAAGTCATGTAACTGTCATAAATAAATATGCTCTGATCCCTTCGCTTTTCATATGAAAGTTTGGCCCAGATACGGCCCCATATTGGGGCGATTTTTTTCCGACGCAAATTTGGGGAAAACATCAACAGCATAAACAACAACATCCGGCTTATCAAATCAAGCAAAATAACAATTCTATGGCGCCAGTTAAGTAACCGTTGCGTATATGACATTGGTGTCAGAAGAAAATCGCGCCAATATGGGTCCGTATATGACATCTGTGCCGAAAGTTTTCCCTTTTGATTAAAAAATCAAATTTCTTTTTCGAATAAAACTACATAAAAGTTTCCATGGTCGCAAAGAATTCTTGGTACTGTTACGCTAGCCGGGTGCAAATCTCGCCAATAGCTATTTTTCAACTCGCCAGTTAGCATTTTTTTTTATTTTTCGAGTGGTAAATTAAAACATTGCTTTAAAGTTGAAATTAAATGTCATCGTTTGTTACATCATTTAATATTTGGCCAGATGCCATATACGCACCGGGTTTGGCGTGATTTTTTTACGAAAATGTATGCTAATGCACCAATTATTTCAACCCTGATCGTGAAAAGGATTTTTGGTACTACTTAGTTATCCCGTCGACCAAAAAATCTATCACCAAACTATAAGATTAAATGTCAATAATGGTTGATCGTAAATGTCACATTCACTTGACTATAAGCAAGTTACACGTCTTTACGTCATCAAGTGATTTTTATTTCGACGTTTTATTTGTATATTTATTAATGTTATAGTATTTTCTTTGTTCTTTCGTTATTTAAAATAAAAATTATGTCAATTTGTGTAATTTGGCGAGTGGTTTGGAGAAATGGGTCGATGGGATAACTAAGTTGTACCGTATTTTTTTATTATTTTCTATTATTTTTTATTTTTAAAGGAAAATAACCAAAAAAATAATTAACTATATAATAAAACAATTTATGTAATTTAAAAAAAGAAAATAAAGTAAATAAACATTTATTATTAAATAAACAACAATAGCCGGGTTACCATGTCAACCAAAATAATGCCATTTTGTCGCCAATTAGGTACCCCGGTGACATCTGTATATGACATCGGTATATGACATCTGTGCCTAATATTTTTCTTTTCATTTCGTTTAAAAAAAAATAAAGAAGTGAAAGCAATTTATTTTAAATGTTTCAGTTTGTATTAAATAAAATGATAATGAAATACAAATTGAATTATGAATAAAAGTAACATGATACATTTCTTAGCATACATTTAAGGGAGGATAAACTTCTCGCCAAATTAGTTTAAAATAGTAACCTTTTCTAAAATCTGAAAAAAAATATCTGTTATGATTAAAATTTGAGTTGCCATCATTAGAGAAAAGTATATAAAATTAGAAAAAAATTATTATTTCGAAAACTAATTCGAATTTAAAAATTCTAATACCAGTTTTGAGATCTGCAGATCAATACGGATTTTTGGTGTTAATTTCATCGCAAAGTATTCCGTATTTTAGGAGAAATCGCCGTGAAATATAATCAGTTGTTTAATCAGTCGTTTCATACAATCGTTACATAAATTCGTTTCATAATATCCGTTTCATTAGGATTTTATATATATAGGGTAGATATACAGGGTGTCCAGCGAATAAGACCCTGATTTCAAAATTAAATATCTCGCAAACAAATATCAATAGAATTATACGGTAAATGGTTTCTTTATTAGGTGAGTCGTAAAAATGTTATACAGAAGTTTAAAATTTAGTTTCAAAAACCGTTAAAAGATGGCGCTGTACTCGATATGCCTACAAATTGTGCTTGGAAGCCCAAAGCGATCAGTTCGAGGCACTTCATCTCATTTTGAGGAGCCGATGCTGAGTCGACTCACTTGATTGATGAGCCGACATAGTGACTCTCCACTCACTTGCGGAAGTAGCATTGGTTGGTTGTAAAGATAACGCAATTCTATTTTTCGCATCGCAGATAAGAAACTTTTTGAGTGTATGCTTGAATTATTTTGGTTTTAATTTTACATAAAAGAAGTTTTTTATATTAGACTTTGTTGGATGGGAACTGGGAACAGTCAAACTAAAGGTCTTCAAAGAAACCAAATTTATAAGCCCTGGCCGGCCCGCCCTTAGAAAAAAATTCGGCCCACCTCTATATAAAATTTAAAAGTTCAACCCGTACAAAAAAAGTAATGGCCCGTCTCGGTATAAAACTGTTCCGGCCAGGAAAAATGTTAAAATATCGGACTGAGGCCGTCCGGTCCACTAAAGTTCTAGAAAACATGTATTTTTACGTCAATATGGTTAAAAATTGTTCGTTACGAGGAGTTCTGACCAAAAATACTTATTTTAGCTTTTATTTTCATTTTTATAATCTTCATTTTTAAAGAAGAGACCTGTGCTGCGATATTTGTGTCTTTAATGAATCTCTATTTGTATGTAAATGTTTCAGTTAAATTTAATATCGTTAATCCATATTCTATGCATTGGAGATATAACAACGTGAAAAATTCTATATAGTAAAATCATCGAAGACGAAATTGCTTAGGAATGGAAAAATATACGCTATAGACAAGTTTCCTTCTGTGCAGGTTTAAATGTATTATATACTTTTCCTCACATATTATTATATTCATTTTTCATGTATCAACATATTTTTTAGTTTAAGACAGCATTCCGTCATACACAGGTTCTTTTTCACATGTTTTATTGTACTTTAATTCTATTGCCTAGAAATGGCTATTCTTTAAAAAGAATAAATTTTAAAGCTTAATTGTACGGTAATATGGCAATAAGTATAATGGCAATTAAAAAATATATGCATTTTTTGCAAAAAGTTTTGGGGTCGGGCCAAATTTTACTTCTTTTTGCACGGACCAGACCAGGCCAAGACAATAATCTTCGTACGGGCTGGGCCGGCACTTAAAATGTCGGCCCTTGCAAACCTTGGAAGAATGAAGCCAGTCCCGGATCAGTACTGAAAAATTAAGTTCGGCTCGGCGCGATCCTTCAGAAAAAAGAAAGGCCCTAGCCTTCTCCGGAAAGAGACCTAGGCCCTTCCCAAGCCTTCAGAAAAGAAGTAAAGCCCTGTCCGACCCCATAGTGCTGCGGAAAATTGGTCCTTGCCCTGCCAACGGTCTGGGCCGGTGAACACCTCTAAGCCAAACTGTAAAATATAGAAATATTCTTGTTTAATCCCGTACCCCCCATGTCTAAAAAATTACCTTCTTTTTAACTGGGAGTGGAAGGTTTTGAGGAGTTATTTTTTATATATGGCAAAATTTAAAAGTTTAAATTTTCTGTGCTGAAAACAAAAGGGAAACGGATTTTTTTTTTTTTTTTTTTTTTTGTGTGTGTGTGTGTGTTGGTGTGTGTGTGCGTGCGTGTGCGCGCGGGGAGCGCCAACCCCCCTTCCAACCTATTTCCGAATGTACTGAAACTAAAATGATGAAAAAAAAATTAGGGGCCATAGTAGTGTATTCAAACTTAGCTAGAAAATTATAGCGATTATCCTCGGTTACCTAGTTTTGGAGAAGATCGTATTTTTCCGTTACACACAAACTTTACTTTGCGGGGCTCAGAGGCAGTATTTTTAATTATCAAGTTATACATTTGACAGGCTTGACTATTGAGGAGATTTGGAATCAAATAGCTTTTTCCATTTTTTTTTAACATAAAAAAATTGCTTATCAAGTAAAATGCGATTTTTGTCACGTAACGGCAAGTTTTTCTCTTTTCGTGCTAACGTGTACGGAAATTCGATTCAAAACTCCAACTTTGACAGCATTTTTTGAAAGATATTTTAACAAAAAATGGAAGACGCCATTCGATTACATAGTTCCTGAATAAGAACACCTATAAATTTTACACGTTTCCGAATACAAATGAATTCAATAATGAGTCCCCGCCCGCCCCGAGGAGGGGGGATGAGACTAAGCTTAAAAATGTTCTTGTTTTCTCATGTTTATAGTTTTTGACTTACTCCCTTTTAAAATTCTATTTTGAAAACCATGATAATATACCGGGTGTCCCAAAAAGGACTGACTGATTTTAAAATTCAATAACTTGCAAACGGTGACAGATATTAAAAAAATTCTTGCAGGAGGGTTAAACATAAGGTCAAAAGTTTTATTACAGTGATTTTCAATTTTAGTTCGATTTACAAACAATAGATGGCGCTGTGAGCAATAGTCGCTAAATACAGGCTCGATTTTTGGTCCTTTATCTTGTTCCATGCAGAAAAAGGAGATGGAAATGTATTATCCGGGCCACGAAGTACCAAAAATCGAGCCTGAATTTAGCGACTATTGCTTACAGCGCCATCTATTGTTTGTAAATCGAACTAAATTTGAAAATCACTGTAATAAAACTTTTGACCTTATGCTTAACCCTCCTGCAAGAATTTTTTTAATATCTGTCACCGTTTGCAAGTTATTGAATTTTAAAATCAGTCAGTCCTTTTTGGGACACCCGGTATAACCATATAGTATTGAGATACATCCATAGAGACACACACACAGCCTAGCTGTTTACGAAAAAAAAAAGGGGCGGGTTGCGTGGTAGCTACAGGATTTCGAAAATATATTCCATATCTGGGTTTAAATAAGGGACATTAAAAAAATCGATTGGCTAAACTTTTAAAAAAATATACGTAAATTATATCCATTTAATATTACCTGCGAGCATATTTATTTAAAAAACGGAATTAAAATAGCATTATAAGGTCATTGTGAATAAATGAGACGCGATTCCCCATAGTTTTGTCGCATTTAGGGTATATTTGGCATTTTATTTTATTATATTTATATAGATATATATTTTATTATGCAACAAATTACTGAATACTGTACCTTTAGTTCAAAACTAACTTGCTTTGTATAAATTTAATAATTATCTCTAGTATAAAACCATAATATATGATTGTCGCGTTTAGGTATTTTTTGTCGCACTTACGGCAGCTATAACCTGAATAAGACATCCGTGGTCCTAAATGTGATAATGAATTTGATACATGACAATTCATCTGAAAAAGTTCATTTAAGCTTTAACTACTGTGACAGAAAATTGCCACATTACAACTGTGAGCTGTTGTGAAACCATTCGATTAAAAGATGAATAAAAGGCGCGATTAACTCTTAAAATACTGTTTTTGCACTAAACTGTTTGTACAGTAATATTTCTAATAAAATTTCGCTTTTTCAAACATTTCAAACAATAGTACTAGGACTCCAAATGAAGCAAAATTTCACTGTATCGATAGTTAAACAGGAAATTACGTTAAACTGTAGAAAAAAAAAAAAAAAAAAAGCAGCGTTAACAGAATTTAAGGGTAATTGCAATTATTTTTCGAATTACTTAACCCGTCTCCGAGAGAGCTTGATTAACCCTCTGAGCGCCAAGCAAAAGGGCTAAATTACGTTGTTGTTTTCTCAGTAATTTTTTAAAATTGCTAAAGAAAGATCATTTTCCCTACATGATATAAAAAGGAATTACGTATAAGAATATAATCATTGAAAGTATTAATCATAACTCAATCTTTTCAAACTGGATTATATCTGTAGAATTATATTAATCTAAATTATACTTCTATAGCAATGAAACCTACAGTTTAGTGAACAGATATATCAGTTCACGGCGGTGAGAAGGTTAAAAGATGAATGAAAGTCTCTGCTAACTCACAGGGTACTGTTTCTGAGTACAGGGCTATTATAATTAAACTTCTCATATTCAGAATCTCTAGCAATAATTCTAGGGCTCCAAATGAAACAAAATTTCTATGGGATTCACTGGAAATTACGAGTTTAACTGTGAAAATTGAAAAATGTAGTTGTCTGTGAGACCGCTAACAGTTAAGTGTTAATAAAGAGTTGAAATACATAAAACTGAAAGATAACTTATTATTGAACTAATAAATAAACTTTATTTAATAGTAATTTAAATAATAAAACATTAACTGAGATGCTTACATAGCACATTTCAGTATTCATACTAACAGATCCAGCAAGTTTTACCAGATCAGTTGCTTTTCATTTTGCGCAAGTGAGTCGAGAGTCAATTCACTATGTCGACTCATCAATTAAGTGAGTCGACTCAGCATCGACTCCTCAAAATGGGTGAAGTGCCTCGAACTGGCCGCTCTGGATTTCGAAGAACAATTTACAGGCATATCGAGTACAGCGCCATCTGTTAACGGTTTTTGAAACTAAATTTTCGAAACTTCTGTTTAACATTGTTACAACTTAGCTAATAAAGAAACTGTTTACCGCATAATTCCATTGATCTTTGTTTGTGAGATATTTAATTTTGAAATGAGGGTTTTATTTGCTGGACACCCTGTATATGTATATATTTATATCTGAATTTTGTCATGCAGTAACTCTCAAATTTTTTGAGCCGATTTGGATGAAATCTTTCATGTGCATAGTACATACTAATGTCTCGACCGAGTTCGTTGGCCAGCTTCATACGCCATTTTTTTTTCAAAATGTTGGCCATTTGAATTTTTGAATTTTTTTTTATGTTTTCTAACATTACATACTTATAGAAAATGTTACGTTTCACAAAATGCAAACTCTTATGTATCATTTTAAACAGAATGTTAGAAACATTAAAAGATGTTTTAAAGAGTCACACAGTGTAAGTTAACAACATAGGTCATTTTAAAGAGAAAGTTAGGAAACCTAAAAATTTCCAAAAGTGTCTACAAAATTCAAATGGCCCCCATTTTGAAACAAGATGGCGGATGAATCTGGCCAACGAATTCGGTTGAGGCATTAGTACGTAGTATGCATATGAAAAATTTCATCCAAATCGGTTCAAAAATTCTAGAGTTACACCATGATAAATTTCAGATATAAATATATATATAAGTCAGCATTTCAACTGAGGGTGATTTTGGTATCTGGGCGTCATGATCGGCGAAAGTATAGCAAAATTTCCCGAAGTTTTTGCCTTCGGAGGGCTGCAATAGGTAGCTTTTTACTTTTTGTAATGAAAGCTACCTAAAAGTATCCACAGTTTTGGCCACCACTGTATTTCGTTTCCTTTCAATATTATTTGGTTGTTCAACGCAATGCTATAGTAAAACTTTAAACTTAATTTTCTTGAAACCTTGTTTTTCAAACAGGAGTAATATTTTTCTCAAGAACAATTTGACCAATTACCGATCATTTTTTTATTTAAAAGAAGCATAATCTTTTTTGCTAGAAGTTATACCAGCGACAGCAATAATTTTCATCAGTTAAGTATTTTTTTTCAGGCCCAGAAAGGAGAAAAAAAATGCGAAGAAATTTCCATTTTTGTTCAAATGACCGCCATAAAAAAAACAGCTTTTTAAACCAAATTTTGGCATAAACTGCAAAAATTTTAATGTCTCTCCTAACTTGGTGAGCAAATTTTATTTCAGATTCTGATGACCGAAGAAAAACGGTCGCCCGATTAAGAATTCACGGTTCACGCCTGCAGATGCAGATATTCCCCGTCGTCGCACAAGGCATATTATTCATTTTTTTACACACAAAAATTTAAATAGATGAGTAAAAGAAAAATAAATACAATGCAAAAATTTCGAAGGTGGCATCTCTGCTCTTTGCAACCGAAAAAAAAAGCCCGTTTAAATCACGTGAATTTTTGGCCAGTGAAGTAGAACCTCCCCTAAATCGCAGTATACTTTAATGTACCACATGTATATTAGACCGGAGCGAAAAACAAAAAAGTTTTCGAATCGAATAGTAAAAGTTGCTACTCATCAATACAAACACAGGGAAAAAAGTTTTCTGAAATCGGACAATGTCTTCCGTTCGCGCATCGCGTTCAAAGTGTCCGAATTTGTGGGAAAATATTTGACAAGTGTATTTGTCCCAATCCTATACTTGCCAGGTGCGATTGTCCTAAGGACAGGAAAATACCTGCATTGGAATTGAAGTTTCTTTACACATAAAGATACCTTAGACTAGATAAAATTGGACCGACGGTGCATAAGAAGGAAACACAAAAACTTGCATCAAGGTTGCAAAGAAAGGTTCGTCATCTTGATGTGCTCAGCACGCAAATGCAAAGCTTGCCTGGTCCTTACTGTTTCAGCACTGATCCTGAAACAGAGGAGACAAATGTTGATGTCAATGAGGATGAGGGTGATTTAGACTTGCCCACTCGCTCTTTGTCTGCTCTGTCAAGGAGCTCAGGCTCTTCCCAGATGCGCATGTCGCTTCCAGCTACTGCTTTGATAAGTAATCGCTTTGGTCTTTCTGACAGAGCAACAGCTGCCATTACCTCTAGCATGCTAAAAGACGTAAGTCTTATTACTGATAGTAGTACGACAGCTCTGATCGTTGATAGGAGCAAAATTAGACAAGAAAAAGAAAAGTGCAAAAGAGCAAAACTTACCGATTTGGAGCAGCAGGAACATCAAATGAACGTCCCAATATGTGTGTACTTTGATGGCAGGGCAGATGACACTTTAGTGTTGGTTGACAAAGGAGGAAAACAATTCCAGTCTGAAAAAAGAAGACCACATTACAGTAATTAAGATACCGGGTTCCAAGTACCTTCGCCATCTAGTACCAGCTTCAGAAGTGGAAAGGGCATTGCTATCTCCATCGTAGACCCTTTCGAAGAAAACCGAATAGATACTTCTAAAATTCTAGTGGTCGGATGTGATGGTACACTACCAAGCACTGGCTGGAAAAGTGGAGCAATCAAACATGGAAATGCGAAATGCGTTTTAAGAGGCCAACACAGTCGGTTATCTGTAACCTACATTTTAATGAACTACCTTCGAGGCATCTTGTAGAAACATTTGACAGTAAAACCATAGGTCCTCAGTCATTCTGTAGCCCTCTCAGCAAATAGCTGGCTTGGTGTGAATCTTTGCCTGTAGTTGCTTTTAAGAGAATTGAATACCACATTCCACACATTGACCCAGAAATCCTGAGTAACAATGAGAGATTCCTGAACGACATTGCCGTTTCCATTGCTGCTGGGTCTTGCTCCTCAGACCTAGTGAGTCGGGATCCGTGACCAATATCTCACTCTCGGTGGTTAACGACAGCAAAAAGGTTGCTGAGACTATATTTCATTGGAAACCCCACCAGAAAGTCGCATCAACATTGTCACGTACATTATGGCAGTATACGTACTTCTATGGTTCGAAATTAAGACAAGATCTGAAATAGTTGAAGAACTAACATATTTTTGAATGCATCTAGAAATGCAGAAGCTTACCTGCAAAAATCCAAGAAGTGGTGAAAAAAGTCATTCAAACAAATGTTTTCTTTGCCCATCCAGAAAACCTTTTCATTTCAATGATAGTGGATGATAGGCAACACGTTCAAGAGCTGGGACTTCGGCGGGTACTGAAATACAAATCCACTCCCGCAAAGGGCAAATCCGTCAGCAACTTTCTAGTTCCAGCCATAAATTTTGATGCCAATGATTATAATGGCAGCATAAATTGACCTGAAACCAAGATTACCTGTCCACCTCTTTTGGTAAATATTTCTTCAGCTGACATTGAAGACTTTATTTCCAAGGGGGAAAAGCCAACTCTTCCTTTGTATCTGACAGACATACCATGTCAGATGCAGACCGTAGAGTGCAGTGTCACGCTGGTAACATAGGCCTCCTCAAAAGTTTATGGGCATGAGCGTCGTGATGGTTTCATAAGAGCCACCTTTTCACACTACCAGAATCTGCATGTGGATCTGGATAATTCTCCACGTCCACATTTTGTTTTGTTGGTTGGGTAGGGTGTGGGTGGGACTCGCGGTGCAGCCACTTTTCCGTGGTGAGTCCTGAGTCGTCCATAGAAGGACGGACCAAGAGTTGCACAATTTCGACCTCTCGTACCCTTTCGAGGACAAGGACGGGGGTATTGTTTTCGACTTTTAGCCTCAAGGTTGCCTTATGTACAATAAAATCGGGCCGATTGGTCAATATTTACACCTCCTGTAATTTGGGTTAATTCTACGACAATTTCCATTTTCACCCTCTTGAGGGTGTTGGAAGGGGATAGGGGAGGGGTGTAATGTATTTTCCCCTCCATTCTAAACCTCGTGGTCATACTATGTGAAAAAAATGAGTTCGATCAGACAAAATTTACACCTTTTACGATTTTTTGAATATCTGTTCAATTTTTGCTCAAATTAGAAAACTTTGAACGCGATGCGCGAACGGAAGATATTGTCCGATTTCAATTAATTTTTTCCCTGTGTTTGTATTGACGAGTAGCAACTTTTCAGCACTTTTACGATTCGATTCGTAAACATTTTTGTTTTTCACTCCGGTCTCATGTTTATCATTACTTTACAACTCTTTTCCATTCCAGGTAAGTTGTGCTTTGGATGGGTGACTGACAAGAAATTTTTAAGCATTCCGGTCTGTGTAGCAATGGCTTTCATAATGAAAGGAGGATTTATCTTACTTTTTCCTCTGGCCACGGACCTTTACTCTTACATGTTGCTTTTGGTACTTTACGGATCAACAATAGGAACAGTTATCACACATTTCCCACTTTTGATATTACGTTATGTGGACATAAACTTGCAGTCTGTTGCCATGGGATGTGAAGCATTCTTATCTGGGATAGCTTTATTTGCACTTCCATCGATGGTTGGTAAGTGTAAATCTATCTAAGGATGTAATTATTTTTTATTTACAAGGTATTGTTAACTCTACCGACAAAATAGGATGGGTGACAGTAAGAATCAGTACATTGAAATTTTATTGAATGCCTGGTATTTAAATCTACTTATAATATAAAGTGGTTTATATATACACTTATAATATAATCAATAATATAAAGTGTATATTCCACTTAAAGCCAAACACTGATTTCGATAAACACATTTAACAGTAATGAAGACAGATTCAATTTGCCATGTATGAAGTGTGATGATATCAATACTAATATTATAAACAAGTTGGAAATTGCTCGTCAAACGTGGCAAATGAGGTGCGTTCGTACTATAACAAGTTTTATAATTATTTTTTGCACCCCATATTGTACTGAATGTATAATTTTTTGCACTTCATAAAGTGCATAGTCTTTAACATCATTAAAATGCACTCCCAATAATTTTTTTTCCCATTCCCCGAACACTTTTGACTGTCCCTGTAATTAAACTATACATCCGATTTTCCTAAAATTTGAAATGGCTCGACAAAATTTTGCAACAATTATACATTCAAAATTTCAGACCATTCGGAAGGCTGTAACATCATTAAAATGCACTTGCAATAATTTTTCCCATTGGCCGTAATGTAAAGAAAAACTTTTGACTGCCCCTGTAATTAAACTATACATCCGATTTTCATAAAATTTGAAGTGGCTCGACAAAATTTTACAACAATTTTATATTTCAAATTTCAGACCATTCGGTTTGGTAGTTTTTGCTCTGTTATATGCGGACAGACAGACGGACGGACAGACGGACGGACTGAACGACGACTATAGGTGCTACGTATTTATATAATTACGAACGCACCTAAAAAGCAACGTTTGTGTGTTTGTTTCTTTTTAGGGATAATCTATGGAACTACCGAAAGTATTTAAAAAATAATAGCGGCAAAATGCTTGTGACCATCTCTGCGCCACCATAAATCACATTTTATTCCCGTACAACAACCCTAAAAAGGGTGCAGGAGCAAAACACGCTCTAAAATTGCTATTTGTGTGATATTGTTGTGGTTAGAAATTTGAAATTTCATGTGGTGTTTACAGTTTAAGGTGTAAATACTAACTACAGACGGTTTCTGAAAAGTTTAAAAATTTCAAAGGATAAAATGAGCGGAAAACGTTCTAAAGACATTCTAAATTACGATTTGTTTGGAACTGTTAGGACTAGAAACTTGCAATTTGACATGGCTGTTACTTTTAAGATATAAATGCTCGCACAGAACAGTTTTTCAAAATTTCGAAATCTGAAATTGTATACCAGCAAAAAAACTTTCTAAAATTGCGGTTTCTGTGATACAATTGATATGGAAGCTTGGATAGCTAGCTAGACGCTGGGAATTTGAATGGCGGTTACTTTTTACAAGAGCGGTTTTTAAAAAAATTGAAATTTCAAATGAAAAATGAAATGAGTGGAAAACCTTCAAAATACATTATTAATTAAGAATAATTTGGAACTAATTTTAGATTTTCTCATTAATTTAAGTCTCATGTTCGCCTAACACTGTGTAAGAATCAAGTCTCCTCATAATGTGACTTAATTTGTAATTTTTAAATTATTCTTATCTGTATAATTTTCTCTAAAAAATAGGCACACAGGCACACAAATACCACTTGGCATATTTCAACAACTACATGCGCAAAGTTGCGGGTTTTGCCAGTATCATTATAAGTGCTGGATATGTTCGGTCATTTGACGGGACATGTACGATAGTACGAAATAAGAAACGTCGAAACCAGTATTATTTGGACACGAATAGCGGACACTTTTACTGGAATTCCTTACTGTTGCTGCATTTCATTATATTTTATACAACGCAAGGTAATATGTCGGAATGTTTGTTTCAATATTTTTTTTTATTAACGAAACATTAGTTTGGACTAGAGAAATAATTCTTTGCATATTTCTTCTAAAACATTATTTGCGACTCTGGGTTTTTGTGGTAATTTTCATTCCCGTCACTTTGTCTATAAAGTAATGAACCAAGAAGCATACAAACAGACAATCTCTCTCTCTCTCTCTCTCTCTCTATGACACAGACACACACATACATATATATATATATATATATATATATATACATATGTGTGTGTGGTAAGCTTTGTATTACAGAGTTAACAATGTTACGACATGTTGATTAAAAGACAAAAAGAACTGAGTAGTTGTAAATAAATTAAAATCTATTTAATGGATATGAACGATATTTAAAAATAGATTCTTATGCCTAGATTACACAACATACTATAGTGCTTATATTATTACCCGACTGTCAAGAATGGTTATGTGTTTCACGCGTATCTGGATATGTGGATTTCTTTATACCTTCGAAACATCCCACGGCTGGATGGATTTTAATGAATGAGGTCTCTATCGATTTGTCTTAACCGTCCGATGGTTATATGCTGGGTTTTGTTTTTATAAATGCAAAAATGGCGGCCGTAAAATACAAAATGGCGGTAGAGATACAAAACAAAATTACGCACCCTATTGAGTGGCATATCATTGGATAGGTCTTTCAAAATGAAGACGATGTTTCATTGACTATTTTACAGTCAGAAGCTCCGTTTAAATATTACACATCCTGGAAGTTGTGTAGGTAGGATCTCTAATTTTATTGCAACTCTAACCATCATAGACATCTATAGGCCTCATCAACACAATTTTTATAGATAAGAACTGCCAATTAAACACAACTTAAAAATCATCAATGCAGGTAAATAAAAAAAAATAGGTAAATAATATAAAAAATAGTTTCACATTGATGAGAAATAATTAATTAGTTCGATTTTTACGCAGTAGGGTTTTTGATTTTTTAAAATTAATTTGTACTTGAGACTTTCATATTTTTTATAAAAAAAAAGGATATTAAAAATGTTCAATGACAACATCTATTTAACACCGTGTAATACCCGGTCGCTGCAATTCATGCTTTCAACAAAAATCGATTGTCCTTTGTGGAAGCGGTGCTTAGTAATAACGTTTGGAACTCGTAGAGTTAGGGGGAGGAGAGGTACGGTACTTGATGGAACACTACGATCTGCAATTCATTTTCTAAACATGTTCCACATATGGTCTATCAGATTTAGTTTTGTTGATCTTTTAAGATACTTTACTCAGAAATGTTTTACTCTTGGGTTATCTCAGAACCAAGTGCTCTCTTTGCCATCGTGCATTGTTGTCCACAAATATAGCATCTGTACCCATGGCAGTAATAACAAGAACGAAAAATCATGCGTCCAGTATAGATCATGAAACACTTTCCAACACATTCAGAATACTGATTCAAAACTTCACAGTTTATTAAGGGGAAAAATGATGTCTAAATAAACAATTTGAAAAAAACAGAACGCATTTGAAAACACATTTTCTATCATTAATATAAATAGACTGGAAAATATCCTATATATTTTTGTGTAGTCCTGTATATGATCTACAGATTTGTATGTATACTACGTGCTATGCTAAAAGTTAGCTGAGTTAAATGAATAGCAGAGATGGAACTTTCCATTCAGCAATTTTCGTGACTAAATAGATATCTAATTGAGAACTTTTGTGCAGGCCTGTATATTATATATAAAATTGATACAAATCAAAAAATATTTTAAAAAAAATAGTTTAATTTGAAAACGACAACTGAAAATGCACTTCCAGCAGTTACTGTTCATAGGCTTCAATTATTCAATAATTGTTGAATTTCTTTTGTAGTCAAATCTTTTGTGTGCCCCTGTAAAGGAACGATAAGTTCTGTGCACATAAAAACTGTATCTTAATTGACTGACTTATTATGCTTTTTAAAAGAATTTTCAAGCATGATTTTTTAAATTTTATCTCTATCACGTGCCGGCTCTCCATTGTATAATAATAATAAACATTTTGCACAAAAGCCATAAAATTGTTTTGCATTTATTTCTGACTAATTTCCCATAACGAAATTACAACGTCCTTTATCTATAAAAGAAGGAAAAAAAATATTTTTTAAAAAAACTTTAAATTTTTACACCACCAAACAGAGAAAAAACTTTCAAATGAAATTTGTTTGCAAAATGCATCTCAGTTTACTGATTGCCTATGGTTTTAAAAAAAAATTCAGACATGAACTATTTTTTGATTTATCTCTATCGAGTGGAGTTCGATTATGAAAGATTAATCCCTTTGCCATTAAAACAATGTAAAGCGTTCAGCATTTTCTTATAGCTAATATTCCATAGAAAATTTAAAACTTCCTCTATAAAATAGTAAATAAAATAATATAAATGAAACACAAATTTAACATACATATAATTTAACTATGTTCTTAAAGCACTGACATCATCAGAATAAAAAAGGCTGCCGTAGGAAGCAAAATCTTGGGGTAATATCTCTTAGCATGTGGCTAATTTTAAAAATATCACTTTTGATAAATTTCAAGACTTTATTTTATTGCATAATTTATATTTTTCGTATAAAGAGTCTTTTTTGGTGTTAGTGGGAAATCTAAAAAATAAATTGCATATAAAACAATTACTAGCGTTTTCGATTAACAAAAAAAGGTTTTCACCTATACTATAACCCGGGAAGACCGGGTTCCATTCCCTAGTAGCTCTAAAAGCTAATTTTAAAAAAAATCTTCCGCATATAGTTGCTATTTTTAAATATAAATTGTTTTGATAATCTCTTAATGACACTCATAACCCAGAATCTCTATACTACAACTCAACTTTAGAGACTCAACTTTGCTAAACACTAAATGCAAATAATATAGATATTAAGACATTAGCTTATATAAATAATTAAAACTTTACATATAGTAAAATTAACTACATTTAATTAAACATTACTCAACAATTACTTTCCTCTTAGAAACAATAAAAAGTTGAGTAAGCTTTGCATTATATATTTATTTTTTTAATTAAATGATTATTTTTATGTGTATATAACATTAATTAAGTATTTTTACTAATAGTAAGCCAACAACAATGATTTTAATAGTAAAACTCATGAAAAAGAATTTTGCCCAGGATTTTTCTTCAAATACTCCACTGTGCATCTGCTAAAAAACAGTTGCTAATGTTAGAGATATAAAACAATTGTGGCAAAGGCCGGTGCCATCGCTTTTGCTTTTATTCTTCATACATCATTCCTAAATATCGCGTAATTTCAATTTTTTTCCAGCATAGAATAGGAAAATAATGTACTTTCAAAATAAAATTTATTTGCAACCCGAAACTAAATTTACTGATTTTTTCTAACTTTTAAAATATTTTTCCCTTATGATTTTCTGAAAAATCTATCTCAACGGTGAGAGCATGTTTGTTACAATAATCTAAAGTAACTGGTTGCAGAATTATCATAGTTAAATATTGCTTACTCGAATCAAATTACAAAATAACCAACATGTCGTGGCCATTGCAAAATTTCCTTATATACACTGCTCAAAACAATTAAGAGAGCACATGATTTTAACAAAATTACGCAAATATTTACACCGATAAGTATTGTAAAATAAAACTTCCATAATTTAAAGCGTAGTAGAAAACAAATAAAAAACTTCACATGCAAATTAAAGTTTATGACGTCAAAAGGTAGAAAAAGGAGAAAAGTGTAGAAATCGAGATTTTGCAGAAACGTCTGTTTCACTGTCTCAGTTGTAAAATTCAATTGCTCAGCTTGTGTTTTGAGAAAAGGTGACTTGAAAATTTCACAACAATGTGATTTAATGAAATCCATGGCTTGGCGTGTTATCGGAAAAGCTGAATCGGGGGGAAACACAACGAAGTGTAGCGGACGCTGTTAGGGTCGCAAGAAGTGCCAATTTAAAGCTGTGGAATCGATTCCAAGACACATAGAATGGTAGACATCGACAAGGGCAAGGCCGGCCATGTGCTACTACAGAAACTGATGACCGATATATCCTGTTAACAGCTCGTCGAGACGGAACGGAACGGGCAATGCCACTCTGCTGCAAACACAGTTGTACTTGGCCACAGGATGAAGGGTGTCCAGCCAAACAGTCCGAAATAGGCTTCATCAAGGTGGTCTCTATGCACGTAAGCCAATGGTACGTAATCCGTTGATCTCAAGCAACTGTACAGCCTAAAGAGGGTGGGCAACTGAACATCGAGTTTGGAGGCAACGTTGTTGGAGTCAAATTCTGTTTACAGACGAGTCCTGATTCAGTTTGGATGTGACAGATGATGTGTTTTGGCATGGAGAGAAAGAGGCACTCAAAATAATCACACATTCGTTCGTGAAAGATCACATTACAGGCGATGTGGATTAATGATATGGGCTGGAATCAGCATTGGTAGACGTACGGGCCTGCATATCGTTCGGAATGGCACTTTGACGGTCCGAAGTTATACTGAGACCTCATGTCGTATTTTATGTTGCAGCAATTAGTGATTTCTTTTTTTCCATGCATGATAATGCCAGACCTCATACAGTTCGTCTTGTGGAAAACATGCTTGAAGCTAAAATAATACAGCGTGGAATGACCAGCGTGCTGTCCTGACCTATATCCGATCGAGCATGTTTTGAACATACTCAGACTACGCATTGCTGCGAGACCAAGGCCTCCTTTTTCTGTATGGGACTTGGAGATTTTAATTCTTGAGCAGTGGAACAGTATTCCCCAAAGTCTTATCGATAACCTCATCGCATTCATGGAAAACAGGTGTGCATCAGTCTTAGCTGTTCGAGGAGACCACACGCCATATTAAAATTCTTACATCATTTCTAAACAATACTTTATTTTATCATTTACATGAAACCAAATTGTTGCCCAAAACATTTTTCCATGTTCTTTCCATCTTTTCGAAGAATAAAAGCTCCCTTACAATTTTTTTGCGTATTTTTTTCTGTATTGCGCATTGATACACGTGTACTATCCATTTTATGCCAATACATGACTGTCTTGCTCTATTCTCTTCACTTCTTTGCATGCTTCTCTAATTTTTTGAGCAGTCTATTATTCTAATATATTAATTTGAATAGCAACATTATACACCAAAAATTACGATTTACGGAGAAAAGTGCAATTCTTTGAATTTAACTCCGAGCTACAATGACTAGTGATTAAAAAAAGTACAATTCAAAATCGTTCCTGTTGAGTATTCAGATATAAAATTGGACAAATATACAAGGGCAGTTCAGGAAGAAACCTCCGTTTGGCTATAGATTAAAAAAACTGCGTAGAAAACAACAATATTTTATTATATATGCATCTTAAAACTTTCCTTCGTAAGCCACCTTCTTTATGTATGTGAAGAGATGAAAATCCCTTGGGGTCAAGTCCGTGTTGTATAAGGGCAGTGATCAATTGAATTAATTCAAAGTTCTTGAGCTCTTGAGTGCGCTTTGCGCCAAGTGATTTTTAAGACTTCACTTACATGAAGAAGGTGGATTGCGCCGCAGAACTTCCATAAAAATAACGCACTTCAAAATACCTTGAAATGCTGACTGAGTGTCCAGGAGGCTGAACTTTATGCAGAAGGTATTTGAAAAATGTATGAAATACTTAAGTTTAAATGGCGACAATATTGAAAAATAGAAAAAAAGCTATAATTTTAAGATGTATGTTATAAAATATTTTTCCTATGGATATATTTTTATTTCTAATCATAAGGTCGTCGGCTTGAAGTTCAAAATTTGGTTAATTTGGACCGATGGAAACGCAGAAACATCTATAATATTGATCGCAAAAACTAGTATACCAGCGCTCCTTCTTGATTGAACCCAGCCGAAATTGAATAAACATAAATTTTAATAAACGTCTTAGATATTAAATTTGTAAAAATTCCGTTCGATGCCGAATAATAACGAAGGAATTCTAACGAATATCTGAAGAAATCTTTTTCGTGTGGCAATGTAATAACACCTTAAAAGTACTGAAATGTACTGGTATCCAGTAATTTTATTCACTGACATAGAATATATTGGCAGACATATTCCGATGTACGAGTAGACGGTTTAGTGGTATTTGGGCGCAGATGGGGACCGCTTAAGTTCTTATTATAATGCCAATACAATTCACAGAATGGAGGGCAAATGTAAGTAAATTTTGTTAAAATATTGTTCGATACAGTAATGCAATTGTATTCATTATTAAAAGATCATAACCAATGGAAAAATTGACGGATTTAATATCCTCCGAAATATCTGCCTGCCTGAGGACGAATATACAATAAGGATTATCTTATAACATTTAAATAATACAAAATAATAATAAGGAAAAATGAAAATGAAGTTTAGACTGTCCTTCAGTTCAAATCCAAATCATAGGCTTAATTTGGGATTTTAGTCAATGAGGGGAAATGGGGGGGGGGGGGGGGGCAAAAGTACCGAAGCCCTTTTTGAAGAATTACACCCCCACCACAGCTAAGCATGCTTGAGCACACACTCGAGTGCACATATATTAAGAGATTTAAAAAATATTTTATTCCTTAAAATATTATAATAAACTAAGATAAAAGACTTCAGATATTTCAAGTAAGAACGAAATTTCGATAGGTGTTTGTTGCATTGCAGAATTTTCTACAGCACGGTGTACCAGGAGGTAACGGGCAATCTTGCCTTATTGACTTAAAAAACAGTAAGAATTATATGCAATAGACAAAAAATAAAACCCTTTTAGTTTGTTATCCATATTTTAATGATCGTTTTACTGTACTTCCGACTGATCCCCGTGTAACCATAGTTACAGCCTTGGATCTGGAATTTTGTGGATTGAAGAAACAAAGAAAAGTACAGGGCTGTTATAATAAAAGTGGTATATCCGGAAGGCTCTAGAGCAGATTCTAGACGCCACAAGAAACAAAGTTTCACTAGCGTGTAGTTAAACAGATGAATGCTTTGAAAATTTAAAAAAGTAGCAAAAAACTTCTTCTTCTTCTCTGTGCCTGTTGTTCTAGAAAGATTTTTTTATATTTCTAAAAGTATCTCTAATCTCTTGTAATGTGTAGGCTTCGTTTTTTTACTTTCTTCTTTCTAAAGAAGAAAGTATCTTTCTAAAGGAGAAAGTCGAAATTTTTTTCTAGTTAGAGATCCCGAAAAACATGTTTTTACAAAATGTCTGTCTGTCCGTCCTTTTTGTATCCTCGAAAAGTGTATGAATTTATGCACAGAACTGTATCAAATTTCATATATATGCTTTAGGCTATGGTCAGCAGGTCCCACTTGAATGTGGGGATATTCTGCTGAAGGGGGAGCTGTAATAGAAATTTCTGTGCCATTTGCATTATTGTACGATCGGAAAGTGTGCGAAGTTATACATAGAATTGAACCAAACGTCATACATATGTTTTTGATTATAGCCGTCAGACCTCAGTTGAAAACGGGAATATCTCCCCGGAAGGGGGCACTGTGACAACAATTTTAGGGTAATTTTCCGGATTATTTTTACGTGTCTGGATGTTCTGTTGTACATCGGCTGCTCTTGCCACGATGGGCACTTCGCATCCAGTTAACCCGTTGATCCGCAAGCAGTTGACGTACAACAGAATTAAGGAAATATTGATTTTATTAAATATCATGGTCGAGATTAACTCGTATTTGCTCCGATTAATAAGATTAAGCAGAAATTTAAGATAAAAATCAAAGTTGGGGTAGTATTGAAGTTAACATTGAAGTTATGCCATAGTTATTAATATGCATAACAACTTTTTGAAATATTAACATGTATAAGAAAGAAAAAAGTTTTGGGATTGACACATCCTACCAGTTTTAATAAAATTTCTTTTTTCTCTATCTAGGATATTTCAGAGATGAAGTTGGATCTTACGATGGCATGTTTTATTTGATGGGAACTATGGCTGTTGTCTCTGGGTGCTTTTGGTTTCTGATACCTAGTTTAGTAGGATTCCAGCGTAAAAAAGATGAGCAAAATAATATTTTACAAGAAAACACGAAGATGAAAACAGAATTTGAAGAACACAAAAGCACAGGAATGTTTTCTAATATGAATGAACAAAAGTCAAATCCACAAAAATAAAACATGAAGTAACATACGGTTAAAATTGAGATAATTTTAGCCTGTTTAACGAAACTTTACTTAAAATGATACTCTTGATACTGATCGACATAGGAATCTTCTTTTATGCTGTAAATGTTTTAGAGTGAATGTTTCAGTGAGAAAAAACATATATTTTTAGCCAAATTTTAATTATGTTTATATAGGCTGTGTTAATTGTATCTGGAAAAGTCCTCCCAAAATTTCAAGTTTAATTATTCATCAACAATAAAAAATATAAAGATGAAACAATCGACATATTTATCAGGCAGCTCCTAAACTTTGTACTAATTTAAAAAATAATTCAAGTAACAGTTAGTTGACGACGCTATCCTGTGTTAAGTGTGGCGTAAATGCTTAAATTAGCTTCAAAATTTCAATATTCGAACTTCTTTTTTTTTTTTTTTTTGATAGCTAAACAGAATAAAGGGTAAAATTTTATAAACTTTTGACATAGTTTTGCACTATACTTTGATCATTCTTATAGTTTATTTAAATTCTAACTTATGTTTGTTTATACGAAGCAGTCAGTTGCATTGTGCCAAGTTGTAAGAATGCTCAAATTAACTACAAAATTTCAAAATTCAAACATTTTATTTATTTATTTATTATTATTTTTTTTATAGCTAAGCATAATAAAAGGAAAAATTTGATAGACCTTTGATATAGTTTTGCACTATAATTTGAAAATTCTTACAGTTTATTTAAATTGCAACGTGTGTTTGTGTTTATAAAAAGCGGTCAGTAAACAACGCTACGCTGAAGAGGCCTCAGAAGAGGGTTAAAACAGTCGATTTATGTGTTTTTAATGTAATTTTAATATTTTTAACGAAATGCATCATTTAGCGACGTTTTATTGCTTTTCATTTAGTTATTTAAAGTTTATTTACTTTCTAACGTATGTTTATACGAAGCAGTCAGTAGACAACGATGCGCTGTGTCAAGTTGTAAGAATGTTCAAATTAACTTCAAAATTTCAAATTCATTTTTTTTTTCTATTTTTCCGTTTTGATCGCTGAACAGAATAAAAAATAAAATTTAAGAGTCCTTCAATGGAATTTCGCACTGTACTTTGAAAATTCTTACAGCTTATTTAAATTCTAACGTATGCTTATTGGAAGCAGACAGTAGAAGAAATTGCGCGGTGTCAAGTTCTAAAAATTTTCAAATTAACTTACAAATTTCGAAATTTAAACGTTTGTTTTTCCTTTTTTGTATTTTGATAGTAAACAAAATAAAAGGTAAAATTTCAGAGACTTTAATATAATGTTGCACAATACTTTCAACATTCTTAAAGTTTATTTAATTGCTTTAACGTATGTTTATACGAAGCAGCCAGTGGACAACACTGTTCTGTATCAAGTTATAAGAATCCTCAAATTAAATTTAAAAATTTAAATAAACATTTTCTCTTTTTGTGTTTTAATAGTAAACAAAATAAAAGGTAAAATTCGAGAGACTTTTGATATAGTTTTGCTCTATACTTTGAACATTCTCGACAGTTTATTTAAATTCTAAGGTATGTTTATACGAAGCAGTCAGGAACGGTGTATCAAGCAGTAAGAATGCTCAAATTAACTTCAATTTTTCAAAATTCTAACTTTTTGTTTGTTTGTTTTTTAATTTTAGAGAATTTTAATGGAGTTTTTCACCATACTTCTTACAGTTTATAACTTAATTTTGTATTGCAAAGAAAAACCTTCTGTTTTCCAATACTTCTAAATATATTATTCTCGTTGATATTTTTATAACTTCTAATGATGCTTAATTTACAATAATCTATCTAAACGCAGATTATATATTATGAATATGTTTACGTGGATATGCTTAGTGATTTGTATAAACATTCGTCAGAATTTCTGAATGCAGGGTGAGTGCGCCAGTAATTAACAAGTGAGACACAAAATTGTAGGAAAAAAAAATTACCACACGATGCATTAATTTTGAATTGTGGGCAACGTATCAGTTGGTGCAATCACTGTATATGACACGAAAGGAAAATTACGTATAGGATATAATATACTAGTAAAAATGTTTCTAATCTAATAAATCTGCACATCAGGAGACTCAAAGTCAGCAGTGCAAGTCATTGTTTTTAACACACTTTGCGTAATATTGAACTTCATATAAACCGCAATTTAAAATTTTTAAATTACAAAGATATTTATAAGAATAAAAAATCCTTCTAATGTTTCAGAAATTAGAAGCGTTAAATTAAACATTCTGCTATGAAATTATATTCTGAAATTCTGACGAGCTGCTTATTCTGCTAAATTTTCAGATAATAAAGTATATTGCCTGAGGAGGTTATCTGCCACCTTAAACCTCCAGTAATATACTAGGTAGACTTTGTGAAAAAAACTACCTATTACATTCTCCCCTATGTTGTATATACCGGGTGTCCCAAAAATGACTGACTGATTTTAAAATTCAATAACTTCCAAACGGTGACAGATATTAAAAAAATTCTTGCAGGAGGGTTATGCATAAAGTCAAAAGTTTTTTTACAGTGATTTTCGATTTTAGTTCGAATTACAAACAATAGATGGCGCTGCGATCATTAGAGGCTAAATTCAGGCTCGATTTTTGGTACTTCGTGGCCCGGATAATACATTTCCATCTCCTTTTTCTGCATGGAACAACAGAAAAGACCAAAAATCGAGCCTGTATCTAGCGACTATTGCTTACAGCGCCATCTATTGTTTGTAATTCGAGCTAAAATCGAAAATCACTGTAATAAAACTTTTGACTTTGTGCATAACCCTCCTGCAAGAATTTTTTTAATGTCTGTCACCGTTTGGAAGTTATTGAATTTTAAAATCAGACAGTCCTTTTTGGGACACCCGGTATATATATATATATTTTTTTTTTTTTTTTATGAGCACGATAACTTCCATAATTCTGAACAAATCTTTTCCAAACTGATACATAAAATCAAGCTGCAGAAAATCTCCGTCAAGTTCGTCAATGGGGAAAATTGGACCAAGAAGGTGGAAATAGGGAGTGTTTTGTAAAATTCCATAACTTCTTAGTAATAATACATATCAAATCAGGCTAAAGTTTTTATTACTTCTAGGGAAAAGAGTAAAAATTTATATATCACTAATTTTTGATAAAAATAATGGACTCCAGGGGTGAAAAAAATAGGGTTTTAGCGAGAAAAATCCATAACTTCGTCAATTCTCAAGATATCAAATTCACTTAAACTTATTATAAATCTTCTTACTACTATCTACAACTTTTTGATAGAACCAACTGTTACCGCAAAAGAAAAAAAAATGCAAACGAAAAAAAAAAGGGGGGGGGGAATAGAAAGACTTAGGGATGTTAAGCCATAGGGGGGGACTCTGTTCTGTCGCCAAATACCGCCAAGTTTGTCGCCAACTTGGCGATATATCGCCAAATTTGGCAGCCAAAATGAGTCGCCAAAAATGACGCCAACTTGGCGATATCTCTAATATTTCGCCAAATTTCCATAGAGTTCCATTGTAAACCTACTTGCTTATAGAAAATCAACAAATTGAGATATTTTAATGCAACAAAAACTAATATTAGCTTAAGGGATTATATTAAATTTTTCTTTAATGGCCGAAGTAGGAATTGACTTTAAAAACAAAATTTTTATATTACTTGTTTTCTATTATTTTTAAAGGAAAATAACCAAAAAAAATAATTAACTATAGAACAAAACAATTTATATAATTTAAAAAAAGAAAATAAAGCGAATAAACATTTATTATTAAATAAACAACAATAGCCGGGTTACCATGTCAACCAAAATAATGCCATTTTGGCGCCAATTAGGTACCCCGGTGCGTATATGACATCTGTGTCTAATATTTTTCTTTTCATTTCGTTTAAAAAAAATAAAGAAGTGAAAGCCATTTATTTTAAATGTTTCAGTTTGTATTAAATAAAATTATAATGAAATACAAATTGAATTATGAATAAAAGTAACATGATACATTTCTTAGCATACATTTAAGGGAGGCTAAACTTCTCGTCAAATTAGTTTTAAATAGTAACCTTTTCTAAAATCTGAAAAAAAAATATCTGTTATGATTAAAATTTGAGTTACCATCATTAGAGAAAAGTATATAAAATTAGAAAAAAAATAATATTTCGAAAACTAATTCGAATTTAAAAATTCTAATAGATCTGCAGATCAATACGGATTTTTGGTATTAATTTCATCGCAAAGTACTCCGTATTTTAGAAGAAATCGCCGTGAAACATAATCAGTTGTTTAATCAGTCGTTTCATAGAATCGTTACATAAATTCATTTCATAATATCCGCTTCATTAGGATTTTATATATATAGGGTAGAAATAAATATAGGAAGAGTGTGAACTAATAGTAGGAATTGAAAAATTTACTTTTAAATGCAATTTGTTTGAAAGCTGTATCTCAATTTGTTTCTGAGTTATTAATTTTTTATTATTTTTTTTGGAGTTTTTATTAGTCCTTTTTTGTCATAGTGGCAACAGAAGTATCCATCTCTGTTGAAAGTAAAGTGAAATACAGATTACTGTATAGACCAATCAGAAAACGAATAAAATGCGGATTCGACCAATAAAAAGCTTCAGATATGCTTTTGATTTCCTACCCTGACGAGGACCTTAAACATTTTTCCAAATGGTTAAAAAAAAAACGCTGCGGAACGCGAAAAGTCCCTAAAAAAAGCTTTGGTAACCGTATTAAAAATCGCTCATTTTTTTCAATTGTGAAGGATAAATTAAAAATTTGGCTCAAGACCTTAATTTTTCAAGGAATATCTGTCTTTTCTATTTTAGTATGTGTATGTAAAAATGTTCAGAACGTATACCTGTGTATGTAGTAATTTTTCAGAACGATTTCCTGACTTTTCTATTTTCTGTTAACTGTAGGTAAAAATAAAAATTTTAAAGTAATAAGTACTTATATTACTTATGTGCATTTTTTCTCTGGAGTTCGATAAAATTTTTCAAAAGTATTCGGACCCCACTTAAAATTACTTGCCGACCCCTGCTATACAGCATATTTTCGGTCAGGTGATCACCCTAATGCGGTACCTTCAGTGTTTAGTTCCGAAGTAAGCTTGATACTCATTTTATCGACCCCAAGGGAGGGAAGACTCAGTGAACCTTGCCCACCGTGGAGCTGAACATTGGGTCTGTTGTGTAGTGGTCAGACGCTCTGACTTCTTCGCCACTGCCACTGGGCTTCGTTATTTAAGTATGGGTCTTCAAATTTTCGTAATTTATAAGTCGCCCGACTTTTAGGGTTCCGTACTTAAAAAGTAAAAATGGAACCATTATAAGATCTCTCCTGTGTCTGGCTGTCACAACCATTTTAAATGTAAACTATGGAACGGAACGTGGAAAGTTCAAATTGGGGAAAGTAATAAAGGCTATTGACCCACATATTTTCAGATCACAAAACATTCACAAATATATTTAGAAAAAATGTAGAGGGTCTAATATGTTACTTGAAAAAAAAAAATCTTTTTCTTTGTATATCGTGTAGAGTATCGTGTGATAGAATTCGTAACGTTGAACCCCAAAAAATATTTCTGTTAATTTTAGTTATTATATTTTCAGAGATATCGTCGAAAATGTAGTGTAAAAATATGTCCCCCTCCCCTCTATTTTGGAATCTTCTGAAACTAAAATTATGAAAAAATTAGAGGTAGACATTAATTTAAACCTTGAAGGAAAACTCTAGCGATAACCCTAGGTCACATAGTTTTTGAGAAAAGCGCATTTTTCCGTTACACACAAATTTCACAAGTAATTAGCCGAGATATTAACCCTTAAAGACACGGACGGCTTGGAATACATAATGACAGGGGCGTTGTACTGTATATACCATCGGCTTTTAAGGCCTAGATGACAACTTTTAATGGTAATATTTGTGTAATGCAATGCCCAGTAAGTAGTACAAAAGCAATAAACTTTACATTGTTAAAAACAGACTAATTTAATTAGAATTAATCGCATAAATACTATGGGATTCACCACTAGTTTGCATCGAGTGGATCTCTCAATACGCCTCCCGTGTCTTTAAAAGTCAATTAAAAACCTGTCTGGAAAAACGCTGCACGGACCAAGGCAGTGCTGCAAATTTGTGGCCTTTTTTCGAAGCGCGCTTAGCAAAATGCCAAGTATAAACTTTGAACAAGGGTTTTGTTTTAGCTACACTGCAATAAGAAAAGATTATTACTACGCTGAATTTAATTTTATGAAATGCCAAATGAAGTTTAAATATGCACTACTTTTATTGTCAGTATCAAAATTAAATTCATCATAAACAGATTGGGATGAGTTTAAAAAAAGAGTTATACAGAATAGCAATATTTGTTATTCTTTAAGCTTAATATCTCTTTGAGCTTTTCTTGTATACCCATTCATACTTTTCTAGTATATACAGCTATAACCAACCCTACGTTGTATAGTTTTTTTACAAAGTCTTATTCTTTAAGCAACGATTTTTTTTTTTAATAATACAGTTAATAATTCATATATTTATTGTACGGAGCCCTCTGTGCGTGAGTAAAACTCGCATTTGACCATTTATTTATTATGTTCTTAAAATGTATTTAATCGTAATTCCGTTATATTTGGTAAAGCATGTTTATGCGAACAACTATTTCCATACGTGCAAATTAATAAACCTGCCCAAGATTTTCTGATCAGTATGTGCGATTAATTTTTACATACTGCTATCTAAAAAAAAATCAACCAAATTGTGAACATTACGCTAATTTATCGCATTGCCGTATTGTCAAGTTCCTTAAAAATAATAATAATGAAATACTTTAATTTAAATAATTAAACGTAAGAAAATAACTTCGGTACCTTACCGGATTTTTTTTTAAACATGATTGTATTTTGTACACATTTTATTTTGTATGTACATATTTTATTTTGTGAAATGTCAATAATAATAAAACGTTTTAGTTTATTGATTTTGTTGTTTTTTGTTTCTTATAATGTGGCCCGTGGTCTTGCATGTAAAATTTAATGCGTCCCATTCTAGAAAGATATTTTAAATAATGTCTTTGTTTCTTTCCTGTTGCCATATCCTAGAAAAGAAACTGAGCAAAAATTAAATATTTTTTAATAAATTCACTACGTCGAGTTTTCTACCAAGTGTAAAAAAAAAAAAAAAAAAAAAAAAAAAAAAAAAAAAAAGGTGAATTTTTCATAATGGAGTACATTTTTACATTAATTTTTGTGGTTAAACTTATCTGGATTCGGTTTCGAATGAGGTACCTAGTATTTTTGACCGAAAAAATGGATTGTGATAATAGGCCGTCGCGTCGTAAGCAACATCTTACCTGATCTTTGTCAGGCTCTTCTGATTTCACCATATTCGAGAACTACTCTGCCAGAAAAATGAGATTTTTCTCAACATATAAAATAACTATAATAATAATTTCATGGGATAACAGATTAATTATCGATAAAAAATGTCTTTCACCTTATCTGTGGAATTCGCAATACTGTAAAGATACTAAAATTAATCCCCAAAGTTAATTTTGTCATATACTGCAAAAGACATGATAAGAAATATAAAGCTCTCATTCCAGAACTAAGAAAATTTTTAAGTCACATATTGACTGAGAGTTTCGAGAGAAAAGAAAAAAATTACATCATGAATTAAATGCTGAATATTCCGGAATAATCATTTTACGGGTATATCAGAAATGTTTTAACCCTTTGTGTGCTGAATTATGAAGTCATGAAAATTTCATGTTCTAAAGCATTTTTTGTAAATTTTTGAAACTACATTAGAAGATTTACACAATCATTTAATAAATTTTAGAAGGATTTTAGAAGGATTGAAGGACTCAGGAGGATTAATGAAATTTGAATTTATATAGATTTTGTGCAATATTTATAACCCCACTCAAATCTTTTATTTTAAATATTTTCTTAGTATTTTGTAGAAATAGGAACTGTACAAATATAATGTTCTTACAACAGAAATATAGAAATGTTTCCGACTTGAAAAATCCCCCCCCCCACCCCCTCAATGTCAAGAAAGCTGAAACGATGCAAAGGCAAAAGAAATCATCGTTTTAAAAATATTTTTGTTTTATGAAACCAATAATACTTTCAGGGGCGCCATTTCAGAATTTTCTTGGGGGGGAGGGGGCAAAGCTGTCTTTGAGGACAGTGGCATAGCCAAGGGTGGGGTGGGGTTCGGCGGTGGGGGGGGGGCTGTACTCTCTCCCATCAAAACGAAAACCTATGAAAAATTCCGTTTTAAGGAGGTTTTTTATCTTAGCAGGTATAATTTCAAGATAGTGACTAACATTTTTCCCGTTTAAGACAGTATTCTATTATAGACAGTTTCCCTTTTTACAAGTATTCTTAAAGGCATTTAAAACATCCTTTCTATAGTATATCTCTGAAGAGTATAGGTATATTACATTTATTGTAAAACTTGCGAATACGAAACCTGTCAAAGAAAGAATTGTTTCGTAAACGGAAAAAAAAAATTAAGTTTTATGAAGAAAGCACTATATAATTATACTTGCTAAGAAGGGTACCTGTCTAAAACGGAGATTTTTTTTTTTTTACTTTGCAGGCTTTACGGACAGGACAGGGAGCCATTTAATAAGTTTCTTAGAATGGGGAGAGGAGGCAAGATTTTGTTTGAGGGGAAGGGTTTGAAATAGCATGCCATTCTTAACATTTTCATAAGCATGGGATTCGTCAAGAAATATTTGTAACACTTTCCAACGCTGTTGAAAAGGGAATTGGGTTTGTCTGCCCGTCTGGTCATGCTCTAACTCACGTAAATATACTCGATTAACGCGTAATTGATATATGTTATTAATGTTTACAATGGAATGTTCGGTATTCAAAATGAAGTGTGTATCATTCATAGTTCATTTACAGGAGGACTCAAAAGTATTCCGTTAGATTATGGTCTATCGGGTAAAATCATTTGCTGTATATTTTAAAATTGTTGTATTACAGTATTTAAACATAATAACATTTATATACATTATTGGGGTGTACTAAAAGATGACTACTACATGTAATGTTATGTTTAGCACTTACAGTTTGCGTCCAGGAAAACTCACAAGTATTCCATTATATTATAGTCTATGAAGAAAGAATATTTGTGACGTATTTTAATAATGTTACTCCGTTACAAACATAATGAAATTGATAAAAATTTCTGAGATGTGCTAATTAGAGATGAGTTCGGGCTCATTTTTCAGAGCCCGGGGCCAACAATTTTAAATCCGAATCCGAAAAAGTTTGTGCCATCAGAGCCCGATTCCGATACCGAAAGTATGCACGGAAAAAAAAGGTTTAACAAAAATGCATATTTAAAAGCTGTTCTAAATGTAATACATCTCATTTTTTAACAACTATTAATCTCTAGCACATAATGAATTTTATGAAATTTACATTAAATCTTATCAAAAGAGACGTTTAGTGTCAAATAGAAATATACTTCCCTAAAAAGATTTTTAAATTTTTCTCCCGCAACAAGTAGGTATCTCTGATGGACACAATAACGAAGAGCATTTTATGTATAAATTAATGAAATTTGCAGAAATTATGATTTATATGACGAAGAATCGAACAGCGTTTTCTGTTTCCTATAAAAGGTGTACATCTTTCGCATTTATCATGGCTTTGAAAATCAGTTTAAATTATAAATTTGACACCGTTACCGAAAAGATCCGATGCTTTTATCGAAAAAGAGGAAACGCTGCTTGATTGCTTTCAATCGGGAATAACAACACATGCCAATTTTATCTACTTACGTATGAAAGTAATTGTATGAATATGAAGAACAGAGCCACAGAAGGAGCAGACTTCAAGAAGAAGCATGATTAAAATCACCAACATTATTTTCATATAAAGAGCGATTACAATCGCAGACAAAAGGAGACTAAAAATTTGCAAATCTTAGGCTAATGCTGATTGACGTAAAAGAAAATATTTATTTCGCGTTAGATGTCTGAAAAAAGTAATAATAAATAAACATTCCAATTAAACAGTATCCTAATGGCGCCATATTCTGATTGCCGCCAACATCAACAGGTCGTTACTCGCGTTAAACTACAGACATAAATCATCAAATATCACAAGTTTTCTTTCAAAATAATGTTCGACAAATACTAAAAAAAGAAAAAAAGAAAAAAAATTCTATTTCTCTTTCGTCCTGATCAAAATAGCATTAAAAAGACTTGCAATGGGATAATTAATTTTTAAGGGGTAAAAAAGTTATTTTTTGTTTCTACACGAGTACGAGAATAAATAAAATTGCCAGTTTGAGAAAGAATGGGCCCGAGCCCGAAGGCTGGTATAAAAATCAAACCCGTGTCAGGTTCGTCTCATCTCTAGTGCTAATACATACTTTCTGTAGAATATGGGGTGCGAAGCATTCATCACTCATTTACAAGGTTATGCAAAAGAGTTCGATTATATGATGGTCTACGGGTAAAAACTTTTCACAGCGTATTTCAATTATGTTGCACTATTTCAAACATGATGAAACTGATATATATTATTGAAGCTAACAACAAAATGCTTGCAGTAAAATAGGATGGGGATTACATTTATCATTCATTTACAGGGACACATAAAATATTTCGGGAACAAATCTGTATGCGAAGTTTGGCTATTAGGAATGATTGCTGCAAGTCCGTTTTCACTTATGGTATGGTTTTTTAGTTTAACTAAATTTTTTAATACTACATGGTGTGCATAAATTCTATAGAACATACACAGAGCAATTTTTAAATTCGTAAGACTCACAGAAAAATTCGTAAGCATTATTGAGAAAGAGCAGGAATTGATTAAAGATGTTACTTTTAATTTGAGTTATGCAGCTTCAAGTTATCTTTCAAGCTCAACTACATTTAGTATAATATACTAAGGTAAGTTTGCTGCATATAAATAAAATCATATACAGGACTATGCAAAGAACTGGATATATAATCGCCTATGGATATTAACTCATGGAAGCGTAATTTAAGGAGCTTAAGCATTGCTTGAATTAAATTTCAGCATTAATATGTAGCATGTATTAAAATCTGTATGTCATATACAGGGCTGTACAAAAGAATTTAAGTACGTTTCCCCCTATCGGTAGAAACTGCTGAAGGGGAATTTATTACTGTGTTATGCATTTTCTTACTAAACATAATTTAAGCACACTGTGTATCATATGTACAAATTTATGGATCATATACAGAGCTTCACTGAATACTTTTACGGTTTTCAACTGGATTACTTTTATGGTTATGGGCGGTAATTATTGAAATATGGTTTTTAAATGTGGTATAAGGACTGTTTCCTAGAAATCTGCACAAACTTTTCTTGACTTGAAAGTTATTAAAAAACGAGATAAAGAACTCAAATGGGCACTGTAAGGTGACTTCAATAACCACATTCCTCTGTAAAACTGTTATCGGATTTCAATTAAACCGTTTCGTTTGACATTATCGGTTTTACTTTTGGTGGTACTTGCTAGACATTGTACAAAATTTAAGTCATAATTTTGAAACAATACTTGATTCGATTGATCAATTTCTGGATGTTACCTGCTTTCTAGCCTTTGGCATACACTTTTGACTTCAGATACTTTCAGAACCGCTCAATTGGTCAAATTTGGGGAACGCTAACCAGTCAAATTTGGGGAACGCTAACCAGGTTGTCAGACTTCTTTATGAAAGTGATGTTTTGCTGGCGGAAATGGCTGAGAACGATTTTGCAGAGATGACTGCTATCCAAGTCTGGCCAGATACCGTAATCACCGTCATTGTAGTTACTACAGATGTAGGGGATAAGAAGACGGCAAATGCCCTTGTTCAAATGTCGTTGCCCATTGACAGCGAACCCAGACTTTCGGATGAACGGACGACTCAACCCTTTCGGACCCATTGCAATCCATACGAGGATCTTGTCTTGGAATTTCGCTTTAGTAGAAAATTTAATGATATCTTGGGTCGTGGAAACGTCAGATGTATAATAGCCACCGTTATAGTTAAACGTGGAGCGCTTGAGCTTAAAATATGAGCCATCACCGTCATCGAAGATGAATATTCTATCAGAGAATTTTCTGAACAAGTGACCACCCTTCGTTTTCACGACAACCATTTGTTTTTCTGTTCGTTCTGTTATGACCATTTCTTGTAATATTTGATGTTCAGGTTCTTAATGATTGTCTTTTGTTGGTGGTTAGGTGAAACACTGTATTTCGAAGGCATGGGATGGATTAATACTCGGTCATTTTCGTCAAACAGTCCTTTCAACTGCTCTAACTCTGGTTTGCAGATTTTTTTTTTCGCCTTCCTACCCGATCCCAGTTCTTTTTTGGCCGAGAGTCCCTCCTAGTAACATTCTAGAACATCGTATGTAGTTCGTTTGGTGATATTTTCGGAAAATAAATAGTTCACGATGGACTTGCTCCTTGATGAATATTGCTTTCGTAAAACTTGTACACAATAATACATAGACACTCCTCTTGTGACTCTATTCTCGGAAAACACAGATTATTTAATGATCTCTTGGCTAATGGCCATGCTCTTATATACCATAGCACAACACTTCACGCGCAAGTTTCACCTGATTCGGTTTCCTTTGCTATTTTACATAATTGCAAAGTTTGTTCGGATTTCTAGGAAAAAGTCCTTATGTTTTCTAAAATGTTTAATTAGATATATTATTTACCTTACTGAAAGGCTAAGTTTTGCTAAAGCATTCTTGATGTGTTGGAAAGTGTTTCATAATCTATGCTTGACGCATGGTTTTTCTCTCTTGTTTAATTTTCAAGGGAGGACCATTCTATTTTATTTATTTATTTGCTTATTTTTTTTGCAGAGCGACGCAAAATCAATTCGTCAATTGACCGCAGAAAAAAAATTGCGAAATTTGCAAATTAGACTTGGAAAAAATAGATAAATTGGCAAATTAGAAATTTTTTTTATAATTATTAGTTTATATACCTAAAGTGTTTACTTATACGTGTTTTTATTGTAATAAAATTTGACAAGCTATTTTAGGTTTTGAGTAATTTTTTAAAATTCTTTTGAGTCTGACCTGCGATGACAGATAAATTTTCTAAAATATCAAATTCCTTGGGGGGGGGGGGCTATGGCCCCCCCAGCCCCCCTCAAATGGCGCCCCTGAATACTTTTGGAACAAGAAAAGTAATGTATCTATAACCCATTCTAAACTGTATTACAACTAATCGATGTATTAAATGAATTTTATAACGCGTTACTTTAATGGTACTTATAAATACCGTCAGTCGATAAAGGGTTATAAAGAATTAACGACTTTGTCTTAGCCGAAGCGTTATTAGAAACCTTCTGTAGAAACTTTGAAGTTTATATACTAATTGAGATGAATTGATCCAGCTGGAGTGGAGCCAATTTCTTGGCCTTGACTGGTAGCTATACTTTATGTAAATTGCCCCCAAAACATAATTTAATCATAGTGTTTTATTATTTAAGTAAATAGACGACATTATATTCTCTATTTAATTACAGTGAGAAAACCGGATGATTCAACACAGAGTGTAATGGCAGTTATTTCTTAAACTGATGATGATAGAAATATATACTTCTCGTTACAAAAATAATCAAATGTAGCTTTTAGATCAGTGGTTACCAACCTTTTTTTGATCACTCCGCACCAAAGCATCTATAAAGTCTCTATACCCCCCCCCCCACCCCCCTTTACCCTCACTCTGTAAATTATGTTTTTTATTACTTAAACAAGTTGGAAATTGGTCGTCAAACGTTGCAAATGAGGTGCGTTCGTACTATAACTAGTTTTATAAATATTTTTTGCACCCCATATTGTACTGAATGTATATTTTTTTGTCTGTAACATCATTAAAATGCACTTGCAATAATTTTTTCCTATTAGCCGTCATTTAACGGAAAACTTTTGACTATCCCTGTCATTAAACTATACGTCCGATTTTCATAAAATTTGAAATGACCCGACAAAATTTTGCAATAGTTATATATTTAAAATTTCAGACCATTCGGAAGGCTGTAACATCATTAAAATGCACTTGCAATAATTTTTTCCCATTGGCCGTAATGTAACAGAAAACTTTTGACTGTCCCTGTAAGTAAACTATACATCCGATTTTCATAAAATTTGAAAGGGCTCGACAAAATTTTACAACAATTATATATTTAAAATTTCAAATCATTCGGTCAGGTAGTTTTTGCTCTGTTATATGCGGACGGACAGACAGACGGACTGAACGATGACTATAGGTGCTTCGTATTATATAATTACGAACGCACCTAAAAAACCCACACTGTGGTTGTGGATGCATAATAGAGCCTTACCAATAACTATTTATTTTACATCTTGCAACTTATCAAAGAAATGAAACTTCTGTCACAAATGCGTTTTTAAAATAATTCTATAAATGCAACGAGGCTATGCATCTTTGCTTTCGCGGCGAAAAAATTTTTGTTGTACTTTTTCAATTTACCTCTATTTTAAAGAAAAGTGTTATAGGGTCTGCATTTTTACATTCACAAAATATCTTGAAGAGAGACTTACATTTAGCTTTAAAATTGCTAATTTTCACAGATTTTATAATTAGTTTTATAACTTACTAGTTGTTCCACCTGCATCTAAAACTCATTCTGCCCGGACGCAGCCGAAGCTGCGCCGAGCTCACACACCAACATCTGTCTGCTTAATCCCTAAATGACAGACTCAAAACAGATCTCAGCCTGAAAGAATGTGTAAGATTTTGAAAATAGCCAATCCGATGCATTCAAGTACCGCGCGTCCATCCGGGAACGCATGAGTTCAATGAACTATCCGCGTGGGTGTCTTGCGATGTCACCGAATTGTACGAAAAAAATGGCGCAGAAAAGCATCCTTTTATCAATGGCGGACAGAAAGCATCGCGCCAATATTTAAAAATAGAAAAATGCAGAAAACGTTAAATTAAATATCTCCAATATTTGTTGACGGATTTTGCTGCAACTTATATCAAATTAATCAGAAAAATATATTCTATCTGTTGACTATAGATTGAGCACGCAATATTAAAAAAAAATTATTTTTATTTTCGTTGTTTTAAACTTATAAAGAATATAGAATCGCGATCTTTTCGGAAAAGTAAACACGAACGTAAAACTTTGTTTACACATATTATTGTTATTGTTTAGTTTAATATATTTTAATAAATGATTGAAAGATAGAATTTAAGTTTGATTGAGGAAAATAAATAAAATTTAGAATAACTTTATTAAGAGGAAACTTAAATATTTTGAAGAGAATTTTCTAGATTAGAAGTTGAGTTTAAAATGAATAAATATTAATTTAAGATTGAGGAAGATAAATAAATAATAAAATTGAGATTATTTACTACTAGAGATGTTGCATTTTATAACACCTTTATGTCTAATAAGTAGCTAATATTTCAAATTTCGTATTTCTAGGCCCTTCAGTAACACATAAATAGCATTTTTAGAACTTTTTTGCTCCTGCACCCCCTTTGGGGTAGTGACACCGACATAAAACATAGCCTATCTTGGAGCAAGCGTTGTCACCATCATTTTGACACCAATATTTTTTAAATCGGTTTGGTATTTCCTGAGATTGTGTAGAAACTACCATTTAGAACGTTTTTTGTGCATTTTCACCCCTTTCAAATTTCGAATAGTTTAAGAACTGTTCTTAGAAATCCTTTATATCTAATAAGTAGCTAATATTTCAAATTTCGTATTTCTAGGCCCTTCAGTAACACATAAATCGCATTTTTTGAACGTTTTTTGCTCCTGCACCCCCTTTGGGGTAGTGACACCGACATAAAACATAGCCTATCTTGGAGCAAGCGTTGTCACCATCATTTTGACAGCCTTATTTTTCAGATCGGTTTGGTATTTCCTGAGATTGTGTAGAAACCACCATTTAGAACGTTTTTAGAACGATTTTCGCGCATTTTTAACCCTTTTAAATTTCGAATTGTTTAAGAACTGTTCTTAGACATCATTTATATCTTATAAGTAACTAATATTCAAAATTTCATATTTCTAGGCCCTTCAGTAACGCTAAAATCGCATTTTTAGAAAGTATTTTGCTCCTGTACACCCTTAGGGGTAGTGGCACCGACATAAGATATAGCCTATATTCTAAGTTGGACTAACACCATCATTTTGATACCATTACTTTTGGAATCGGTTCGGTAGTTCCAGAGCTTACCTCCGACATATAAACAATTTTTTCCTCTTTATAATAGGAGTATAGGCTAGCTAACCCCGCGGCTTTGCTCGCGTAATAGTTGAAAATATGCCAAGTGATATTTGCATGACTATTTTTTATTAGGAAATCACTTTTTGAAATAATTCAAAAATTACAAATTAAGCCACGGTTTGACTAAACTTCATTATAAAAGTGCAATAGACAGAAATGAGATTTTAATTAATAAGAAGAACTAAAACTAATTCCAATTAAAAGATAATTTAGAAAGTATTTTGAGACATTTATGCTCATTTCATACGCTCATTTCAGTATTCATTTGAAGATTTGAATTTTTTAGAAACAATCTTAACACATTTACATCTTAAAATAAACCATCATGTCAAATTCCAAGCTGCTTGTCTAACAGTCTACCACCTCTCTGGTGTTAGTGGCACCAACATAAAATGTCGAAACAGAGTTGAAATAGAATGTCTCGAAAAATGTTGAAACAGAGACTGTCATCATTAATTTGCCAACATTAACCTTGAAATCGGTTGGTATTTCCTGATATTCTATAGAAAACGGAATTTAGATGTTTTTAAAGACTTTCTTGTTGTTCGTGCCAACCAGGTGGAAGTGACACCGGCATAAAGTATAGCCCGCATAGGATCAGGGACTACCACTCTTGATTCGCAAACAATAACTTCTGTAATCGGTTTATTATTTCCTGAGATTCCATAGAAATTGTAATTTAAGACTCTTTTAGAATGCTTTTCGCTCCTTCCCTTCGCTTCACCCCTATTTAATTTCGAATTTATTTCAGACTGTTCTTAGAGGACATTTATTATTTATAAATAACTACCGTGCTATATTTAAAGTTTTTAGCCTCTTCAGTACCGCAGAAATCGCAATTTAGAAAGTCTTTTGCTCCTGCAACTCTCGAGATAAAATATAGCTTGTGTTTGAATAGGTTCTATAACCATCAGTTTGCAACCATTATGTTTGAAATTGGTTTCGTATTTCATAAGATTGCATAAAAATCGTAATTTAGAACGCTTCTAGAACGCATTTTGCTCACTTCATCCTTTTAAATTTGGAATTTTCTTTCGACAATTCTTAGAAAGCATTTGCATCTTTGAGGTAATTACCATTAAAATTTAAAATGTTAGACTCCTCACTAACATAAAAAAAACGCCCTTTAGAACATTTTTTGCTCCTGTAACCCCCAGGTGGCAGTGACAATAACGTAAAATATACGCTATGTTGGAGCGGGGACTGTCACCATCAATTTGAAACCATTACTTCTGAAATGGGTTTATATTTCCCGAGATTGCGTAAAAATCGCTATTTAGAACATTTTTCGAACGCTTTTCGTTCATTCTCACCCCTTTCAAATTTTAAATTTTTAAGGAACTCTTCTCAGAGAGTATTTACACCTCATAAGTAATTACCATGCCAAATTTCAAGTTGATAACCCCTTCAGTATCACAAAAATCACAATTTAGAACGCTTTTTAAAATGCAACCGCAAGGTGGTAGTTGACGCCGATATGAAATAGATCCTACATTGGAGCAAGGACTGTCATCATCGATTTACAACCATTACTTTTGAAATCGGTTGGGTACTTTCTGAGATTGCGTAGAAATTGCAATTTAGAACTTTTTTCGTCCATTTCCCCTTCTTTTAAATATCGAATTATTTAGGAAATGTTCTAAGAGATAATTTATATTTTATAAGTAACTACCATGCCTAGTTTCAAGTTGCTAGCACGTGCAGTATTACATAAAACGCAATTTAGATCCCTTTTTGCTCCTTCACCCCCTTTGGGGTAGTGGCACCGACATGAAATACAGCCTATGTTGGAGCGAGTGCTGTCACCATCGTTTTCACACCATTATTTTTTAAATCGGTTCGGTACTTCCTGAGATTGCGTATAAATCTCAATTTAGAAAGTTTTTTAGAACGCTTTTCGCTCATTTAGTAACTCAAAAATCATAATTTAGAACGTTTTTTGCTTCTGCAACCCCTAGGTGGTAGTGACACCGACATGAAATAGAGCCTATGTTGGAGCAAGGGCTGTCACCATCATTTTGACATGTATTTCTTAAATCGGTTTGGTACTTTTTGAGATTGCGTAAAGATCGCCATTTAGAACTTTTTTAGAACGCTTTTTGCGCATTTTCACCCCTGTTAAATTTCGAATTTTTTAAGAAAGGTTCTTACAGAATATTTATGTCTAATAAGTAACTACCATGCCAAATTTCATGTATCTGGATCCTTTAGTAACAGAAAAATCGCAATTTCGAATTTTTTTGCTCCTGCACCCCTTTAGGGGTAGTGGCAGCGACATAAAATGTAGCCTATCTTGGAGCAAGTGTTATCGCTATCATTTTGACACCATTATTTTTGAAATCGGTTTGGTACTTCCTAAAATTGCGCAAAAATCACCATTTAGAACGTTTTTAGAACGCTTTTCGCGCATTTTCACCCCTTTTTAATTTCGATTTTTTTAAAGAAATGTCCTTAGCGATCATTAGTAGCTTATAAGTAACTACCATTCCAAATTTCATGTTTCTAGGCCCTTCGGTAACACAAAAATCGCATTTTTAGAACGTTTTTTGCTCCTGCACCCCCTTTTGGCCAGTGGCACGGACGTAAGATATAGCCTATGTTCTAAGTGGGACTAACACCATCATTTTGATACCATTACTTTTGGAATTGGTTGGGTAGTTCCAGATCTTACCTCCTACAAATAAACAATTTTTACCTCTTTATAATATTAGTATAGATAGGAAAAGCTTTAGACAGACACTACAGTTTCTTTCTATGGATAACACAACACACAAGAAGGATTTCAAGACAATCATCTTTATAAATTTTAAGTAGCCATCATTCCCCATCATAACACCTTTGTTTTCCCTTTCCTATTATCGTTAATTGTCTTCCATGTATCATCTGATTTTAAAATTTAAAATATATACACCATCATCTAAATTTATTTACTGTGTAGGATGTCCACTAGAACCATAGATATTTTCTATCTACCTATTTCATTTAGTAGTGCTACCGTCAACTCGGGCTACTTTGGTCCTTGCGGGGTAAAATATTTTATACCCTACTATAGGGTATTTGAATAGTTTGGGGGTAATTTAAATTTTTTTAGTGGCAACACTGGATGTGTTTGTAAACAACTGTTTTCCTGTGTAAATTTTAACTCTCCAAACCTCCTATGGTGAAACAATCTGGATACGAGCTACAAATAAAGTAAGTGTCACAATATATTATCTTTTGTAACCTGTAACCTATGTATGATCATAGTTTTTTCTTTAACTTTTTTTGTTGAAAGGAAATGTTCGCGTTTTCATAAAGCTAACATGAAAACTAGTATTTCGGGGTTTCTTTGTGCCAGGCCTTTTTTTGTCCGAAAATAGCCCCAATTACTTAGAATAGCCTTTTATACAACTAAATCTGTTAAAACATGTTTTAAGTAACATTTTTTTTTTTAAATGTTACTGTAGCAAAATGTTACATTAATTGTTTTTGTTCCAGCTGCTGCGGATAGCATGACGAAAACTGTTTCTCGTTTCTTTAATATTAACAATTGTTTTATTGTGTTTAAATGTTTAAAAAAAAAAAAAAAAAAAAAAAAAAAAAAAAAAAAAAAAAAAAAAACAGTTTGCTGTGTTAATTTATTAGAAATTACTATTGCAAGGGAGTTACAATAAAAATGGATTCATTTACATATGAAATGTATTCATTTTATATAAAACTAGATGAATGGACCAAGGAAGCCCCCAGCAGGAGCTACTTTGTTCCAAAACTTTAAAAATAGTTAAACAATTAAAAAAAAAACCACTTTAAAACCGTACAGTTTGCTTCATTGTTTCATGTTATTTGTTTACAACTCCATTTCGACATTTAAAAATCACATATAATATTTTTTAATAATGGAAATGTGAGTGGAACCAGGAAAAAGTGGCCCAAAGTAGCCCCGGTTGACGGTATTTTAAGTTTATACGTTTTATAATTGTTGAACTTACCTCTTGATGACTCTGACTCTGAACATACCTCGTTCAAATTTTTCATATATTTTTTAGGTTTTTAAGACAGACAGATTTATATATACTTTTAAGTATTTTTACGTGCAAAAGATTCTTCTTGTGACGTATAGCAGAGTGAATGGAAGTAAAAAGCTCATTCAATAATAATCGAAAGCTTTGTTAAAAATTGTAAAATACAATAATAACCAGGAAAATTATAGATTTTTAATGCCACAAAAAAGAAAAAAAAAAAAAAAAAAAAAAAAAAAAAAAAAAAAAAAAGGGCAAAGTATTTCAAATAATCACTCATATAATTTTTCTGATGTTAATGCTATTCTAAACATTTGATTGGGAACAATTTTTGAATACAATAAAAAAAGCTGGTTTTTTTTTCTTTGTATTCTATTTATTTTTAGGCTTAAACATTTCTTAAGACAAAAAGAAAAGAAAAGAAAATGATAGGTAATGGATGAGTAGCAAATTTGGAATTGCCCCCCGGTGGGCCGTACGCCCCACGTTGGGAACCACTGTTTTAGATGTAACATTTCTTTTACTTTTGGCTGTACCTTATACATTGTGTCTCTCATAAAGGGGGGGGGGGTGAGCGCTTTAATTTTTACCTGTTGGATATACATAGGCAGTAATGTAGTACAGTAAAACCTCGTTAACATGAACACGCTTAACGTGAATTACTTTTAACATGAATTGTTTTCACAGTCCCCTATAAAAACGAATACAAAGATTTGATACTGATAACATGAATTACTGTTAACATGAACAAAATTTTGATTCCCCTTGAGGTTCATGTTAACGAGGTTCGACTGTAGTAAAAAAAAGCAGAGGACATGTGCTATAAGCAAAGGAGAGGCACCAAACAGCATATACGCTATAGCTAAGGAGGGTATACAGAGTTTCTTTAATAAATCCAGAACACATTTTTTTAAAATATAATTTATGGGACACATGGACCATATTAAAATTTAAAAAAGTGTAACTTTTTAAAAATTAATGGCAGGAGTATTTCATCAACATAATCTTAACCCTTCTTTATTTTAAACATTTTTGCTATTTACAATGCCTACGTATTTCAAACATGTAAAAAATTAAAACGCATTTGAATCTTTTGAGACACCCTGCTTACTGAAATCTGACTATCTATTCGCATTTCACAACTGCGGTCGAAAGTTTGGAATTCCTAAGAATAAGAAGATGTAATAGCTGTTTAAATTATAAATTTTACATTAATTTAATAGATTTATTTATTTTATTTATTTATTTATTTTTTGAGATTTTTAATGAAATTTTAGAAACTAAATTACTTTATTGTTGTGAAAAAGCGAAAGAAAAAAATTAATGGAATTTTTATAGCTTTTGGTGCAATTTTATCATTAAAACCGAAATTGAAAAAATGAGTTTAGTTTGAATAAACAGTACAGTAACAGTATAATAGACGCACTACTATTATTTAACGTCACTATATTGACCTCTGCTTGCTATCCAAACTGGTGAAAAAATTTCTTTGGTTTGGGCCGTTTGTATAAATTGGTTTCATGATTTTTAGTTTACCTTCTCTTTAAAAAATTCATACCAAACAATATTCATGTGGCTTACCTCTATATTTACTTAATTATTACCAAAAAGCTTAAAGATTGCAATATTACTGATAAGTATCAATGTATGAAATACCATTTTCGGAATTTGAAGAAAACGTACATAGATAGCCACTGATAAAACATGTAGGTATTGTAAACTACGTCTGGATTCGTATGAAATACCATTTCCTGAATTTTAAGAAAATATACATGAATGGCCACCGATAGAACATGGAGCTATTGTAAACTATTTAATTTTTTATATAATATTCATAATATAAATAAGCGAAGTCAATTAGATCTCTGATTTTGGGGGCAGGTTTCTGCAATTACATTGGACAGTACATCTTATAAGGACAGTACATTGCGCAGTTTTTCTACACCAATTCATTACTCCAGGCGTTTTATGAATGCTACTTTTTATTTGGTTTAAGGTCCTAAAATGTTTTTTTTTTTTTTTTTTTTTTTTTTTTTTTTTTTTTTAACTCCTAAATGTGTAATGCTTTAATGCATAAAAAACGGCATATTTTAATAGAAAGAATTTTCGGTACTACTTAGTTATCCCATCCACCAATTTCGCCAAATTATATAAATCGCTAAACTACTCGCCAAATTATACAAATTGACATAATTTTTTATTTTAAATAACGAAAGAACAAAAAAATTAGTATAACATTAATAAAAATACAAATAAAAAGTCGAAATAAAAATTACTTGATGACGTAAACACATGTAACTTGCTTAAAGTCAAGAGAATGTGATATTTACGATCAACCATTATTGGCATATAATCGTATAGTTTGGCGATAGATTTTTGGTCGACGGGATAACTAAGTAGTGCCGAATTTTCTTTTTAACACTAGAACCGCCATTAGGGGTAATTTTGATCTCTTCCAAATTGATAATAGTCGATTCGCACCAGATTTTTTTTTTTCATAAGATATGTTAAATGTATGCAGCAGAAAAATAGAAAATGTACATAGCAAAGATCGCAAAGTTTAAAAACTTCTTGACCAATCAAATTTATTATCCATATGTCGCCACTCTCCTATATAGATACTCTACTATAACAACGTGACAATCACTAAATTTTGACAACGCATTTTTTGTAAATCCAGTTAATCCAAATTGTAAATTTGATTTCCTTCTTATAATAAAACGTTTAATAAGCTTAATATCATAGCTTTTTTATAAACGTAGAATAATAAAAATAATAATAATAAAACCCTCTTTTTTCAAATCAAATCGAAAGATCTCAAATAATTCAAATGCAACATATCGGATTGCTAAGCAGTTAGTGACATTGAAATACGAATTAATTTTTGTATACGGTCTCTTTTCCATGTTTAGAAAAAAAGTTTGCCAACGTCTCGTCTACAATAGAAAAAAAAATTAAAAATAAAATAAAATAAAATAAAATAAATTCCCTTATTTTGCCAAAACTTACGATCTATTGAATTTTATAAAATTTCAGTATTTCCCGGTATTAAAACATCTTCTTTCCGATTTTAATACAAGAAAACACTGAAAATTCACAAAAATCAAAGTATCATATTTCGGCCACTTTTGGTTGTAAAATAATGGGATTTTTTTTCTTTTGTCTGTTTTAGATCCAGGTCGACATTTTTCTAAACATAACTTACCGGATATATGGTCCGTTTTCTAATCTAGACAATAGATGGAGCCATCAAATTTAAATTAAGTTTGTACTTGCCGAAAAAATTCAGTCTTGAAAAAGATCAACATTTTTACTCTCGTGTAGTTAGCATCCCCTCGAAAACCAAATTTTTAATCAAATCCTTAGTGCACAAGTGTACAGCTTAAATTATTCCGATTATTTAGACATCAATTATATGCTCAAAATTGATATTTCAGAAATAACCTATTAATACTTAAAACACAGTGTAAATCAAATTAGATTTCTACTCATCAATAGATGGCAGCACTGAAGCATAACCTCCATTTTATGTACTTAGTCGTGATTTTGTTTCATTCAGTGGCGTGGAAGGGGTTGGTGGGGCTGCAACCCGGATCCTCCCACCCCAAAATTTAAAGAAAATATCAAGTGTTTCAACAAAGGATTTTCAAAATGCAATGAAACAGGCAAAGACGAAATCGAAAAGAACCAGTAAAATATTTCGTTTTAAAGAATTATTCATCTTTGAAGGCAGTGTTGAATTCAGACACTTTTCTCCGGGGGGGGGGACATTATAGAGTTCCGGGGGGGAAATTACACTTTTTGATCATTGAAACCCAAAATCTCAAAAAATTCCGGAGGGAACTTCTCATTCCTCCGGAGAGGAATGCCCCCCCCCCCCCCTTCTCCAGGCCCTGACTATCACATGGGCATCCGGGGCCTGTGCCCTGGTCACGAAATTTCTAAGGGGCAGAAATTTTTTCGTGATTTCATCTAAATTTCTATTAAGTAAATCATAATTGTGGAAACAAATGTGATATTTGAGATATTAATACGGTGAAATAAAAAAATATATCTCAGTATACGTTTAAAAGCACATTTCAATAAATAATATAAAAAAAAATCTTTTTTTGTGGAACCGATTTTAATTTTCCAGGAAACTTATTTTTTTTAATTGACACTTTTCGAATGAGTGTATAATATGTGAAAAAAACTAGTATCAATAAATTAACAAATTTAAGGGGGCACTAAAATCTAAAAATGCCCTGAGCACAGAAACTTGCTAGTCGGGCCCTGCCCCCCTCGGGCCACCCCCTGAAATCAACACTGTTTGAAGGGATTTTATTTCGCTGAATGATGAATATTATATGTTGAGATTTTCTTTTAAATAAGGTTTCCGCTATACACAGGTTCCATTTTCACAGCTTTTATTGCATAAAACGTGATAAGTGGTAACTAAAAGCGCTTTGTTAATTTTTATTAGATTAAAGAAAGCAAGCAAAATATTAACTTCAGCTGGCTTTCATTTTGAGAATCTCATCAGTATGAACTGCAAAGCTTCGAGTTTTTCTTTTTAGGTGTTTTCGTAATTATATAAATACGTAGCCCTTATAGTCGACGTTCAGTCCGTCTGTCTGCCTGTCCGTCTGTCCGTCCGCATATAACAAGACAGAGTAAAAACTACCCAACCGAATGGCCTGAAATATTAAATATATGATTGGTGCAAAATTTTGTCAGCCATTTCAAATTTTATGAAAATCGGATGTGTAGTTTAATTACAGGGACAGCCAAAAGTTTTTCGTTACATTACGGCTAATGGGGAAAATTTATCCCAAGTGCATTTTAATGGTGTCATAACCTTTCGAACAGAGTGAAATTGATATGCACTTATGAAGTGCATTAAAATGTACATTCAGTACAATATGGGGTGCAAAAAATATTTATAAAATTAATTATAGTACGAACGTACCTCATTTGCCACGTTTGACGTGGAATTTCCAACTTGTTTTAATTTTAAATGCGTGATATATTACATGCTTGTTATTCAACACTGTAATGTGTTATTTTATTTCAATGGTATTGACGAAAAAAAATTGTAGTTATGGTTCCAACTTTTTTACAAGAGATAGGCTTTATTTGTATTTAAAATATTTTAGAAATCAAAGTAAGTGATTCTAGAGCTCGAACACTCAAAAGTTTCTGACTAAAGACTATATAGAAAATGCTGTTAAATTTGGCACTTTCAGCTATTTTCGGGATGCTACAATCTCGAAAAGGTCATTATCAGGAAGCAATCGACTGTAATTCCAAATGTATCCCATTTATGGGAAAATTAACAAGTCGGAAATTGTACATCAAACGTGGCAAATGGGGTGCATTCGTACTATAACTAGTTTTGTAAATATTCAGATCTTGGTGCAATAGCTGTTGCACCCTTTTGAAGCTACTTCATTCACCTGAAAAGAACAGCTCACTAATGCTAATCCCAGTGGTGTAGTCTTAAAAAAAAACAGAGCGTATACCCTAGAGTGTATATACTATAACTTTCTTGAGAAACAGGGGGTATACGGTGTTCCTTAAAAAAATTCAGAAGGTATACGCCGTATAGCCCGTATACCCCCCTCTACATCCCTGGCTAATCCTATGGAAGAATTTTTTTAGGATATCTCGTTTGCATTTGAATATTTTTAAATAATTCTTTTTGCAGTGGCTAGCTGAGATCAATCTGTACAAAGGACGTTTTTTACTTTTTCGAATTTGTTTACAGATATTTTTTAATGAGGACACTTTCATTTTCGGAACCGGTTTCGAAAGTGAAAGAATCCTCTTGAAAAAAAAAAATCTGCAATCAAAATCGAAAAAGTAAAAAGGGGTAGATGTTGATATCAATCTCAGCTATCGAATGCAAAAAATCATTTAAAAATATTAAAATGCAAACGAGATATCCTTAAAAATTTCTTCCATAGGATTAGCATTAGCGAGCGAGACTTTCCAGGTGACTGAAAGTCTTACGTAGAAAGAAGTAAGCAAAAATGCATGAATACAAAATGTATTACGATTTATATTAAATTTAGTAATACGGAAATAATAGGACTCCATCTTAAATAGGACGTAATCACCATGACAACCTAGAATCATTACCTATCATGGGATATCATTGAATTAATTACGTATGGTAGGAGAATGAAAAAAAAAACTTCTATTAATATCTTTTTAAGTTTTGATTCGATTTTCATAAAATTTGAAATGACTTGACAAAATTCTGTAACGAATATCTATATTAAATTCCAAACCATTCGGTTGGGTAGTTTTTGCACTGTTATATGCGGACAGACGGCCGAACCAGACGACGACTATAGGTTGCTATGTATTTACATAATTAAGAATGCACCAAAAACACACTGATTTAATTCTTAGGTTCATAAATAGCAAAGTCGGCAAAGGTCATGAGTGTATGCAACGAAATAAGCTAGTTTGGAAGGAAATGATGTGAGAGCGCCCATAAATAATTTTAAATTTACTGTTAACTTCTGTTTTACAATTTATTTATTTCCAAATTATTTTTAGCAGATAATTTTTCGCATTCTGTTAAATACATAAAAAAAAAAAAAAAAAAAAAAAAAAAAAAAAATGGTGCAACGAAACTAAAAGGGTGTGTGTGTGGGGGGGGGGGGGGGGGGATTCAGGGTGATTCTCCACCAGAGCTAAACCAAAATACATTACAGTACAGTCCCGATTATCCGATTTAATATGTACCACCAAGCTCATCTCGGATAAGCAAAAAAAAAACGGATAAACCCGATTTACACAAATCGTCACTAAGGAGATGAAATATAAATTTTCACTTAATTCATTCATTTTTATGGTACTAATATCATTTCTTCGATGTACATTTCCGTTACTGTTAAGAAAAATGGGGAATGGAATTGTTTATTTGAAAAAGCCCTTGATAGTTTTTTGTTTGTTGAATGTCAATTTTGAAGCAGGGTTTTTTTTTTTTTTTTTTTTTTTTTTTTTTTTGTCTCTCTCTCTCTCTCTGCAGTATTAAACTACTGCATACCTACCAATTTTTAAGATTTTTTCTTACCCCTAAAACTCACCAGTAAATTTTGCCTTCTTCAATCTCCAAAATTAAACAATTGTCAACGATTAAATGTGGCAAAAATTTGTATTAAATTTTAGAGGTAACAAAACCGTACTAATTGGCTGCTATGTGATTCTATTAGTGTCATGAAAATTGCAGATGTAGCCTCTTCTTTCTGCTCAAAGTATTGAATAGTTTTTTTTTTTTTTTTTTTTTTTTTTTTTTTTTTTTTAATCGAACTGATACTTTTGGAATGGATCATTTTTTTCTGATGGACTGATGGATTCCATTTTGTGAAACAGACATTCTAAATGAAGTGTTAGGTGAAGATGAAAGAGCAGCCGTAAAAAGTTAGAACTCTGATATTCTGATCAAAATAGGGAAAAAATGGCCACATTTTTTCCACTCGTTCTGACCAGAAATTCAGAGTTCTAACATTTTACGGCTACTCTTTCATCTTCACCTAACACATGATTTATAATGGCTGTTTCATAATAATGGAATACATCAGTCCATCAGAAGAAAATAACTCGGTAAATGCGAAAACTCGGTTAAGCGGGACTGGGATAATTGGAACTCTACTGTAATACTCGTACAGTAAGTACAGTAATTTATAATAATTACTAGTTAATAAAAGTAATCACTTTTATGAATGTAAATAATCAAAATAAAACTAAAATTAGTGTTATTTTTATATTTTGTTCGAAATTCACCGCCTTTTTTAACCAAATTGTATTTGAAAGATCGATGCATTTAAATGGCTGTTATTGCAATCTCGAAATGGAGGAAACGCTTAGTAATAATTTCCTACTTTTATGAAAGTGGGAAAAAAGTTCCCACGGAAGTAGAAACAAAGATTATATATAAGGGTTGCTCGTTTCGATAAAAGGAGCGTTCGCATTATCCTAATAAGCCCTAGCCCAGGAATGGCGAACCATCGGCACGCGTGCCTAATTTAGCTGGCAAGAAAGTTTCTTTGGCATGCGAACTGATTACAGGTCATAACGCATTCACTTTTATGTATAGTATTCCAATTTTATGAACTAAAATCTTTTTTAAGATACACCGACAATCAAAAAGAAATTAAATTATTTTTTACACAAATTATTGCATTAAAAAGTCCAGTAGCGTAGTGTTTGGCGCGGCTCACTACCACGCTACAGGTCCACAGTTTGATTCCTGATTGCGAACTGGCAAGGTTCACTCACGTAAATCTTTTACACGTAACCAAACGTTGAGAGCGCGTGTGAGGCAGACCGCCTGGCCGTGACCTATGCTATATAGCACAACAGAGCTAAACACTGTAGGCCATGATTCTTAATGGATTCTAGGAGGTTTAGTTTGTTGCATCACAAATTTCGGCTTAGGCATTGTGTAGCGCCATTTTTTTTTTTTTTTTTAGCCATTCTACGCATATGCTTGTGAAATCGTTTTGCATGTTTATAAAATTTAAAAGGCTTCATTTTTTTAATTTTCTATAATTAAATGCCCAATGGAACTTCTATACCCCAGTAACTAAACATGACAGAGAAAGAACCAGATTCGGTTCGAACCTACACGACAAGAAAATAATCTTTTATTATTATTATTATTATTATTATTATTATTATTATTATTATTATTATCAATACGGATTTCAATGTGATTATTTCAATGTGATTATTTCAATGTGTGTATTATTCAATTCTGACATTATACTGAATAACTTAGGGGTTGAATTTAGAACAAAGAGTGAGAACAGTCTGTAAAAGTTCTGTAAAATTTAATTCTTCATTAAATGATATTTTATGTTAGAATATTCTTGGCACATTAGAATGCCGATTTTTCTGATATTTTTGGCACGCGCACGCAAAAAGGTTCGCCGTACCTGCTAACCTATAAGGAATGCTCATTTCTTGTCGTACTATCATCTTTGATTATTGGGTACAGTTCTGAGTACAGTCCTTGCCCTTTTATAGAAATAAGATTGGGCCATCGAATTCCTTGAAAAATACAAAGAAGAAGAGCTATATAGACCTTGCATACAAACAAACGTTCTGTTATTGTGCTATTTCTGTTACTCGTTTTGCTTTCTTTTTTGTGCTTTACTACTTCTGGTTATATTAAATCATCTTCTCAAATAGGAATTTTAAGGATAATTGGACTTTAGGTATTTTCTTTTCCCAAATCGGCTTACAAACATTAATTAAATCCAGGTATGTTCTGAAAGTATATAATTAATTGTATTCATATATAGAAACACATATAATCATTATAATCATATGCATGCTTTATAGTTATATGTCAGATTGTTAAATCTTGATTTTATGAATTATAGTATACATATAATGTTATTTTAGTATACATGAAATAACATCATCTAATGTCGGTTTGAAATGCAACAAGCATTCAGGAACACATAAATTGACGGGAAGATGGTGAACATATCACCATTCGTTCAAATTGTGTTTATTTAACATTATTTTAACTTTATGTTAGTAAGCATAAAGGACATTACAGAAAGGAGGCTTAAGTGATTTTCAGCCTTAAGTCATGTATAGTCAAATCTGAATTTATTCATATTATAAGGAGTTTGTTGTTTTTAGCTAGAAAAGTAAAATTTTGTCTTCCCTAGAAATTTAGATTTTTAGCTAATAAAGACTAGAAGTATGTATATATATACAGTCGAACCTCGTTATTCCGGCACTCTAAGGACCAGAACAAAGTGTCGTCATAAGCGGGGTGTCGCGGTAACCGGGGTTGGAGAAAAAGTTTATAAAAAGCTGTATTTTTAAGTAATTTAAGACCATTTGAAAGTCATAACTGGTCTTGCAGTTTTAAGCAATAAAACATTATTATTAAACAAAATAAACACAAAAACAAAAATGAAAAGAATAAAAATCAGATTTATGGTGACTTGTTTTTTATTGTTACATGAAATATTAATGAATTAAGGTTTGCTTATCTCTAGATGTGCGTCCTACAATTCTTTTTTCAATATTATACAATGAAGTGTAATCAATATTCGTTGTTTCAGAAATGGATGTTAGATAATTTCTACTCGTTTCAATGAAATGCAATGCTTCAGCTTTAGTCGGAAGAAAAATGCCTTGTAACCAAAAGAAAGCGCGACCTGACCAGAACAAAAAGACCGCGAGTAGACTGATACGCTTATCTGGAGCTTAAGTGGGTCATTCATAGAGTTTGGGTTCATTAATTCAGATAAAGGATTGATGCAAAATTTCTCATTTATCTCACTGGGTATTTTAGACACTTTTGTGAAAAGTTTGGTTAAGACATTTCTTACCGCTTAATTTCCATACTTATAAGATGGATTACGAAAAATGGACAATTTTCCTAAACTGTCGGGATATCCGGTGTTGAAAATTATTCAACGACATAAAATCCGGAGTTTATTTACATTAAAATCATATACAGAAATTCGGGACTTTGAAAAACTGGCGTAATAAGCGGAGTGTCGTGAAAACCGGGTGTCGGGATAACGAGGTCCGACTGTGTATATATATATATATATATAAACTGAAGTTTAAAGAAAAGCCGCTCATTTCTTTAAAATCTGTGCAAAATTTTCTCATTAAAAGTCTTATAAGTCAGTAGTCACTGTATTTGAAAAAGAAAGAATTGGTTCGCTGTATTAAGAGGCTTACTTCACTCACGCGAAAACACTCGTTCGTTTATGTTAATCCTATGGAACGAATTTTTTAAGATAGCTCGTTTGCATTTTAATATTTTTAATTTTTTTTTCTTTGCATTGGCTAGCTGAGGTTGATCTGTACAAAGGTCGTTTTTTGCTTTACAGATTTTCTTTTCGATTTTTTTTTTTTTTTAATGAGAATACTTTCGCTTTCGAAACCGGCTCCGAAAGTAAAAGTATGCTCATAAAAAAAAAATCTGTGAACAAAATCAAAAAAGTAAAAAAAAAACAGCCTTTGTACATAGATCTATCTCAGCTAGCCAATGCAAAAAAAAAAAAAAAAAAAAAAAAAAAAATCGTTTAAAAATATTAAAATTTAAACGAATTTCCTTTAAAAATGTCTTCCATGGGATTAACATTAGCGAATGGGTGTTCGTGTGAGTGAAGGATCCTCTTAAGACGTTGACCTGTTCTGTGATTAAATAAGGTTAACATTAGTTTTTAAAATGTACTAACACACACAAAAAAAAAACATTATAAAAAGGGATTTCATATTAAATTGCCGGTGAACAAAGCGTTGAGAAAAAAGTCTTAAATACTATATTAAATAAAAGAAAAGGAAAGAAGTTACCACAGATAATTTTCATGAGAACAAACTCATATCTGTATGACTTCATTATTATTTCGTTATTGTTGTTGTTGTTGCTTATTTAGTAATCATTTTTTTATGATCGGTATTAGTAAGCTAAAAAAAAAAAATCCCCTCAACGATGAGAAACTTTCTGACACATTCAGGGACTATTTTAATACGTAAAAGCATGAAATTGGCAGGAATGACTAATAAAGTGGTTTGGAATCGAATAGAGTTTTTCGACAATTGTATTATATCTCGAGTCATAAGCGATTGCTGTTTCATCAATATGTTTTACCCTTCTTGGGAATGGTTTAGTTTGCTCTCTGCTACTAAATCTGTTGATGAGATAGCTTCTAATTGCTTTAGAAACTATAGCGATTGCTGTTTCTTCACAGTGTGTTTTATCCTTGTTGGGATTGGTTTACTTCACTCTTTGCTGCTAATATTTGAATGAGATAGCTGCTAATTGCTCTAGAAACTATTGTAGTGTGTTATGATTTACCATCTGAAAGAAAATGATTTACTTTTAAAAAAAGATTCTAGTTATTTATTAGCAATAATTAAACATATTCTGAAGTAGAAAATCAATATAACCATGCGCTTGTACCACTGAAGAACTGAGAAATAGTGAAAAAAAATGTAGTTATAAACATGCGTTGTGTATTGATACAATTAACTTTCAACCAATACATATACGGCATTCAACATAGACTTGGTATCGAAACAAATCAAAGAAACAACGGCTGACGATAATATAGGCTGGAAAAGGATTAGCTTGCAATTAGCTAACTATCGATAACGTAATGGTGCTGTGAAGATTTGTGCATTATAAGTGTTGGAAACTATTGTTATTATTATTATTATTTTAAAAATCACGGCCCTTTCATCGCGTTACATCTATATCAGATAAATAAACGTGATTATCTTTACTGCATAAGTAATAAATTATCAACCTTATATTTTATAATGTACTCATTGCTTCTTCATCATGTTAAAAAACTGTCATCGATGTCTTTAACCCTTTAAGCGTCCTAACCAAGTTTTTCCGTCACGTAATCTTTGAAATGAAGGGCTGATTTAATACAAAACATATTAATGTTATTTTTTTGCATGAAGATAATTAAATATGTAAGGTAATCATAAACAAATCCCCATACAAATAGTTTCCACAGTTAATATTTTATGAATCATTAAACATAAAGTAAGAAATAGGACGGACGCTTAAAGGGTTAAAAGATTGGTTTAAATAACTCATAGATCGACCAAACATTTTAGAATTGGCTTCAATCTCAAATTGTATCAACTTTATTCGTTTTAATGAACATATTTTTCAAAACCTTATTCCTCCATTTTGTAAATAAGCTGTCTATTCTTTGCTTCTGTTTTCCCACATTGTGGTGTTCTTTACTTTGACTTGTTATCACAGAGTCATTACTTTTCATGTATTATCTTTTTGATTCCTTTTTGTTTCTATTTATGCAAGTTTTCTATACTACTAGTAATAGTTATATAGAAAACTTATATGAGATAGAAATGAGATAGGAACTTATATGAGATGCAAAAATATATGTGTTGATTTTAATGTGACCCTTGGATGTGCAAGGTACAAAGCACAATGTTAGCGACTGGTTATCCATTATCCAATATAAATGTGTATTTGTTCATGTTTGAATGCATTACTTCGCTTAAAAAAGATATATAAATATGTAAATGGATAATGTAAAGAAATTCAAAAGGATTATTTTGAATATTTTCGATAACAGTAATAACAGGCGTTATTTAGGAGCCCAATAAAATTCTTATTATTATTACTGCAAATACTTAACATAGCTATTGACACCGGAAACCATGTTTTAGGTTTCTTTTATATTTATAGTTGTTGACGAAAATGGATTTCCATTGACATTGCTGAAAAACTGTGTTCTTGAATAATAGTAACACTGAAATAACAAAAAGATTTTAATTTTTTTTCAAAAAATTTTATTTACAAAATAAATATTACATAAACGTCCAATGACAGTAAGATGATGAAACTGAGTATTATTTAACAAAATGAATTTAAACAGTTTGAGCATCGAAGTACATGCTTTCATAGCATATATGAAAGCATAAAATATAAGACTGAATTTCGTAATAATATTTAAAAAGTAAATTTTATTACGAAAATGCATCTTTGTTGTTCTTGTTTCGATAAGAACAGAAATTGGAATATCTTAGAGACAACACGTAAGAATGTCTCTACTTTCACAACATTAAGACCATATATTAATAATGTTATCACAAAAAAAATTAAATGACATGGAGGTTGAAAAATGAAAGCAGCATAGTTCATTAGGTGTATTAAAATTGCTTTTCCTAAAATAATATTTGATACTAGATCAAATAGATAAAAACACAAATTAATAATATGCATAACGCATATTAACACATATACTAAATAAGACAAACAAAACCTTCCGATATTTTAACCACAAATTTGACACGAGCAGTATTTAATGAAGTGAATATAAGTATTTTGAGCAGCATTGGAAAGTTTTTGCAGGTTATTTAAAGAATAAAGTTGTTTTTTTTTTTTTTTTGTAAAATCCTAGCTAAAATTTTGCAAAGAAAATTACAGACTTTTGACTTAGAAGCTTCTTTTTTCACCAAACTAAACAAGAGAAAATAAATTTTTAAAATATGGTGCTAAATTATTTATCTTTAAATTTGCATATAACAAATCTACTACTTTAATCAATAATCCATATTTAAATTTAGCACATTCAGTATACATTTGCAAAATCTCTTAGTGTCAAATTAAAAGAATTTGTGGTAGTCTCAATAAATTACAAAAATAAACGAAATTTTGTGATTATTCAAAACTTTTTAAATTTTATTTGGTTTCATGTTTAACATCAAAACTTTCTTCAAAGTTCATGTACAAAATTCTTGTCATTTGACAAGAATTTCGTACATGAGCTTTGATGACGAAACCATTATTTATAGTCCGTATTTCTTTACGGACTATACCAGTGTTTGATAATGATCTTGAAGCTTACGTATCATCAGATCTTTCTTTGAAGATCACGTACAAGTTTTTCGACATTTGATGACAAAGCCACTATTTATAGTCCACATTTCTTTGGGGACTATACCAGTGCTTGACAAGCATCGTGAAGCTTGTACATCAGGAAATCCTCCTTCAAAGATCTATATTCATCATTTGACGGTGAAGCCATTATTTATAATCCACATTTCTTTATGGATTATACCAGCACTTGATAAATATTTATCCACTTTCCGCACCTCTTCATATTGAAGGTCACCCTCCCACATTCATTTGTGGTGCCATCTTGCTCAATATCGGCTGTAAACACACAGACATCTTGAGCGCCATTTCATCCAACTCCAGCTATCCTCAACCACAGATGCAGTGAGCTTTTGTATATGTAGCTTGTATGATTCGAACGCTACAAAATGACTCAACATTCTAATTACATTTCAAAGTCTCTATCAAGTCCACGCCGGCAGAGAAAATGTTCTAAATTTCCAACTCACTCTCGGTTTTCTTTTTTTAAACTGAAGATGTTTGAGCTCTGCGATTTTCCAGTCGCTCGTTAAGTCTGACGAGGTAAGGTTCCAGTATCCAGAAACCACCAGACAGAATAGACAAGCTGCCCATTAAGAAGTACATTCCATCATATGATCCAACGTGATCTCTAAAATGACCTAAAATAAAAAGAAAAATGTAAGTTAATGCTGAGAAAAAAATCAAAGGAAAGTTAAGTCCTTAAAAATTTACACATTTTTTTACGAAGTAAAATAAGAAAATAATTGAAAAGTTTATTTAAAAAAAAATGTTTATAGCTTTAAAAATAGCAAAACAATATATCGGACGTGAGTTTCAAAACTCGCCTTATCCAAAATTTTAAAAATCGAGTTTTTTTTTATCAATCTATTCTATTGGTGAACCTGCATCGAAAACATACTACAATCTGAAAAAAAAAGTTTTATCGTGTATTTCTGGCATTGTAAAATCTTCGTTTACAATGAAAACCAATGGACGTAGTCAGGGGTTTTTCGCGATTTTCCAAAGTTTGATTTTCTGGATAAGGCAAGTTTTGAAACTCACGTCCTCATATATATTCTTTTCGACATTCATTCAACTGTTTCTTTACAGATATGTTTAGAGCTCGTTATGAAAATTTCATATAATTCTTTTAAACATTTTTCAAAATGAGATTTAAAATTTCTTATGCTAGTTTTTTTCAGTCATTTTTCATTATTAATATTGTTATGGTAGCAATTATTATCATTACTATTGCTTCTACTTTGTTATATATATGATGTAAGTTGTTCTGTTTTTCGAAAAGAAAACTATAATAAATAGACTCATCTTACTTTTTTACTTGTTTTTCTAAAAGTATTAACATTTTACATATTTCTAATCTTATTCAAATTTTTTTATATTTCAATAAAATTTCAAAAAGTAATGAATTCATTTCGCGAATTTTCGTTCCTTTCTTTAGAATTTTCTATTCAGTAACTATTTAGATTCTTCCATCAATTTTAACTATTTATCCGAACGATATAAAAGTTTAATGTCATATCTTGTTATAGAAAGTTCTATTTTTGCAAACATGCATTTACAAATAAAATAAAGTAAAAGTACATGAGTTTAAAGTTTTATACACTGTATACATCCTCTATTTAGGTTGTATGAGCTCAATAATTTATCATAGAAAGGATATAGAAACCCTTTTTTAGCGACTTTACAAACAAACAGGCCAACGGCTTTTCTTAAGTGGCGAGTGTTGCTGACAATTACTAAAATCTGTTATTTTTTAAAAGACTTTTGTTTAATGTATATCTATATGATTTATTCTTTTATTACACCATGTCTTCTACTTACCAATAAGGCCTGGAACAGCAAGTGGTACGAGTCCAGATGCAAATCCATAGCATCCCATGGCTACGGAGTGTTCTTCTTTCTTCACGTTCTTCAAGACAATCACGGGTAGACGAACTAACATACTGCCGGCTGTCATGGAATACAAAGCTAAGAGAGTCAAATATCCAGCAAAAGAGTACGTGAATGGGATAAGGATGATGAAAATTCCTTCCAGCACTAGCGTTAGAGTCATGTATCGGGGGATAGAGATGAATTCCTTGTCCGTTACCCATCCCAAACACAGGCGACCTAAGCAGAAGAAAAAAATTGCATCAGAATAAGCAAAGGCTGAACAAATTCTATCTTAAATAATATTTTGTCGGTATGTATTTTTAATCTCGGTCCCAAAATTTGTAAAGCACTTAATCCTTTTTTAAGGTGGTGTTGGCATCTTTGTTTACGTATGTAATGTATTGCATAATTAATTGAGCTATCTGTTTGAAGTACCGGGTGCCCCAAAAATGACTGATGGGTTTTAAAATTCAATAACTTGCAAATGGTGACAGATATTTAAAAAATTCTTGCAGGAGGGTTATGTATGATGTAAGGAGTTTTCTTACTGTGATTCTTAATTTTAGTACGGATTTCAAACAATAGATGTCGCTGAGAGCAATAGGTGCTCAGTCCAGAGACGATTTTTGGTACTTCGGGATCCATTCAATACATTTTAATCTCTTTTTTTCGCATGGAAGAAGAGAGAGGCCGAAACATTGAGCCTGGATTTAGCGGTTATTGCTTGCAGCGCCATCTATCGATGCTATTTGTAGCTAAAACTGAGAATAGCAGCATAAAAACTCCTGACATCTTACATAACACTCCTGCAATAATTTTTTTAATATCTGTCACCGTTTTCAAGTTATTGAATTTTAAAATCCATCAGTCATTTTTGAGACACCCGGTATATTAGGTAAAAGTTAGCTAGAATGTGCATTTCTTTACTACTCTGTAATAATATACATAAAAATAACTAATCAGGTTTTAATATCCTTTAAAGATACATTACACATATTACATGTGTTCTATTCAAATATTTAAAAAAAAAAACTGAGTCTCGTCTAAACTTTTAATATTTATTTATAAAATCTCTATACACAAGTCTAATATATTCTAGAAATCCAAAAATTAACTGTACTGCATATATCAAGAAATAAATCATGGTACGAAATATTCATTATCTGTATCTATTTTTCTACATTCTCCTACACATTTAAAGATCTCTAAAACAACAATAAAGAATAAGAAACTTTACACAGCTAAATGGTATTATTAGTAGTAGTGGTAATTTAATAATTATATAGTAACAGAAATTCTTTGCTAAAGAATCGTAATCATTTGAATACATAGCTAGCATGTAGTTATGTGGTAATAAAGAAGAACGAAGCAGCAAGGATTGTTCAAACCTTTTTAGGTGCGTTCGTAATTATATAAATACGTAGCACCTATAGTCATCGTTCGGTCCGTCCGTCTGTCTGTCTGTCTGTCCGTCCGCATATAACAGAGCAAAAACTATCCAACCAAATGGTTTGAAATTTTAAATATATAATTGTTGCAAAATTTTGTTGCGTCAGTTCAAATTTTATGAAAATCGGATGTATAGTTTAATTAAAGGGACAGCCAAAAGTTTTCCGTTACATTATGTCCAATTGGAAAAATTATTTCAAGTGAATTTTAATGATGTTACAGCCTTTCGAACAGAATCAAATTTATATGCACTTATGAAGTGCACTAAAATAGACATTCAGTACAATATGCAGTGCAAAAAATATTTATAAAACCAGTTATAGTACGAACGCAACACATTTGCCACGTTTGACGTGCAATTTCCAACTTGTTGTTTCTATCCTTCGATAACTCTCTGAAGGACGTTTTTATCAAAAATAAGTCATTTTTTTTCAAATTATTGGAAAAGTATTTGCATTATGGATGATTTTGAAAGGTAATTGAAACAAATTTTCCTTTCCATGCAAGTAAATCTCTAAAAATGTTCATAGACACTGGATTTCCATTTCATGTAAAATAACACCATGTGAAAGTTGAAACATTAAAGTAATTAAGAAATTTGTAATTTGTACTTACCAGCAATATCTCCAACAGCCATAGCATGAATGAGGTATTTTCCGATTGTCTCTGGAAGACCTTTGTCTTTGCTGTAATCTACTATGCTAGTCATGATGGGGATGAATATAAGAACATAAGTAGCCATGCAGACACAGATGAGAACAAAAACAGGATTTCTGTAAAGCCTCACGATAGCTTTTAAGCTTTCAATCATACTCTTGTTATCTACTTCCGATTTTTCAGGTTTATTTTCTGGTTTCTTTATTGGTTCTTCGTTAGAACTGTTTTTTAGACAATCATCTTTTTGCAGATCGTATGAACTTGGAATTGTGTCGTATAGACTTTCTTTGGATGTAGGAAATATATTCTGGAAAAGAAAACAGAGATTAAATGCTGTAATTAATGCAGAGATTAAATTGAAAAGGTCAGTTACATGTAATTGATTGAATTCGTTTTATTATATGATAGACTGAGCGAAATTTTTTTTTATTATTAATATAGATTAGAAAAGGAAGTATGTTAATTGCAAAATTAAAAATTTTACAATCCTATCCTGGATAGCTAACTAAATAAGTTTCATTTAAACTTAAAACTAATTGCTAAAAGAATTAATTAAGGATCTTAATTAAACAAGTTAAATTATTAACTCTATTAAAAAAGTAAAAGTTACTCAATTACCAAACAAATATTAATTATATTGGTTGCACTGAAATACATTGTTGAACCAACACTGCATTCGTTGGAAATACTTGCAATGAAATGCCATTATTACAGAAATGTTGGCTTTACGATTAAAATATTTGCAATGAAACGCCAATATTTCAAAAATATTAGTTTTACATTTAAATGTTGGCAAGGGAAGAGCAAAATATTTCTTGTCAGTATAGGCACCAGGTTGGCAAAATGTAAACAAACCAATGTTAGGACAATATTTCATGCCAATTTGATCAAGATATAGCCAATACAAACAATCATGGCTCAACGTCGTTTTGCTTTTGGGTCATTCTACCACTTCCATTCTACTAAAAAGTTTATTTTTCATTGCATGGTAGTTAATTTACGACATAACATAAAAAAAAGAAAACCTTCGAGGTTTTGCATAATATAACATATTGAAAACTAATTTTACAACTAATTTTCTCTATGAGCATCTACACTTATATTGTGAATGTGATGAATATATTATTTATTCAATAATGAACTTTTTTTCTCTGAAATTTCCTTTATACGTAAATTAAACTTCATTATAAAAAAATAATAATGTTTTTCAAACATTAGGTTTAAAGGACCGTTACAAGCCTTTATTGTATCTTCAGTTATAATAAATTTCAGTGCAATAATAATAAAAAAAAATAGTAGCATTTGTCATCTAATAAAAATATTAAACGTTAGGATTTTTTCAGTTGATAGCTGAATGTGCACACGGTCGCTTGTCATTAATTTCGAAATATTTTCACTGAACTAGAAATAGTAACTTAATGTATTCCCCGTTCTTGATTTGAAAGGCAAGTATACTTTATTTAACAAAAAATAAGTTTTTAATTCATATACAGGTAATCCCCGACTTACGTAAGTAATGCGTTCCGTAAAATTTTGTGTAACTTGAATTTTAAGTAAGCCGAATTTGTAAATTGCTTAGGTAAAATTTCGTTTGAAACTACAATATTTATTATATATATATAGTCTATACATTATTTACACAGTATCCTTTTATAAATAAATCAGCATGCAGCAGTATCTACTTGGATATAAACTATAAAAGTATGAAAAAATATAAAACCAAACTGAAAAAACGCTTTTCAAATAAAAAATATTTTATGGAATACGGGATTTATAAATGTAACATTGATGAATTAATGTATATCAATTTTGAATCTACATCAAACGACTAGGTGAAGAATCTACATCAAACGAACAGCTGAAGCTAGAAGAAAAAAATACTCGTTCATCTTCATCGAAACTTTAAAATTAGGACTTTGAATTCGGCTAACAAAATTGTAATGGTTAAACCAGTATTGTTGTTGTTTTGCCTCATTTTAATCAGATTTGTGTTTGTTTTGTTAAAGATTTGATTGCATATCTCAATAAAAATATAACTCTACCTAAAATATAAAAGTATATTATGGTTCTGGTTTTTATCTGCATATTTTATTTATAAAACAATTATTGAAAGTATGCAAATGCGCATCAAACGCGCTAGTAAGTTCATAAATATAATTTTCGAAATTTATTACGTAAGTCGCGTATTACGTAAGTTGAAGGATGCCTGTATATAAATTTGTTTCTGAGATATTTACTTCACATTTCATATCACACCCTAAATTAGGGATGCACAACCTGTGGCCCGCGGGCCAAAAGTGGCCCACGATGGGTTTTCGTGTGGCCCGCGATTCTCATCAATTTATAACTGGAAAAAATTGCTGTCCATAGGTCGCAGAAAAAAATCGTGAATTGTGTCAATTTGCAGTGGGAAAAACTGAAAATTTCGTCAGCCATTTAAGAATCGCGAATTTTGTCGATCAGGGGTGGAAAAATCGTTAATTTCGTCGTTCAGGCTCGGAGAAATTGCAAATTCGTCGATCCGGCTCCAAAAAATCGCGAATTTTGTCGGTGACGTACGGAAAAATTGTGTTTCTTCAGTTTGTCGCGAGAAAAACACGAATTTTGTCAATTTGCCGCGGAAAAAAATTTCGTCAATCAGTTAAGAATTGCAATTTTCGTTGATCGGGCGCAAAAAAATCACAAATTTCGTCGATCAGGGGCGAAAAAAATCGCAAATTTCGTTGATCGGGCACATAAAAAACACGTTTTATCGATCGGACTCCAAACAACAGAGGATTTCGTTGGTCGGGTACGAAAAAATAGCGAATTTTGTCGATTTGGTGCGTAAAAATAGCGAATTTTGGCGATCAGGCGCGGAAAAACCGCGTAATTACTCGATCGGCTTCGGAAAAATTGCGAATTTTGTAGATCAAGCGCATAAATATCGCAAATTTTGCCTATCGGCCGTGGAAAAATCATGAGTTTTGTCGATAGGGCTCAGAAAAATCGCGAATTTCGTTGGTCGTGCACGGAAAAATCGCAAATTTCGTCAATATGCTTTGTGAAAAAATTGCAAATTTCGTCAGAGCCAGTTAAGAATTGCAAATTTCGTTGATCGAGTGCTGAAAACTTGCAAATTAAACGATCAGGCAGGGGAAAACGCGAGTTTTGTCGATCGGGCTCAGAAAAATCGCGACTTTCGTAGGTTGGACACGAAAATAATCGCAAATTTTGTCGATCAGGAGAGTAAAAATCGCAAAATTCGTTGATCGGGCACGTTAAAATCACAATTTTGTCGACGATGCGCGGAAAAAGGTGCAAATTTCATTGATCGGTTGCGAAAAAATCGTGAGTTTCGTCAGTTTATCGCGAGAAATAAACGCAAATTTTGTCAATTTGCCGCGAGAAAAAAATTGTAAATTTCGTCAGAATCAGCCAAGAATCGCGAATTTCGTTGGTCGGGCACGAAAAATCTTGAATTTTGTCGATCGGGTGCGGAAAAATCTTGAATTTTGTCGATCGGGTGCGGAAAAATCTTGAATTATATCGACCAGGTGCGGAAAAATCTTGAATTATATCGACCAGGTGCGGAAAAATCTCAAATTTCGTTGATTGGCTCCTTCTCTCCTCATCGTTCATAAAGTTCGTATTTTTTTTTTTTTTTTTTTTTTTGCACTAGACACTTTCATGCCTGTGTTTGTTTTTAGCACTTAATAATAATAAAAAAAATTACTCCCCCAAATAACGACAAAGAATTCTATCACACCTTGATAACAATCCTTGCTATATCTGTTTTATATATACAAACTCAAAATGTTGATATATCCTTGCCAACTGAATTGGATATGTTGAGTGGGTAGGGGAATGTAGGGGGGTACGCAAGCCCGTCTGAAACCATATTTTTTATCTGACTGTAGGCTGCAGATCACCTCCTTCTCGAAATGGAATTCTGTCCGTCCGTATAACTGATGTGGCCCGTGACAACCCAGACATTTTTGTAAGTTGCCCGCCGCTAAAAAAGGTTGTGCACCCCTACCCTAAATAATGCATCAAAAAATGAATCCTTCGATTATTAAGGAAATTACTTTTAAATCTTTAAAAATATTAAGTACCAAATAATGGGAAGGTTATACATTGTAAAAAAAGACAAATGTTATTTAATTTACGAAAATAGAATAAAACCACGAACACAAATGTATACAATAACCTTTTTCTAGTTACTCGTGATTCCGAAAAGCGTTCTTTATCTTTAGAAAACTTAGAAATGAATATATTTTCGAGATTTAAAAAATCATTTATAAAACCAAAGTTTCATTCGCTGTCAGTGATTTTTGGAAATGTTACCGAGTAGTTTTTATAGGGTACTAATCATTTTTCTCAAACAGAAATATCAGTTTTTATGAGGAAATCAACTCTCAATTAAACGTTTTAGCTGCGTAATTGAATTTATACATGCAAGAGTAACGAAATCATATTAATTTTAATGCTAAGATTAATGCTGTTAGTTTATCGTGTTTATATCTAAAACACGTTTGTTGAACCTGAAAATGTTTTCTTAAGAATTGATAGCATTCGAAAAACCTATATTCAAGTTTGCAAAAAAGGATTAATACTCTATAAAAACTATTCTGAAATGTTTCGGAAAATCAGTGGCAACAAAAGAAACTCTGTTTTTATAAATGTTTCTTTAAATCTCGAAAATATATTCATTTACTGTGGTTTCTGAAGATGAAGAATGCTTTTTGGTATCGTGGGTAATTCGGAAAAGGTTATTTGTGTAGTTTTCGTTCGTGGTTAGATTATATTTTCCTAGTTTAAGAAATATTTGTCTTTTTGCACAGTACAGAATGACTCTACTATAGACAATTTTGAAATTTGTTCCATTTAACACTAACCTGAATACTAAGCCTTTTCTCAAGAGGTTTCTTTTCTAGATTGGTCGCTTTCTCCGTCGCAAAGGCCAAATTGATGCAGCCTTTCTGGCCGTCGAGTTTTTTCTCCAAGTTTTCAACCAAATTCATAGTGGAATGAGACTTGAATGGAATGTTTGTGGCATTCACGATCGCATTTTTCTCTAGCAAGGCGGGATTTAGCGAAATGGTGCTCAATCTTTTCTCACTGTTAGATTTGACGTAGTCATCTGGCACAACATACATTCGAGGTCTTTCCTTGATGCTTTCTTTAAAACCTAGAAAATAAAGAAATTAAGTTAGACATATATTAGAACATACATTAGGCAAACTATAGAAATTAAGTTATTATATTAAATATGATATTATAGAAATTAATAATATATTGTAGAAATAAAAATTACTAATGCTTAATGTAAATTAAAAACTTAATAAAGAAAAATTATTTATTAACGATACACAAAACCTTTTGCAGATCCATCTGTCAAATTTCAACAATTAAGTGTTTTCTTCACCAATTTTATCGTAATACTTAGAAAACAATGCAGAATTTTGTTTTATTAGACAAAATTACGAACGGCATATTAACATTTTAGTGCGAAGAGAAAAAAAAATCAGGAATACTGTTTAAATACAAGAAAAATGGAGAGGAAAACTCGTGCAAACCCAGTAAATCGTTTTATTTAAATAAAACACAAAAGGAAATAAAAACAAACGTATTTTGAAGAAACGCGTCTTTGATTCTAAAGCAATTACAACTACTAAATGTGCAGAAGCCAGTTTAAGAAGAGATAGGATGGCAGAAATTGGGCAAAAATGTTATATTTTTTGGCACAGATGTCATATACGCCACATATTGGCGCGGTTTTTTTCCGACCCCAATTTGGTGAAAATTTCGTTACTATATCATCTATATTCGGGTTACCATACCAAGCAAAATAACGACACTTTGGCACCAGTTAAGTACCCGGTGCATACATGACATTGGCGTCAGAAAAAAATCGCGCCAATATGGGACGTATATGACATATGTGCCGTATTTTTTTCCTGGCCCACTTCTGTTCTTTTTGGTTGCATATGCTTTATCTGAGAGCATACATTCCGTCAAAATGCGTTCATTTTTATTTGCTTTTATATCTGTGTGAAGCAATTAAAATTTATTCATTGATTAAATAACTAAGCAAATAAATTTAAATTCTTACTTTTTGGAGGCACTTTGTTTTCGTTTCGTACCCAACTCGGTGATTTGAGCAGAATTGCAGCTGGAATGACATGCAATATGACTCCTGACAAGATGAGAAAGGTTCCTTGAAGACCATAAGCATCTCTCAGAGCTTCAATCAAGAAAGAGAAACAAATAGATCCAACACAGGCTCCAGAAAGCGCTATGCCAGAGGCTGTCGCACGGTATTTTTCGAAATATTGGTTAACAACAACTTGGAAGAGGGTGTTAGCAAATGCTTCACCAAGTCCTGCGAAAAAAAAAGGCACATAAGATAATCTGAAATGGCATATTTTCACAAACAGAAAATATAGATTTTTTAAATAACTTTACATTTTTTCTTGATGCATTCTGTTCTTATCAAGCTATTGTGCTTGTTTAATTGTAACCTGTGGTTTTAGAAAAATAGTTCATATGAAGTGTATTACACTCGGTAAAAGAAGTTCTCATACTCTTATATTCAGTCCTGTTAATCTCTGTGAGCTTATATTATCCCATATTTTGACCAAACGGCTTTCTCAAAGATAATGATTATTTTTTTATATTAATAACTAAATTATGTCCGAAAGATGGTCTGATCTAATATCTGTTTTTCCTCTACTTGGGTACCAGCCCAAACACATTTTTTTTGTTTATTTGTTCTTTAGACATTTTTTACTACTAATTAATATATAATTTTCGTTTCTTTCAAGTATTATAAATTTTGTTTTAAATAGCATTCTTTTAGCATTATAAAATGTAACATTCTAGGATACGTAATATGATGCAAAGCAATATTGTCTTTTTATTCGATGATAAATGCACTAAATCATGGATAAAACTACTACTATAACATCTTTTATGAGAAAAAAGGTGTTGTAAAGTACAGTCCTTGTTGTCGCTTACTACTCAGATCAGAGGATTTAATTGAGAATTTCATTTATCTTAGAAATATTCCTTTTAAAAAATCTCGTAAGTAATTACATTGGTTTAAAAATATAATTAGTATTTTATAATTTTCAAACAAATGTTGTATAATCCTATGAATATTTGAATTAAATATAATTCTTTTGTATTTCTTAAGTAACAAAAAAAAATTCTGCTGATATAAATTTAAAAAAAAGGATACTTGTGCATTTTTAATTTTTTCTGCAGATTCATTTTATGTGTTTTCCTTCAGAAATCGAATTAAAGGTGTAAAAATGTCAGAAGCAAAACTAATAAACTGTGAATAAGCTGAAATGAAATGCAGAAAGAAAACTTTAAGCGAAAAACCTTGAAATAATTTATTTTTCCCCTTTAACCCTTATTATTTTCATTTTCTTTAAACTTTTCAAAAGACTCTTTCTAGAACTTCCATTGTACATCAACCTAATTTTATTTTCATGTACTTCATATTACATTAGGGAACACTAAATACATTGTTAATAACTTTAAATGTTTGTCAAGAAATATTTTTACCAATTTTGAAAATGACATTCGGTACCAAAATCATTCCTATCAAATATTTTTTAACTTTTTTAAATATTCAGAAGCAATAGCTTTAACATTTAATCCTTTAAGCGTCCGGCCTATTTTTTACTTTATGTTTAATGATTCATAAAAGAATACAGAATTAAAACTATTTCTATAAGGATTCGTTTATGATTACCTTACATATTTATCTTAAGCCTTGCAAGAAAATAACATTAATATCAGTTTTGTATTAAATCAGCCCTTGATTTAAAAGATTACGTGACGGAAAAACCCGGTTAGGACGCTTAAAGGGTTTTAATAGGCAAAAATTACGATTAGTGACAAAAGGGGAATGCAATTATACTATTCACTTCTTTTCTTCGATGCCAATCATTCGGAAAATATCGACTATTTATTTATAAATCTACTAAATTGTGATAGATTTTCTTCAATTTTGATCAGCGAGATAAGAATTGGGAATGTAGGAATTTCTAGAATCTATATCCAATTTCTTACAATTTTTTTTCTTGTGAAAATTCATACGATTTCACAAATTTAACAATATCAATGATATAACAATAACAATGATATAACAATAACAATGATACAAACATCAATGTTAAATGATGATGTATGAACAAATAGCAAAACTATAGTTATAAACAATGAACAAGATAGCCGTTCGGAATGAACTTGCTCAAAAGAAATTTTTTAAACTGTTACCAAATGGCTAATACTAACGTTTATAAAATTCACGTTTACTTATTTGATCATCATTTAAATTTATTTTCAAATATTCCATATTTTGAATTTCAATAACTATTACTAGAAAAGATTATATATCTTAATGTGGTTTAAAAATAATGGCTACCATTAGTAACAACAATAGCTATAACATACGTGCTTTAGGCACTAAATTAATGCGAAATAAAATTTGATAAGTATTGAAGTCCTAACACCCAGTTAATATCTAGTTAACAATATTAACAGAGGAAAAAAATTATTTCATATTTATTTTAAAAGCCGAAAATTTCTATTGTTTACCTCAACATTTTCTTTGTTTCTTTAACGAATATTGCTAAGCATAGAGTTAAATGTAACTTTGCAAAATTATATATTGGTACTTTTTTTCTTTTTTTTTTATAAATAAAAATCATTTCATGCTTAATAGGAAAATTTCACGAATGCAATCTGTTTATTATTTTTTTTTATCAGTATGATTTTTCATGATCCGTATAATCCGTATAACAATATTTTTATCATCATTTTGAACTATATTTACATGAATTATAACATGCATCATTGTATAGGGCAGCTTGACTCACTATGGCACCCGAGGGCCGCATACGATCCTTGAATTCATTTTATGCTACCCCATAAATAGTACCCATAATTAAAATGTGTTTTATATAAATATCAATAGATAGATATTTTCTAAAATGTATTTTTATGGAGAGCTCGAAATTGTGTTTAAAATCTGATACAATAAAAATTAAAAAAGAGAAAAATACAGAACATGCATTCGAAATTTAGCTGCAGTATATGATCCGAATTTAGAAACCCGTGTAAAAAAATATTTTAAGCCTTTTTAGTTCAGCATATTTATCTGATATGACATTTAGTCGATTGAAAATTATCAAAATTAACACAGGTCTGGGCTAACAAATGATAATATTATGTGGATCTCATTAAAAAAGTTATGTAAATTTAATTTTGAAACAAATATGTATACTAATATTAAATACTGCTAAAATTTACGTTTAATGAAATTTTAATAATTGAATTTGATCTTAAATGTAAAAAAATTAATTATGTACTTATAATTAGTATATATTAGTAATCTTTATAATATATTTTTGTATGATAGCAAAATTTAAGTGTGGCTCTTTAGCTTAATTCTCTACCAGACTACTGATTGTATAGTGTTACCAAATTTTGGCTCTATTAAAATGATTTAATCAAAAAAAAAATATTTTTTGAAAAATATCAGAAGTAATTACACTGATTATTAAGGGGAAAAAATATATTAATAGCTTAAGGTTGAAAGCTATCAAAATGAACAAAATTAGCGTATTTTTATAAACCATACAAGCATATGAAAGAAATAAATGCTGATACTTACCATGCACACCTCCCCAACAGAATGCTAACCATCCCACGGTAGGAGCTAAGAAGCATAATGCAGCGCCCAGAGATGCGACTACAGCACCTCCCAGTGTTACAGATCGGATTCCAAAACGTTGGCCTACAACGCCTACAATTGGACCTGAAAAAAATGTTAAATTAAAAATTTTATTGACATAATATTAGGAGTAAAAAAATTTCCACATGATAAAACACAAATAAAATACATAGTTGTTTCTGATATACAAGATGTATAATAATCACTTATAAACAGATTAAGTTAAATAATGCTATAAAAAGTGATAAAATATCTTTATTAAGATTGACGATCGTTTCATCATACGAACGGCGACATTTTCAAAATCATTCACTACAGAAAATATTTTCACATAATTTAAAAACAATAAATATAGTAAACAATGTCACGAGACATGATGCATAATGAAAAATATTGCAAACATAAAATTAAATTAAAATTAAAATTAAATTAGCTATTTAATTTTACGTTTGCAATGTTTTTCATTATGCATCATGTCTCGCGACATTGTTCACTATGTTTATTGTTTTTTAATTATGTGAAAATATTGTCTATCGTGAATGATTTTGAAAATGTCGCCGTTTGTGCGATGAAACGAGGGTCAATCTTAATAAAGATATTTTATCACTTTTCATAGCATTATTTAACTTAATAAGTCTGACTTAATAAGTTTACTGATGTCATTGGCAAAGTGTAAATGTGTAGTTCAAGGGATTACAAATTATTTAGATTTTCGTTTTCTTTAACTGTGATTAATCTTCTATCTTATTACCAAAATTTTACTCGAATTCTTATTTTTATTTTCAATTAAATATTTTATTTACTTATTTATTTATTTTAATTTTGATCTAAATTAAATATACTATCTTGTAAATAAGAGGTTTGAAAGAATTAATAGTATGGATTATTTTCGTTGCTAAATATAAAGTTATTTATGCTTATAATTTTTGAAACAGTGCATCATAAAGTCTTTTATTATTATTATTATTTTGAGGGAATAAAAATATTATCACCCAGATAGCACATGTAAAGCTTTAACAGCATATTGCCATAATTATCACGTCTTCTGATTTCGTACTACCACTAATTCATGATAGAAATGTTCACTTTATTTAAGTGTAAAAAACTTCTATAATGTAAAAAAAATACTTTTTATACGGGAAAAATGGTATTAAAAATAGGGATACTTGGCAACATATTGCAGCGAATGAAATTTTAGAGTAGTGTATATATATATATATATATATATATATATATATATATATATATATATATATATATATATATATTAATGAAAAGATATTTTATATTTCAGTATTAAAGACAAAGGAACTGAAAAATAATTGTCTTACATTTTTAGAATACACAATGGTGTGAAAATATCTTTTTTCTTTAACAGAGATGTTTGCGTGTAGTCAAAACTGTTCTTGGGACTATACTACTTTGGGGCTATAATTTCCCCTATATGACAGAAAAAGTTCAAGTGGGATACATATTGAAATGAAAGCACAATCTTCAATGAATTACTGATTAAACTTATGTGTTAAATTTATTAATACCATCTCAAAACAGGGAATATTTTATTTCAACATGAAATTTTAATGCTTATTCACAAATAACATATGTTACTTAAATTTTGTTTTTTATACAATTTTTAAGCTTAAAAAAGGTTATAATTTAACATATCTCGTTATTTTTAAAAATAGGTTTAAGTGTTTAAAAATATCATATCTCTATTATAGTAATTTTTTGAATTGTACTTTAATGTCAAAAGCTATAAACTTTAATTGAGAATTGATAGAATTTTACTTTTTACAACCAGAATAAAATAACTATACATTACAATCCAAGAATATATGAATTATATTGTATTTAGCATTGTATATTATTGTATATTAACATTTATCAATAATTTTAGATTTTACTCATATCTATTTGTGTATAGTTTTTAGAATGATAAGAGCTATAATGTAATATGAATAATCAGAAATGAAAAATCAATATTTAATTAAGAATAATAAAAAAATAATGATTGTTTGTGTATTTTCTTCTAAAAATTTTATTTGTGTTTCGTTTTTATATGAAAACGGAAATAGGCACAGAAATTTAAAAGTAAATACTAAACATTCCTTTTTTTGGAGATATATATTTCCAAGTGAGGTTGTTATTTTTCTACAATTGTTTAAAAGCAAAAAATAAATAAATAAATAAATAATGATTGTTTGTGTATTTTCTTCTAAAAGTGTAATTTGTGTTTCGCTTTTATATGAAAACGGAAACGGGTACAGAAATCTCGAAGTAAATACTAAACATTTATTTATTTATTTATTATTATTATTATTGGAGAAATACATTTTCAAGTGAGGTTGTCATATTTCTAGAATTGCTTAAAAGCAAAGAAGAATGTTATTGTAAATACAATTTTAATTTTTTATTTAAATACTCAATGCTAATTATTCTATAGCATTTTCCACAATTCTATATCCGAAAAGTGAAAACGTATGTTATTCAATGAATCTGATACAACTGTAGCAAACCAATGTTGGTTATACTGGTTACATTATGAGACCATTATTGCATTCACCGGAAAAATTTTCAATGAAATACTAATATTAGTTTCATATTTGCTTTATATTGAAAATATTTACAATGAAACACCAAAATTGTAAAAATATTTGTTTTATACTGGAAATATTTACTATGTAACACCACTATTGCAGAAGTAGTTGCTTTTCATTGAAAATATTTTCAATGAAATGGCGAAATAGTTACTTATAATATTGCTTCAGTCTTGATAAAATATATAAATATCAAATTATTGTGGCAATACTGTCAAGGTATAGCTGATACACGCAATGTTGGCTCGCTATTGTTTTGCTAAGAATTACTGCCTGATACTAATATTACTAACATTAATAGTAATCTGATTAAGTCATAATTAAATGGAATGTTAAATCAACCTGTAAATTCTAAGCAATAGCAAAAAAAAGTTTTATAAATAAAAAATCAATACCTGCTAGACATCTTAGAGATTTCCTAAATGTAAATGGTAATGTGGCTTCTTGTCTGGTCACATCGAAAGTTTCAATGACAGCTACATATAAAATTCCGACCATCTTGGATATTCCAGACAATATCATGGTAATAACACATGCTGCAATAGCAATGACCCAGGCGTGACCTTTATCAGGACCTTCGCTGTAGCTCATGTTGATTTTTGTTGTGAATAAGTTTTATCCAAAAATTTAAAAAGCTCCAAAGGAAATGAACTTGCTGCCTGATGCTATGTAGAAAAAAAAAACAGTTTTTGACTGAAAACGAGCAGAAGATATTTAATTATTAAATGGTCTTAATGGGTGAGAATAAGTGGAAGAATCAGAAATTCGGTCAGTATATATATAGTTCAAGTTACACATGTTTTTGAAATAATTACGTCATTAGAAATAATTCACTGTCATTGAAATTTGAAAGAGGTGAATATTTTAAAACAAGTGTACGTCATAAATTTTGGCATATATATTTAACACAGAGGTATAAAAGATAACATTTGGGAAAAACAAAGAACGATAAAGAAATTCTGGAAAATTTCTAATTGTTAAGAAATCTTTAGGTTGGAGAAGTTCTCGTGTTTTGGTCTGTGATTTATTGTCTGCAGGCATAGGTACTTTTTTCTAAAAACAGAGAAAAACAGGCAGGAATTCGGGTGGAAGTGTGAATGTCGTCAGAGATTTAGTAGCCGAGTGACGTAAAAAATTATCACTTTTGTAATCTATGCAAATAACTTGTTTTAAGATCCGAAAACAGAGCATAATAAGAGGATTATTATATATTTTGTAAAAATGGAGATGACTTTAATATATGCATGAGTATTTTGTAAATACCATTTAAGTTAATCAATAGAATGGGATATTTGTTCTTTGTCAAAATATCTAATAACGCAGAAGAAGACTTTTAAAATGTTTTTTAAATGATATATTTGTGATTTTCAACGGATAATTTGCTGCGCTTGGATTAAGTTTCGGATGCGTTAAGTTTTTCAAAGAATCGTATATTTTTTTCTTTGCCAAAATATCTATGGCTGCTGAAGAAGATTTCTTAAAAGATTTTTTAATGATATACTTGTAATTTTCAACGGATACTTTTCTGCGCTTGGATTAAGTTTCGGATACGTTAAGTTTTCCAAAAGGTTTTATGTAAAAGTTGTTTGAATTTTAAGTAGGTATCATAATTTTTTTAAATACTTATTTCAAATTGATTTTTACTTTGTTTGAATATTAATTACAACGTAGAATTCAAACAAGTAAATTCTATACATAGAATGGAATCGTCCTGAAAGCTAAAACTTTATATATTTTTTAAATACAATAATTCTTAAAAACAGAACTGTTTCTAAAGTAAAAGGTATAATGATTTACATCACACGAGAAATATATGCAAGTGAATAAAATAATTGAGTTAGAGAAAGAAACATTATGAGTCAGAACAGCAACAGAATTTATTTTCAAATGCCCAAAATTTTAAATAATATGGTGCGGATGATGCACAAGATACAATTTTCGCTTATTTTTTATCAAAAACAGGGTGTGCATTATGCACCAGTAAAAATGGTAATTAACAGATAACCAACTTATCATCTTTTTGTTCATAACACAATGAAACCTGTCAAAACTTACGTATAATGATAAACTGACTACATCTTTTTTTTTTTTTTTTTTTTTTTTTAAAATCCCAACATACAATGCATTTTGACTACTAGTATTATGTCCCCGAACAAATATGGCGATAGTTTCAGGTTTTATATTTCATTTTACCATGAAGTACTGTTTAATTTCTCACTCAGAAAACATTTATTATAAATATTTTGCACAATATCAATCAAGTTAAGAAAAGTATAGCAAAAATACACTTAAAAAAAAAAACAGGTTTCTTAACCTAGAAAAATATACAATAAACTCTTCCGAGTTACCCACCATTTCGAAATGCGTTCTCTATATTTAGAAACCTCAGAAACCGATACATTTTTTAAATTTAAAGAAGCGTTTAATTTTTTTTTTTTTTTTTTTTTTTTTTTGCTGTTTGTTGCCACTAATTTTCAGGAATATTTCCGAGTAGTTTTATAGTGTATTAATCCATTTTCACAACCCGTAAAATTAATCCTATTCTGTTAACACTTTCCAACAAAGTTGAAAAGTGTTTAATGCATTCGGTTTGTCTGTCTGTCTGTCGGTCTGTCCACGCTCTAACTCCCATAAATATACTCGGATTTTCATTCAATTGATGGGGGTTATTTAGGATCACGAAAGCATGTTTGGTATTGTATATGAAGTATACAGGATTAATAGTTCATTTACAGGGGCACTCAAAAGTATTCCATTACATTATGGTATATGGAGAAAAACCGTTTGCAGAGTATTTTAATGACAGTATTCTATTTCAAATGTATTTAAAATGATATAAATCACTGAATTTCACTACGATCACGTTAGACCAAGGCATTCGTAGCCTTTTTTATTCATTTAAGGTAACACACAAAAGAAATCGGTTACAGTACTGTATTTCAGTAATAATTGCTGGGGTGTACGGTTTAAAATTCGATATGCGCTTTTAAATTTAATTAATTTTTTGCATGTTACTCGTTATATATAAATCCTATACCTCAAATACAGGGCTGCACAAAAGTATTCACGTACCGTCCTCCTTATTAGAGGAAATTGCTGAAGGTAAATTTTCAACTGAAGTATATGTATCTCTTAAGTGAATAAAATTTTGGCATGCATGTAGTTAATAGATTCAAGTCTATATATCATATACAGGGCTGCTGAAAAAATTCTCATACTTTTCCGATTGTAGATGGGATAAGCTGAAATTGGGTTTTGAAATGTGTTATGCGTTTCCATAGGGTTGAATTAAAGGTAATATTTTAATTTTTTAAACGTTGCAGTTTTGTTACATTATTCTGAATGCGTTGGAAAGTGTTTCATAATCTATGCTTGACGTATGATTTTTTTCTTTCTTGTTAGTCTTGCATTCTGTTACGCAGCTGAAAATGTTTGATTGAGAATTGAAAGCATCCTAAAAACTGATATTCTGGTTTGAGATATAAAAACGATATTCCGGGTTGAGAAAACGGATTGATACACTATAAAAACTACTTGGAAATGTTTTCGAAAATTAGTGGCTGCATTTTTTCTAGTGGCTGCTTTTTTTTATAACTTCGTCTTTAACCTCTTAAGCACAATATTCGATTTAGTGATAGTATGCGAAATACCAGATATTTGAAATTTCGTCATTTTCGCGCAATCACAATAGCAATTAGCGATTAAAAAAAAAAGTTGCTTGGAATATTGCAGCCTGGATTTAAAATAAGTACATACGCACGTACGTCTTGGTATTTCAAATAGAAGAGTTCATGACGTACGCAGGTGCGTTGTGGTGCTTAAACGGGTAAATCTCGAAACTATATTGGTTTCTGAGTTTTCTAAAAATAAAGAATGCTTTTCAGCATCATGAATAACTAGAAAAAGCTTATACTATATTTTCGTTCGTGGTTATATTATATTTTCGTAGACTAAGGAAACTTAATTTTTTTATTGTACACAAAAAACCGCTTTAAAACTTTAAGCCCCAATCGTCACAATTATGATGGCCAACATCATTATCTATTTTATAGCTTAATAAATTCGAACTGCTTTAATACCCACTAACAATGATAGTGACGGTGAGTTGTTGCTTCAAAGTTTAAAATTTTTCAGCCGGATCTCTGTACAGATTTTTAGGTTCTAAGCAAGACTTTTATTTTGGTTGCATATGCATCTAAAATCTTAAAGGATTGATGAAAGGAAGTAATATACCCAGAATACTAAAATGAACTGGTGCTTACTAAAACTGCAATTGTAGTTTAAGATACATTCAGTAGACGCTATCGAACTTTTGAGAAATAGTAGAATTTTGCTGTTATTTTTACTTGTTATTTTAAATTTTACTTCAAAATTCTTTTAAAGGAGCATGGTGCTCTTTCGCTTTCAATATAATAAAAGGCATGTACATCAAAATAATTTGATTCAGCAGTAAATTTTCGCTTTTACAAAGAAATCAAGACTATTTCAGTATTCAATCATAATCATCATAATTTTATCTAAAACTGTGTTTGTTTGTGAGTTGCTCTAGCATTACTCCAAAATAGTTGCATAGGTTTAGATAGGTGTTGAAGGGGCGAGTATAATTTAAGTTTTTAATTATCCGACTTTTATACTTTTTCGGATTATCAGTGTCACATTATATTTACTGCAATCATTGAAATGTTATCAAATTATTTAATTATTTGCTTTATTAAATCATATTATATATGGTACACTTTCAAAATTCTTCAACGCCTAGGAATGGAGCCTGCGCGCACCTGACAAAACTATTTCTTCAACCCAAAAATCGACAGGCTTCCACCAAATACCAAAGTAAAAGAAAATTACTCCATATTTTAACTTTTATAATTTTATCCGTTATTATTATACGTCTATAATTTTATCCCTTATGTACAAAAATGAAAACGTGGGTTATTATTATGGGCCACCATTAATAGTCAAATCTATAGTTTTTCATTTGAAAAATATTCAGGATTTCTTAATCCGAAAAACTTAAAGTGCACTTCACTCACGACGAAGAAAATACGTCAACCTATCTGACGTAGGACTGTAATTTCATGTAAATACGAAAACCGCTAAAAAGATTTCCACTGAAAGGCAACCTGACCCGAAATGAAAGAAAATCAATTCATATTTTAATACAATTATTGTAAAAGAATTCTACAATATATCTTTAATATAAACTTCACCTTTTATGTAGGAAAATGAAGTTATATATATAGTATTCATTAATGTTCAAATATGTAGCTTTTTCATCTGAAAAATATACAGGATTTCTTTGAAAAATAGTATTAACATGAACCCAGCTCAAAATACTGAAAACGCAATCCGAAACAATTAACACTTTACCTTACTTGCAGAAAATCACTAATAAAAATTTTCTTATCGCTATAGATCACAAAAGTTGCAAATTTCGTGACCTATTCATGACGTTCGTGGGCTGATTATCTCATGACTGATTGAACTTCATGATTCTTTCTGCGCAATCATCTGACGAAATTTGCGATTTTTTCGCGACTGTTTCACGAACTTTACAATTTTTTTCTCCAACCGTTATCGAAATTGTTTCTTTTCTCGCGACCATTTGTCGAAATTCACAATATTTTTCTGCGATCAACTGACAAAATTCAATATTTATTTCTGCGATCTTTTGACAAAATTCGCGATTCTTTTTCAGGATCATTTTTGAAATTCGTGATTATTTTTTTCTACCACCGACCAATAATATTTTTAATTTTTTGTGCGATAGTTACACGAAATTTGTATCTTATTTCACGATCATTTGGCGAAATTCCCCGATTGTTTGACTAAATTTTTGTGATTTTTTGTGCAATCTTTTGACGAAATTCGCGATTGTTTTCGCAATCCTTTTATAAAATTCGATATTTTAGTTTGTACAATCATTTGACAAAATCTGCACTTATTTTCGAGATCTCTGGTGAAATTATCAATATTTTCCACGGTCGTTTGGAGAAATGAGAGTTTTTTTCCGCGACGATTTGGGGATTTTTTTTTTTATTATTATTTGCTAATTTTTCTGTGATCCATTGACGAATTGATTTTGCGGAATTCGAAAGAAAGAAAAATCGTGGACTTTCAGGAAAATTAAAAAAATTCGCAGACTAATCACATATCCGTGAAAGAAGTTTAAAGAAAATCACGCAGAGCTTTTTTTATTGTGCGGGATTTTCCTATTTTGTGCGACATTTGTGCATATCTGCACATTCCCTGTTCCACGAAGAAAATTTTCCCTTGTCCTTCGACAGGAAATTTGAAATGGCGCCCCTGTAGTAAAACCTGAAAAAAAAAAGTCGAAAGGGACCAGAAAAAAGTTCCATTTTAGACAGGTCTTTGTCTTAACAAGTATAATTTTATGATGTTTTTTCATCGAAATTTGATTTTTTTCTCCTTTGAGAAAGGATTCTGTTATAGACAGGCTTTGTTTTCACAATTTTTACTGTAATACACATCTTTTCAGAGCTTTACTACAGAGCGGATGATTTAACAGTGTTTGAGGATACCTGTAAAAATGGAACCTATAATAATATCCTGTGTAAAAAGAAAATTTTTTGCATATTCAAGACATTGGAATTTTACCTGCTGAGATGGAAACCTGTTTAAAACGAAATATTTCTTTGGTTCTTGAGTTTCCGTATTCAAAGTTTTTACTGTTTTCGTAAGCATTATTTAGTTTACGTTTCTCGTTCGGGGAGGGGGGGGGGGGTAGATGCCCGGATCCTACCATTAGCTATATAACTTATCTCAAAAATCTTTGCCTCCCCCCCCTCCCAAGAAATTTTTGAAATAGCGCCCCTAGTTAAAATATATCATAAATTGCTTATATGAAACTGTACAAGCAATACTTTTTAAAATTGCATATTTCAATAAGTTTTATCGCTTTATCACTCTTCTATTAGTAATACATTTATTATCAATAACAATAAAATTTTTACTTCATTCTAGGAGGAAATAGATTTTAAGAACTATACATCATAATACACTTACATAAGGTCAGGGTCAGGTCATAATGCATTTTAACAACCACGCGTGCAATGCCGCGGGATTTACTAGTTTTTAGTCCATTTATACCTGAATATTTGTTTTCTCAAATATGTTGGTAAAACCACTTTAAATTGTTGCAAAATGAACTGAAAAAATACAAAAAAAAAAAAAAAAATAAAAAAATAAAAAAATAAAAAATACGTAAAATATTTTTGTATTTAATTGATAAAATGTAAACGTACTAAATATGGGAATATCCATATGTGGGAAAATGCATAAGTATATGTTTTGTCTAAATTTATATAAATTAAGCTTTTAAATTATATGTTATATACTATAATTAGTATTTTTATGAACTATTACAAATATATTTATTTCTTTACAGAGATTAATAACATTATAAGTATTATTAAGAATAAATAAGAATAATCGTATTTAAGGCTAAAAAACAATTTATTTCAAAATCATCTAGAAAAGGACTTTACATCAATAGTTGTCCCCTAAATGGCTAATACAAATATCTACCCATTTGCGCCTAGCGTGCTGTATTTTGTACGTTATAAACATGCATAAAAAATAGACTTGAGGATATAAATTTGCAATTTAAAAAATACGTATTTCAAAGAAATTAACAAGCTAAGTTTATGACTTATTTATTTGGATACTTGATACAAAAAATACAAATAAACTTACTTTTTACATTTCGCTATCTTGAAAAATTAAAAATATATAATCACCGAAAAAAGGCCTTCATTTAAGCCAATAAATATCAGTCTTATGCTGTCATCTCTCGGACATAGATAAAAACATTTATGGACAATTACTTCGTATAATTTTGATGTTGTAAAGACGAAGAAAATTAAAATTTATTAAAATTCAAAACGTTCCAAAAATGGGACGCTAGACATAAATGTGTTACATGAATCCTTTTCGTTCACATAATTATTTTAGTTATTCACATAAAAATTCTATAAAATACCTTTCATAAAAGTTTCTGAAATACATTTTAAACTAGCTCACGTAAACTAGACGTTTTGTTTTTGAGGCATTTTTATAAAAAAAATCCTCATCGAGACTATTTAAATTGGTCGTTATAGTTGAAGGAAAAAATCTCCCGAAATAACAATTCTCTTTCATCTACTAAGAAACCACCCTATAAAATATTTTCTACACCACAGATTTTACGTAGAAAAATAGGGCCAAGTGTAAATAACGCTCATTTTATCCGATTAACTAGAGAAAAATCGTTTAAAGTGAGTAAATCGTAAATAGTTGATAGGATTAATATCATCAACTGACAATTTTCGAAATACAACCGACCGGATTTTTAAAATTTATATTTTCAAAACTAGTACACATATTACAATAAGTGATATATGGAAATAAAGAAAAAAAACCGTTTAAAGTTTGTCAATAGTTGATAGGATTAATATCAATTTGAGAAATAGTAGAATATATTGCTGCTATTTTTACTTGATATTTTGAATTTTACTTTAAAATACTTTTAAAGACGAATGTGCAACTTTCGCTTTAAATACGAGGGTCACTTTGAAATTTTTGAGATACAACTAGGTTTTTAAAGTTAAAGTTACAAAATTTTACCTGTGTTCAAAGTAATCTCCTCCAGCATCAATGCACTTTTGTAGACGAATTTTCTACAGATTAAATGCCTCAGGCCATTCATTTCTTGGAATAGATGAAAAAATGCATTTATAGCCACATCAATCTCTTCTTCTGAATGAAAACGACGTCCATGTAAGTTCTTTTTTAGATTACAGAATAACCAAAAGTCACACTTAGCTAGATCAGGTGAATACGGCGGATGTTCTATCACTTTAGTTCGTTTTTGTTCAATAAACTCAACTGTTAATCCGGCTGTATGTGAAGATGCATTGTCATGGTGAAGCATTAATCCCCTAACATTCACGTCTTGTATAATTTCTGGAAGACATTTAGTGGTATACCAGTTTCTTGTTACTGTCTTCTGACCTTCCAACTTGATGACTTTGACCAATGGCGTACTTCTGAAGAAAACGGCATACATCACTTTTTTCAGTGCCCGTTGTCTTTTCACCATTGTCGGCGTGGGGTCATCTTCAAAGACCCATAATTTGCTTTCTTGACGTGTTGGAACGTCAAAAAACGGTATGTACGTTTCATCACCCATTACAATTTTAGAAATGATGCGGTGGCCACCATCATTTAGCAATTTAAGAGTTTCTTTACTGATTCTGACACGCTTCTCTTTTTGATGGTCAGTTAGATTATGGGGAACCCAACGGTAAACTACTTTTTTTATATGCAATTCTTCATGAATAATTTTGTGTATGGCTGCGGATCCAATGTTAAGTTCCTTCTGTATCATTTGATAGGTACAGCGATTATCAACCATTAATATTTTTCGTGTGGCAGACACATTATTCGGGATTACTGCCGACGGCGTCCTTCCTGTGTGTTCTTTATCCTGAAGAAAATTGCAACCTCTGCTAAATTCTTTAAACCATCTGAATACAGTAGCACGAGTTGGAGATTCATCACCAAATGCTAATTTCAACCGTTGAACGCATTCTTCCTGATTTAATCCTGCTTTAAAATCGTAGAAAATCATAGCGCGAAAATGTTCTCGCGTCAATTCCATTTTCTCTTCTGTTTAAAATTTATTCTATGCTAAGCAAGTTGAAGTAAGTCAGTAAAAAATCGTCTGTTGTGTTAAAATACTTTGTATTTTAAAATTAAACCATTATTTTTATTTTGTAAATTCTCGTCTGCGCGTATCTCAATAATTTCAGAGTAACCCTCGTATAAAAACAAAATCAAAATAATTTGATTCAGCAGTAAATTTTCGCTTTTCTTTTCTTTAATGCTAACCCTATATTTTTAGCTCACAGGCTATCAAAGCCTGAGAGCTAATGTGCCCGCCCGTTCTGTATGTATGTATGCACGTATGCATGTATGTATGTATGTATGTATGTATGTACGTAACGCGATAACTCCTGATAGAAACATCCGATTTGCTTCAAAATTTTTTTCTAGGTTCATTGTGATAAGGCGCTTCCCTGATTAGTTTTGGGAGTTCATTGGTTAAGGATAAAGGGGGAATAACGGGGTTAGTCCATCCCCTTAATTCAGATAAATGGGTTTTTCATGCAGAATCATTCGGTTTGCCCCGAATTTGGTATACCGGTTTATTATGTTAAGGAACTTCCCTGATAAGTTTTGGGGGTTCATTGGTTAAGTATAAAGGGGGAAAAGGGGGGTTAGTCCACCCCCTTAATTCAGATAAATGGGTTTTTCATGCAGAATCACTCGATTTGCTCCGAATTTGGTATACCGGTTTATTATGTTAAGGAACTTCCCTGATTAGTTTTGAGAGTTCATTGGTTAAGGATAAAGGGGGAAAAGGGGGGTTAGTCCACCCCTTTTTAATTGAGATAAATGGGTTTTTCATGCAGAATGATTCGATTTGCTCCGAATTTGGTATACCGGTTCATTATGTTAAGGTACTTCCCTGATTAGTTTTGGGGGTTCATTGGTTAAGAATAAAGGGGGAAAAGGGGGGCTAGTCCACCCCCTTAATTCAGATAAATGGGTTTTTCATGCAGAATGATTCGATTTGCTCCGAATTTGGTATACCGGTTTATTATGTTAAGGAACTTCCCTGATTAGTTTTGGGGGTTCATTGGTTAAGGATAAAGGGGGAAAAGGAAGGTTAGCCCGCCCCTCTTAAATTAGATAAATCGGTTTTTCATGCAGAATGATTCGATTTGCTCCGAAGTTGGTATACCGGTTTATTATGTTAAGGAACTTCCCTGATTAGTTTTGGGGGTTCATTGGTTAAGGATAAAGGGGGAAGGGGGCTGTCCAACCCCCTTAATTTATATAAACGGGTTTTTCATGCAGAATTATTCGCTTTGCTCCAAATTTGGTATACCGGTTTATTATGTTAAGGAGCTTCCCTGATTCGCTTTGGGTATTCATTGGTTAAGGATAAAGGGGTGCTAGTCCACCCCCTTAATTTAGATAAATGGTTTTTTTTTTGCAGGATTATTCGATTTGCTCCAAATTTGGTATACCGGTTTATTATGATAAGGATCTTCCCTGATTAGATTTGGAGGTTCACTGGTTAAGTATAAAGGGGGAAACGGGGGCTAATTCCCCTTCACTTATTTTTTTGAGGGGCATTATTCTTTAAAATAAGAGTATGATATACAATTAGTGTGAATAGCCTGTGAGCTCAATGCCATCAGTTTAACTGGGCACTTTTCTTTTTTATTATCTTATGAAACGGACGTTATTGGCATGTTCACCGTTGTTCATGTGTGTCCCGTTTCCCCCTATACGTTTGTGTACACCAAGTATATATTTAACCACCAAGTTGATAGGATTAATATCAATTATTGACAATTTTCAAAACACAACGTTAGTGCTGGCAAGATCTAGACAACTATTAAAAATTAGGTTAATGAATATCTTAATTTATCTATAAATTCCCTAGCACAAGCTAACAAGAGTGTTGGGAATTAATAATAATACATCATTTATTTACACCACAGGCAAATTATATTAAGTTACAATTAAATAATTCATACTTTTACCATCCAAAATAATAACTCATGAAAAAAAAACACTAATTTGGATATTAATTGAAGTTGACAAGTTCTCCTGGGCACCCTATTCCCAATTCAAAACATTTGATATTAAAACGGTACACAATAGAAAAGAGAACATCCATAACATCGTACCTTTTTCCCCATTGGGGTCACAAGATCCTTTTAGAGTTGTAGACTTGACAGTATATATATATATATCCAAAAGTTCTTTTTTTTTGTTTGTAGAACCACAACGCACATATTCGTGTTCCGTAATTTTAGTTTTATTTACACTAAATTCCACCCAGGTCTGGGCCAAAAGCAAAAATGTTTAAATCATTTAAAAAAAAAAAAATTAACACTACTATATTGCTCGTCATAGACAGAGCAAGTAAACATGGGCAGATCAGCCAAAAGGGGCTTGAAAAAATAACCACCGCACTCTGGAACTCTTTTTGTACATCTGTATTTTTTTTTTCGAGAAAAAGAAAATCTCTCTTTGTTAAAAATTTGCATGTGCGGCCCTGAGTGGTGGATGCGAATTAACATATTCAGCATAATTAAAATCTCCAACCACTCGCCGCTGCCTGGACCCGCCTTCGTGTCGGCCAGTGGTCAGTGGGTCCCCGGAATGCACAGGGCCTTCCGACCCTCCTACATCCGATATTTCAAACCCCACTTTCCCACGAGACCGCGGGCTCCCACACGAAGATCCTGCAGCTGTCCCATAAAACATGAGGTCATAAAAGTCCCTCTTTTGTACCAAAACTGTCCAATTCTTTACTTTACATCGTAATATCATACATACAGATAGTAACTGGCAATTAAGCTTTCCCCTTAGCAAAACACTTGCCTGGGAAAATACTTAATGCTCTTGGTACCCATCCTTAATAAAATAATAATAATGTACTAATAAATGCATACATAAAAACAATAATACTGTACATTGAAAAAAAAAACTTGAATTAAAAAATTAATCAATTAGATAAAATAATCACTTAGATAAAATAATCACTTAGATAAAAAAAACTTGAATTAAAAAATTAATCAATTAGATAAAATAATCACTTAGATAAATATATACATAGATGATATCGACAGTAAACTTATTCATATATATATATATATCTTTTTCCTTCAAAAAAATAGTTCTAAATATCCAAAATGTTGAAATCATGCCAACAGTTAGCATAGAAGGATGACCGGATTTTAAAAACTTATATTTTCAAAACTAATACACATATTATAATAAGTGATATATGGAAATAAAGAAAAAAAATCGTTTAAAGTTTGTCAATAGTTGATAGGATTAATATCAACTATTGACAATTTTCAAAATACAAGGTTAGCATAGAAGAACAACCGGATTGAGAAAATTTATGTTTTCAAAACTATTACACATATTATAATAAGTGATATATGGAAATAAAGAAAAACGCTCCATACACATCTCTCTATTCTAAAAAAAAAAGTAACTACCGCTGTCACCGCCGCCGCCGGTTTTGAATTTTTTGTGACCGGAGGTCTTTCTTCGTTAATATTAAGAAAAATAATGCATACAAAAATATGAAAATTGGCAGTATTATATAGAAATGTTTGATAAACACGCTGATGCAGACAGTTTTCAAATCGAAGAATTATTTTAAGAGATATTTAATGCTAAAGTTGGACAAAATTGTCCCACTAAAAAAGTTTTATAGGAGCAAAAACTATACATCGGAATTTAATAATTTTTAAATCATTTTATACGTTATAATATCCCGGTGTGCAGAATTAATTTATTTTTTGAATTTGACTCATTTTTCGAGGTTTCATTTCTATTTTAAATTCAAATTTTCAGCATTTCGAGAGATATTTTTTACTTATTTCAGAAAATTATACTAATTTAACCTGTTGCCAACTGTATAAACAACGGAAACAATAATGTTTGCTTCAAATTAAAAAAAATTATTTACACGTGACTATTATAAACAGAAAAAAAAACTTTCAAATTAGAATTAAATAATTACGTATAAAAAGCAGGAACTTATTGGAAATTACTTCATCTATAATTACACGTGAATTTTAACAGAGAAAGGATATCGTAAAATAATAAATTCATTAACATGCGTTAGAAGTCTTAAATAGGAGAAATTACGTCACATTTAAGTCACATTACACTTATTACGTAAAATGAACAAAAAATAATATTGCAAAACAGTTTAAATTTAAAAATAGCGCGAGACATTTACTTGATATTTTGAGATGAACTTTTCAACTTTTTTTTTTTTTTTTTTTTTGGACAGCGCAAATAATATTTCATTTCTAATAAAAGTATTTTCACGTGAATATTAAAAAGGGAAAGTAAAGTTTGGTGAAAATTACGTCAGATTAAAAACGATATATTTAAAATGTCTTATTTAAAAGGACTTTCTTTTCGCTTTGTTAAAAATTACCGGGAGACAAAAGACTCTGTTTACTTAATTCATTTTATATTAGATGATTTTGAAATGCCATTGTATCTTTTAACAGCAGCTGATTTTTCCGTAAAATTCCCCAATCAAAGAGAAATGAATAGAAACCCGTTTATAGGGAGATCGCCTTTGTTTTTTTATTTATAATTCAATCTTCCAAAATCTTTTTAAAGCCGATCAAATTAGCGTGCTTTTAGAGACTGCAGTGTCTGAACGGGGGGTTGGCGAGCGTAGCTCGTAGGGGGCCGAGCCCCCTAGTAGAGAAAAAATAACATGGCGCAAAATCCGGGGATCTTAGTGGCCGTATGAATAACGATAAATCATCGGTACCCTCACGTCAAATCTAGCGTTGAGCGAAAAAAAAAAAAAAAAAAAAAAAAAAAGAATTTTTCTTTTTATTTTCATATATCACTTATTATAATATATAATAATAGTTTTGAAGTTATTATTTTTTTTAATTTGGTCTTTCATTACTGCTAACTCTATATTTTTATCTTATGAAACGGACGTTGTTGACATGTGCCCCGTTGTTCATATGTGTCCCGTTTTCCAGTATATATTTCTGTACACAGAATATGCACTATACAGAAATGGTTCAACGGCTAAGACTCGAATGTATCCTTTGCTCTAGAAGCTGGTAGACGGGAGGTGCTGGGTTCAAACCCAATCGCGCCCGTCGACCTAATCGTTCGGAGTTTTTGTAGTTTTCTTCGAACCGTGGATTTCCATGCGTAAATACGGATTGGGTTCCCTTAGAAAGACCCCCACGGAGGGCACTCCCCTCCCCTCTTAGGGCCTATATCCCTCGTGTTGATAATTGGCCGTCATAAACACAACCAACCGAATGTATCCTTTTAGTTCCGAGTTCATGAATCTAATTATTTCATACTAAAACTTAAAAAAAAGCACATTTACTCAAAAACCAAAGTTTTCCTAATTATTGCTGTAAGTCTTGCTTTTGACATCTAACAGTGCATTTTACAGAACATTCATAACACATGATAACACAAATCTATCCTGTTATCCGGTTTTTTATTTTATTTTTTTCCTGTAACAATAGTTTACTGTACAAAAGGTTATCTCAAAAAGCCGACATTTCTTTTGTTTTGGCCTAATAGCTTTAAAACTGTCCATACATGGGTTTCCTTCCAAGAATAAAGTAACTCATGTATGGTACTTAGAAATTCAACAAATACGAAAATAACACAAGCCTGTAATGGTTGTGTTTTCTAACTTTTAATAATTGACTTTTATGTATTTTTAGAGCTCAATCCGAAAATGATCTTCATTTTTAACCATCATGAGAGGATTTTTCGCAAATTGTAAATTTCAAAGTTAAAAAGTCAAAAAACAGCGAAAATCTGGTACAATAAAATAGATGTAAAACTTTTTTTATGAATTTATTTTCATTTGATTCGATAATTTATTCATTTTTTTTTTTGCTTATAGTGGGGATTCTTACAGCTAAACAGCTCAGGAGTCCAATCACAAGAGGGTGGGGTGTCACATTTAACTTCGAATTGTTTAACTTTGAAATTTACGATTTGCGAAAACTCCTGAAATGGTTGTTAAAAATGAAGTTTACAAATTCGTCGCAACTGCATTCTAATTTTCGAAGGTGAATTTCGCATGTTACATGTAGCTTGCATCCCCCCATTTGTTTATAAAAATAATCATCAGTAACTATTTACTGACATATGTCCTTATTTTTCAAGCAATCAATATCAAAATAATCATATGCCAAAAACTTAGAAAAAAAATTGTTAATTTTTAGATTTATCATTATCATTTAGTGAGAATGCAAATGCTTAGTGCGGCGCTGGAAATGCCGGTAAAATGTACATACAATGATATCGAATCTCTCTATTCTAAAAAAAAGTAACTAACGCTGTCACCGCCGCCGGTTTTTAATTGTTTGTGACCGGGGGTCTTTCTTCGTTCATATTAAGAAAACTACTGCATGCAAATATACGAAAATCGGTGGTATTACAGAGAAATGTTTGATAAACACGCTGATCCAGACAGTTTTCAAATCGAAGAATTATTTTAAGAGATATTTAATGTTAAAGTTAGTCGAAATCGTTTCATTAAAAAAGTTTTATAGGTGCAAGAATTTAGTAATTTTTAGATCACTACGGGGCTCTGCCCCCTGCAAGCTACGCTCGGCAACCCCTGTTCAGACACCGCAGAATCTAATAGCGCGCTAATTTGATCGGTTTTTAAAACATTAGAGGAGATTGAATTATAATGAAAAAACCTATAGCGATCTCCCTGTAAACGGGTTTCCATTCAATTCCCTTTGATTGCGAAAATTTAATGCCGAATCAGTTGCTGTTAAGACATCCAATGGTTGTTATTGTGTTTGGTTAAAGAAGATCAGTTAAACATTTCAAAAGAAGCTAAAATAAAATGAATTAAGTAAACAGAGTCTTTGCCGATCGGCATTTTTAAGAGCGTTATAAAACGATTGATATAATAGAATTTACTACAATTACTACAATTTACTGCTTTAACCCCTTCAAGGGTGGCGGTTCATTTTTGAAACATTTCATTTTAATTCTTAAATGCCATATTGGCACCAGAATATTGGAATGAAAATTTTCCTTTTATTAAGTAAGTGAACAAAAGCATTTTCAAGTTTCGAAATTTCTGGTGTCATAAATTCTGGTGTCATTCACTGATTTCAACATTTTACGAATAGAAGTAACATGCCCCTGAAAGAGTTAAACGCATATTAATGTATTTATTATTTTAAAGTTTCCTTTCTCTTTTAATATTCACGTGTGAATACAATTTTCAAGACATAATTTTAAATATTTTCCTGCTTTTAACTCGTACTCATTTAATAGTAATTTTAAGGTTTTTTTCATGTTTTTAATAATCATGTGTAAATAAATTGTTAATCGTTAGGAAATATTATTCTTTGCGCTGTTTTTAGAATTGAAAACAATCTCTATAATAATAGCCTAAGTCATGTGACTATCATCAACAGTTCCTTCGTTTTCATAAGAAAGGTTTCCATTTTAATTAAAGAATCAAAGTTACTTTTTCGAGTAAAACTACATAAAACTTGCCATGATCGCAAAGAATTCTTGGTACTTTTATGTTAGCTGGGTTAAAATCCGGCCAATAGCTTTTTCTTTTAACTCGCCAGTTAGCATTTTTTTCATTTTTCGAGTGGTAAATTATAACGGTACTACTTGGTTATCCCATCGACCAAAAATATATCGCCAGACTAAGATTAAAAGCCAATGATAGTTGATCGTAAATGTCACATTCACTTGACTGTAAGGAAGTTACATGTGTTTACGCCATCTAGGGATTTTTATTTCGACGTTTCATTTCTATTTGTATTTTTATACTAATTTATTTGTTCTTCCGTTATTTAAAATAAAAATTACGTCAACTTGTATAATTTGGCGAGTGGTTTGGCGATTTATATAATTTGACGATATTGGTCATTGACTTATAAGCGGGCTCACATGTCAAGCACACAAGTCATATGTTTGTTGTTCAATAAATAAATAAATCAAATAAATGTATCGCGCAATTTCTAAATTTAAACTGTTTTGCAACATTATTTTTTTTTCATTTTATGTAACACCTGTAATGTGACGTAATTTCTCCTATTTAAGACTTCTAACGCATGTTAATGAATTTATTAAGAAAGTTCTTTTAAATAAGACATTTTAAATCTGACGTAATTTTTACCAAACTTTCCTTTCTCTTTTTAATATTCACGTGAAAATACTTTTATTAGAAATGAAATGTTATTTGCCCTGAAATAGTTGAAAAGATCATCTCAAAATATCAAGTAAATGTCTCTTTTGGAAATTCTTAAATTTAAACTGTTTTGCAATATTATTTTGTGTTCATTTTACGTAATAAGTGCAATGTGACGTAAATGTGACGTAATTTCTCCTACTTAAGACTTCTAACGCATCTTAATGAATTTATTATTTTACAATATCCTTTCTGTTTTCAAATTCACGTGTCAATATAGTTTTTATGACGTAATTTTTAATAAGTTCCTGCTTTTTATACGTAATTATTTAATTCTATTTCCAAATGTTTTTTTTTCTCTGTTCATAATAGTTACGTATAAATATATTTTTAATTTGAAGCAAACATTATTGTTTGCGCTGTTTATACAGTTGGCAACAGTTTAAATTAAAACCGTTTTCTAAAATCTGTAAAAAATATCTCTCGAAATGCTGAAAATTTCAATTTAAAATAGAAATAAAACCTCAAAAAATCAGTCAAATTAAAAAAAAAATACAATCTGCACCCCGGGAACTTCACACGTATAAAATGATCTAAAAATGATTAAACTCCCATGCATAGTTTTTGCTCCTATAAAACTTTTTTAATGCAACGATTTTGTCCAACTTTAGCATTAAATATCTCTTAAAATAATTCTTCGTTTTAAAAACTGTCTGCATCGGCGTGTTTATCAAACATTTCTCTATAATACCACCGATTTTTACATTTTTCTATGCAATATTTTTCTTAATATTAACGAAGAAAGACCTCCGTTCACAAAAAATTCAAAACCGGCGGCGGTGACAGCGGTAGTTACTTTTTTTTAGAATAGAGAGATTTTATACATCAGAAGCTCCCGGTGTGCAGACTGCATTTATTTTTTTAATTTGGCTCATTTTTTGAGGCTTTATTTCTATTTTAAATTCAAATTTTCAGCATGTCCAATGATATTTTTTACATATTTTGGAAAAGGTTATTATTTTAAATTGTTGCCAAAATTGTAAAAACTTCTCAAATAATAATATTTCCTTTAAACTGAAAATTTATTTACACGTGAATATTATAAAGAGAAAAAAACTCTATGAAATTAGAATTAAATGATTACATGATAAAAGCAGGAAATTATTAAAAATTACGACATAAAAATTGTTTATACACGTGAATATTTAAAAAGAAAAAGAACTATTAAACAATTATTCAATATGTGTTAAAAGCACTAAATTCGGGTGGAATTACGTCCTATTTCAAATAGCCAAATAATATTGCTTAACAGTTTAAATTAAAATATATATTTACACGTACACGTGAGATTTATTTCATATTTCGAGATAATCTTTTTAACTACTGTTGCCAAAGACAGCGCAGAAAATAACATTCCTTTCTAACAATTGAAATATTTCCACGTGAATAATACAAAAAGGAAAGTTTGGTTAAAATTGCGTCAGATTTAAAACGTGTGATTTAAAACCATTTTCTTTTAACTGTATTAAAAAATACCTTGAATCAAAGACTGTTGACATAGTTCATTTTACATTAGCTAATTTTCAGACGTTTAACTAATATTGTTTTGTCAAACATGAAAACAGCAATTCACAGCAGCTTGTTTGGTCTTAAAATCCTTCATTAAAAGAGAAATAAATGGAAACGCTTTTACAGGGATATCGTCACTGGTTTTTTAATTATAACTCAAACTTCCGTAATCTCTTTAAGCCGATCAAATTAACGAATTTTTAGAATCCGAACGGGAGTTGGCGAGCGAAGCTCGTAGGGGGCAGAGCCCCCTAGTAATGTAAAATTTAGTTGCTCAGTTGCAAAAGTAATGCCATAAAAATATTTAAAAAATAGAAAGATTGCTGGAAAAGAGTAAGCCGCCTTTAATACTTGCATGTGATTAATAATCTTGTTGGGACTTACAGTAAGCTAAGTAAATCCGGAGTACATTAAAAAAAAAAAAAAGCAATTTAACAAATTACAACGACCATTTGGAAAATGATTTTTTCAAAGACTAAAATTTAAGACATAAAAAATCGCACGCAGTTGATCATACATTACGTAAGCCATGAATTAAACATTAATAGTGTTATTACACGTAAAAATTCCAAGCGACAAAAATCGCCTGCGACTCGTATTTGGTGCGAAATATTTATATGTATTCATTCCTGTCATATTTGTCCCCCTTTTTTTTTAATTGGCTTATTCCATTTTTCTTTTGCACGTGAAAATCTTACAAATTAAAATTAACTCTTTGGCAGAAATTGTTATTCATTTTCTTTCATTTTCATTAGTTATTATCTACCTGAAACTTACGTATTATCCAAGCACTTCATTGGCTGTTCGGGAAAAGGCTTTTCCATCGTCAGATTTCCAAGAAATCTGACTACCCATTTTAAATGAAATTTCATTCTTAAACTTCTAAATATCCGACAATATTACTTTTTACACCGTCGGATAGAGAAAAAAAATTACTTTTAAATGCAATTTGTTTGAAAGCTGTATATCTCAATTTGTTTCTGAGTTATTAATTTTTTCTTTTTTTTTTGTAGTTTTTTTTTACTTTTTTGTCATTGTGGCAACAGAAGGTATCTCTGTTGAAAGTAAAGGGAAATACAGATAACTGTATAGACCAATCAGAAAACGAATAAAATGCAAATTAAACCAATAAAAACCTTCAGATATGCTTTTGATTTCCTACACTGACGAGAACAATAACCATTTTTCCAAACGGTTAAAAATATATATATATATATATATATATATTTACCGAGAAAGAACTTTGATTTTTTTTCAAATGATTAACCATGTAATTTGTAAACAAAATCATATCACAAAACCTCTCAAAAGAATTTTCAAAAAATTTAAACTTTAAATTTATTTTCAAATTTAAAATCTTTATAACTCGAAATATTATTTGTCAAACTTCAAAAATTTTCATTTAATTAAACATAAATATATAAATTTTAATTTTGATTCAGTATTTTTTTAAATATTAATTTCGAAAGAAATTAAAAATATTTAAAGTAAAAAATAATATATATATATATATATATATATATATGATGTAATTTATTTTTAAAAAATCACATTTTCATAAGTAAATATTTTTTTCAAATTTGATGAATCAAAATTAAAGTAAAACAATTGAAAAGGGTCATGTAAAGTGTTCCAAGTTTTAACCATTTACCTTTAACGGTTCTTGACTTATAGCAATTTAAATACGAGAAATGGTGAAAAAAACCATCATTCAGAAAAACGCGTTTTCACAAGAAGTTGCTTCCATGACAACCATTGCTTGAAAGCCAGATTTTGAAAACAAACCAAAACGAAAAAATAATATATCCTGTCCTAATTAAGATAGAAACATAATTTAACCGTCATTTTAAGCGGGAAAAAAACAGAGACTGTTTTAATGCAACAAAATGTTTTTCGAAAATTTGATGATTTCTGTGTCTCGGACATCTTTTAATCACGAAAATGTTTCACTTTATAAAGTATTTTTAAAGGCCCTTATCTCAATTAAGCAACTCATTTATGTATTTTTTACATATTATTTAATGCACTAAGGCTTTATTTTTTCACATAAATTTGTTTTAATGCTTTCGAAAATGTTCATTCTCAGAGAGAAAATTCTCCTATTATTTTAACAATCACATCAAACGGGAAGGCAGACAAACTCACATGTAGCGTAATCAAACAAACGTAACCTAAAAAAAAGATGATAAAGTACCAAAAGATGAGGTCCCGTAACCCTACACACACATGCGGGCAGCAATCACCCGCACGTGAGTACTTAATGTTGCTTTTTTTTATCGGTTCCTTGGAATTTAGAGAGCAATGATATATAAACACGAAATTGGAGCGACAAACCTTAAACATTTATTATGTGTTCCATTAGGAAACTTATCTTGCTTTTTACATGCTTCTTGTTTTCGGTTGCTGTTAGTGGGGGACATGTGAAAAGTTGGCCGAAAATAAGGAAGCCACAACAGAATTTTATGAGGCTTTATATGGAAGACAATGGGAATCGAATTTTAATAACAACAGAAGAAAATGGTAAATTAGAAGATTGTTATTTATCAGGTGACCAGTAAGTAGTTGTTTTTTACATTCCTAAGTAAAACCTTTTTAAAACGATAGAGTGCAAGAAAAAAATTAAACTTATTGAATTACTTAAAAAGAAAGATAAATGAAAAGGGAAAAACGTTATAAGCACTGAGTCCATCGAGACCCAAATGTGTAGTCACATGCAACCGTCACATGAAGCGGGTTATATATCACATAGACAAGACATCACAGTGAAGTCGATATGTCCCGTTTTGGAACGATTCGAAAGTGTCATTGTTTTGTAGTCACCTTGTGACGCGTATGGTACTTGAGTTACATATCCACGTCCCATTAACGTCTGCATGACTTATTTTTTCACTTCACCTTAGGGGCTGAATATATGTAACGTTATCAAATTTTTGGCAAATCTGTAACCCCCCCCCCCCTCCTCCCTTTTACGATATCGTACGTTATCATTCTGCGAACACACCCTCCACCTAATGATATCGTCATCAGTGCCTAATTTTTTTTAAACATTTTTTTATTTTTTATTTTTTATACGCTTACAGTGATATATATAGGGATCGCACAGTTTTACCACTAATTTTTTACAGTGTTTTCAAAGTATTTCACTGCAATATGATATTGAAAAATACGTGAATAAAGGTGGTGATTGTGAATTCTGTGTTTTAAAAATTAAATGTAAATTTTCTTATCATTAATATTGGTGCCAGAGTCCTTGGAAATTCCAAGAAGTGTGCGAACCTTGATACAGATATGGAAATACATTTATTATTCGCATACTTTATAGATTTAAATGAAAAGAGGAAGTTAATAAAATATCATTTTCATATATGAAATAACTTTAAAGAAATATTCACTTTTTAAAATTATTTAATAATGTAGCTTTTTGTTACATAATGTTACATACTTTGTTACATTTGGCCATTCAACAGTAATATTGTCTTCTTGCAGTTGCTTCCTGCACGGTGGTACGCAGAACTTCTTATAAACAGAACAGGAAGACAACATTCTTCCCAATTTAGACTAGTAAAAATAACAAGTATCATTTCGAACCTGGCTTTTCTAACAACGAATTGTATACGCATAGGACAGAAGAATAGGAATAGCGAATGTTGGGATATTTTGGAATGGAATGATTTTATAATCATTTAATGATTTTAATAACAAATTTCTATTTTTATAAAAATAGATAACAGAATATTAAAAAAAGATAACAGACCAAAAAAAGAAAATTTTGTCCGGATCAAAAATGATAACGATATCGAAAGACAAACCCCCTCCTTCTAGAGATATCTTATGATATCAAGTTGTTCTGCTTTATGCGAATTCTCAATTTCAAAATTTTCTTCCAAGTAGTTTTCGAATTATGATTAAAAAACGTCAACATGAGGCCGTCTATGATGTGCAGAAAAGCGTAATTTCGAAAAATATATATTTTACTAATTTTATAGAAACATTTGGTCTGGCAATAGTCGAAACATATTAAGCGAGTGAAATGGTTATATTGGCAAGAAATAATATTGATAGAATTGGTGACATAGTCATTCTGTAGCATTTCAACGATCGAGTACCGAAGTTAAATTTGGACACAGCTCCTAAATTAGGCTCATTTTAAAATAATTATATTTCTCGGAAACTGGTCGTACGCATTTCATGAAAATTTTTATTTAGGTTAATTGAAGAGTATAGAATTTATTTATGATGTCAAACTGGGGTATTACTATTGGAAAAAAATCCCTGTCGACTCGGCCTACAGGCGGAGGTAGATTTCGAAGTTAAGTACTAATTTCACCAACAAAAACTAAATCAAGATTAGATATAAACCCAGTTTAACAATTTTATTTGGCCGCTTTTGACTACTTTTTAATTTTATTTTTCTCATTTATCAGAATCATGTAAAGGTGGTATCAAAAAAAAATATTTTTCTACGCTCAACAACTCGAAATTTTGTCACACATTTTCAGACTCATTTTTAAAAGTAAAAACATGAAACTTGCTGACGTGATTTTTTGAAGGGATCGTGATTTTTTCATTTATAAACGACCTGTTTTTTTGTTTTTCGTTCAATGAATTAGAACTTGATTTACAAACAATTATTTTCTCAGTACGACCATTTTTTTTTCGTTTCCAGCACTATCGTTTCGGGAAATTCGATTCAGAATGCCCACTTTCACAGCATTTTTTGAAATATATTCTGCGTTTATCAAAAAATCGACCAATACGACACATTATAAAGTTTCTAAATAAGAGAACTTGCCAATTGGATGCGTTTGAGAGCAAAAATGAATTTTAAAATGATTCTGAAAATAAGCAATTTAGATTTGAGTACACCCTTAATACGATAACTTTTTGTCAACCCTTAATTGTGTTTAATTTGTTTTTGCTGTAAGAGTTGGTCCTATCAAAAACTTGTCAATATGAAAGTAGTAGATAATATTATGAAGATGTATAATAAATTTAAGCGGATTAGATATCTCGTGAATTGACGAAGTTATAATTTTTTTTCGTCTTCAACCCCCACCCCTATTTTATTTTCACTTTTATTTTATTTTATTTTATTTTATTTTTTCAGTAAGAATTGATTCTGTCAAAAACTTGTCAATATAAATGTTGTTGATAGTATTAAGAAGATTTATAATAAGTTTAAGTGAATTTGATATCTGGAGAATTGGCGAAGTTATGAATTTGTTTCTCCTTAAAATTCTATTTTATTCGCCCCTTGAGCCCATTTTTAATTTTATCAAAAACCTGTGATACGTGAATTTTTTGTCTTTTTCCTAGAAGTAATAATAATTTTTAAATGATTTAATATGTATTACAATTAAGAAGTTATGGGGTTTTGTCGGTTTTCACAAAAACCCTCTCTATTTCCACACCCTTGGTCCGATTTAACCGTTAACGAACTGGACCGATATTTTCTGCCCCTTGACTTTATGTATGAGTTTGGAAGAGATTTGTGTAGAATTATGTAAGTTATCGTGTCCATATAAAGTTTTAGACTGGGGGCGATTTTTGGTTCTAAGGGTCATGATCGGCGTAGATCAGCAAACATCTTTCAAAAATTCTAACATAGGGGAGAATGTAATAGGTAGTATTTTTACTAAATCTATCTAAAAATAAAGTTTGGGTTCATTTGGATATGTAGACGACCCCCTAAGCAAATTTTATATGCATCATTTAAAAGTAGAGTTTAACTCCAATTGTTTGGTACCAGTAATTTTCTTCTACCATAGTTTGTTGCGGAGTTAGCAGGGGGTGTTTACTTTTTTTTCCACGACTGTACACACTTCCTCTTCAATACCGAACATGATATTCCATGATAAACCTCAATAACATATATCAATTACATGGAAATCCGAGTGTATTTACTCGAGATAGAGCACAGAGAAACGGACAGACAAACCGAATTCATAAACACTTTTTATCATGCTGGAAAGCGTTAAAAAAGGATCTTTTTTTCAATAACCAATGAACGCATTTACATGTAATCCTTTAATTCTAGTACATCAAGGAAGGTTTACAATTTTAAAAAAAAGTCATTTCTGAAAATAGTGAAGCTAATAGAATGTTGACCTGTTTCAGTCCTCGAATCGAATATGTTTATGCGGGCATTGCCAAAATTTGGAATGTGAGATTCCACTGTTTGGGCAAAAGCTTCCAGTCTGACCATGCGTTTTTCGCTACTCACTTATTTAAAAAGACACTCTAATGGCAAAAACGTAAATTTAATCACATGTGGATAACAATAAAGGCATATAATGATCACATTCTCTGTCGAGCCATACCACTGTCACTAAAATATGCCAACTTGCGGGCAATTAAGTAAATATTTTTTTTTCCCTTTTCCCTTACTTTCTCTTTTTAGCCCCTATTTCTTTCAGGCAAAAATGTCGTCCCTAAAAAATAACGTTACGTTACAAAAGCCAGCCATAAAACGAAGCAGATGTATCGTTGTACGGCTAAATACTGATAATCTCTACTCCAATCTTTAAACTTCTAAGCATCGCACGTTTTCAATTTTTGGACCTTCGTTTAGGAGGAAAAAAGTAATTTTAACTGCACATTGTTTGAAAACTGCATCTCCATTTGTTTTTGAAACATTAATTTTTTTCGTAGTTTTCATCGGCATTTGTTTAATTTTGGCAACTCAAGTACTCCATTTCTACAGAAAGTAAAGGAAAAATAGCTAGAAAATAATAATTACATCTTTTTGTTGCCATTTCTCCTATAACAAATGAAAACAAGTGGGTAAGTGTGATCACAGATCGCACAGGGGGTTTCGTTTAATATTCCTTTCAAAACACTTTATCCTTTTGCGAAATCTGTTAGTTCTACATTTCGCAACCAGGGGGAGCACTCTATTCTACACAAACCTCTATCCGAACGAAACTCCGTTTTACAACCTATCCGTAGGTATATTAATCGAGGGGATCGGGTCTATAGCACCCGACATAGGTAGGCGCCCACTGGCGGTAAAAATTGGAACTGAAATATGTAAGGCTGTGTGCATAATATGAAAGAGTGGTCAAAGTGGTGTCGCAAAAGTTAGAAAAGTACCCACCGGGTACAATGGGGGGAGGTTAGAAATATTGCTTAAAATACACAAATTAGAGCCCGGTGGGTAAATAATATAAGACTTTTTGAAAATTTTGTGATTTTTCGTGTGATCGCAAGTGTTCTGCTATACGTATGCAAAATTTCAAGTCTTCAACTTAAATAGGGGCTCAGCTAGAACAAAAAGATTAAAATACGCAAGTTAGAACCCAGAGGGTTAAATATAAGACTTTTTCAAAATTGTATGATTTGTCGTTTGATGCGAGGTGTTCCGCTATAAGTATGCAAAATTTCAAGTTTTAAACTTATTAGGGGCTCAGTTAGAACAAAAAGATTAAAATACATAAGTTAGCTCCCAGAGGGTTAAATATAAGACTTTTTCAAAATTTTATGATTTGTTGTTTGATGTGAGGTGTTCAGCTATAACTATAAGTATGCAAAATTTCAAGTTTTAAACTTAATTGGGGGCTCAGTTAGAACAAAAAGATTAAAATACACAAGTTAGAGCTCAGAGGGTTAAATATAAGACATTTTCAAAATTTTATGATTTGTCGTTTGATGTGATGTGTTCAGATATAAGTATGCAAAATTTTAAGTCTTCAACTTAATTAGGGGCTCAGTTAGAACAAAAAGATTAAAATACACAAGTTAGAGCTCAGAGGGTTAAATATTAAACTTTTTCAAAATTTTAGGATTTGTTGTTTGGTGTGAGGTGTTCAACTATAAGTATGCAAAATTTCAAGTCTCCAACATATATAGTTTCTGAGAACGGGCTCTGTGACGGACAGACAGACAGACAGACGAGCGAGACGAATAGGGTTTCGTCAGATGAACGAAACCCTAAAAAAAATGTTATTAAAATACGTGCTATTTTGAAAAAGTATAAACGAATGATTTTTGATAAAACAGGGAGCTATTATTAACTATATTTAATTTTAAGTATCTATAAAAAAAAATGAAGTCATATAAATCATTAGATAGCCGATTTTTTTTATTTATTTATTTTATTTTATTTATTTATTTATTTATTTATTTTTTTTGTCGAATTTCTTGAATGACGAAATCGCTTTTTTTCTGGATTTGTGTGTTATTCAGCGATAGTGACGTCATATGTATACTTTTCTGTAGATGTTTAAGACTGGATGGTAAATGTGGAATTCTTAAGCGGATGTAAATGACGTCATTTTATATAAAATAAAAGCAAGTATTTTAATTCTAAAAACTTAAATATACTTTGTACTATCTATATTTATGTATATTTTTTTTCACCGGGGGCGACATTAAATTCTAAAAAAACAGAATTCCCGTTTTCTAGTTATAGTATCTAAGTTCGCTACTTACAGAATAAGAACAATAACATGTTGGCAATGAACCTGAAAAGGATTAACAGTATTAACAATAGTGATGTAGTTATTATTTATTTATTTTTAAGATATGTTCGTCAATATTGAGTTCATTGACCACAGAAAAAAAGATAGATATGAAGGTTCTAAATGCGGGCATGTAATCGTATAACCAGTAAAAATCCATTAACACTTCTATTAGGAATAAGAAATAAACGGATTAATAGCAGAAAAATAATGATATTTATTTTACTTTTTTCTATACATAGGATAGAAATATTGGAATCTTGAAAATTTTTAACTTCCGTTTTTTTGATGGATTTACACGGTTTGATATGTCCTGAACACGTTTTGACTATTTTTGGAAAATGTCTGTTAATCTGTATATTAGTCTGTTTGTCTGTCTTTGTATGTGTGTGGCACATATTTTGTGAGTGCACTATCTCAAGAATTAATACACGGAACTGGATCAAACTTTAGTTAGATCATGATATGAAGTTATGTTCGTTAAGTTTGGGTATATATCGCCCGACAAGTGACGCTACTATTCTGTGTTTTTTACGATTTCCGTGATGACTATATCTCGGCATCAAAGGGGCGGAATTTCATCAAACTTCATATTTAGTTACACTTTGACACAAGTAGGTACTGATTACGTTTCGATGTTTATAACCCAATTGACCGGGGAGTCGGCAGCACAGACAATCACCTCATCGAGTTCACGGATGAAATTCTAGGATTAGTGAAATCTTGATACACATATTAAAACGCAATTGGTCTGCCAAGTCATATCTTGGTCGAAAACACCTGAAAACCTGATTTTAGCGGCTGACTCGTAGGTTTATCATTGTGTTTTCCTGCTCCCAGTCCTCCATGTTTTCATATCTTTTGGTGCAGGAATGCACAATGGTAAACTTACGAGTCAGCCCCTAAAATCGGGTTTTCATGTGTTTTCTACCAAGATATGACTTGGCAGACCGATTGCGTTTTAATATGCGAATCAAGATGTACCTAATACTAGAACTCGATGAGGTGATTGTCTGTGCTGCCGGCTCCCCGGTCTACAACAAGTGGCACTGCGGTGCTATGTTTTATTTTTTTCTCTCGATTTCCATGATATCTATATCTAGGCAGTAGGCATCTATGAGAAGAGATTTTATCAAACTTCGTATTCGTTAAAGCTTCACTTAAATAGATGTTGATTAGACTTGCTCAGTAGGTGGCGTTTCTGTTCTGCGTTTTACTCGATTTCTCTGATACCTATATCGTCGCCTCAGAGCAACAGTAAAGACATCTAGTAATCATCGAAAATGAGATAGATGTCTGACTTACTGTTATGAAAAACTGTGACTACATCTAGTGGAACAGTAGGGAATTTTTATAAAACACATCTGAGATATAGTATTAAACTTAACTTTGTGTTTCAGAAGTTGTTCCACTAGATGCAAACACAGTTATTAATAACAGTAAGTCAGACATCGCCTTTTTCATTATTATTAGATATTCTGCTGTTGCTCCGAGGCGCCGATTCTTAGCAATATATATATATATATATAAACTCGGTTTATGGCGTCAGATACCGTCATCCGAAGAATCCTCAAGAGTCTTTTTCCATTTCTTTCGGTCAAGGGTCCATTCCTCTTCCAGACCTCTATCCCTCATTGCCTTTGAGATATCATTCATCCAGGTCTTTCGTGGTCTTCCCCGTTTCCTTTTTTTGTTTGTTTCATAGTTGAATGTTATTTTGGGTAGTCTTTCATTATTCATTCTTTTGACATGACCATACCAGATTAATTGCTTTTTTTGAATATCATCTAGTATGGTTCCCTTTATTCTCATCATTTCCTTGATTCTGTCATTTCTTACTCTTTCTATTCTTGATATCCTGCATGATCTTCTTAGGGCGTCCATTTCTACTGCCGCTAATTTCTTTCTTTCTGTCTCCATAATTCTCCATCCTTCTGCTCCATATAACAATATGCTATTTACAATAGTGTTGTATATATTATATTTTCTTTTCCTAGAGATCTCCTTACTCCACCAAATAGAATTTAATATTTTTACAGCCTTTTTCCCCCTGACAAATTCTGTGTTTAATTTCCTGTGAGTCTCTTCCTTCTCTTTTAATGTCTACACCTAAATATCTATAATGCTTACAGCTTTCTATTTTTATGTTATTAGTTAGATTTAGGTCTGTCTCATTTCCTTCTATACATAGGTATTTGGTCTTGCTGACGTTCATGTGAAGTCCCCATTTCCCATATTCTTCCTTAATTTTCACCGTCATTTCCTCTAAATCCTTTTTACTTTTTGCAATTACAACTTGGTCATCTGCGAATTGTAGAGTAAAAATTGACGTTCCATTCATATTAAGTCCCATTCCTCTGCATTTCTTTTTCCACATTTTTAATGCTTCTTCAACATAAATTTTAAAAAGTGTTGGGGAGATACAACATCCCTGTCTGAGTCCTTTATCTGTTATAAAACCTTTTGATAATCTTTGGCCTATTTTGATCTTTGTTTTTGATTGTCTGTAAAGTTCTTGAATTGCTCTAATAATACTTGGATTTATAGCCATTTCCTTTAATACACTGTTAAAAAAATTTCTGTGAAATTACAGAGAATCTACGGGTAATCTATTATCTTAAGTCTTATGTAAAATTACAGAGATTAGGAAAACAGAGATTCTGTTAAATAACAGAGAAGTTATACGGTAAGTTTACAATAGACTCTGTAAATTACCACCGTTAAAAATACACAAGACTCTGTAAATTTATTTTTAATGATAATAATTTAATTTAGTTTTCAAAATTAGTGAAAAACTCAATTTTTAGTTAGCTTCAAAGGAGTTGAATTTTTCGGGTAAATTTGAACTGCTGTACCATTTCATTTAACTTAATGTTTACACAATTTGTTTCTAGCCGTCCTAGGATTTGAAACCGGGCCTTCCAGGTAGTAGAAGAACACCTTACTAACGGAGCTATAAGAGCTGTTGTTATTGAGCACAAAGTATGTCTTTTGTGATTCGGCGGGGAAAAATCTATTATACTTGTGCTTTTCAAAGATTTCGCTTCAAATATATTCGTCAGAAAATTCGTAAACGGTTTATTTTAAATTATTTTAGACCGATAAATAATACCTATTATTTTTTTAATCAATTTTAATTTTTTAACTAATAAAAAAAATAAAAAAATTTAAATAATAATAATAAAAAAATTGAATCTAATTCATTTTTTTACAACAATAATGTTTTAGAGAATTTTTCGGAATTGTTGCACACTATTTATTTTTTAATGTGCTAATATTTTTTAAAAGAATTTTTTAGTAAGAAATAAGAGAAAAATAAACAGAATAAATGTAATTTATTATTTAAAAGGGATTTTTTACGTTTTCATTATATTATTCATTTTGTGTAATATGTTTCTAGAAGATAAATATATTTTTTATGACACATTTACCAATGAAATAATAATATTGCTAGCACTGTAATAATAATAACAACTTTGAAATAATACTGCACAATTTACTTTTAATATTGCCAAGCTTCTGATATATGGTGAAGGGAACAACTGCAAAAGTGATTGTCGATAAAAAATCCCCACTAACTCGGAGGAGATGACTTTTCCCTTTCTAAGTTTAAAAAAAAAAAAAAAAAAAAAAAAAAAAAAAAGAAGAAGAAGAAAGAAGAAAACAGATACCGAATTTGAAATCAGTGCAAAAAACTGGTTTAGAAACATATTAGCGTACTCGTGTGGCAGAAATATTTGGACTTCAAGAAACATTATTAGAAAAACAAGGTGGAGCCCGTCGAACTTCGACGAAGGAAAATGTTTAAGAAGGAACTGTTTAATGATTTATAATAAACCTTAGTTACAATAGAAAATGCATCTTAAATTGGTTAGTCTAACTCTCAAACAAATATTATTTTAACCTAAAATTAACAAAATGCTATTTCTATAAAACTCATTTGTCCAGGGGTCGCATTCTACAGAGAAAATTTTATTGTTCCCACTACTATTTTGAAAATAACATCTTCATAGTATCTTGCTATAGCATATTTTAAATTAAAAAAGATATGAAGATTATTGATTAATAGTTCTGGTAGGAACAATAAAATTTTCCCTATGGAATGTGATCCTAGTTGGCTGAATTATTAAAATTAAACTTTAATCGGATATGTAATCAGTAAAATAAAATTAAAAACAGTTCTTATGATGAAGTTGTCAATTAAGTCTCATATGCTTCGTTTTCCCGAATCAAAACGAAGAAATTTATTTTAGTTTGATTGAATCAGTTTTTCCCTGTAAAATCTAAACCTGACATCATTTCCACCTTCTCATAATTTACATATGTACTTCTCATATCCGAATTCACCATGTTTAAAAAAAAATGGTATTTTAATTTGATCATTTCAAATTCATTTTAACTCAAAACTTGAAGTCACGATTGTCAACAACATATTTATATGTGAACAGTCGCACTCTTAACTTCAGATACTAATCTCAATACCGAAGAGTAAAAATTGCCGTAATTTATGGTTTTTAGACGCATTTGTGTTAAAATGTTTAGTATTATCTAAGAGATTAGTCATTTTCATTTAAATATGACGTCATTTTCACATAAATAAGACTTTTGCCTAGTGTCTCAAAATTAGTATCAGCACTCATGCAGAAGAAAAAAATATGGAAACTTTATAAGGAAAAATGCGTGTTTTGAAAGGCAGTACGTCATTTTCCATTCAGAATATTTTGGTGCAATATGTCCCTAATGGGATTTTGCGCTACTTATCCCTATACAACGAAATTTAAATCATAGAATTTTTTTTAAATAAAAAAATGGCATGAATAAAGATAAATAAACCTCATTATTCTATCAATTCTGCAATAATGAAAGCTATCTAATTACGATCATTTTGAACAAAAAATTTCATAAAATATTTTTTAAAGGAAAATATTAAAGTAGGATTGTTAAAAAATCGGCTAGTGCGGGTACATATACAAATGAACAGCTTCCAATTAAAAAAATATATATAGTAATTAGTAAAATTGGTTCAGTAGAAAGCTCAAGGGATATTACTAAAAAACAGACTTGTGTTTTAAATATATAGATTATATAAAATTATAAAAAAATAAATTAAGCAAATTTTATTATTTTAATAAAATTATAGTAGAATGTCTTAAAGAATAGCAGTAAAATTTTATTAGTCAAGAGAATTTTGGAAAAAAACATGGGGTGCCTGATATTATTTTAAACCTCAAATTATTGCCAAGATCCTCATTGTTGTCTTGTATAACTCGACGAAACCAATTCATCCAGGCGATAATCATCGATTTTTTAATATATGTCACTATATTTTTAACAAAGGCTTCCAAATTGAGCATGCACATTGTATGTCACTGCTCTTCTATAAAGACACTGTAAATGTTTGTAAAATATTGCGCTTTATCAGCCCGTGATTTCGATTACGTTATTTTTAAAAGAAGTTTTTTCACCTGTGAAGAATTTCAAAGCAGCTGGGGTGAAATGACAACTTCTATAAAACATATTTCAGTTTTAAGAATTAAAAAACACGCTTTTTTATAAAATGACGTCATTTCCATCTCCAAAGCATTCCACTTTTATATTCCAGTCCTAAACAATATCTATATAGAGCTTCTAGAATTCTTAAGCTTTGTAGTCAGTCCATAGAAAAGCATTCAGATGATGTCATTATCTCAGAATAATACACAAACGCAACAAAAAGCAATATCGTCATTCAAGAAGCTCGCAAAAAAAAAAAAAAAAAAAAAAAAAAAAAAAAAAAAAAAAATCCGGTATTTAATGTTACATATGCCTTCACTTATTTTTGTTTATAATAGCTCCATGTTTTATCAAAAATCATTATCAGAAATCATTATCGGAAAATATTATTACACACTGATAAATAAAATTGCTTTCTTTCAGCTTTCTGATACGAAATAAGTAATTGTGAAGGAAAGTCACACAATTATTTAAAATACGTTTTCGTAAAGAGAAAGTGCTATATCGTTTGTAAAATATTTTTGCCATAAACTAAGAAACATTTAATTGATGAATAGAAACGAAATAAAACCAAAATTCACCGGATTTTATCGCAGACGGTATTTTTGACATAGCATGTATTTTAATTCCAATTTTTATAAGGAAATGGCAACCAAAGAAAAAAAAAAAAGCAATCTACTATTTACCCTTTACTTTTAATAGAAATGGAGTACTTCTGTTGCCACAATTACAAAATTGGTACTAAAAATTAAACTATAAGAAAATTAATATCTAAAAAATAAATTGAGATACAGCTTTCAAACAAATTACATTTTAAAGTAAATTTTTTCCCTTATACGACAGTATAAAAACTGAAAATGTGCAATGTCTAGAAGTTTAAGAATTTTCAGTAGCGAAAATTGCAAAACGAAAATTCATTTCAAATTTGAAAGTGTTGCTATTCGCAGAATGACGTAATGCGTTACGCACATACATATTTGTCCTTTATAATATAGATATGCAAATTAGATACAATATTTCACCGTCATATATCAGTATAGTCTCAAAAACAACGTTTTTGTAAAGTAAACTAGATAGTAATCATAACATAAAACAAAAAAGCCAGTCTGATAATGCTTTATGCCTTACATTTGGATATAATTTAACAAAATTTACTTAATTTGAATAAATCGAAATATGCAAATATCTCAAAAAGAAGACCTGATGGAATAAATCTAAAATTAGATTTGGAATCAGGACAAAAACCGCATAAGAAACAACTAATTTCGGTTTTGTGAAAGAGAAAAAGTTCAAATTTGTTGACCAGTTTAATAAGGGACTGAACTTCCAACATTTATGTAAAGATTACGTTAATCTGAATGGTGTTATAGTAAAAACATAAAAAAAAAATTCTTTTAATAAAGTTTATCTGGTTGAAAAAAAAAATCATTTTTGAGTTGCAAAAGGCTAAAGATAAATTTCTTAACTAACACACTAATGTTTATTTATATTAAAAAATTAATATAAAGTTTTAGTTCTATGACCGATGTAAAGTATACATTAAGCATAAACTTAAGAAAACACAGAACAGATAAGATATTTCAAGTGCTGTTGAAACATCCGTTAATGTTTATATAGGCATAAGACTAAGAGTAAGATTACGATATGCATAGCATCATTTCCAGTACCTGAGTCGGAATTACAACATGAAAGGGAAAGCGTTCAAAATCCACATATGCACTCGAAAATAATACAGAAATATTGTATTCGGTGATTATTGAGTAATTGGAACATAAATAGTTGCTGTTTTTTGCAAAATTTGAAACTTCACAATTCACTTGGATTTTTTATATCTGCTACACAATGTTGTATTTCTTGTATGCCATATTACCTAAGTCATTCTTTTAATGTGAAATACAATCTATATTATTTAATTTGTGAAAATCAGTAAAACCATTTGAGTATTAGACTAAAACTAATGAACTGATAAACTTTATACACAAATATGCCACAAACATAATCTTTCTTTGTGAATTTTCATAATTAGATAATTAACCGATATATTAACATTGAATAATAGAAAAAAACTATTTGATTTACATTAAATTTCCTAAATAAAACTTTAAAAGATTATTATACGGATATTTTGAATTTAAAACTAGTTTTTTACAAAGAAGGTACTACGTTACAAAAAGAAGTAATGGCTATATTTAAATTTCATATCAAAATTTACGATTTCTGTTATCTTTCTAGAGATAAAAGGTGTTTCAGGTGCTCTTGAAACATCCTTAGTAACCGGCAATACGGATTAGTAACCTTAGTAACCGGAACGTGTAAGAGGTTTCAAAATGAGAATATATATATTAACACTTAATGCTACATTGATGTAAAGGATGTTCTTAGGCTTTTATATACCTAACTAGTTTAAATACCCGTCCTAGGACGGTGGGTAAAAATTGTGTTTTTCACTTAAAATTTGAAAAACTGATAAAAAAAATAATTGACAATATGGAAGCGTTTAGATGAGCAAAGTTCGGCTAGTTTATGTTCTAATAAACACACAATTAGCTTTTACAATATTTCTGGATAAACCAAGTTTTCCGGCTAATATACTATAACAAAATTAAGATTTCTTAATAAAAGAAAAAATTAATAAATATGCAATAAAAGTGCGTAATTAAAACAGTCTGCTGCAACTATTGAAATAATACTATTTTTTTAATAACACTTTGAAATTGTATTTTTATCGTTTACCCCCCCCCCTTCCTCCCCTCTCCAGTTTTTTTTTTAAATATGTATATTGATTAATAAATAAGTATCGCGGGTTGAATCCCATCCGTCTAATCCCCTAAGCTTCTGTCCTCCTGATGCAAAGCTATAAATCAAAAATTATTAATTTTACTTTTCGTATAAATATTAATTTTTTACTTTTAAAATATGGGATATGGTTTTTTTTTTTTTTTTTTTTTTTTTTTTTTTTTTTGTTGTTTTTGTTTTTTAGTTTAAATTTATATACACCTGTATATAGAAAAGGAAAATATAAGCAATGTGTAATTTAAAAATAAGTTACAAAATGCCAGGACATTATTTCGGGGAGGGGGGGGGGGGCGACTAATCCCCTGAGCTTCTGTCCTCCTGATGCAAAGCTATAAATCAAAAGTTATTAATTTTACTTTTCGTATAAATATTAATTTTTTAATTTTAAAATATGGAATATGTTTGGGTTTTTTTTTTTTTTTTAAGTTTAAATTTACATACACCTGTATATAGAAAAAGAAAATATAAGTAATGTGTAATTTAAAAATAAGTTACAAAATGCCAGGATATTATTTCGGGGGGGGGGGGGGAGCGACTAATACCCTAAGCTTCTGTCCTTCTGATGCAAAGCTAATAACACTTTGAAATTGTATTTTTATTGTTTACCCTCCCCCCTTCCTCCCCTCTCCAGTTTTTTTTAAATATGTATATTGATTAATAAATAAGTATCGCGGGTTGAATCCCATCCGTCTAATCCCCTAAGCTTCTGTCCTCCTGATGCAAAACTAAAAATCAAAAATTATTAATTTTACTTTTCGTATAAATATTAATTTTTTACTTTTAAAATATGGGATATGTTTTTTTTTTGTTGTTGTTGTTGTTTTTGTTTTTTAGTTTAAATTTATATACACCTGTATATAGAAAAGGAAGATATAAGCAATGTGTAATTTAAAAATAAGTTACAAAATGCCAGGACATTATTTCGGGGAGGGGGGGGGGGCGACTAATCCCCTGAGCTTCTGTCCTCCTGATGCAAAGCTATAAATCAAAAGTTATTAATTTTACTTTTCGTATAAATATTAATTTTTTAATTTTAAAATATGGAATATGTTTGGGGTTTTTTTTTAAGTTTAAATTTACATACACCTGTATATAGAAAAAGAAAATATAAGTAATGTGTAATTTAAAAATAAGTTACAAAATGCCAGGATATTATTTCGGGGAGGGGGGGAGCGACTAATACCCTAAGCTTCTGTCCTTCTGATGCAAAGCTAATAACACTTTGAAATTGTATTTTTATTGTTTACCCCCCTTCCTCCCCCCCTCCATTTTTTATATGTATATTGATTAATAAATAAGTATCGCGGGTTGAATTGAATCCCATCCGTCTAATCCCCTAAGCTTCTGTCCTCCTGATGCAAAGCTATAAATCAAAAATTATTAATTTTACTTTTCGTATAAATATTAATTTTTTACTTTTAAAATATGGGATTTTTTTTTTTTTAAGTTTAAATTTACATACACCTGTATATAGAAAAGGAAAATATAAGCAATGTGTAATTTAAAAACAAGTTACAAAATCCCAGGATATTATTTCGGGGAAGGAGGGGGGCGACTAATCCCCTAAGCTTCTGTCCTCCTGATGCAAAGCTATAAATCAAAAATTAATAATTTTACTTTTCGTATAAATATTAATTTTTTACTTTTAAAATATGGAATATGTTTGATTTTTTTTTTTTTTAGTTTAAATTTACATACACCTGTATATGGAAAAGGAAAATATAAGTAATGTGTAATTTAAAAATAAGTTACAAAATAATAAGTCTAAAATATTTAAATTGATTACTTTTTTAAAAGAAAGTCAGTTTTATCAATTTTTTGCAGGGAAAAAAAGGATATTTTTAAAAATACCATATCATTGTTTTCCGTGATTAAAATTCCTTACATGTCGCAAAGAAAATTTAATACGATTGCAACTTAATACTTGAAATAATCTCAGTTAGGAAGAAGGTTCTACCACTGCTCAATTATCAGGATTTGTAACCTTGAGAAGTAATCGCGGGATTCTTGTCAACCAATGAGGGAAAGGAACCTTTCACCCTTGAGTCTCTTTCTCGGAGATTGGTAAGATTGATGGATTCGCCCCGCCTTGCGTTACACTGCTTTTTATTATATACCTAATTAAAATTTCGTGTTGAATAACATTTCATTTCCAAAACAGTTAATTAATGATAATTTTTATTCAACTTCTGAAGCTAAAAAGTATTATAATTTTTTGTCTTTTTATTTTATCTAAACGTAGCGAAATCTTTTCAATTATAAATGTTTCAGAATGAAAACCTGCGTCACTCTCCCAGACAAAATATGAATTTTAAAAGCAAAAAAATTTACAGTCGTGGGAAATAAAGTAAACACCCCCTACTAACTCCTCAATAAATTATCGTAGAAGAAATTTACTGGTCCGAACGATTGGAAATAAAGTCTATTTTTAAATGATGTATATAGAATTTGCTTGGGGGGGCATCTACATATTAAAACGAAACCCAAACTTCATTTTTCAATGGCAATATCCAATTTTAACAATTTATTTCAAATCTTCGGTTCAGTCTATGCCTAGACACCAAATTTCAAGTTATTTGAATGATAAGTTTTTGAATTATAAACATTCAAAATTTAGTGCTTCTAATGTTAAATTACATTTTCATATTTTTATTAATATCTCCTGAAATTATACTCCTAATGTGTTAATTTTTTATGTAGCAATAATACTAAAATGCCTAAACATAAACACGTTGAATTTGCAATTTTTATAATTTTATGATATGAATTATGAATTATGAAATTTATATTCGAAAAAATTATGAATTGCAATCTACAATTTTTTGATGGATTTAGATTTATTAAGTCCTGCTTTATGGAAATCTCAAATTTCACATTTTTTTTCCAAGTAGTTTTCAAATTATGCTTAAAAAACGGCAAAACAATAGTTTAAAGGGCCGTCTATGGTAGAAGTGACTAGATATTTTGAAATTTTTTATGCTGTCCTGTAATCTAGCAGTCTTCAATGACTACTTGAGTGGCACTTAAGATACCTTGATCAAGAAGGGGGCTCTCTCGGTCAACAATCGAGTACCAAACAATCAATTTAGATACAGCCCCTAAAATACGCTTGTTTTAAAATAATTAATATCTCGGAAACTTATCGTACGAATTGTGCAAAAATTTGTTTTTAGGCTAATTGAAGGGTGTAGAGTTCATTTATGCTGTCAGAATTGTGTACTGCTATTGAAAAAAAAACAAAGTTATGGTTCGTTTTAATATGTAGATGGCCCCCTAAGCAAATTTTATATACATCATTTAAAAGTAGACTTTATTACCAATCGTGTGGCACCAGTAAATTTCTTTTGCGATAATTTTTTGCAGAATTAGTAAGGGGTGTTTACTTTCTTTTTTCCACGACTGTACACTAATTTTTGTATGAAAATTCGTACTAGATTATTGGTGAAAGTAAATGCATTTATTCAAATATTTGCAAAATGAGAAAATATTTTTTTTTATTATGGTGTTGACAGTGATATTCTCACTTTAACACTTAATGCTAATTGATGTGAAGGATGTTCTTGGGCCTATATATAATTAAAATCTCGTGTTGAATAACATTTCATTTCCAAAACAGTTAATTTATGTTTATTTTTATTCACCATACTTCTGAAGCTGAAAGGTATTATACTTTTTTTTTTTTTTTTTTTTACCTAAACGTAACGAAATCTTTTCAATTATAAATGTTTCAGAATGAAAAACCTCCGTCACTCTCCCAGTCTCCCAGAATTTTAAAAACAAAAAAAGGTTCAATAATTTTTGTTTGAAAATTTGTACTAGATTATTGGTGAAAGTGTTATTTATTCAAATATTTCGCTTAGGGTGTAAGAAATTGCAAAATGAGAAAATATTTTTTTTTATTATGGTGTTGACAGCGATATTCTCACTTTAACACTTAATACTACATTCATGTGAAGGATGTTCTTAAGCCTATGTGTAATTGAAATCTCGTGTTGAATAACATTTCATTTCCAAAACAGTTAATTCATGATTATTTTTATTCACGATACTTCTGAAGCTAAAAAGTATTATAATTTTTTATACCTTTATGTGACCTAAACGTAACGAAATTTTTTCAATTCTAAACGTTTCAAACTAGTTACTCTCCCAGACAAAATATAAATTTTAAAAGCAATAAAAGGAACAGTAATTTTTGCATGAAAATTCGTACTAGATTATTGGTGAAATTAAATGCATTTATTCAAATATTTGCAAAATGAAAAAATATTTTTTTATTATGGTGTTAACAGTGATATTCTCACTTTAACACTTAATGCTGCATTGTAATGAAAGATAGTCTTAGGCCTGTATATAAATAAAATTTCGTTTTCAATTATAAATGTTTCAGAATGTGAAACCTGTGTCACTTTCCCAGACAAAATATGAATTTAAAAACAATAAAAGGTATACTAAATTTTGTATGAAAATTTGTAGTAGATTATTGATTACTCAAATATTTGCAAAATGAGAAAATATTTTTTTTATTATGGTGTTGACAGCGATATTCTCACTTTAACACTTAATACTACATTCATGTGAAGGATGTTCTTAGGCCTATGCGTAATCGAAATCTCGTGCTGAATAACATTTCATTTCCAAAACAGTTAATTCATGATTATTTTTATTCACCATACTTCTGAAGCTAAAAGGTATTATACTTTTTTTTTTTTTTTTTTTTTTTTTTTTAACCTAAACGTAAACCTTTTCAATTATAAATCTTTCAGAATGAAAAACCTCCGTCACTATCCCAGTCTCCCAGAATTTTAAAAACAAAAAAAGGTTCAATAATTTTTGTTTGAAAATTTGTACTAGATTATTAGTGAAAGTTTTATTTATTCAAATATTTCGCTTAGGGTGTAAGAAATTGCAAAATGAGAAAATACTTTTTTTATTCTGGTGTTGACTGTGATATTCTCACTTTAACACTTAATGCTGCATTGTAATGAAAGATATTCTTAGGCCTGTATATAAATAAAATTTCGTGTTGAATAAAATTTCATTTCCAAAACAGTTAATTTAAGATTATTTTTATTCACCATACTTCTGAAGCTAAAAAATATTATACTTTTTCGTTTTTTGTTTTTTATTTTACCTAAACGTAAAGAAATCTTTTCAATTATAAATGTTTCAGAATGTGAAACCTGCGTCACTCTCCCAGACAAAATATGAATTTAAAAACAATAAAAGGTACACTAAATTTTGTATGAAAAATTGTAGTAGATTATTGATGAAAGTAAATGCATTTATTGAAATATTTGCAAAATGAGAAAAGATTTTTTTTTATTATTATGGTGTTGACAGCGATATTCTCACTTTAACACTTAATACTACATTCATGTGAAGGATGTTCTTAGGCCTATGTGTAATTGAAATCTCGTGTTGAATAACATTTCATTTCCAAAACAGTTAATTCATGATTATTTTTATTCACCATACTTCTGAAACTAAAAAGTATTAGGTAGATTTCGTATTGTGCGCCGCACTTAAACATGTGTCTTTTTAACACTTTTCGAACAAAGATGAAAAATGTTTATCAATTCGGTTTGTCTGTCTGTCTGGTTTTCTGTCCATGTCGTAACTCTCATAAATATTCGCGCACTGCCAAGTAATTTTTATATGTTTTTGAAGTTTACGATAGCATAATCGATACTGAAAATAAGGTGTGCAGCATTTATAGTTCGTTTATAGAGGTACTCAAAAGACTTCCGTTATGATATATGGAAAAAATCGTTTGCGATGCATTTTAATGGGGTTACAATACTTCCAAAATAATGAAAATAATATACATCCCTGAGCTGGACTAAAGTATGCTTTCTCGGAAGTATACAATAATTTATAGTTCGTTTACATGGACACACAAAAGGATTCCATAACAGTATGAAGTATTGGGGAAAATCGTTTGCTACGCATTTTAAAGATGTTATTGGGGGTAGTTCATAAATGATGTCACACTTTTTATCAATATTTTTGACCCCCCTCCCTCCTGTGTCACAAAGTGTCACACTTCACCTTACCTTCCCCCTCTTGTCACATGTCACGCTATATTGCATAAACATATAGTTGCAGTTCAGAACAAAGCACTGCGTTATAGATCACATTTAAAATTTTATTTTTAAAATTTAACTATTTGTTTAAATGGCATTTGTGAGCATAACTGTAAAAATGATTTGTGTACTTATTTTGTATGAAATAAGATTAAGGTTCGTGACAAAAAACATTACATACAATAGTAATATAATATTAATATGACAGACCAATTGAAAATAGTAGTATTTTGGAATTTGAAACAGAATTTAATATATTTGGCTTTAAATCTTATCCTTACTTTATGAATACAAAATACTTTAATTTTAAAATAACGTCAAAGTTTAATCTCCTGATTTTTAATGCTTTTATTTTAACCAAAATGCGTGATGTCACACTTCTTCTTACCCCCTCCCACCCCCTTGTCACAATTTCACAAACCCCTCCCACCCCCCACCCCCCCCTCCAAGAGTGACATCATTTGTGGATGGCCTCTTGGTTACTTTAAGCATAACGAAATTAAAAATATGCACCAAAACATGTTTTCTATAGTTTATGGAGTGCGTAGCATTTATCGTTCATTTACTGAGACGGACAAAAGAATACGGTTACAGGACTATGATCGATTTCATTGATTGAAAAAGGAAATTATTTTAAAATATTCTTTTACGGAAGACAAAAAACCAACGTTTAAACACGTGATATCCAAATGAAGCACCATGAAAACGAACATACGTACGTTTCTTCAATAACTAGGATTCACATCATCAGTGTCAATAAAAATAACTAGAGAACAGGAATTCTGCTTTTTCAGAATTTAGTGTCGCCCCCGGCATTTCCGTTACTTCATTTTCTTCTGATGGATTGATGGCTTCTGTTATTATGAAACAGCCATTATAAATGAAGCGTTAGGTGAAGATGAAAGAGCAGCCGTAAAAAGTTAGAACTCTGATTTCCTGGTCAGAATGGGGGAGGGGGGGGGGGGGAGAAATGGCCATAATTGTTTTTTCTACCAGTCCATCAGAAGAAAATAACTCGGTTAAGTGGGACTCTACTGTAGTACAGAACATATTTCAATTTTAAGACTTAAAGCACACGTTTTATTTTATGTAAAATGACATAATTCACATCCGCTTACGAATTCCACATTTATGAACTACTCTTAAACATCTACAGTAAAGCATGCATAATACATCCTTATCGCGAAATAATGCACAAATGCAGCAAAAAGATGCCGTCATTCAAGAAAATCGACAAAAAAAAAAAAAAAAACGGCTATCTAATTATTCATAGATACTTAAAATTAAATATAGTTTATAATAACTCCATTGTTTTAACAGAAATGATTCGTTTGTAATTTTTTCAAAATAGCACATATTTTAATTATATTTTCTTTCGGTTGTTATGAGAAAATGACAACAAAAATATATAATTACTATTTTAGAACTATTTTTCTTTTACTTTCTACAGAAATGGAGTACTTCTTCCGTTGCCAATATTAAGCAAATGGCTCCAAAAACTACAAAAAAATTACAATTTGAAAAATAAATGTAGGTGCAGTTTTCAAACAAATTGCATTTAAAAGTAGTTTTTTTTCCAATACGACGGTATAAAAATTGAAAATGTGCGATGCTTAGAAGTTAAAAAAAATTCTATAGAGTATTTAATTGTACTGCTTTGTTTTACGGCTGGCTTCTGTAAGGTAACGCTATTTTTGGAATATACAAAATAAGCTGGGAGAAAGAGATAGAATACCGTACCGGGGGCTAACAAGAGAGAAAAATCATGCGTCAAGCATAGATTTTTCGAACGCATTCCGAACACTTTAACAAAGCTTCAGTGTTGAATAGGGTGAAAGTTGATGTCTAAGTAAACAATTTTTAAAACGCATAACTCATTTGAAAAGCCTATTTCATCAAGTACCATCTATAGTCGGAAAAATTTGTACTCTCTTATGTAGAGTCCTGTATATGATTTAAAGATTTGAATATATGATTTGCTACATAGTATGCCAAAATTTAGTTCGTTTCGAAAACGCATAGCACAACTGAAAAATCCACTTCAGCCATTTCCGTCAATAAGTGCGAAAGTACTCGAAATGTTTTGTGCAGCCCTGTATACTATGGATATATTTTATACACACCAAGTGTATGGTGTGTATAATTTATACACACCAAAAAATTTGTTAAATTTAAAAACACATACTACTACTGAAAACGCACTTACAGCTTATTGTTCATAGACTGTACCGAATTCTTTTGTGTCTCCCTGTAAATGAACGATAAATGCTATGCATACTATATTCTATAGTAAGCATCTTGTAGTGCAGGTTATTGTTGTGTATCAATTTCATTATGTTTGAAATAGTGTAGCAACATTAAAATACATTACTAACGATTTTTCTCCATAGACCATAATGTAAAGGTATTATTTTGAGTGTCGCTGTAAATGAACTGTAAATGCTATGCTCTCCATTTTCAATAACGAGCATGCCATAGTAAATCAAAATGACGCATATCAATTTCATAGAAATCCGGCTATATTTACTCGAGTTAGAACTCGAACAGACAGACAGACAAACCGAATTCATAAACACTTTTCAACTATGTTGGAAAGTGTTAAAAATGACAACCCTCCAAAGACATGCAACTGAAAGTCGAAAACTCAAATGACAGTAAATAATAATAATATTTTAAAATACACATAAATAATCGTCTGAATTCATTTTTATTAAAGGTACACATCTATTAAAACAGACTTGAACACAATTAATACAATAACCCAACAGGAGTAAATAATTAACCAGGGCCAGGACTCGAACCTGGGTCCACAGCGTACCGTGCTGTTGCTTTAACCACTATGCTAACCTGGCCGATATCCTATCCCGGCAATTTCTCACTAATAAACTATGTTGAGGAACGTCATCGGCAGGCAATCGCACAGCACGCGATGACGGAAAATACGGTGAATAAATTAATATTCCATCGATCTACAATATATGGGGCATTCTCACAATCTTTTGACTTTTGGGGGGAAAAAATCTGACAAAAGTAAACTTGCCAAAATAACATTTTAATCTGATAGACGAATGCCTTAATGATTCAAAATAAAGAAAAAATGGTCAGCAGCGAAAATTTTTTTATTTAACTGAGGTTTAAGTTAAACTTGCGAGTTTAATTTTCCTTACCATTTTACCACTAACACTTCTTATTTTCTTCTAAATTTTTACTTATAATAAATTTGCATAGTACCCACAGGACATTCAAATAAAAAATAATAATGTAGTACGTTTAATACAGAATTTTGGTATAACATTGTCTTAAACGGGTGTTAAAGAAGGGACGGTAAGGTAAAAAAAGGGGGGATACTATTGGAAAAAAGGGGGCGGTAAGGATGGAACGGTAAGGAAATTACCACCTATTTTTAGGAAAAATTATGTTAAGTCTAAGTGATAGCCACAATGTTCATTGATTTTTAGAAACAGTTGTTAACATTGGATTAAATTATTTTTTTTTATTATTATTATTTACCTCAAAAAGTGCAGGAATAAACCTTGGGGATCGTGAGACTACCAATAAAGCCACGATGCTTGAAATTGATATTTAAATGCTGTTTTAAATTATACAGTAAATTTCCTGCCAAAGAATTTTAGAGATTATTTCTCTAGCATACTTCTGCATGAGAAAAAACTTGAAAAAAATTCTGTGGCTGCATCCGAAATGATTTTCTGTGTAATTTTAGAAGAGGGATGGTAAGGAATCTAAAACCCAAGGACACAGTTTAAAAAATATTAACAACCCTAAAAATGTGTGCAGGTTAATTTTTAGCTACATATTTATATAAAACAATAGTTCCAGTTTCAGAAAAAAATTACATCGAATTATTTTTATTGAATCAATTTTATCCAGACAGCTCCAAACTTAAAAATCAGCATCAGGGACACGGGACGGTATAGGAGTTTTCCAGAAGTTTGGACCCCCAACATCGTCCAAAACTTATTTATCTCGTTAATATTGTTGTGCAATCATGCAATGGGATGATCCCAGTATATGAAATTAAAAAAACACAAAACAGTGTATTAAAATAAAAAATTATCATTCAGGGACATGAAAGTCAAAAGATTGTGATAATGCCCCATATATTAAAGTATACATATATATTCGTCTGAATTCATTTTTATTAAAGGTACATATATTACGAAAGACTTTAACACAATTAATTCAATAACCCAATAGGAGTGAAAAATTAACCATATATGTATATATATATATATATTACAAACAAATATAAAATAAATAAATAAATAAATAAAGCAGAAAAAGAATAATTGATATTTGTAAAACCTAGACCGAAACTTCAGGTCCCAAATGCCTAAAGTTTCAGAAATAAAGTGTGTGGTTTCATCTTCATATTAGCCATAAAAAAGCTAAAGAATATGAATTTGAAACTACCAAAACACAAAAAATAGAGAAATAAATTATGAAAAACTAATAAGTTTAAAATATAACATGATTAAAAAGAATTAAGAAATAAACTACACATTACCATATTGAAAGCATTGCTGACTGGTAATGAGGAAACTTTAAATACAAGTAAAGGAGATTATATGCACATGTTGCCAAAAAAAACTTTTTAAAATGTTATAGGGACACACAAAAGAAATCGGTAACAGCACTGCCTTTGTTCAATAATTGCTGGAAGTGCGTTTTCAATTTCGGTATGTGCTTTTATATTTAACTAATTTTTTGCATGTACACGTTGTGTACAACCTCTATATCTAGTACGCAGGGGCTGCAGAAAAGCTTTCATACCATTCTCTTTATTAGCCGAAATTGTGGAAGGGGAAATTTGAACTGTAGTATGCATTCCTAACTGAATTAAATTTTTGAAGGTATGTAGTTTATATATACAAATCTATATATCATATGCAGGACTGCTCAAAGAATTTGGATACTTTTCGGCTGTAAATGGGAATTGCTAAAATTGATTTTTATAGTGGTGTAATGCGTTTGAAATGGCTCAATTAGAAATCGTATTCCAACTTATTAAACGGTGATGTTTTGTTACATTATTCTGAATGTGTTTCATAATCTATGCTTCACGCATGATTTTTTCTTTCTTGTTTATAACATTTTTAATTTTCGTATGTTTTTTAAGTTTATTAAAGGCTTTCTGGATGTATCTCAAAATCACATCATGGGAAAATCCTCCAAATGACATTGAATTTGCCATTGCATCAACATGTTGTTTACCATATTTCCACACGCAACACTATTGTTGTCGCATTTATTACCACAATGTATTGCATACGAGTGGATGAACTCTTTGATAGGGAATGAATACAGATCATTCTCAAAAATTGACATTTTGCCTATTTCCGGAAGACTATTTAAATCTGAATTCAGGTTTATCTTTTTTAGGTATAAAGAAAACTTTTATTTTCGTTTACGTTTTTGTCATTAAATAGCTACAATATTGAATGTAATAAAAAAAAGGCTGTTACAATTCAAGCTGTGACATTCTGTACAATAGACATTTTCTACAAATATGCTGTTGGTATCAGTCATTCTTATGATATATTTAAATATTTCTTCTTAAGTTAAACAAAGGAAATTTCATTAAGTTCATTAAAAAAGGCTGTTATCTGAAATAGTGATGACATTCTGTACAATAGACATTTTTCTAGAAATATGATGTTAATTAATATTAAATAAGCTGTACTGTTTAAATATTCACCCAAGCGTATAACATGTATTACAAAACAACTTTATAGGGAAAAAAACAGCAGAAATTTCGGTAAAATATATTCAGCATATAGTTACTTCAGGCTTTCTAATACTCCATTATTAGTAGAGTGATCAAATTTCATAATAATTTTTACAACGGAACAACTTTTTTTAACTTCCATAACTTTAAATTTTTAATTTTTTAAGGTATGTCCCATGAACTATTATCTTCTTAAAATGTATTAATTGCTTTAAATCAAAAACCGTGGGAAGTATAGTCCCCAAATTTGACCTTAATCACCTGGGGTTAAAATCATCAATGAAAACTCAAACAAACTAAAAATTTAAATAAAAATAGTATAAAGACAAGAAACGAGCAAAGTAACTCGTGGTCAAGAATAAAGTAGGATGTCATTCATCATTTTGGCCCATCAGCTTCTTTGCTCAGCAGGCATGTGTAGCAAACCATACCTAAAATAATGGAGACATTAGTAACTCACAATTGACAAGGCGTATTCGTCTATTTTCTTTTAACCTGCTCGGATAAGTGTTGCTGATTGATCATAGGGGGAATTGATCATATCTCGTCAGCAAAAATTATAAAGCTGGTGACATTTGTATCCAGCCTGCCTTTTTTCAGGCGAATAGGATAATTTTGCTACACATGATTTTTATTTTTCTTGCTCTGATTTTTCTCTCCAGTTTTCTGATTTTGCTGGTTTTCTCTTACGAAAAACTACTTTACTAGACATTTTTAGCACCAATTCTTTGTCAAAAATTGTTTATTTTTAACAACAAAGATATAATAAAAAGGTTTACTTAAAGACGTATATTATACATACAAATACTAAAAGTCCAAAAACCGACAAATGTCAACCACTCTGTGAATATCCCCAGGGTCAGGTTTCAGTATCTAGAAACACACATATTTATAGATTGTAATGGTCAAATGTAAATATACCATGTTGTGTCTCTCGATACTGAAACATGGCCCTGAGGATAGCCACAGAGTGATTGAAACTCCTCGGATTTTAGACTTTTAGTATTTGTATGTATAATAAGCGTCTTTAAGTAAACCTTTTAATTATATGTGTGTTGTTAAATTACAAAACGTAACAGTCCTATAATTTATCAACATAATATGTTTACATTTGACTTTTACAATCTATAAATATGTATGCCTCTCGATACTGTAACATGACCCTGAGGATGGTCACAGAGTGGTTGAAACTTTCCGGTTTTTACACTTTTAGTATTTGTATGTATAATATGTGTCTTTAAATAAACTTTTTATTATATGTGTGTCGTTAAATTTCAAGGCGTAACAGTCCTATAATTTATTGTTTATTTTTATTGTTTAACTACATTATAAATCCTGGAAGTTATTTTCAGAACAAGTATAATATTAAAAAAAATTTTAAATGCGACAAAAAAAAAAAAAATATTTTCTTCTTAAAATTTTAATTGTATTTTTGTTTTAATAAAAACTTAATTTTTTAATAGGTACATCATTGAACTGGCACTGCAAATTGTCAACAAGTCTGAAGTAACGAAGGTATCCAAAAGACACATGCATGAACTTGTTGAAATTTGCACTTACGCAAAATGGAGCGGCACTCTGGATAGCGGGGGAGAGGAAATATATCAGAAGATGGGTATTGCAAGTGCTATGTTAATCTATCCAGGTAAAAAGAAAAAAAATTATATATCAAACTTTTCTATATATTTTGCTAGTTAGACTCATTATGCAATTCTTGGATGAAATCTATAATGACAATTCTAAATCAAACCATGTTTTTTTTTTTTTTCAATATTTTAGAAACAATTTTAGAACTATTTACCACAACTAGATTTTAATACACAGATTTAGGGGAATCGCTACTTAAATATACTACATTTATTATTATTATTATTATTATTATTATTATTTCAGCTTAAATTTGTGAAATATTTTTACAATTTTTTTTTTCCGAAAAGTCAACATTTTATTACAAATTATAAAGTACTATTTATATTTTATTTTTATATATTTTGCTTCATTTGTCTATGTACTGTCAGTAGTAATACAACCAACAAAATACAGTTTTGTTTCAGATTTTGTTTTATGATATTAGTATTTAAGAAAAACAGTTTAAACAACGACAAAGTGAAAAAAATAATGACTCATCTTTACAGATTTAAAAAAAAAAATCGATTCACATACATGTAATATTACACTCAAAAGAATTCCATTATATTACAGTCTTTAAGGAAAAATAGTTTACGGTGTATTTTAATGATATTACACTATTTTAAACATATTGAAATTTATATATATCACTGGCAAGTAAAGGTAGTACAGTCTGTGGCGGCGAATTTCGATTTTTATAGCTCTTTCCATTCGTCTCATCGAGCTAAGTAATTTGCTACCTCGCATATCGGCTATTGAGTTTTAATAATGACAGGAGGCCATGTCAAAAATTTAAAAAATTGCATAATGCGAACTGCCAAAATAAAACAGTAGCAGAAAATTCCTTTGCATGTAACCGTACGCAGCCGTTCCGCAAGTTACGAAGTGACTGAAAAACTGACAAAAGAACCGACAATGTGTGGTTACAAAGATATTTGCTCGTAATTCGGGAAAAAGTATTGACAGGATGAACAAAACTAGATCAGGGTTTCCAGTGGGCTACTTTTTAAAAAATTCAGAGTTCTTGATTGGCACCACTTTTTTGAAATAGTAGAATTCGCCTTATTTAATACATATTAATTAAGGAGAAAACAAGGGGAATTTTACCACATATAATGAATACATATGATGAATAATTGTAAGTTAAAAGAAAGCGTGTAAAAAGTAATTATTGTCCATTTTTTAACAATACATTTGATTATATAATTAGTTGTGTTCTTTACGTTAGACCATTTAAAAATTATTTTAGAAAATATCAATTCTCCATATAAACTGGAAGCTAGAATGTTTCAAAGAAAATAATTTATGTACTATATTTATTATAATGATTGCTTAGACGTTAAAACATAATTTAAAATATCTATACAACTGGGATAAGCGAAAATAATCCATTTTGCCAAAAGAATGTATCAGGAATAAATGACAAATATTTTAATCGTCCAGTTTCACGTAATAAAACACAAGTATAGTAAATATTATAAGTTCCATGACTAACAATCGCCGGTGACTGTGGCATTAGCGATGATTAACGTATGTTGAATTATATGTTAACAGCAGAGTGGTTACTAGTATTGTCAGGTGCCCGGTTTACGCCATTTGTCTCGATTTTCAGATGCTCCAAACACCTGTCCCACGTAAGCACTGCTTGGGACGCTGTAAGTCCATTTTCCATGATGCAAAAACTGTTTTAAATTTTGTGCCATGCTATTCACTAATTTTATAATGTAGTATACCTGCTAAAACAAAAACTTGCCTAAAATGGAACTTGTTTGTAGTAGCTTACAAAGGAATTCCTTAAAATCTGCCTTCCTAGATGTAAAACTATCTAGAACGAAGTTTTTTTGTGGTTCCTAGCGATTCTGTTTTGATACGTTTTACTTAACTTTGTTCGGTAAACCTTGTCTAAACGGAATCTGTTTATAACGGAATTATGTTTTAAACTGAAAATTTCCTTGTCTCTACGATAGTCGTGCTGTACAATATATACCTGCTATATTGGAATATTGTTTCAGTCCCTAGCAATTCCGCTTTCACGAGTTTTAACGGTATAAGATTCTATTTATTTAGTTAAATAAAACCTCTGAAGATTGAATCGTAAAGAACCGTGAACACATTACGTTTTAAAGAGGTTCCTTTCTAAGTAGGTATAATCGTGTGGTGTTCCTACCGTAAGAACAGTGAAATTTTAACGTTTAAGATATTATAGACAGGTTCCATTTTTATAGGGTTTTCTGTACTTTTATGTCTCGATTCCGAAGCCACTGTCTCGCTTTTTGTGACTGTAAATCTGGCAACACTGGTAGTTACTGACGAAATCCTGAAAATCAGACACCATAAATTGTTACTTTGACTTATTGGCATATTTAATTGGGCGAGTGCATATGAATAACTGGAAAACAGGAATTCTGTCTTTTCAGAATTTATGTGTCGACCCCGATGAAAATATATATTTATATAATATTAATATTTATATAATATATATTTATATAATATAATTATAATATATATTTATATAAATATGTACAGTACAAAACATATTTCAGTTTATACACTTAAAATATACGCTTTTGTTTTATATAAAATGACGTCATTCGCATCCGGAGGAAGAATTCATCATTTTCGATCTAGTCTTAATCTCTCGATCTAGTCTTTCTTATCTACTGTAAAGCACTCATAGGATGTCACTATCGCTGAATAATATACAAAAAAAAAAAAAAAAAAAAAAAAAAAAAAAAAAAAAACAGATGTTATTCAAGAAACTCGACAAAAAAAATCGTCTATCTAAGGATTTATACCACTTCATTTGTTTATACTGTAGATAATTAAATTAAATATAGTTTATAATAGCTCCATGTTTTATCAGAAATCCTTCATTTATATTTTTTCAAAATAGCAAGTATTTTATTTTCCAACTTTCTTTACTTTCTACAGAAATGGAGTACTTGAGGTTCCAAAATTAAACAAATGGCGCTAAAAAATACAAAAAAAATTAATGTCTCAAAAATAAATTGAGATGCAATTTTCAAACAAATCGCATTAAAAAGTACCTTTTTTCAGATGCAATGGTATAAAAATTGAAAATGTGCGATGCTTAGAAGTCTTAAAAATTGCAATAGAGTATTTAACAGCACTTTTTTACGGCAGGCTTATACAAAGGAACGTTATTTTTTGGAGACGATGCTTTAATTGCTTGGAGAAAGAAACAGCATAACGGGGATTAATAACTTATCCGTTAGATATTAACATACAGAAACTTTTGAATTTCATTGGATAAACTTGAGAAGTTAGCAAAGGCTGAAATCATGCCAACAGTACGTTACACAGAAATCTTGGCAAGCTCTGTCAGAAATGCATAGATAGACAAAACCAAAAGAGGGAAGAATACTGCTTAATCATTATATGATACAGAAATAAATAAATGCAGAACTGGCAAATTATAAAGAAGTGTAACAGAGGAACATGTGTATTTCTGTAGCCGGTATATTTCTTTTATTATTTTTAGATGAAAATGCAGTTGATCGGGCTTTATGATTAAAGGTTTGAATTTGCGTGAAGGCGCACAGTGATACAACCCAAATCGCGATCATGTGGCCAAAAATCATTCCTGTCTTTCTCAGTGTTTGTTTATTATTCATTTTTGATTTTATATTGTTCCAAATGACGCAAATAGTAAATTCGCTGATACCAAATTCGCAATAGATCTCTTTGTAAATATATCACTTTGTAAATGTCTTTGTATTCTACACTTTGTATTTTCACAGATTGAAGTCCGAAGGACTCTGGTGGAATTTATAGATCACTTTTTATGAACAAAAATGCTTTAAAACTGTGTGTTTATTATATATATATATTTATGTATTATTTATATATATTTATATATATTATTTATATATAAACTGTGTGTTCATTTCTGAGATATTTTGCAATCCAGATAAAAATAGCTTAATTATTGTAAAATTTAAATTAAAAAAAATTAATAAAAAATTAAAAAGAAAATGAGATTTTTAATAAAGGAAAAGGGGAAAAGATAAATTAAAAAAAGGAAAGAAATAAATCATACGTGATTTCCCATCACAATATATTTTTGGGAAGATATTGATTCTATTTTTGTATCCGTAGATCTTTTGAATTTTTCGCAATTACATCAAAAGAAGTTTCTAAAACAGTTTCTCTCTTCGGATACGCCAGAAATTCTGTGCTCTGCGTTACATACCTGAACGATTGTTACTATGAAAAATCGTTAAATTAGCTATCCCACTCAGAACATTTAAATTTACATCTGACCTGGGATACCTGGCAATCACAGTCTTGCCCTTTTTCAGTTTTTGTATGGAAGAATTCAGATATCTCACACGTCATACATCGAAAAGAAATTTTTAAAATAAAGAAGAGTTAAATCAAAAAATAATTTGTCCACAATTTCTCGATGTATAAAAATAATGTTCAAAACGTATGCAGAAAATGATAAAACCTGCGGTGTAAACAAGGAAAATATACGCAGCTGTTAAAAGGAAAAATAGATAGTTCTAGAAAATGATCTGGCTTTAAAGTTTTTAGCATTCTGCTTAAATGTCAAGATGGCAGACTATTTCAGCAATTCATTGTCCCTTCACATGTATTTTTCTTTTAACAAATATTTAATCATCAAATGGATAAAAATAAATAAATATTTTTGCAAAATAGTGCTGCAAGAGACTGATGAGATCAGACATATCTATCTATATTATAAATGACAAACGTGTCTGTGCGTAACGCTGAATTCATTTTGCGAATGACAACAGTAGACGATCAAATTTCACTTTTACTGCATTTTTTAATTTTTTAAATTTTTAAGGGAACAGATGTTATATATTCCCGCGGCCGCCATCTTGGATTTTTTCTTGGCGTGAAGACCCATTTTCCGCCAAGTAAATGTCGCCAAGTAGAGTTATGCGCATGTTAGGCTTAGCGGAGTTGCCAGAACACGTCACTCGTCGGGGTTGCCTTATCGCTAAACACATGTAGCTCAGTACATTTTGTACAAGCACGTTAGCTACTTCTTCCAGTTTTCGTTATGGTCTTGTCACCTTTTACGCAAAGTTTTCTAAAAAATTATTGCATTATACTTCGATCCCGATAAGTTGTCTTCAAGATCTTACTATGCTACAGGGGCAAAACGCATCTCCCAAAAGTTAAAGATATGGAGTAAGAGATTAAGAAAACGCTATGTTTAATTAAGAAAAAAATGCTATGTTCTATTAGTTTCTTGTTTTAGTTATGTCCATAATCAATAAATAAATTAGTCTAAAGTTTTGTAAATCACAAGCCAACTTATTACGATCGAAGTTTCATATCATTGTTCTTAAAACTCTGAAAGAAAAGTTAGTTTCAGTTTGGAGTGAATCCCTGTATTTTTTTAATTAACTAGGGGGTTCTGCCCCCTCCGAGCTACGCTCGCCAAACCCCGTGCTGACACCACAAACTCTAAAAGCATACTAATTTCATCGGCTTTAAAAAAAATTTCGGAAGAATGAATTATAATTAAAAAAAACAGTGGCGATCTCCCTGTTAACGCGTTGTTTTCGTCTTTGATTAAATCACAGGGTTCATACTCATTTTCCAAGAAAAGATCCCTTGAGAATCCCCTGATGTCTTTTTCTGGATGTACAATTACTCCATGTCAACAATAATGACATTTTTTAAACCAGTATCATGAAACTCCAATCTCCTCAAAATAAAATTAAAACAAGGTAATCTCAAAAATAAAGTTTATGCATAAACTATATGAGCAATATTAACAGAACTTTAAAGAAAAAACATTAATTTGTGTAAAACAAAGATGAAGTCTGTATCCCTTGTGAGACTGTCTTTAAAAACTTGGTAGCTTGCTGCAAGAATTTAATTTAATTTAATTTCTAATTTATGAGTCTTACCTCTTTGTAAAGCATTATGAATAATATGAAGGCTACAAGCGGCAATCACAATTTAAAAATGTCCTTGATTTTTCTTAAGATTCTCTTGAACTGCTGTCAAACCTCACGATGTTAGAAGGTGTGTGTAGTGACTGAATGGATGTCGACAGCTATGTGATATCATAAAGCACGCGAGCAGCAGCAATTGTCCTCAATTTCCCAGAGTAGCCAATCGCTTTGCCAGGTTTTCCCAGGTTCGGAGAATTTTTCTGAATTTTCCCTTGAGATTGCCCTGATCTTTACAACCCAAAATTTATCCCCTGAATCCCATAATCCTCTGATGAATATGTACTCTGAATTAGATCAGGGAAACATGTGAAAATAAGCTAATATAATATGAATTAAGTAAACAGAGTCTTTGTCTTCCGGAATTTTTTAAAAACGCTATAAGAAAGTTTTTAAATACATTCCAAATGTATCGTTTGAAATCTGACGTAATTTTCACCAAAGTTTTCTTTCTCTTTTTAATATTCACGGGAAAATATTTTTGTTGTTAGAAAGGAAATATTATTTGCGCTGTCTTAGAATTCTCAACAACCATTTAAAAAGATTATCTCAAAATATGAAATAAATGTCTCCTGCAAATATTTTTTTTAATTTAAACTGTTTGACAATATTATAGTTTGGCAATTTTAAATATGACGTAATTTCCTCGATTTACGACATTTAACGCACATTAATGAATTTATTATTTTACAATTTTCTTTCTCTTTTAAAATTCACGTGTAAATATAGTTTTTATGACGTAATTATCAATATTTTCCTGCTTTTAATACGTAATCATTTAATTCTCATTTGAAAGTTTTTTTCTGTTTATAATAGTCACGTGTAAATAAATTTTTAATTTGAAGGAAATACTATTCTTTGCGCTGTTTTTAAATTTGGCAACAATTTAAAATAATACACTTTTCTAAAATATATAAAAAATATCTCTCGAAATGCTGAAAATTTGAATTTTAAATAGATATAAATCCTCAAAAAATGAGTCAAATTAAAAAAATAAATGCAGTCTGAACACAGCGACTTTCTATTGAGTATTATCCTTAGAAAAATGATAAATTCCTATGTATAGTTTTTGCACCTATAACACTTTTTTAATGGAAAGACTTTGACCAACTTTAACATAATAGCTCTTAAAATAATTCTCGATTTGAAAACAGTCTGCATCAGCCTGTTTATCAAACATTTCTCTATAATACCAACGATTTTCATATTTTTGTATGCAATATTTTTCTTAATATTAACGATGAAAGACCTACGGTCACGAAAAATTCAAAACCGGCGGCGGTGACAGTGTTAGTCACTTTTTTTAGAATAGAGAGATAAATAGATTACAAACCTGGGTTTCACAGAGATATCTGTTTGTCTTGCTGCGTGCTATCATTCCTTTGAGTATATCACCATACTGTTAGTATACCTATATAATTATTATTTAACTTATTATTAAAAAACTTGTCCTGTCATATTTGACGTGCTTAATCCCAATAATATTTACGTTTTGGTGCGATACAGGTACAAAATGGTGCGGCGCTGGAAACGTTTCTGAGGGGTATGATGACCTTGGTCCTGAGAAAGAAACTGATGCCTGTTGCAGAGAGCATGACCACTGCCCTGATTCAATTGAGAAATTCGGATCAAAATATGGATTGGAAAACAATTCAGCATTCACAAAGTAAATATTTCATGTTATTAAGACAAGAGTACTGAACGAACAATTGCAGAGACAGGGCTCGACTAACTCTAAGTGGAGCCCTGGGGAAACAATTAAGTTGGGTAGAAGGGGGGCACCTAGAACATGATTTTAGCCACAGTTTGGACTCTTTTTAAGAACAAAACAGCAAATTTTTGGCTATGGGGAGGGGGGGGGGGTTCTTTTACAGTTGAGTAACCTGGGCAACTGCCCCGCTTGCCTTTGCTATAATCAAGCCCTGGGCAGAGAGATTTAAACAAGCTACAGTCCCCGAAACATACATTGTGCGTGCATGATTATAGACCAAACTGGCACTCCTAACGATTTAAATACTATAGCTAGAATGATCTTCATCTACCGCAGTATACAGTGAATTCAGTAGTAAACAACGTGGATATTATGCTGCTATGCCACATTCCCTATTAAAAATGGAGTGTGTATCATTTGTAGGTCATTTACAAAGACACACAAATGAAACTGTTAAATTACGGTGTATGGAGAAGGGGAAATTGCGGTGTATTTTATTGAACGCTACTTCAAACATAACGAAATTGGTATGCATTATTCAACGACACTACAATATATTTCCTATAGGCTATGACGTTCTTAGCATTTATTATTAACTTACAGATATAATTAATTTACGATAATAAAAGAACGGTTAATGTGTTACATATTTTTTAAATACACCGTAAAACTAAAAAAAACGAACCCGTTTAAAGATGAAAATTCGTATCAGATAAATCAAAATTTTTAAAGTTTTCTGAAAATCGCAATATTTTTCCTTGTTTTTAAACCGTCTTTAAAGAATACTAAAAAACTTAAATATCATGTATAACGATGTTTTGTATCAAAAATATCATCCAAATATAAATGAAAAGTTATATTAGCTTAAGTGTGACGCTGTATAAAGGGTTTCATTTTATTATATACAAGTCTAATGACGAAGAACATACTGTCGAAGGAAATTTCTGCCATAATATTGAGATTAAATAATTTTAATATCTATCTTACATTGAAACATTTTCCAGAAATAGCTTTTACAAATATTAAAAAGCTTGTTGAAACTGCCATTTTTTTAATGCAAATGTAACTGGAAAACTGCTTTTAAAATACTTTAAACGCATGGACATTGTAGCAATAAAGTATCCATTTCCAAAAAGAAGGATATATATAACTTTTTACACTATTATTCACAAATAAAATTATATGTGGATACTGTTATTTGATACGAAAATAAAATGCTTGTTTTCATGGAACTTTAATCCTACATTCAATGGTTATGCAAATTAATGTATAAATATTAAATAATATAACTCTTAAAATTCCATTCAAGTAATATAATTCTGATAAATGAAATGTTAAATGAAACATAACATTAAACAACATAAATCTTAAGACGTAAATCAGATAATATACTTCAAATTAAAAAAAAAATATATATATATATATTACTAGGGGTTCAGCGCCTGCGAACTACGCCCACCAAACGTCAAAAAACATAGAATTGTGCCCCGTTTAAAAATATTACTAGGTTATGGAAGATTGAATGATATTATCACTATAACGGCGGTTACCTTCTGTAATCGGGTTGCCATGCTTTTTTTATTTGTATGGGCACAATTTTCAGTTATAATGACTTCATCCATCGCTGGCGTAAGAACTGACGGCTGTTTTATTGATACGTAAGATCAATTATACATTTTAAAATCAGCTTGTATAAAATGGTTGGGTTAAAAGTGTTGACTTTTATAACGACGCTATGGACACTATTCTTCCTTTAGATTCGAAGTTAAAAACTCAGTCTGCTTATGGGAATAGCTTTCAGAACCACGGTATTGAAAGCATTATGTTTTGAAATTTTATGTATGACATATTTTATGTTTTGATAGAGTTTTAGATATTTTCAGGAACAGATATAGCTTATTCATGAATTATTCTCTCTATTTCAATACACCATTATGCATATGTGCATGTTATTTTTGCAATGCATATTGTTTATATTAATTAATAAGAAAATTCGAATATATGTATTTATCGAACAGTAATTCGTACAAAATAAATCAAAAGTATTTTGCGCATAAATTTACCTTTATTTATCCTGCATCAAGTGTTGTAATATATAAACAAATTTGCTAGTCGCACTTTTTTCATATCATGTGACGTCGCATTAAAATTCTCCGGAATGAAAATAGCTTTAAATGTATCGTCTTAATATATGACGAAATTTCCACTATTAAATGTATTTCTCATGTAATAATTTATTTATTTTAAAGTTTTTTCTCTTTTAAAATTCACGGGTACATATATTGTTTAATTTAAAGGTGTTTAGGAATAGTATTATTTGAGCTTTTTAAATATGACCTACTATTCACCATTGAAAGATTTTCTCGCGTAATAATTTATTTTAGGCACTTTAAATATTAATATTTTATTAATATTTAAGCATTTTACATATATCGTAATTATCTCATCTTTAAATGTGTTTCGGATGTAATAATTTTATTATTTTAAAGTTTTCGTACTCTTTTAGTATTTATATGTAAATATTTTGACGTAATTTTCCATGTTTTCTGCTTTTAACACGCGATATTCCTTTAATTTTTATTTTTAAATATTCTTTCAATTTTTAATAATTTCACTTTTTAATTTTAATTTGAAGCTGGCGACAAAAAATAAATCTGATAGTTCCTTTCGTTTTCCCTATTTTTCATTTTTTTCCCCACAAAAATGGATTTTTATGTGTTTGGAATTCATGTCAAAGTGGAAAACTTTTGGTTTCTAAAAAAATAATTCATTCCTGACGATCGAAATGTGAAAACAAGTTTTTATTTTTTCAAATTATCCTGGGTAACATAATTTAATCACAATATTGTCTTCACTATGGATTGAAATAAATGATAATTTAAATTTAAATTTAAAAGTGGCGAAAAAGAAGAAATCTAATAATCACTGTCTTTTTCATTTTCTCTCTTTCTTCTACAAAAATGGAGTCATTTAGTTGCCACCATTACAGACGTGTCATTAAAATTAGAAAAAAAAATAATATCTCGAAATCCAATTCAAATTTTAAAATTCTAATACCACTTTTGACACCTGTGGATCAATACGGATAATTGGTGTTAAGTTTGTAAGGAACCCGTAACTTTGTTACAGAGGCTCTCTAGTGGTTAGAAGGCAAAGATTGTGGAAGACATAATTCTAGTCTGGACGCACTTCTTCCACCATGTTTACCCTGAAACCACTAGAGAGCCTCTGTAACAAAGTTACTGGTTCCTTACAAGTTCATAGTCAAATAGTTAATATTTTAGGAAAAATAGCTGTGAAACACAATCAGTCGTTTCATTAGGATTATATATATATAGGCTAGATTTAAAGTAATTAAATATTTTTGTTATTGTGCAGTATCTTAATATGTGTATAGTACTAAAGTCCAATTACTAAATTTCTCTGCAACTCCGTATGTAGAGATTAATTTTTCTTTACTCTTCACTTTTGTTAAGAGATCTTGTCACTGTACAGCGATACCTCGGTTAACGAGTACCTCCACTAACGAATGTTTCGGCTAACGAAGGTTTCCTTCGACGTTTTTTGACTTGATTAACGAATATCGATTCGGTCAACGAATGCCTTATTGAATGCGCGCGTTAACACAACACAGTCACGTTGCATTTTAATTGGTCAAGAAATCACTTTTCGGTTAACGAATATGATTACGGGACTAAATATCTTCCTTAGACAAAATATCACTCTATTTAAAACAAAAACAATTTTATGATTTTAAGTCATGACGTTACCTCGTGAATCAGTTTTTCCACTAAAGGCTGTAAGATTATAAAGTTTGGATCTATCTTCCGCTGAACTATCTTCCGAGAATGTACTTCTCGTTGAAACTCATGTAGTATAAAAGTCAAAAATTATGATCTATTTAATTGCTACAGATGTCGCACATATGTTTATAGTTCAGCCAACTTCTTGTATTACGTCATATCGATTCTTTTCAAAATGATATTATTTTCTTTCCTTTTTTCTTAAAAAATTCGCGATCGTTCCATGACAGAAAGGTTAAAAACATGGATGAAAATATAGCAGTGAAGGCATTTAATTCATCAGCTAAGTTGTTGAAATCATGACAGATGATTGAGCTAGCTCACATTGTAATAATAACAAGAAAGAAAAATAATGCGTCAAGCGTAGATTTTCAAACACTTTCCAACACAACCAGAAATTGTAACAAAACTTTATAGTTTAACCCTAGAACTACTGGAAATTTTACTCAAGTTTTATAAAAAATTATTCTGCACCAGAATTTTTATTTAAAACTATTTAAGTTATTAATTTAACTTATTACTTGTTGGTTAATTTTTCTTTCTATACATACTTTTTTAAGTAATCACATATTTCAACTACAGTTATATTTTTATCTCTTCTTTTTTATGATGTGCTGTACCATTACTCATATATACAGGGCGCGGAGTTGCTTCGCAATTAGGAAGCCGCCGGAAGCTTTGACCTGTTTGTAATGTAGGGAACTTACCGGGTGTCCTAAAAAGGACTGACTGATTTTAAAATTCAATAACTTGCAAACAGTGACAGATATTTAAAAAAATTCTTGCAGGAGCGTTATGTATGATGTCAGGAGTTTTTTTTTTTTTTTTTACTGTGATTTTCGAATTTAGTTTGAATTACAAACAATAGAGGGCGCTGCGAGCAATATGCGCTAAATGCAGGCTCGATTTTTGGTACTTCGGAACAGACTCAATACATTTTAATCTTCTTTTTTGGCATGAGAGAAGAGAAAGGCCAAAAAATCCAGCTTGAATTTAGCCTATGGCTTGCAGCGTCATCTATTGTTTGTAATTCGAACTAAATTGGAGAATCACGGTAAAAAAGAACTCCTTACATCATACATAACCGTCCTAGTTTCAGAGCTTACCTCCTACAAATAAACAATTTTTACCTCTTTATAATATTAGTATAGATAAACTATATAAATAATGAAAAAAAATTGCTTCTATATATGAAACATTGAATAGGTTACCAGAAAGTTTGTATGACAAATTTCATCTTTCTCCATTGCCATTTTTTCTACGTTGCCAACGCCCTATTTTGGAAAAGTACCTTTTGTTTTAATTTCTACTATTATTTTGCTAAATTAAGAACAAAATTTGATTTAGTATGATAAGGTGAATTATAGCCTTTCCTATATTTATAAACAGGTTTAATTTGAATTTATTTTTCCCCTTATTATGTGCATAACGTATTTCAGTTCTCGGGCCTCTAAGATAACATGTTAATATTTTTTAACCTTAAGTATTGTGTTTATTTTAATGTGTATTAAGAGGCATTTTTTCGTATATACCTATTTTAATAATGCATGCTAATTTGAATAGCTTACAAATTATGTTTCAAATTTTAAGAACTATTTTAAATTAGAAGTTTTGATTATCAAAAGAATATAAATATCTCTGACATCAATCCATTGGTGACTTGCTCGTACATTTCATTTTTTCAATGCTTTATGAATTAAAATAACTACAATTTTTACTTGTTTGGTTCTTTTTTAAAGCATATTCGCCGGCGTTGCTCGCGTAACAACCTTAAATAAACCTCAAATGTTTGTGATTTTAAATATTTAATCCGATTTCGTATGAATTTATATTTTTAAATGAAAAATTCGAAAAGCAATATTGATATTTAGTGGTAAAAGTGCTCATAAGAAGACATTTTCTTTGTTTGTTTTTTTACGTAGGGTAGTTTCATAGTTTTAAAAAAGTAGTTCTTGTTTTCCGAATTCTTTGAAACTTTTATCATAAATACATTTTTATCATATGTTATAAATACAACGGTTTTATAGCCGATAAAAAAATTTCTTGAAAAAATCTAGTTGTAAAAAAATATATATTTTCTTCTCGCTTTTTTTTTCGCATCGGATCCTTTAACATAACAAAAAAAAAAAAAAAAAAAAAAAAAAAAAAAATAGTTCTCCTCTTCCAAGCTCTCTGAAATTTTAATGGGTTATAAACATAACTGTATTAAAGCTCTCTTTAAAATTTCGTGGAAAATATGCATATTTAATAGAGAAAACATAGGCCGATGCCTAGCGAAGCCGCTCTGAAAAAGCCACGTTTTGCCATTTTCATCGAAAATGTTCTCAGCTTTTACTTTTTTTTTTAAATACATCTTAAGATTAACCATGGTATTACCAAATTATTATTCCTAAATAAATACGAAGATAATTTTCCAGAGGTTACAATATTATAATTTATTTTAATTTATGTTAAATAATTTTCTAGATACGGAACTACAAACTTGCAACTTTGAACGATTGCACACACGCCATTCTATGTCACAAGTTTTTTAACTGTTTTATTTTTCGTATTTTGCAAATTTAGATATTTTGCAAAGCTCTATTTAAATATGAATTGAATCTGTGTGCCAAATTTTATTAAAATCAGTTACTATGTGGCTACGACTTTTAAAAATGTTTGCTCATTTTGTGTGGAATGACCCAAACATAAATTGCTCTATTAAAAGTGCGGAAGCTTTTGTTGATAATATGACGATCTCTTTTCCAACAAAATATCGACAACTTCATACGGTTTTTTTTTCAAACAGCTATTTACTTTAAAGTCAATGACAACTATGAAATGATATGTAAAACCCATTTCCCGTAATTAATAGTCAGAATTCTCTTTCAGATCTAACTGCGAATGTGACGACTTATTTTACAACTGCTTGAGAGATGTCAACGTGAAGTCTTCGAACAGAGTGGGAAAAATTTACTTTAACTACATTCGAATGGAGTGTTTCAAACATACACATCCTGCACAGTGCAAAAAATATAAAGGGTAAGGTGCAACTCCAGGACTTTTCAAAAACTTGCCTGCTGGTTTTATTATATTTTTTGTGTTTTGTGTTGGTTTTATACAATAGATATTTATTACAAACTGAATTAAAATATTTTACTCAAAATATGCTGAAATGGATTTTTTTCCCCAATAATTTTACTTGATTTTATTGAAGCAATATTTATCAAAGTTAAAAAAGAAGCGGAGCTGGTACATCGGGAAAATAAGTTTTTAATTATAAAAGTTCTTTGGTTTAATTATATTTAGATTGTTTGTTCTTAAAAAGACAATGTTTTGAGTTGCATACAGCTGATATGAAAAAATACGAGATTTTCTGAGAACATTTTTGATGTTTTAACTTTTCCCTATAGCTATAAATTTCTGATTGTCTACTATATTTGACAGTATCATAGGTGCCAAGTTGCCACTAATCCTCCGTAATATGTGGGTTAATTTAACCCTGGTTTAAAACATTTCGTACCGGAAGTTTTTTTCAGAGATGAAATTAAATAAGTTCCACGTAGAAAACTGGAATTAAATAAATGAAGATTCACCAAATAATTTTTCTGGTTCGAAACTTTGTTAAACTGGGTTAAATTAATCCTCGCATTACGGAAGATTAGTGCGAACTTGGCACCTCTGCAGTATATTTAGGATTAATTTATTAACATAGCAGACCCTTTTTAAAAGGGGCGTGATAATAATCAGAAGCCATATTAATCACAATTCATTCTGTAAAATTTAAGTAAAAAACATGTATTTCAATATATCTCATTAAACAATTACATCTGAAATACTTTGTAGTAACATTTCATCAAATATGTTGATTTCACTGTGTCCTTTTTTTGTATATAAATATTGATCTTTTTCTGAAAGAATAAATTAAAATTAAAACCGTACCAAAGGAAAGCATATACAGGGTGTCCACTCTCAATGGTGTTCAATAATACCTAAATCGTTAAGCATACCTATAGTTTCAATTACAAAAATATTTTAAATGAGGTAAAGAAGCATTTTAAAAGCGATTTGAATCAACAAAAACATTTCTTTAAAAAATCTGAAATTTAAATTTTATACGGTCCACCGGTCCTATAAGTTATATTCAGTAAGAATATCCTATTATACTAAGAAGTAAGAAAAAGAAGTCTCATTCTTCTACGATTAAAACTGACCGAGTAATAGCTATTTAAAGTTGAGGCATATTTTTTTGCTGAGAAATAGGGATCATTCACAAATTTACTAGAAATATAAATAATCGTCAGATATATATATATATAAAATAAATAAATAAATAAATAAGAATACGTAGTTGAGAGTAAAATTAGCATTACAATATAAATTTGAAAACAATTTTCATTCTGATATATTAAAGTAAAAATATACAACTTGTACAAAAAAATAAGTTGAAAAATAACAGAAATGTTATTAAATGGTTGTTATTATGTTTTTTAGATAAAATGCTGAAAAGCAACAGTTATAAAATGATACATATTTTCAAATGTTATTAGATTATCTAATCTAAAACTTAATAAATACAAATTAAACTTATCTTAAAACTTACTCGAAGTGACTTCCTTTGGTTACGGTGCAGAAATGCACACGCGAAATAAATCCTTCTAATATTTTAAGCACTTTGTGCACGATCCCTCGAAGCATGGCCCAACTCATTTGTATTCATACGCAGAAAATTGGTATAAGTCATTTAATTCAAAGTTTCATAACTCGGTCAATTTTAGATTAGTTGAATGGAGCTTGTTTTTTTTTTTTTTTTTTTTTTTTTTTTTTTTTTTTTTTTTTTGTCTTACTTGTAAGTGTAATGGAAAATTTTTACTAAATATCACATATAGGACCGAGAGTCCGTATAAATATTTAAATTCCGTAACTTTTTAAGAAATGTTTTTATTGATAAAAGCGAAATTTTTACCTCCTTTAAAACAGTTTTGTAATTGGAACTACAAGATCTAGTAATGAGACTGAATATTTCGCGCCAAGCAGAAGGCCAAAGAGACGGAGTTTGTGGACTGTACGTGTGGTGGGAGCTGACTGCTACAGAGTCTGACGGAAGTCAGTTGGCCTTGAGCCTTTGCAGCGCAAGGATCGTTCGTGAAGTAGACACGTGTTTGAGAGCGGCGTTAAGTTTTCAGAATGCAGCGGATTGTCGAGCAGCGGTATGCCACAAGGTTTTGTGTAAAACAAATCGGCTACTGAGACGCTTGTCATGTTACAAGAAGCCTACGGGAAGGATTCTTTGTCCAAGACTCAAGTGTTTAGGTGGCACAAAGCCTTCAAAGACGGAAGAGACGACGTCGATGACGAACAACGCGCTAGGCGCCCATCAAGTTCTCGAACTTCAAACAATGTGGTTAAAATTAAAGCGCTTTTGGAATCTGATCGTCTGATGAGTGAGCGAATGATTGCGGAGACGTTGGAACTTACAAAATCAATTGTGCTTTAAATCGTCATGTAAGAACTTCAAATGCGGAAAATTTGTGCCACGCTTCTTCCAACACATACTTCAAAGTTACTCTTTTCCTGGCAAAACACAGCATCGCAATGCTGCCCCAACCACCACACAGCCCGATCTGACAGCGTTGGGCTTTTTCTACTCCCTCGGTTAAAATCCAGCTTAAATGGTCATCGTTTTCAAAATCTGGAGAACTTGCAGGAAAACTTAAGGGGCTGCTGCGCTGAAACTCACAGAACTCGAAATCCCATGTAAACCTATGGGAAAATTTTCAAGCACGATTACTCATTACCTAATATAATTATTAAAATATCATTTTCACCATCAGAAAGTATACGTCAGATGCCGATGATGTGCGTTTTTAAAAATTGTCAATGTAAATTTTAAGTATTTTTTTAAAAAATGATAAAATTTAATCAAATGGAAATTTCAGAGTTTATAGGGATTTTTTATGTACTTAAAATTTACGTAGATGATTTTTAAAAATTCAAATCATCGGCATCTGACGTCTACTTTCTGATGGTGAAAACGGTATTTTAATAATTATATTAGGTAATGAGTCATCGCGCTTCAGAGTTTTTCCATAGACTAACATGGGATTTCGCGATCGGGAGTATCAGTGCAGCGGAGCCTTAAGGGGGCTGGTCACTCAGCTTCGGATTTCTCCTCTGTAATGTTAAGTGTATGGACTTTTAATGGATTCGTATATTTAAAATATCTTCGCGGGAAATTCCTATTTTTAACATCTTTTTTTCTGTGTACCCTTCTTAAAGGATGTCTCTCTTTTTCCTTAGTTTTCAAAATATTTCTAAAATCTATGCTGAATTTAATATTTTATGTGTTAAAAGCGGGCGAACTGTGAGTAAGATTTTAACACTTCCTATAAAATTAAGTCTCTACTTTAGAAATAATTTGAGAACTAAGAAAAAAAGAGACATCTTTTAGAAAGTGTACACAAAAATTAGAAGTTAAAAATATTAATTTCCGGAGGAGATATTTTAAATATACGAACGCATCCAATGCTCATAGACTTTACATTAGTGAGGAGAAATCGGAAGCTGAGGGACCAGCCCTCTTAACGCGCGTTCTGAACAGCATTCCAATTGAAGACATCCAAGCGGGCATAAATGGGTAACAGAGCCATTCGCAACGGTATATTAATCCAGGAGGAGTCTATATTGAAGAATATTCACTGTTTGTAAAATCATCTTCAAATAAACTAATTTATGGAGTAAGTCTCATTACTTTCCGAACAGACCCTGTATACGGTTTAGAAATGAGCCGTTGGACGCCATTGAGAGTGGTCACCTGTATAACTAAAAAGCTGAAAACTAGAGAACAGGAATTCTGGTTTTTCAGAATTTAGTGCCGCCCCGACATTTCCATTATTTCATTTTCTTTTGATGGACTGATGGCTTCTATTATTATGAAACAGCCATTATAAATGAAATGTTAGGTGACGATGAAAGAGCAGTCGTAAAAAGTTTAACCTGTGATTTTCTGGTCAGAATGGGGAAGAAATGGCCACATTTTTTTTTTTTTTTAAATTATGGCCATTATTTTTCCCCATTCTGACCAGAAAATCAGAGTCTAACTTTTTACGGCTGCTCTTTCATCTTCACCTAACACTTCATTTATAATGGCTGTTTCATAATAATAAAAGCCACCAGTCCATTAAAAGAAAATAACTCGGTGAAAGCGGACACTCGGTTAAGGGGAACTCGGATAATCGGGACTCTACTGTAGCTCAGTTTTAAGACTTAAAACGCGCGATTTTATTTTATATAAAACGACGTCATCCGAATCCGCTGAAGAATTCCTCATTTACGATTCAATCATATACATCTACAATAAAGTATGGGTAGGACGTCACCATCTCAGAATAATACACAGATGCAGCAAAAAAAAAAAAAAAAAAAAAAAAAAAAAAAATCAATTCATTAATATTTTTCAAAATAGCACGTATTTTAATTACTTTTTTTTCAGTTTTTATGAGAAAGCGGCAACAAGACGATATAATTGCTATTTTTCAGCGATTTTTTCTTTACTTTCTACAAAAATGGAATACTTGGTTGCCAATATGAAACAAATGTCGCTAAAAACTACGAAAAAATTAATATTTCAAAAATAAATGGAGATACAGTTTTCAAGCAAATTGCATTTAAAATAACTTTTTTTCCCCAATACGACGGTATAAAAGTTGAAAATGTGCGATGCTTAGAAGTTTAAAAAATTGCTAAAGAGTATTTAATCGTAATGCTTTGTTTTACTGCTAGCGTCTGTAAGGTAACGTTATTTTTTGGAGACAAAATAAGCTGGGAGAAATAAATAGCATACCGTACCGGGGGCTAATATATAAACCCCTATTTACAATTTTCTAGTGTCTTTTATAGCCTATGTCAATTTCGTTATTAAGGCAAACTCTACAAAATTATTTCCGAAAATACATCTATACTCGTATGCGTATAAAAGAGACAGTAAACTCTGATAACAGAAATGCAAGAAGTATATTTCTTTTCATTTTGTCATAGTCCGATTAGAAAAAAAAAGCGTTCAATAAAATGGCATAAATTTTAGTCTGTTATTTTTTAATTTAATATCGTGTATATAGATTGTAGAAAGTTCTACATAACAAAATATTATATAATAAAATTATATTTAATAAATATTTAATTAACTATGATTTAAACCATTACGGTAAATACTGAATAAAATATATAGAGAATACGTGGGATACGGTTTTGCAGTTTTAAAACAAAAATTATTTTTGAACATTTAATTCTAAAAAAAACTATCGCTTCATTAATTATAAAATGTAAAAAAATATATATATAAACTAGGGGGTTCTGCCCCGTGCAAGCTACGCTCGCCAATCCCTGTTCTGACACTGCAGAATCTAAAACCACGCTAATCTCATCGGTTTTAAAAAGATTAGAGAAGGTTGAATTATACTGAAAAAACCTGTAGCTATCTCCCTGTAAACGGGTTCCCATTCAATTCCCTTTGATTGCAAAAATTTAAGGCAGAATCAGTTGCTGTTAAGACATCCAATGGTTGTTTTCGTGTTTGATTAAAGAAGATCAGTTAAACATTTGAAAAGAAGCTAAAATAAAATGAATTAAGTAAACAGAGTCTTTGCCTCCCGGTATTTTTTAACAGCGTTATAAAACGATTGACATAATACAATTTACTACAATTGCTAAATTTACTGCTTTAACCCCTTCAAGGGCGGTGGTTCATTTTTGGACCACTTAATTTTAATTCTTAAATGCCACACTGGCACCAGAGTATTGGGATGAAAATTTTCCTTTTATTAAGTAAGTAATAATCTTACTGCTAGAAGACAATACAAAAGTAATTTACGTCGTGCAAAACGACAGGGTTGGCTGTCATTCTGTGAACGCACTGATAATGCCTATGGGTCTCTATACAGACATGTCTCAGGTAAAACCCTGAAACATAACGACATGATCTTTACTACATTAGAAGAATCTTCTGTGTTTGACACATATGATAGCGTAGCACATAGCCTTATGTCTGGTCATTTTGACGTGGATTATCGACCTTCTGTTCCTTATGAGTACATTAATTCATTCAATTATTCCTCATCACCTGATTTTATTCCATTTAAAGAAAAAGAACTCTTTCATGTACTGCGCCTTCAGGACATAAATAAAGCTCCAGGACCGGACGATATTGATAGAATAATTATTAAAAATTTATGTAACAGATTTACAACTCTTATGTTGACGCTATTTAATACTTGTCTTTTACTTGGTCACTTCCCAAAATGTTGGAAACGAGGAATGATCATTTTTTTTCGAAAACGTTATAGGACAGCTGAAAAAATTAATTCGTATCGACCTATTACTCTTCTCCCTATGATGGGTAAGTTATATGAAAGACTTTTAAAACTTCGAGTTATTACGATGCTGGAGTCTTCTAATTATCTTGATGATGAACAACATGGCTTTCGTGAGGGACGGAGCACCTTGACAGCACTTTCTGCGTTAAAGAATATCATTGGAGAAACACTATCAGTATATAAATACTGTGCAATGATTTCTTTTGATATCAGTGGTGCATTCGACGTTTTGGATTGGCGTATTGTAGCCGATATCATAAATATCTTACCTATTTTTGATTACATGAAGTCTACACTTAAAAATTACATGATAAATATACGCATGGATTAACATGGTTTCATGTATTCCGTGGCTGCCCGCAAGGGTCATGTCTTGGGCCGTTTATCTGGACACTAGTTGCTAACAGGATTTTAAAGAGTTGCAAGCAGAGAGGATTACTGATTATTTCTTATGCTGATGATAGCGTTATTATAGAGGGCGCAGATACGCGCTCTGCGCTAGAACATAAAATGAATACTACACTGTTAAAAATTTTGCAGCATTCTGGCAGGTCATTCGGCCGTTTTTTTGAAAAAACGGTTTCATAACCATAATTTAACTATATTCTGACCATAAAAGAGCCAATAATATGGTCAGAATAGTGTTAAATTACATGTTGTGTAACCGTTTTCGGAAAAAACGGTCAAATGACCTGCTAGAATGCTGCAAATTTTTAACAGTGTAGTGTTCATCACTTTTCGGATATCTGTTCTATACATCATTTGCAAATTAGTGCAGAGAAGTCAGCCGCAGTGCTGTTTGGGAGCCTCACTCTTAGTAAAAGAAGACCAATTTTTAAACATAATGACAAAAGTATCAGTGTAAAGGACAATATTCTTTATTTGGGATTTCTACTTGACAGCAATTTTCGCTGGATGGATCACCTAGATATGATTAGAACTAGGCTTAACGATTTCACGTGTAAAATGCGCCAAACCAGAATCCGTGATAGAGGTCTTCCTTCTATTTATCTTAAAATATGGTACAATACCGTCTTGAAGAAACGTATTTCATATGGGCATGAGATCTGGATGCCTGACTTAAATCAACATGGAATAACAAGATTACTCTCATGTCAACGTCTATGTCTGCTATCTGTCTTAAAGGCATATCGTACGATTTCTAATGACGCATTGTGTGTTTTGGTGGGTGCTCCACCACTTGACATAGAACTGAATTGTTCTTCTAAGCGTTATAATATCATTTATGGAAATGGTACAGTCTTGATTGACAATATGTGTTTTAAAAGTGAAGATTTTATGAATAAACTGAGGACATATAACTATCCTTACTTCTTTGAAAACTTAAATATAAAATTTGTTAAGCCAGTGGTTGATACAGTACCAGTGGTGAATCATCCGATATTGTATACTGATGGTTCTCGAATGATGAACAGTGTAGGAGCTGCATTTACGGTTTGGTATAGGGATTCTTTTGTGCTAGACATGAGATTAAAATTACATGACTATAACTCTGTTTTTCAAGCAGAATTGGCTGCGATAGACGAGGCTATCAGTTGGTGCATCGACTCCCCGCATGATTCGTTTCATCTTTATACTGACAGCTTGTCATCAATTTACGCTCTTCAGCGCTTATTTCCATCTAACGGTCAGCTTTTTAATATCTTCAACTCTTTGCGCCTGTTACATAATAAAGTCATATATATTGGCTGGATAAAATCGCATGTTGGAATATCAGGAAATGAAAGAGCGGACATGTTGGCAAAATCAGTTATTATAAATGATCTGTATGATAAAGTTCTACGCATTCCTGCACCAACTTCTATTTTAAAGCGTCATTTTAAAACACTTCTACATGATCAATGGCAGGTTTCTTGGGAAAATTCGGAGAAGGGAAGAGATACTTATGCGATATTAAACAAGGTTAATGATTTATTTCTATGTGAATCCCAGGTGATAGGTTATTTTCTTTCTTCACATGGAGCATTTCCACAGTATCTGTTTAAAATAGGAAAACGCCCAAATAACAGGTGTAACTGTGGTGATGTAGGAAGTATACAACATTATTTGTTTGGACATTGTCCGTTAATGCCTTGTACATTTAAATTCAACAGGAATTGTACACTGAGATGGAACATTCGAAACGTTCTCATCACCCGTTCAAACTATAGAAAACTGTGTGCTATGTACAACGCACTTAATAGGGAATACTCATTTATTAGGTATAAATTTTGATAATTTTTATACTTGTAACTATTTACTTTTATCATACTGTTAATACTCTTCAGTGGTTCGCTACGGACATTACGTGGTTTTCTGACACTACATCAAAGGCTCAACATTGTGCCTTTTATAGTAACTGTTCTTTGTCTGACATTTTTGTTGGCGCGATTTTCTCTTGAGGTCTGAACATTATGATGATCTTTCTTCAAGTTAGTTTTCCTTATATAAAACTTTTATGAACATTTTTCTTTCGAACACTGAACTCATTTGAACATTAGTGAACAGTGAACTTTTATGAACATTTACACTTCATAATCTTGAACAAGGATTTATAGTCTTAACTTTTGTTATACATTTAAGTCACTTCACTTTTGTTTTTATTTTTATTATTATGATGAAAGCAACATCAATTGTTTTGTAAATTTACGATTTACTATGTAAGTTCGTCAGAATATGTGCCTTTTTCCTTGTTATTTTGGGTGCTTTCCGATGTCCGGCATCGGTGATTGTTGTGGGGATTTTCCACCGGAGCGTTACTTCCTATGCCATTCTTTGGTTGGTGCTCCGGTCGGGTGATCAAGTAAGTGAACAAAAGCATTTTTGTATTTCGAAATTTGTTTGTAAATTCTGGAGTCATTCACTGATTTCACGATTTTACGAATAGAAGTACCTTGCCCCTGAAAGGGTTAAACGCATATTAATGTATTTATTATTTTAAAGTTTCCTTTCTCTTTTAATATTCACGTGTAAATACAGTTTTCAAGACATAATTTTCAATATTTTCCTGCTTTTAACACGTTCTCATTTAATAGTAATTTTAAAGATTTTTTTTCTGTTTTTAATAGTTAAGTGTAAATAAATTTTTGATCGTTATGAAATATTATACTTTGAGCCATTTTTAGAAATGAAAATAATCTCTATAATAATAGCCTAAGTCATGTGACTATCATCAAGAGTTCTGGGCAGATCCCTTTGCTTTTTATATTCCAGGCGGCCACTTTGGTACTTTAATGTTAGCCAGCCACAGGTGTGATAGTCGCCAAATATTATTCTATCGCCATTATTTCACTTATATTATAATAGTCCAAGTCATGTAACTGCCATAAATAATTACGGGCTGATCCCTTCGCTTTTCATAAGAAAGGTTTCCATTTTGATTAAAGAATCAAAATTATTTTTTTGAATAAAACTTCATAAAAGTTGCCATGATCGCAAAGAATTCCTGGTACTTTTATGTTAGCCGGGTGAAAATCACGCCTATGGCTTTCTTTTAACTCGCCAGTTAGCATTTTTTTATTTTTCGAGTGGTAAATTAAAACGGTGCTACTTGGTTATCCCATCGACCAAAAATCTGTCGCAAAACTATAAGATTAAATGTCAATAATGGTTGATCGCAAATGTCACATTCACCTGACTTTAAGGAAGTTATCGCCAAAAATCTGTCGCAAAACTATAAGATTAAATGTCAATAATGGTTGATCGTAAATGTCACATTCACTTGACTTTAAGGAAGTTTACGCCATCAAGTGATTTTTATTTCGACGTTTTATTTGTATTTTTATTAATGTTATACTAATTTATTTGTTCTTTCGTTATATAAAATAAAAAATTATGTCACTTTGCATAATTTGGCGAGTGGTTTGGCGATTTATATAATCCGGCGAAATTAGTCGACGGGAGAAGTAGTACCATTAAAACATTGCTTTGAAGTTGAAATTAAATGCCATGATTTGTTGCATTCTCATATACGCACCGGGTTTGGCGTGATTTTTTCTTACGACAATTTGGCGAAAATCTCGTTTTCGAATACCAGTTACATATGTATTTTTAAATTGTTTTCTATTATTTTTAAAATGAAATAACAATAAATAAAAAAAAAAAATGGACACCCTGTATAATGTCAAACAAAAGCTGACATAAATATTATTGAACTATACTTTACACTTTAGAAATGGCCAGAAAAAATGGACTATGTTATTTAACATATCCTAAAGCAGTCAGAGGGCTACACTATGCCAGATTATTAAAATGTGACAAAAACAAATTAAAATAAAGCACAAATGACATCTATAATTAAGCCTACACCTGTTTCGAGATGTATCAAACTTCTTCGACAAATGCATGCATAAAAAATCTGAAATCAAATCTTAAAATTGGAAAGTGTAAGAGTTAATGCAGTTGATTATTTTTGAATAAAAGTAATTCTAATAAGTATTCTTCGCCTTATTTAATCGCAAAACATTGCAATTAAATACGCCAAAATTTACTTTTCACACATCCGTACGAAGCCTTAAGAAGTTGGTGGTCAATTCAACAATATATAAGAGCTAAGAAACGACTCCAACTATGTATCGAAAATCAACAATTTTATTTTACTCATCATTATGTAACTCAAATTCGTTTTACATATCGTGTATTTATATTAATACTGCATATTACTTTCAACATTACACTGCCGACATAACGAATTTTTCTGCTATGTCCCATTAAAACTATATTATATCTCTTTTGTGTTATGCTTTTACTGCTCATAATATAAGAAAACTATAACACGGAAGAAAGAAATGTAAAGCATAAAATACACTAGAGAACAGGAATTCTGCTTTTTCAGAATTTAGTGTCGCCCCTGGCATTTCCATTACTTTATTTTCTTCTGGTGGACTGGTGGCTTCTATTATTATGAAACAGCCATTATAAATGAAGCGTTAGGTGAATATGAAAGAGCAGCCGTAAAAAGTTAGAGCTCTGATTTTCTGGTCAGAATGGAAAAAAAATGGCCAAAAAAAATTATGTTTAATTATGTTTATTAAAATGGCTGTTTCATAATAATAGAAACCACCATTCCATCAGAAGAAAATAACTCGGTTAAGCGGGACTCGGATAATCGGGACTCTACTGCAAAACATATTTCAATTTTAAGACTTAAAGCACACGCTTTTATTTTATGTAAAATGGCGTCATTTGCATTAATATAGATACTTAAAATTAAATATAATTTATAATAGCTCTATGTTTTATCATTAATCATTCATTTATATTTTTCTCAAAATAGCACGTATTTTAATTATTTTTTTTTTCAGTTTTTATGAGAAAATGGCAACAAGAAGATATAATTTCTATTTTTCAACATTTTTTTTCTTTACTTTCTACAGAAATGGAGTACTTGAGTTGCCAAAATGAAACAAATGTCGCTAAAAACAACAAAAAAATTAATATTTCAAAAACAAATGGAGATGTAATTTTGAAACAAATTGTATTTAAAAGATCATTTTTTTCCAATACGACGGTATAAAAGTTGAAAATGTGCGATGCTTAGAAGTTTTAAAAAATGCTGTAGAGTATTTAATCGCACAATGAAACATCGGATTTTGTTTAACGGCTAGCGTATACAAAGTAACGTCATTTATTGGAGACAAAATAAGCTGGGGGAAAGAAATAGCATTTCGGGGGCTAATAAAGTTCTGTTGTCATTTTCTAACCAACCGTTCCTTTTTGCACTCTTTTATTTAATTCAAGTTGTTTTTTGTATGTAAAGAGGGAGTTTTGTAATAGATTTTTAACTCATTTTCTGATATGTTAGAATTATAAACATTACGTACACAGGTGTGTTTTTTCGATGACAGTATAAAATTTAAATATTTTTACAACTTTATTATGAATTAATACATTAATTTCAAGGCATTTTTCAATTTGCCCACCACAGGTGATAAATCGCCAAATATTCTCTGTAACTCGTACAATTGTATGGAAGTTGAAACAACAATTGATTTAATGATGGACCAATAAACACTCTCCAAAGTATGCTAAATCGCTGTGAAATTGCAACGATGAACACTTTATAGACTAAAAAATGGAAAATAAATTATAAATAAAAAAAGAAGAGTGTAATATATAAAAAAAAAATACTCTTTCATCAGTTAATAGTTTAATATTAATTAATTTACTATTATACGTTGAGGAATTAATATAGAAATCCTAAAAAGGTAGTTTAAATAATGTGTAATATTTTTCCTGTTGCTCTATCTTAAGAAAAGAGCAAAAATTATATATTTTTACCCGATTTCCAAGAAGGCTTATGTGTTTGACGCGTATCTGGGTACGTATGTGGATTTCTTTATATCCTGGAAACATCCCAATGGCTGGATGGATTTTAATGAATGAGGTCTCTATCGATTCGTCTTAAGAGAGCTGGTTACTCAGCTTCGGAATTCTCCTCCGTAATGTTAAGTCTATGGACTTTTGATGCATTCGTATATTTAAAATATCTTCTCGGGAAATTCATATTTTTGACATCTTTTTTCTGTGTACTCTTCTTAAAGGATGTCTCTTTTTTTCCAAGTTTTCAAAATATTTCTAAAATCTATGCTGAATTTAATATTTTATGTGTTAAAAGCGGGCGAACTGGGGAGTAAAATTTTAACACTTCCTATAAAATTAAGTCTATACTTTAGCATTATTTTGAGAACTAAGAAAAGAAGAGACATCTTTTAGGAAGTGTACACAAAATATTGAAGTTAAAAATATTAGTTTCCCGAGCAGATATTTTAAACATACGAATGCATCCAATGCCAATAGACTTTACATTAGTGAGGGGAAATCGGCAGCTGAGTGACCAGCCCCCTTAACCGTCCAGGGCCCAAACTTGCCTTTTTTTAACCTGGCAAACATGGATTTTGTCGCCTCCTCCTCCCCCACCTCCTCAACAAAGTATATTTACAAAGAGAATTTTACTAATTTTCTATTAGCCGACTTAATTTAAAATTTTAAATTATTCCGTAATCATAAAATATGTAATACTGAACTATGTAATCTGCTTTGTCAAATATTGATTCATTAAAATCTTGTAAATGGAATAGAAAAGAATCGAAAAAAAATCCGCTTAAGGCAGTTCACGCACTGAATAGACAGTCTGTTCAGTATGCGATCTGCCTTATACAGGATCTTTATGCCGCATCATCTTTAAATTCTTCTATGTTCTGCTGGCATAACCCAGACAGGACGATTTTAACAATACCATGTTAAACATACACGTGAGAAAAATCGGCACACAAAATCTTCATTTGGCGCCCCTTCGTTCTGGCGCCCGGGTACACGCCCCCTCTGCACCCTTTTAGTTTCGGCTCTGTAACGTCCGATGGTTATAGGCTAGATTTTGCTTTCATAAATTCAAAATGCCCGCCATAAAATACAAAATGGCGGTAGAGACAAAAAAAAAAAAAAAAAAAAAAAAAAAACAACTACGCACCATATTGAGTAGCATGTCATTGGATACGTCTTTCAAAATGAACACGATATTTCGCAGACTATTTTACAGTCAGGAATTCGTTTAAATATTACACAACCTGAAAGTTGCGCAAGTAGGATCTCTGGCTTAACTGTAACTCTAGCCTTCATAGACATCTATAGGCCTCATGAAAACAGTGTTTATAGATAGGAACTAACAATCAAACACAACTTAAAAGTCATCAGTACAAGTAAATAATAAAAAAATAGGTAAGTAATATAAACTAAAAATTCGTCAATAAAAAATTAAATTAAAAAAATCAAAAAACCCGACTGCGTAAAAAGCGAACTAAAAAGAGGGAAACAAGATAACGTAAGAAAATAGTACAGTGTGTAATGGAAGCCCACACCGCTGAACACTCGACTGGCACAAACACCAGGAGAGTAGGAGGTAATGTCGGCCTTTCAGGCATTATTAATATGATTTAAGGACGAAGTAAAGGCACAGAAACAAAAAAGGCCCTTTTAAGTTACACATAATAATTACCATCTATTTAACACGTTAAGCGCCACGTCAATCACCGATGACTGACACTGAACTTTCCTTTTAAAACGCGTCATTTACCGATGACTGACTTCTAAAATATGATATAAAACTAAATATATATATATATTGTTTTAAGTAATTACTGAAAATTTATTTAAAATTTACCTACCTTTTAGTTATTACAGGATTATACTTTCTTAAAAATTACTTAAAACATTGTAAATTTTTCAGTGCTTCAGTGTCAGTCACCGTAACACTCAACGTGTTAAATTACAATTTTCAATACTAACAAAAGGTTTAATATGATTTAGTACTGTTGACCCCATAATGAAATTAACTTTTGCTTTCGTTTCCAGATCAATTCGTCCTCGCTGCGTGGAATACGACCTGGATGAAACTCAAGAGCCTGTGTGGCAGTGGTTTGATGCAAAGGAATACATACCACTGGATGAAGAGAGGATCAAACTATTTGGACCCAAACATGATGTATTTGAATATGCATTACAATCAGAATCTTCTCAAAACACTATTTCTAAAGGACACAGTTTCAAAAATTGGGTGTAAAACAAAGCAATAATGGCTGCCATCGATCACATTTTAGTCGAAGCAACGAAGTGTTAAACACACAAGAAGGTTCTCTCACTATCAAAGAAATGATATTCTTTGACAAACTCTCACCTAAGATCTTCTCTGAATATTAGTGAGAGGGAAATATTCATGAAAAACTGATATTATTTACGAATATCTTTTATGGATAGCTGGATCAACAGTTTGTTTTCTTATACAATGTTTTTCTATTTGCGATCCTGCAGGACCACCATGCACGGGTCTTCATCTTTTGTACTATAATGACCGTATTTTGATGTTTTAGACAAGTTTGTAGGCGTATGTCCCCCCTAACTTACATATTTATTCATATGAGCGTGTTTTAGGTGCACATTGCAAAAATATTACACCTTACAGATATCAGGTGCAGAGTCATGGTCGCCAGTCGCCACGTGGCAACTGAATGTTTTGCTGTGGCCGCTAACTTTTGGTGTCTAAGTCGCCATCTGTTTTTTGTTTGGTTTTTTTTTAGTTAATTTTTCTTATTAACAAAAAAATGTTTGAAATGCATTTTGATTTTATAGAGCAAAATAATCACAATTTTTTTAATATTGTACTTTTATATGACAAAATCAAAATAAGAAATATTGTTTTCCTAATATTTCTCCCTATTATGATTGCTTATCTTATACATATTTTTTTAAACTGTATCTTGCCCAACTTCATCTTTTGACTGTACATAGTTTAATATTAATATTATTTTTAATTAATATTCAAATTTCAAGTATTTCATGATTAAATATACGCATTTGAAGGAATTAGTCTGTTTTATTGTACATGTGTATATATTAAATAAATTCTTTTTTCCTTTGAATTCCTGTGCGTTTTTGTTTAGTTTTCCCCCATATAAACACTATTGTTTTTATGCGTTTGTTTCACAAAGTGGCAACTGGATTTCCGGGGTTTAAGAGCTAGTGGCTCCTTCCAGATTTTGGGAATCTGCCTATACTTATAGAGGACACCAGGTGTAAGGTAAGACACCCGTAAGTTATTCAATCAATAATTGAAATGACAAAATTATGACAGGTAATTACAGATATAATACTAAAAATATTTAAAAAGTTATCATAATGTTTTAATAGATAAGAAAAAACTGAAGTATATTATCGATAGTAACATGAACAATAAAAAAATATAGACTACATTTGAAATGGTAATAGAGAGGCAAAAAATTAATATATTTTGCCAAACAAAATGTATATCTGGAAAACTTTACAGGGTAGAAGACACTACATTAGTCAATAACATCATTTCCTATGATGCAAGGTATTATTCTCCGATGGAACATTCAGCCCCACCAGTGGCCGAGAGGTTCTACTCTCGAAGCTGGTAGATGGGAGGTGCTGGGTTCGAACCCAATCGCGCCCGTCGGCCTAATCGTTCGGAGTTCTCGTGGTTTTCTTCGAACCTTGGTTTTCCAAGCGCTAATACGGGTTAGGTTCCCTTACAAAGACCACCACGAAGGGCACTTCTCCCCCTTAGGGTCCATATCCCTCGTTTTGATAATTGGCCGTCATAAACACAACCAACCAACCGATGGAACTTTCGGGAATACAAAATGCTATATAAATTCATAATTTTCATCCAAATAAATGCGGTGTTTCTAGGCATGCATTAAAAACAAATGCTATTTAGGGCTCCTTTATATTCTTGAAAATTTTCGAACACATCTGTGTAATAAGTAGTAAAGAGGAAGCAAAAAAAAATTTCAAATTATAGGCTGTTAATAAAGGGAAACTAGTTGGATGTGCCAATCCCAAAACTTTCTTCTATCTTATACATCTTAATATTTCAAAAACTAGTTACACATGTTAATACTTCAATATTATTAGTTCAATACTATACCAACTTTGATTTTCATCTTAAATTTCTGCTTCAGTCAATTAAATGAACTAAAAACGAGTTAATCTATGTCTTGATATTTGTTAAAATTAATAGTTTTCCCTTATTCTGTTGTTATCAGATGTTTTTGAATAGCCGGCTTAGCAGGAAGTGAGTTCCCGCCTTTGCACGAGCCGCCGATGGACAATAGAACTACGAAAAATAAAGAAAAGTATACAAAAATCGCCATCACAGAGCCCCATTACCGCGCGATATTTCCAAATTCAAGGGGGACCTGTTGGCCAAAGCCAAAAACATGCACAAAAAATTTGGCTCAATTGTATGCATAATTTTATACAATTTTTGATTGTACAATAAAGAAAATGGTACAGACATCGTAATTATAGCGCACCCTTCCAGCGGAATTTTTCCAAATTCAGGGAGGACCTTCATGCCATGAACAAAAAGAAACACAAAAAATTTGGCTCAATTCTCCGCATAACTTCATACACTTTTCGGTGGTATAATATTCAAAATGGCACAAAAATCGCTATTACAGCGCCCCCTACCCGCAATTTTTTTCCAAATTAAGGAAGGACCTGCTTGCCATAGCCAAGAACTTAAAATAAAAATTTGGTTCAATTCTATGCATAACTTCATACACTTTTCGATGGTATAATATGCGAATTACTATTACAGCGCCCCCTAGTGGCAATTTTTTCCAAATTCAGGGAGGTGCTGCTTGTCATATCCATAAACTTAAAATAAAAATTTGGTTCAATTCTATGCATAACTTCATACACTTTTGGATGGTACAATATTCAAAATCGCTGTTACAGTGCCCCCTACCGGCGAATGTTTTCCAAATTCAGGGAGGATCTGCCTGCCATATCCAAAAACTTAAAATAAAAATTTGGTTCAATTCTATGCATAACTTCATATACTTTTGGATGGTACAATATTCAAAATCGCACAAAAATCGCTGTTACAGCGCCCCCTACCGGCGCATTTTTTCCAAATTCATTGAGGACCTACCTGCCATATCCAAAAACTTAAAATAAAAATTTGGTTCAATTCTATGCATAACTTCATACACTTTTGGATGGTACAATATTCAAAATCGCTGTTACAGTGCCCCCTACCGGCGAATGTTTTCCAAATTCAGGGAGGATCTGCCTGCCATATCCAAAAACTTAAAATAAAAATTTGGTTCAATTCTATGCATAACTTCATACACTTTTGGATAGTACAATATTCAAAATCGCACAAAAATCGCTGTGACAGCGCCCCCTACCGGCGAATTTTTTCCAAATTCAGGGAGGACCTACCTGCCATATCCAAAAACTTAAAATAAAAATTTTTTTCAATTCTATGCATAACTTCATATACTTTTGGATGGTAAAATATTCAAAATTGCACAAAAATCGTTATTACAGCGCCACCTACCGGCAATTTTTTTCCAAATTCAGGGAGGACCTACCTGCTATATCCAAAAACTTAACATAAAAATTTGGTTCAATTCTATGCATAACTTCATATACTTTTGGATGGTAGAATATTCAAAATCGCACAAAAATCGCTGTTACAGCGCCCCCTACCGGCGCATTTTTTCCAAATTCATTGAGGACCTACCTGCCATATCCAAAAACTTAAAATAAAAATTTGGTTCAATTCTATGCATAACTTCATATAATTTTGGATGGTACAATATTCAAAATCGCAGTTACAGCGCCCCCTATCGGCGAATTTTTTCCAAATTCAGGGAGGACCTACCTGCCATATCCAAAAACTTAACATAAAAATTTGGTTGAATTCTATGCATAACTTCATATACTTTTGGATGGTACAATATTCAAAATCGCACAAAAATCGCTGTTACAGCGCCCCTATCGGCTAATTTTTTCCAAATTCAGGGAGGACCTACCTGCCACAGCCAAAAACTTAACATAAAAATTTGGTTCAATTCTATGCATAACTTCATACACTTTTTGATGGTACAATGGCGACAGACACACGGACACACGGACAGACAGACATTTTCTATAAACATGTTTTTTGGGATCTCTGACCCCTAAAACATCTAAATCCGTCGAAAACCGGAAGTCGAAAAAAATTTCGATTACAATACTTTCTTCTATTGAAGATAGAAGAAAGTAAAAATAGAACCTGCTCATGCTTTTCGAGGCAGCAGCGTTGTTAATGAAATCAATATGAGTTCGAAATCCTCTCCAAGCAATAAACTAGTTGGATGTGCCAATCCCAAAACTTTCTTCTATCTTATACATCTTAATATTTCAAAACCTAGTTACACATGTTAATACTTCAATATTATTAGTTCAATACTATACCAACTTTGATTTTCATCTTAAATTTCTGCTCAAGTCATTTAAACGGACTAAAAACGAGTTAATCTATATCATAATATTTGTTAAAATTATTAATTTTTCCTTATTCTGTCGTTATCAGCTGTTTGCGAATAGTCGGCATAGCAGGAAGTGAGTTCCCGCCTTTGCACGAGCCGCCGATGGAAAATAGAACTACGAAAAATCGAGAAAAGAATACAAAAATCGCTAGCACGGAGCCCCTTTTCAATATTTCCAAATTCAAGGAGAACCTGTTGGCCAAAGCCAAAAACAAGTACAAACATTTTGGTTTAATTGTATGCATAATTTTATACGCTGTTCGATGGTGCAATAATGAAAATGGCACAGAGATCGGAATTATAGCGCCCCTTCTTTCGGAATTTTTTCAAGTTCAGGAAGGACTTGTTTGCCATAGCCAGAAACATGCACAAAAAATTTGGTTCAATTATATGGATAACATCATACACTTTTCGATGGTACAATAATGAAAATGGTACAAACATCGCAATTATAGTGCCCCCTTCCGGCAGAATTTTTCCAAATTCAGGGAGGACCTTCGTGACATGACCAAAAATAAACACATAAAATTTGGTTCAATTCTATGCATAACTTCATACACTTTTCGGCGGTACAATATTCAAAATGGCACAAAAATTGTACAAAAATCGCTATTACAGCGCCCTCTACGAGCGATTTTTTTTACAAATTAAGGGAAGACCTCCTTGCCATAGCCAAGAACTTAAATTTTTTTTTGGTTCAATTCTATGCATAACTTCATACACTTTTCGATGGTGCAATATTCAAAACCGCACAAAAATCGCTATTACAGCGCCCCCTAACGGCGAATTTTTTGCAAATTCATGGAGGACCTGCTTGCCATATCCAAAAACTTAAACTAAAAATTTGGTTTAATTCTATGCATAACTTCATACACTTTTGGACGGTACAATATTCAAAATCGCACAAAAATCGCTATTACAGCGCCCCCTACCGGCGATTTTTTTCCAAATTCAGGGAGGACCTGCTTGCCATAGCCAAAAACTTAAAATAAAAATTTGGTTTAATTCTGTGCATAACTTCATACACTTTTGGACGGTACAATATTCAAAATCGCACAAAAATCGCTATTACAGCGCCCCCTACCGGCGAATTTTTTCCAAATTCAGGGAGGACCTGCTTGCCATAGCCAAAAACTTAAAATAAAAATTTGGTTCAATTCTATGCATAACTTCATACACTTTTCGATGGTACAATATTCAAAATCGCACAAGAAACGCATTTACAGTGCCCCCTACCGGCGAATTTTTTCCAAATTCAGGGAGGACCTGCTTGTCATATCCAAAAACTTAAACTAAAAATTTGGTTCAATTCTATGCATAACTCCATACACTTTTGGATGGTACAATATTCAAAATCGCACAAAAATTGTTAGATCAGCGCCCCCTACCGGCGAATTTTTTCCAAATTCCGGGAGGACCTACTTGCCATAGCCAAAAACTTATAATAAAATTTTGGTTTAATTCTATACATAACTTCATACACTTTTTGATGGTACAATGGCGACAGACAGACGGAGAGACGGACGGACGGACAGACGGACAGACGGACGGACGGACAGACGGACAGACGGACACACAGACAGACAGACATTTTCTATAAACATGTTTTTTGGAATCTCTGACTCCTAAAACATGCAAATCCGTCGAAAACCGGAAGTCGAAAAAAATTTCGATTACAATACTTTCTTCTATTGAAGATAGAAGAAAGTAAACAAGTTGGAAATTGCTCGTCAAACGTGGCAAATGAGGTGCGTTCGTACTATAACTAGTTTTATAATTATTTTTTGCACCCCATATTGTACTGAATGTATACTTTTTTGCACTTCATATTGCGCATAGTCTGATACATCATTAAAATGTATCCAATAACTTTTCCAATAACTTTTTTCCCATTCCCCGTAATGTAACGGAACACTTTTGACTGTCCCTGTAATTAAACTATACATCCGATTTTCCTAAAATTTGAAATAGCTCAACAAAACTTTGCAACAATTATATCTTTAAAATTTCAGACCATTCGGAAGGCTGTAATATCATTAAAATGCACTTGCAATAATTTTTCCCATTCCCCGTAATGTAACGGAACACTTTCGACTGTCCCTGTAATTAAACTATACATCCGATTTTCCTAAAATTTGAAATAGCTCAACAAAACTTTGCAACAATTATATCTTTAAAATTTCAGACCATTCGGAAGGCTGTAATATCATTAAAATGCACTTGCAATAATTTTTCCCATTGGCCGTAATGTAAAGAAAAACTTTTGACAGTCCCTGTAATTAAACTATACATCGGATTTTCCTAAAATTTGAAATGGCTCGACAAAATTTTGCAACAGTTATATCTTTAAAATTTCAGATCATTCGGAAGGCTGTAATATCATTAAAATGCACTTGCAATAATTTTTCCCATTGGCCGTAATGTAAAGAAAAACTTTTGACTGTCCCTGTAATTAAACTATACATCCGATTTTCCTAAAATTTGAAATGGCTCGACAAAATTTTGCAACAGTTATATCTTTAAAATTTCAGATCATTCGGAAGGCTCTAATATCATTAAAATGCACTTGCAATAATTTTTCCCATTGGCCGTAATGTAAAGAAAAACTGTTGACTGTCCCTGTAATTAAACTATACATCCGATTTTCATAAAATTTGAAATGGCTCGACAAAATTTTGCAACAATCATATATTTGAAATTTCAGACCATTCGGTTGGGTAGTTTTTGCTCTGTTACATGCGGACAGACGGACGGACAGACGGACGGACAGACGGACGGACGGACGGACTGAACGACAACTATAGGTGCTACGTATTTATATAATTACGAACGCACCTAAAAAGGAAACTTTCAATTTAATTACAACGCATAATATTTTATTGGGATCTAAGCAACAAGACCATAATAATATCATGAATACTATATGATACCTTCAGAAACAAAGTGAAGCGAGTTCATTTATTCATTCAATTGAGTTCGAGATGAAGTCTTGTTCTATAACCCTTATCTACTGACGGTACTTATAAGTACCATTAAGGGGTCTCGGGACTCTTAAAGCTTTAAAATTTTCAAAATTTCAATTATTTTAGAGGTTAAACTCCTATCTTTTCTGCGCATTTTGATGTAATTGTTTCTTTGAAATTCCTATTAGAACATAAGTTATGGCTTTTAGATTTATACACGTATAATAGCTGAAGCATCGTTTTCGAAACTTTGAAGTCATTTTTCTCCAAATGCCGTTTTGGGGCATAACGCGCACGATATCTCAAAAACTTCTGAATATTTTTTCATGAAATTTTCAAAACATATGTTTCATGTTAGTCTGTATAAACTGAACCTAAAATTTCCTTTTTTATTGTTCAAAAAAATATTTTTTTAGGTGATTATACTGTTGAAATTTTCCAAATTTTCCATTAGCTAAATACAACTTTTTATTAAAAATATAAAAATTCTTTAAATACAAATTTATTTAGGTTCAGGTTAATTATTACAATCTGAAGTATAAGTATACATTAAAATTTTCATTCTAGTTGCAATATTTATTTTGTAATCGTTCGCGTAAGCTGTTATGCCGATTTTCTGCATGTCAAATGTCTCACAGTTTGGAGCCCCCTGTAAATGCTAATTCTGCATCTTTTGATTTTTTAAATACATAAAATAAAAGAAAATACTTATATATTTTATCACAATTAAAATTGTGTCTTAAAAATGAAATACATTTTAAGATATTAAATATTGAAAATGATCTTTTTTTTTCTTCTTTTCCAATTTTAAGAGTCCGGAGACCCCTTAAAATAACTTGTTACAAAATTCATTTAATACATCGATTAGTCGTAATACAATTTAGTATGAGTTATAGATATATTACTTTATCTTCTTCCAAAATCATCACTAGGTTACACAAAACAAAAATATTTTTAAAAGGATGATTTCTCTTGCCTTTGCATCTTTTCAGCTTTCTTGGCGTTGGGTGGTGGGGGATGGTGGTGGTGGTGGTGGGGTAGGCAAATTTTTCAATTCAGAAATATTTCTATATTTCTATTGTAAAAACATTATATTTGTACATTAATATGTCCTAATTCTACAAAATACTAAGAAATATATTTAAAATAAAAGATTGGAGTGGGGTTATAAGTATTGCACAAAATTCCTATAAATTGAAATTTAATTAATCCTTCTAAATCCTTCAATCCTTCTAAAATCCTTCTAAAATTTATTAAATGATTATGTAAATCTTCTAATGTAGTTTAAACAATTCACGAAAAATGCCTTAGAAGATAAAATTTCCATGAATTCATAATTCAGTATATAAAAGGTTAAATAGTAATTTGGTCTGTATGGTAACACTCCAAGTTCTAGTTTTAAAAGGTGAGTAACAAATTGCGCTAATCTTCGATGAATCTGCATGAAAAGCACGAGAACTCAATATGTTTAGTACCTCTAAATAATGTATGTGGGCAATTTTATGAACTGGATCCAATTTCGTTCTGAATGAGTCGTATAACTAGTATTATAAAACTTTAAAAAATAAACTTTTAAGATATGTAATAATCAATGTATTTTTAAGCAATGAGCATAAAAATATTCCTAAACCTATCTGAAAACTCCTGTTAGTTTCTTAAATTATCAAAAACTATTTACTCTTTATATTTTTGCAATTATATTTGATCTTGTACACGCTTTTTAGGAATATATGCGTAATGATAAAAGTCATTTATCATGAAAATAGAAAACTTAATAAAAAGTTAAATTTATTAGTTTGCTATTTTATTTAAATTATGCTGTTATCTTGTTTAATGTTTATATTTCTATTAGATTCCAGATAGTAAACTCACACGAGTAGCCTTTTAAAGAAAATTCAATCTACTGATTAGTAAAACTAAAACTAGTTGGATGTGCCAATCCCAAAATTTTCTTCTATCTTATACATCTTAATATTTCAAAACCTAGTTACACATGTTAATACTTCCATATTATTAGTTCAATACTATACCAACTTTGATTTTCATCTTAAATTTCTGCTCAAGTCAATTAAACGGACTAAAAACGAGTTAATCTATATCATGATATTTGTTAAAATTATTAATTTTTCCTTATTCTGTTGTTATCAGCTGTTTGCGAATAGCCGGCTTAGCAGGAAGCGAGTTCCCGCCGCTGCGGGAGCCGCTTTTCACAATAGAACTACGAAAAATCAAGAAAAGTATACAAAAATCGCTAGCACGGAGCCCCTTTAACTCGCAATATTTCCAAATTCAAGGAGGACCTGTTGGCCAAAGCCAAAAACAAGGACAAACATTTTGGTTCAATTGTATGCATAATTTTATACGCTGTTCGATGGTACAATAATGAAAATGGCACAGAGAGCGGAATTATAGCGACCTCTTCTTTCGGAATTTTTTCAAGTTCAGGGAGGACTTGTTTGCCATAGCCAGAAACATGCACAAAAATTTTGGTTTAATTATATGGATAACTTCATACACTTTTCGATGGTACAATAATGAAAATGGTACAGACATCGCAATTATAGTGCCCCCTACCGGCAGAATTTTTCCAAATTCAGGGAGGACCTTCGTGACATGACCAAAAATAAACACATAAAATTTGGTTCAATTCTATGCATAACTTCATACACTTTTCGACGGTACAATATTCAAAATGGCACAAAAATTGTACAAAAATCGCTATTACAGCGATTTTTTTACAAGCTACGAGCGATTTTTTTACAAATTAAGGGAGGACCTCCTTGCCATAGCCAAGAACTTACAAATTTTTTTTGGTTCAATTCTATGCTTAACTTCATACACTTTTCGATGGTACAATATTCAAAATCGCACAAAAATCGCTATTACAGTGCCCCCTAACGGCGAATTTTTTGCAAATTCAGGGAGGACCTGCTTGCCATAGCCAAAAACTTAAAATAAAAATTTGGTTCAATTCTATGCATAACTTCATACACTTTTCGATGGTACAATATTCAAAATCGCACAAAAATCGCATTTACAGCGCCCCCTACCGGCGAATTTTTTCCAAATTCAGGGAGGACCTGCTTGTCATATCCAAAAACTTAAAATAAAAATTTGGTTCAATTCTTTGCATAACTCCATACACTTTTGGATGGTACAATATTCAAAATCGCACAAAAATTGTTATATCAGCTCCCCCTACCGGCGAATTTTTTCCAAATTCCGGGAGGACCTGCTTGCCATAGCCAAAAACTTATAATAAAATTTTGGTTTAATTCTATACATAACTTCATACACTTTTTGATGGTACAATGGCGACAGACAGACGGACGGACGGACACACAGACAGACAGACATTTTCTATAAACATGTTTTTTGGAATCTCTGACCCCCAAAACATGCAAATTCGTCGAAAACCGGAAGTCGAAAAAAATTTCGATTACAATACTTTCTTCTATTGAAGGTAGAAGAAAGTAAAAATTAAAGCAATTGTAAATGTGTATGATGAAAGAACAAAAACATTTCTAAGATCAATTCATAGATTTGTACAGTCGACCACAAAAAAGGACAGCCCATCTTATTTTAATTGCCAAATTGTCCCAAAACAAGTGTAAGGCTCCGTTCAGAAAGGAAAAGTGCTCACTGTCATGCTGAAGCAATAAAACCTTTTTTTCAAACCCCATTTGTGTTTTTTAAAGGGGCTGGTGACTCAGCTGCAGATTTCCCCTTAGTAATGTTAAGTCTATTGATGGATTCGTATATTTAAAATATCTCCTCGGAAAATTAATATTTTTAACTTCTATTTCTTGTGCACACTTCCTAAAACATGTCTCTTTTTGTCTTAGTTCCCAAAATATTTCTAAAGTATAGACTTAATATTATAATGAAGTGTTAAAATCTTACTCACAGTTCGCCCGCTTTTGACACATAAAATATTAAATTCAGCATAGATTTTAGAAATATTTTGAAAACTAAGAAAAAAAGAGACATCCTTTAAGAAGAGTACGCAGAAAAAAGATGTTAAAAATATGAATTTCTCGAAAAGATATTTTGAATATACGAATGCATCAAAAGTCCATAGACTTGCATAGAACATTACGGAGGAGAATTCCTAAGTTGAGTAACCTGCCCTCTTAACAAAAGGACAGGAGGTTCAACAGTGGATTCAAACTTGAAGAAGACCGCTGCCATCGAAATACTCAAGGCCAGAGGACACGAGTTGTGACGTCATCACTAATCGACTGACTTCTCAGTAGTGTTGGAATTCGCACCAGAAATTTTTGAATAGCAATTTTATTTTATTTTATTTGGTGGAATATCTATCATTTTATAAAACAATAATAACTATTTAAACTAACTCGTGAGAATTTGAAATCCCAATGAAAAATCAGCCAGATACGGCAACACTGTGGCATTCAGCATCTGGCTGAATTTTTATTTAGGGATTCCGAAATTTCACCAGTAAGTTTAAATATTATTGTTTTATAAGATGATACATATTCCACAAATAAAATAAAATAAAATTGTTATTCAAAATTTTTCGATGTGAATTCCAACACTAGTGAGAAGTCGGTCGATTAGTGATGACGTCAGAACTCGTCTAGCACTTTCCTTCTAAAGCTAAAAAAGATTAAAAACGCCGCGTGACCATAAGAAAGCACCGCTTGACCAAAAAAAAAAAAAAGACTGCGAGTAGAATGATACGTCTATATGGAGCTTAAGTATCCATTCTACTGGAAGGTATGCTTTCTTTAAATTTAGGTTTAAAAATAAAAAGCTTAGGGGTCGTCTTCATAGTAGTGAAATTGTACCAAACGCTAAAATTATCAATACGCCCAATTTTACTGATTTTTTCGATAAATTTACTTTAGGACGTCAAACGAGAAAGTATTCAGTCGAGTAGGAATTATGTTGTTTTAATGTTTGAAAGTCTTAATATTAAATTCATTTGGATGCAAAACAGAATGCAATGTGGGTAGATTTTTAAGCATAACTGCCGAAATACATGCTCTTTCAGGGCTGCTTCGATACAAGGAACTCAATTAAAACGTCAAAAGTAGATTTTACTATTTTGAAAGAGAAAGTTGGTACAAATTTTACTATGTAGACGATTCCTATTTTAAAAAATTCATTCATATTTGAAAAGAACCCATTTCAAATTTAATGGCAGATTTATTGTAATTTTTTTTTTTGCAAACTATTTGCAAATAAAGCCGAATGCAACGTTTTTCAGGAAACGGGCTGTACATATTAATTTTTACATTATCATTTTAAATAATTTATTGCGTTTGTCACATTTTTCACCTCCTTCTCATTAAGTTTTCTTAAAACTTTAGAAAAAATTTTATTGTTGAGTTTAACTTAATTGTAATACATTTTTTTCTCTTAATTGCTTTAACAATTCACTTCAAAAGTGTTTTCTGTCAAATATATTTAAATAACTGAACTCTTCATATATCCTTTTGTACTTTTTTGAAAGAATTGTAAATAATTTGCTTGTGTTTATATGCATATTTTTTTTAAAATAAACATTTCTATTTAACTCTATATGTGTTTCCTTGTTTTACTGTCTATATAACTGTGCCATTACAATACTGTGCTGAAACATTACAAAACTGCACTTGATGAATATTTTTTATATGTAAAATCCATTATGAAAATTTAACGGGGTTCATTTTTTTAAAGAACGATACGGAGTCGTACGTAGCAGGGAAGAGATTACTGACAAGGAAGGTCTCCTTACTGGGCATACTTAGAATATGTTGAAAAAAATGCTAGTGAAACTACTCATGTACACTGTAAAAAAAAATCTGTAGTTCTACAGATGTAAAGTTACATGCTTACTAAACTTTCACCTGTAACTGTACGAAAAAAGCTGCAAATCTACAAAACTAGTTTTTGTAAAGCTACAAAAATCTGTAACTTTACAAATGAATCTGCTAAAATTTCAGTAATCTTACTAAACTTTTATTTGTAACCCTGGCTGCAGTTACATGAAAAGTTCTCGGAATCCCAGTTTCCAAAAAAATTCTTAGTAACTTTACAGATTTTTTGATTTTCGGCGCAAAAGTGTGTCTGTTACATGAAATTTTGTTGTTGCCGTTACATGAAAAGTTCTCGGAATCCCAATTTCCTAGAAAAACTTTAGTAACTTCACAGATTTTTTTTTACAGTGTATGTAATAAGGGATCAGCCAAATTTAACGGCGGAATTTCAGTAGAAAGTCTGTAAAAAAATAAAATACTTTCGAATATATGGCGCGAAAATACGAAAGTGTCACACGATTTGGCGAGCAGGATTTTTCCTCGCCAAAAGCAAATGATTTTAATGCATCTGAAAATTGTTTATTAATTGTTTTTTAGAATGCACTGTTTTTAATGAATTTAAACTTAATCAATGAAAGATGTTATTATATATTTTTTATATTACATGTATACGTTGCTTGTTGCTGTAGTTATTTAATTTTATCACTGTAAAAATATTTTCTATGCTTTGCAAGTTGCAAATATCTATTTTAAGTTATAGTCAGCTGATATTTGATTGCCATAATATATTTCCATATCGACGACGAAGTCGTTTCTATAGCAACAAAATCAAATCGACAGTGTTCTATCTGCCTTATTTTTGAGCTTGAAATAATTTAAATCAATTTAAATTTTGTTTTAAATTGTAAAATATGATATTTAAATTTTATTATAAATACATATAAATGTGTATGACAAACTATAATTAGAACAAGCTAAAAATGATAAAACTATAGTTAAAACAAATTAAAAATGACAAAACTAAAGTTATTTAAATTAAACTTATATAAACAAATTCAACATAAAAAGTTTTTTCCTACATAAAAGCGTATTTTTTTTTTCATCGCCAACCGGTGATAAATCGCCAAATAAACAAAAATTTCGTTATTTTTTTAAGAAGGCTGTATCGGGGTTCCGCCAAAAAATTTTTTATAAACATATATATCCATATGAGAAGAACATTCTGTAATTTTTTCAGATTTTTCTGAGTATGCCCGTATGGAGACCTTCCTTGTGAGTGTTTTCGTTTACATTACATTTTTACTTTCCTTAAAACTGGTTTGTCTTTTTACTTTCTTTAGAAAATATTGGATTCGTGAAGATTTCCGAATTCCGGTTTTCGACGGATTTGCAGACGGATTTAAGGGTCAGAGATCCCCAAAAACATGTTTTTACAAAATTTCTATCTGCGAGTCTCTCTGTGAATCTGTTAGTCTGTTTGTCTGTATGTCTGTATATGGCACACATTTTGTGGGCTCTCTATTTCAAGAACTAATGCACGGAATTTAATAAAACTTTATATTCAGTTAGTTTCTGATATAAACTGGTGCTGATTAGTTTCTGGTGTAAATCGCCTAACAGGTGGCGCTGAAATGCTGCATTTTTCATGATTTCCGCAATAGCATCTCAAAACCTAATCCACGAATTTTCATAAAACTTCAGATTAAGTTATACCTTGATGTAATTTGGTGCGATTGCGTCTAGATGTAAATCGCCCAACAGGTGGCGCTGCTGGGCTGCGTTTTTCGCGATTTTCCAGATAACTCTATCTCAATAACTAATGTACGGAATTTAATCAAACTTCATATTATGTTACACTTTCACATAAATAGATCCTTTCGAATCCTCATGAGAGACATAGATTATCCTTTAATTTTGGCATTATGATGACGAATTTTGAAGTATACATCCATCAGATAAAAGAAAGTTTTGGGATTGGCACATTCCACTAGGTTGTGCACTGCAAGACATAAGATGTTTTTTCGTGAATAAGCTAATCATTTTTAACCCTTTATCTACTGACGGTACTTATAAGTACTATTAAAATAACGTGTTATAAAATTCATTGAATACATCGATTAGCTGTAATGCAGTTTAGAAAGAGTTATAGATACATTACTTTATCTTGTTCCAAAAGCATTATTGGTAATACAAAATAAAAATATTTTTAAAAAGGTGATTTCTTTTGCATTTGCATCTTTTCAGCTTTCTTGGCGTTGGGGAGGTGGGGGGGGGGGAGATTTTTCAATTAGGAAATACTTCTATATTTCTATTCTAAGAACATTATATTTGTACATTTCCTAATTCTACAAAATACTAGGAAAAATATTTAAAATAAAAGATTTGAGGGGGGTTATAAATATTGCACAAAATCTCTATAAATTCAAATTTAATTAATCCTTCTAAATCCTTCAATCCTTCTAAATTCCTTCTAAAATTTATTAAATGATTATGTAAATCTTCTTATGTAGTTTAACCAATTCACGAAAAATGCTTTATAAGAAAAATTTTCATGAATTCGTAATTCAGTACATAAAGGGTTAACACACAGTTGAAAAGTATTTATGACCTTGGTTCGTCTGTTTATTACCCATCAGTCTGTAACTTTCGTTCAATTCCTTAGAAAGTGGCTGTTCGTGACTGCAGCATACTTTACTGAAAACGGCGTGTGCGTAGCAATTATAATTTGCTTATAGGCACAAAAAAATGTTATGATTCAAACATATTGAAAATTATATGCTTTATTTAGAGGCATTGCAACATGTTCCTTACTGAAAAATGGCGTATCTATCATTTATCATTCGTTTATACGGGCGCGTAAAAAATGCCGATAGATTAGAGTCGGCTCTTATATGAAGAACTTTTAAATGTTTTTAGAAATTCGAAATGAACGAAATTCATATGTGTTACTGAGAATTTATATAGCATTAAAGAAATTTTTGGAGTAAAACGTTTGATTTTACAAAAAGTAATTTTAAATGTAATAATAATAAATAAATAAATAAAATAAATAATTAATAATAAATAAATAAATAAAAAATAATAAATATTTAATAATAAATAAATACATTTACAATAATAATAATCTCATCAATTAGAAATTAAGAAAAACATTAATAATTATTTAATTATTTCTTTTTACTTACTGTACCGATATTAATCAAGACCAACGGCATTTCAGAAGAAAATCCCATCTATGCAAAAGTAATTATACATATATTTTTCACTTATTAACGGTTGAGATAAATTTCTGCGATATTAATGATAAAAGAAAAAACCGATGCTTTTATCGCAAAAGTTCTGAAAAACGGTATAGCAGATTAAAGCCCATGAAAATTATCAAATATACAACACAAATTTCATGATTTTTTTTTTTTTGAGGGGGGGGGGGCGGGGTTTAGGAGGATTAAAATAAATTTTACTCTGTTTGTCTTTCATTTCTCGTATCTTTCTGACAATCAAGAATTAAAGTTAAAAATAAATTTAAAAAATAAAACAAAATAAATAAGTACTTCATTTAAAATCCGGTCACAAAATTAATTTTAGTTCGATTGGAAGGAATTTAACGTAAATATATATATATTTTTTAAGTCTTGTTCATTGGATAATTTGCATATGTAACCAAATAGTCATTTCGAAAAAAGATAAATCTATAAATAACAATGTATTCATAAAAACACATAAAATTGCTGAATGATACAGAAAACAAGAACCTTTATATGAACTTGTATAAATAAATATGATGATAACTTAATACCTAAGTTTCGAACTGCTTCTTCAGTTGTCCTCAGAATACTGCAGTTTAGTGCAGTAAGGTCATAGTGTTTCATAATTCATACGACGCGTGATTTATTTATTTATTTACAAATTTATTTATTAGTGGGTATTTCATATTTCCTTCACTGCACACCTTCCTGTCCAAAACTTTGTAGCCCACTTTTTGACGTCTACCAAAAACCAGTTGCTATTTTCAAAAAATTACAATTATGGACGCAACGACCATCGGTGTTGTTTTAACTTTTCTTGTTTACAAATCATTTCTAAAAATCGCATAATTTAACTTTTACATCATCGACTGAGGAAAACAAAAGTACTTTCGAATGAAATTTATAGCTCCATTTAGTGATTTTTTATGACTTTTTAAATAAATATCGAGCATGATTTAAACAAAAAAGGAATCTGTCGCAACAATGGGCATTTGTTTATTATAATAATGTAAATAACTATTGGAAGAGTTACCACAATTCACAACTAATTGCCCAGAACAGATTAAAAAGAAGGAGAAGAAGATTAGTCTTAAGATTTCGTACTTTGGCGCTAAAGTTAAATCTGTCAATGAAAAGACAGATTTTCATCTTATATTGATCATACAATAATTATCAAGTTAAATTAAATTCCTTAAAAGATATGCATGTATTAGAATATGTTCGTGTGGTTTTTTTAAACTATTTTTAACACTTTCCAACATGGTTGAAAAGTATTTATGAATTCGGTTTGTCTGTCCGTCTTTCTGTCCACCTGTCTATGCTACTCACGTAAATATAGTCGGATTGCCATAAAATTGATATACAGGGTTTTAAAGTGGCAGTGTTTGGAGCGCCCTGTAGCGCGATCTAATAGCCGAAATGGCACCAAACTTGGTATTTAGACTAATCAAAACATGGGAAAAAGGATTCCGGGAAAAAAAAATCAGTTCCAAAAATCGCCGCTAGGGCATTTTGCGGCGCTTTGCAATGTATAAAATGTGAGAAAAGAAAAATACTAACACATACAATCGTACGGTTAAATTATTAATGTTTATTTACTACATTAACTTCTCCGGTGAAGATTTAGACCACCTTCAATGTGAACACCGTTCTCAGAAATAATACCGTGCATTCTGTGCACAACGTTCTCCAAAGCCGTACGTAACATATCACGAGGAATATTCCGCACTGTCTTTGTTATATTGCCCTTTAGAATAGACAAATTTGATACTCTACCAGCATAAACTTGAGATTTCAAATAACCCCAGAGCCAAAAATCGCTTTGCGTGAGGTCAGGGGAACGAGGCGGCCATGCAACTGGAAAACTCCGACTTATGACTCTATCATCAGTGAAGTTTTGGCGCAACATCTGCTGTACCTTATTACTAACTAGCAAACTTCCCGGCGTTGACCGGGTACGTCAAAAAACTGCAGGAATTACGAAAAAGCTCTGAAAATCATAATAAGATATCGCGAAAAAATTTTAAATCGCTTTTCAAATTCTGAAAAGAGAAAATACATATATATATTATGTTCGAAGATTGCAAGTTGATTCGTTTCACTATTGTGGAAAAATAGTAGCAAATCGCTAAAATACACTAAAAATCACATACAAAATTCCCGAAAAATTCGAAAATTGCTATACGAAATCCGAATAAACTTTATTGAAATGAGGGCAGAATGTACTTTAGGTCAAAAATGGAATGTCACAAAATTGCAGCAGATCGCGAAGAAACGTAAAAAGCGCATTAAAAATCACAAAAAGTTCAAAAATCACGAAAGTCAAAATTTACTATAATTGAATAAAAGTTTCAAATCTAATTCCTTTGACCTGTGGGCTCTCTTAAAATTTATGTTTTGGAAATCATGCTAAGCATTAGATCATGTTACTTTTATTCGTAATTAATTTACTTGGACTCTCTTCAATATAATTAATATAATCCCTTAAGTTAATATTAGTTTTTGTTGCATTAAAATATCTCAATTTGTTGCTTTTCTGTAAGCAAGTAAACCCTATTGTTTTACAGTGGAAGGCTATGGGAATTTGGCGAAATATTAGAGATATCGCCAAGTTGGCGTCACTTTTGGCGACTAATTTTGGTCGTCAAATTTGGCGATATATCGCCGAGTTGGTGACAAACTTGGCGTTATTTGGCGACAGAACTGGATCCCCCCTACGGTAACCCCCCTTATAGGTATGTGGACATGCATTACATGCTGTTCAATAATCGCATAAAAAATTCGCTAAAAATTCAAAAATCGCTGTACGAATTCCGGATAAACTTTTTAAAAAAGAGAACAAAATTTACTACATTGGGTTAAAAGAAAGAAACCGTATTCTTTTTCTTAATGTGGAAAAATCGAATTAATATAATCCGTTAAGTAAATATTAGTTTTTGTCGCATTAAAATATCTCAATTTGTTGATTTTCTGTAAGCAAGTAATCCATATTGGTTTACAATGGAAGTCTATAAGAATTTGGCGAAATATTAGAGATATCGCCAAGTTGGCGTCACTTTTGGCAACTCATTTTGGTCGCCAAATTTGGCGATATACCTCCAAGTTGGCGACAAACTTGGCGGCATTTGGCGACAGAACTGTGTCCCTCTACGATAACCTCCCTATAGGTATGGAAATGCATTAAATGCTGTTCAATAATTGCAAATAAAAAATTCGCTAAAAATTAAAAAATCGCTGCACGAATTCCGAATAAACTTTTTTGAAAAGAGAACAAAATGTACTATATTGGGTTAAAAGAAAGAAACCATATTCTTCTCACTTATATGGAAAAATCGTCTCGAAACTTAAAAAAGTGCTAAAAATCGCATAAAAAATCGCATAAAAAATCGAATCAAAAAATCGAAAATCGGGCTTCGAGGTGCAAAACTTCATATTTAGACGTACCTTTTCCCCAAATTTTGTAGCTCTACGTGCAGTGGTCTCTTCAGAACACCGTCGACACTCTCACTCACTCACTCACACACAAACTTCTTTCTTTATTATTATAGATAGGTAGAAGATGTGTGGCGGAGCACCATCTGCATAAAGATTGTCTGTTGGAGACGGTTTCTTTGCTGAAGTTGTGGAATAACAAACGTTTGCAGCATTTCGTGGTACCTTTCTGCATTTATGGTGCACGTTTCGGGTTCTGTCGGAGTGATGGTCTCAAAAAAGAATGGCCCAATTACGAATTCGGCTGTGAAACCACAACAAACAGTGACTTTTGGGGAATTTAATGGGGTATCATGCACATGCACAGTGTGGGGCTGCTCAGAAGCCCAAATTCGGCTATTTTGTGTGTTTACGGACCCATTGAGATGAAATGGCACTCGTCTCCCCACAGAATGTGTCATGGGAAAGCATCATCAATTTCTACCCTGGCAAGAAACGATAGAGCGAATGTCACTCGCTTATCATAATCACTTGGTTTCAGTTCGTGCAAGCGGTTGATTTTGTAGGGGTAAAATCCAATAACGCGCCGCAAAACTCTCCATACCGTGGAATAATTCATGTCCAATTGTCGAGCTACACCCCGGCACTGCTAGTACCAGCAATGGTTCCCTGCGATCCTTCGACAATTGCAGTTGCCACATCAGTTATTACATCTTCTGATACTTGTTTACATCCTCTCCCAGCGCGAAAGGTCAGTGACCCCGTTTCCTCGAACTTCTTAATCATTTTCTTAAGACGATTCAGCGATAAAGGCCCCTTTCGTAATTTTTTTTTGGTTCGAAATTCCCGAAGAGTTGCGGATGCATTCCATTGATTCATATAATACAGCTTCACCAGTAACGCACGTTCCGGTAACGTGAGAGGCATGTCTACGGGAGCCCGTTTACTTTAGCTGAGATTACTTGTCGGAGCTGTCTACTACTTGCTTTTATAGCCCCTATTACTGGCGCTGCCATCGCACAACATTTGCATTTGTCTTTGATACCCGTGTTTTATGCTAATTCTCGTTATTGTAAGCTACAGCAGCGCCACAAAATTCCCTAGTGGCAATTTTTGGAACAATTTTTTTTTCTTCACGGAATTCTTTTCCCCATGTTTTGATTAGTTTAAATACCAAGTTTGGTGCCATTTCGGCTATTAGATCACGCTACAGGGCGCTCCAAACACTGTCACTTTAAAAAAGATCACCCTGTATGCTATTGGGGTTTACTATGGCAAGTTCGGTATTGAAAATAAAGTGTATAGCATTTTCGGTTCATTTACAGGGACACTCAAAAGTATTCCGTTACATTATGGTCTATGGGGGGAAATAATTTACCGTGTATTTTAACAATATTGCAGTATTTTAAACATATTTAAATGATATACATCATTGAGGTGTACTAAAAGGTTCTAACTACAAAATATGGTTTACATAGAACTTATCGTTTATTTACAGGTGCACCCAAAAGAATTTGGTATAGAAGAAAATAAGCAATAATTGAACTATTGAAGCACACGAAAAACAATTGCTGGAAGAGCGATTTCAGTTGTGGTATGCGTTTTTAAATTTAACAATTTTTTACATATTACTTGATATGTATAAACCCCATAGATCATATATAGGGTCTCAAAAAAGTTCTCCGTTTATTGCCTGAAATTGCTGAGTGGAAATTTTCAACTGTGCTATGCGTTTAACTGAACTAACTTTTAACTCGTTCAGGACTATGGGTGTATATATGCACCTTGAAAGAGTACACCCAGAATATCTTTTCGCCACCAGTAATAAAGAAAAGTAATATTTGCTGTATTTAATTTAACACTTTCGTGATTATCTAAGTAAAAATAACTTTTTTAAAATAAGTGGTGTAAAACGAATAAAATTTGTGTAAGACAGACCGGTCCCGAAAGTGTTAACGTAGCATGTAATATGCATAAATATCTGTAGATCATATACAGAACCACACAAAAAATCGTATATTTCAACGGCAATTCATAGTTATAACAGAAATCGGGTTTTCAAATGTTTTATGCGTTTTTCAAATTGTTAATTTAAACATCATCTTTCACCTTAGGGAACTATGAAGTTTTGTTATAGTATTCTGAATATAATATTCTGATATAGTAATATTATAATATAATTATAATATTATATTATAATACTAGTAAATCTCCAGATCAGGAGCCTCAACGTCATCTTTGCAAGTCATTGTTTTTTAACATTCATTGCATAATATTCAACTTCCTACAAATCGCTTTTTAAAGTTTTCAAATTACATAAATATTTATGAGCATACAAGATACTTCGTAAAGTTTCAGAAATTAAAAGTGTTAAACAAGTAGTTGTACATTGATGTTCTGATATTCTGATGAGCTACTTATTTTGGTAACTTTTTAAATCAAAAATTGCATTTCTTCAGGGGGGTTCTTCCCCCCTGAACCCCCCGTAGTCTATTTAAATTTACATTCGTAATTTTTTATTGATTGTGCGTATGGTTATAGTATATCTTAGATTTTTTTTACGCTGTGATTTATAAGGATAAGCATAAGTTTTTTTATAAATTAATAAAATTTAAATTTAAAATAAAATATTCATGTTAACCGTACACAGACAATAAATCTTGAAGTGACGCCAAAAATGTAACCCTAAAATCGCTTCATTCGGCACAACACAACGACGTCCTTAGAAAAAAAAAAAAAAAAACGGATGAAGTCAAAGAATTTGGTCCCTGTTCCACGTGCTTGTTTTGTTTGGGCCGAATGAGGGCATTTAAATCTGAGCGATAACGAACATCGTATTTCAAACTGTTTTTACGGCATACTGCATCTCCATCTATCTCTTTCCTCCGTGAATAATAGTTAATTTTATTTTACCCAAGATCTTTTTATTCCAGCATCTTTGTTTTCGATAAATGACGTCTAATTCACCTGCTATGCGTACTTACTCAAAACTTTTCATCTTGTTATATTAAGAAATACTCGAGAGTTTTCTTTTTATTTTTAATATGCCGCCATATTAATTTTTCTATTCTTAATTTTATTTTTCATTTTCCTGTTTCACGACAAAACATTTCAATTGAAAATTGTTTAAAAGAAAATATTATTCCGGGTTTTGAATTTCTTGGCAACAATTAAAGAAATATTGGTAAATGTTATGAGAAAATGTTACGTTATTCTCTATGAAAATAATGAACTTTTGTATTTTTAAGCAAAATATTTCAATAAAATAAATGAAATATTGCCTATTTTTATTTCTGGGCTAAACTCCTTCTACATGCAAAGATACAAATGCATTAATTCATCTGTTTTGACGTTGGCTTTACTCAAGCATTATACACGCAATTATACTAATATTATTAGGACCAAATACGTTGCTAGGCAACAGAGAAAGAAAAGGAAAAAAATGAAATATGCATTATGTCAATTTGATAAAACAAAATCCTTATATTATTGGAAAACATGCATAAAATTCCCCCCAATATTATAAACCTAATTAAAAAAATCTCGCAAATATATTTACATAATTTATTGGAATAATTTAATAATGTTATTTAAAAATTTCAGCATCAAAAATTTACCATTTAAATCCATTTTTCATATGAGCCATTTCTTTCAACAAATGAAAATCTGAAAATCGTCTGACTTGCCATTGAAAAGCATTATAGAGCAAAATAAAATGTTCCATATTTCCCGAACGAATGAACCAAATTTAACCAAAAACTATACAGATAAGTCCGGGTACCTCATCAATATGCCCAGTGAATTTCAAGCCGATCGGATGCTTTTTGCGGCAGTTATCGCGGAACAGACAGACAGACTAACAGAAACCAAAACTTTTCGTGTCTCCACAGTAAGTCTTCACTGACGTTTCGGCAATAACTAGTAAATCTGCAGATCAAGAGCCTCAACGTCATCTCTGCAACTCATTGTTTTTATCAAACTTTGCGTAATATTAATCTTTCTACAAAAACAAAATTTAAACTATTTAAATTACACAAACATTTATAAAAGGAAAAAAATATTTTGATGGTTTCAGACATTAAAAGCGTTAAATTAAACACGTTGTTATGTAAGGATATTCTGAAATTCTCACGAGCTACTTATTCTAGTAATTTTTATATAATAAAGCAAATTTCTTCAGGGGGGCTCTGCCCCCCTGAACCCCCCGTTGTGTAATTTATTTTGCATTTGTAATTTTCTACTGATTGAGTTAATGATTACCCTATATCTTAGATTTCTTTTTACACTGCGATTTATAAGGATAAGCAATAATTCGGTCAAGCATTTTACGTTATCCTAATATCCATACAGCAGTATTTACTTGCCTGCTAACCACAAATACCTGTATCTAATGGATAAAGAACTTTTGGAAATGTAAACTGAAACATCTAATTTAGAAATCTAATACCTTTATAAATTTTGTTTATAAAAAAATAATTTTGATTACCATTCTGCAATATTTATATCTAAGATCTAATCTAAATATCAAAAAATGTACTCGATAGCATTAACTTACTAAAATCACCCTAAAGTAGGGGGGCTTCTAAACCTAACAGTTAATAATTCATCATCGCTAAATAGATAAACATGATTTGGCGCCTTTAAGTATTTTTTGTGATTTTCTTTTAATAGTATCTACATTTAATTTAAAATCGTGATGTTACAAATACCGTTGAAATTTGACGCAAACCTATGTTCAGGTCAAATTGCGAAAGGTTAACTAACATTTCATTTCCCTTAGCCGGACTTTCTGTTTCATTTTTCGTAATAAGGATTATTTTAATAATTTAATTTATTTTACACTCTACAAGCTGTTACACGGACGTTGTTCACGTAGCATTAAAATAGAGATAAATGCATTAAGTAAAACATTTCACTCCCCACCAGACATACCAAGTCTCAAGCTTTTTGCACATCACTATTATCTTAGAGAAAATGTTCTTTTAAATCGGGCAAATGTTTCAATTAAATAAAGTAACATTTTCTGTATTAAAATACTGGTATCCAGAACGCCGGAGGCTTGGCAGCTCTGCTCCTCTTAATAAAAACATATATGATTAACCAACACTTTATCACATTTTATAGGAGACAATACAGAATTTCTTATTTGTATGGCCTTACATATATCTCAGTCATAAAAATGTAAAATTTTGTGCCAATTAATGCACGCAATTGCGAAAATGAAATCGCAAAGAATGAGAAAAGGAAGGCCAAGTAAAATCGTGTAAATCGAGGAATCTTTCTTCGTAGTGCTGGGAAAATACTGCTACAAAAACTATTTTAGGTGGTATTTGGTGTGAAATGTTTATATGTATTCATTCCTGTCCTATATATCCTTTTTTTATTTTTTATTTGCTTATTCCATTTTTCTTTTGCACGTCAAAATCTTACAAATTAAAATTAACTCTTTGGGAGAAATTGTTATTCATTTTTTTTTTGGCAACAATAAAGTTTATAAAATTTAACAGAATAATGTCAGTTTATTCTGTATGAAAATAACGAACTTTTTCATTTATAATCAAATAGTTGAATAAATAAATGAAAATATTATTCTATATAGTATATAAATACTATTTTCATTTCTGCGTTTAAATAAATCTATATGCAAATATCTATACAAAGGCATTCATTAATTCATTCCTTTTGCTTTGATTTGACTTCAAAAAACCATACATACTTTCACATTTATGATATTTTTAGATGAGATGCTGTTGCTACGCAACGGTTAAAAGAAAAAAATGAAATATAAGTAAATTCATAAAATAAAATGTTTTATATTATTCGAACACATGTATAAAATTCTATCATAAGTTATACACCTAATTTAAAAGCTCTGACAAATGTTTTGACAAAATTGCAAACTAATAAGAATAATTTAATACTCTAATTTAAAAATTTCAGCATCCAAAATTTACCATTTAAATCTATTATTCATATGAGCGATTTCTTTCAACAAATGAAAATTTGAAAATCGTCTGACTTCCCATAGAAAAGCATTATATCACAAAATAAAATGTTCTGTATATTCCGATCGAATGAACCAAATTTAACCCAAAACTATACAGCTAAATCCGGGGAGCTCATCAACATGCCCAGGGAATTTCAAGCCGATCGGATGCTTTTTGCGGCAGTTATCGCGGAACAGACAGACAGACTAACAGACAGACAGACTAACGGAAACCAAAACTTTTCGTGTCTCCACAGTAAGCCTTCACTGACGTTTCGGCAACTAGTAAATCTGCAGATCAGGAGCCTCAACGTCAGCTCTGCAAGTCATTGTTTTTAGACTCACTTTGGTAATATTCAGTTTCCGGCAAACCGCAATTTAAAGTTTTCAAATTATGTAATTATTTATAACAATAAAAAATACGAAGTTTTCAGACATTAGAAGCATTAAATTAAAAACGTTATGGAAGGATATTTCAAAATTTTCATGAGCTGTTAATTCTGGTATATTTTTTAAATAATAAAGTAGATTTCTTCAGGGGGGCTCCGCCCCCCCTGAACCCCCGTGGTCTTATTAATTTACATACGTAACTTTTTATTGATTGCGCTAATGGTTAGCGCAAATCTTAGATTTATTTTTACACTTCCGAACCTTATTTTTCAATACTGGTAACACAGAAGATGATTTACATTGACGCAATTATATTAAACGTTTAGGTTTTATGAATGAAAATGTAATTTCCTTTAAAAATAAAATAATTTTCATTCATATTTTCTGAAATGAGGCGGCATTAAGAAGTAACACCCGTCAAAAAACATTTTTTCAGGCAATCTAGTTAATACTTGGTTTTTAAGAATGAAATATTTATTTCCCGATACAATGACGTCATTTTCGACAACGATAATTTTTCGGTGCATAATTTTGATATTTACTATATATTTGCTTTTCAAAAGTTGTTTTTTTCTCATTGGAATTTCCGATTAAGAATTAACATTTCTGTTAGCTGTGTGCAGACGATAAACCATGAGATATTAGTAACATTTTTTTTTAATAATAAGAATTAATATCATAACACAAGCCCCTTTTATTTCAACCTCAAAGCGTATTCGCTTTATTTTTGATATATGAGATCAAATTCACCTTCTTTTCGTATTTTCACTTTATTTCTAATATGAAGGCGTATTCATGTCTATTTTTTATTTCATTTTCCTCTCGCACATAAAAATCTTTCAAATCAAAATTAACTGTTTAGGATAAATTTTTATTCCGGGATTGAATTTTCGTGGCAACGGCAAAAAAAAAAAAAAAATGATTGTTAAATTTCATAGCAAATGTCGATTTATTCCTTATGAAAATAATGAACTTTTTAATTTAAAAGAAAAATATTTGAACAAAATAAATAGAACATAGTCTTTCTTTATTTCTGTGGTAAATTCCATCTATATGTAAAGACACAAAGGCATTAATTCGTCCCTTTTGACTTTGATTTAACTTCAAACAATTTCAAATACTTTCACATTTACGATATTTTTAGGTGTAGTTCGCTGCTAGGTAACAGTTAAAAGATAATAAAAACAATTAAATATGTGCTTAAAAAGAAAATTTATATTAAAAAAAGTATTTTATGTTATTGAAACACATATATAAAATCCCTCCATAAAAGTTATACACCGAATTTAAAAATTCTGACAAATGTATACACAAAATTTCAAACTAATATGAATAATGTATGGTTCTAATTAGGAAATTTCATCATCCTTAATTTAGCATTTAAATCCTTCAATCATATGAGCCATTTCTTTTCAACAAATAAAAATGGAAAAATCGTCTGAATTGCTATAGGAAAGCATTAAGTCGCAAAATAAAAAGTTCTATATATTCCGAACGAATGAACCAAATTTAACCAAAAACTATACAGCTAAATCCGGGGATTTCACCAACATGCATCCTTAATTTTAAGATAATCGGATGCTTACGGCAGTTATCGCGGAACAGACAGACAGACAGACTAACGGAAACCAAAACTTTTCGTGTCTCCACAGTAAGCCTTCACTGACGTTTCGGCAATAAATATAATATTCTATATAGTATTCTGAAAGTGTTTCATAAACTATACTGTACGCATGATTTTTCTTTTTTGTTTAATTTTAATTTTAATATTTTATTTATTTATTGATTATATGAATATTTCAACTGAAACGCCCGTAGAAAGCTTCGCTGCAGCAAATGTTCTTTTTTTTCCCGTTTAATATTGCTAGATTTTATGAGCGCGATCTTTGATTTATATTTTACGTGTCTTGAATTTTTATTGTTCCTATTCAAGTATTTAAAACTACAGAAGTCTATGGGGATTTTTTCCCCTGATGGATGTGTCTAAATAAGTAAATAAAAAGGCTAAGGAATTTATTTCTTACGTTTTTATTTTTACTTTCTTCTATCTTTACAAGAAGAAAGTATTGGTTTCGTGAAAATTTTCGAATTCCAGTTTTCGACGGATTTATACGTTTTAGGGGTCAGAGATTCCGAAAAACATGTTTTTACAAAATGTCTGTCTGTGAGTCTGTCTGTCTGTCTGTCTGTCTGTCCGTCTGTCTGTCTGTCCGTCTGTCTGTCTGTATGTGACACAAATTTTGTGGGCGCTCTATCTCAAGAACTAATGCACGGAATTTAATAAAAAATGATATTCAGTTAGACCCTGATATAAATTGGTGCTGATTAGTTTTTGGTGTAAATCGCTCAACAGGTGGCGCTGCTATGCAGCATTTTTCACGATTTCTGCAATAGCTCAATCTCCAGAACTAATGCACGGATTTTCATCAAACATCAGATTCTGTTAGTCCTTGACATGAATTGATGTTTTATGCATTTTGGTGCAAATCGCTCAATAGGTGGCGCTGTTGTGCAGCATTTTCCACGATTTCTCAAATAGCTCAATCTCCAGAACTAATGCACGGATTTTCATCAAACTTCAGATTCAGTTAGTCCTTGACATGAATTGAAGTTTTATGCATTTTGGTGTAAATCGCTCAATAGGTGGCGCTGCTGTGCAGCATTTTTCACGATTTCTGCAATAGTTCAATCTCCAAAACTAATGCACGGATTTTAATCAAACTTCAGATTCTGTTAGTCCTTGACATGAATTGAAGTTTTATGCATTTTGGTGTGAATCGCTCAATAGGTGGCGCTGTTGTGCAGCATTTTCCACGATTTCTCAAATAGCTCAATCTCCCGAACTAATGCACGGATTTTCATCAAACTTCAGATTCAGTTAGTCCTTGACATGAATTGAAGTTTTATGCATTTTGGTGTAAATCGCTCAATAGGTGGCGCTGCTGTGCAGCATTTTTCACGATTTCTGCAATAGTTCAATCTCCAGAACTAATGCACGGATTTTAATCAAATTTCAGATTCTGTTAGTCCTTGACATGAATTGAAGTTTTATACATTTTGGTGCAAATCGCTCAACAGGTGGCGCTGCTATGCTGTATTTTTACTTTCTTCTATCTTTACAAGAAGAAAGTATTGATTTTGTGAAAATTTTCGATTTCCAGTTTTTGACGGATTTACAGGTTTTATGGGTCAGAGGTTCCAAAAAACATGTTTTCACAAAATGTCTGTCTGTCTGTATGTGACACAAATTTTGTGGGCGCTCTATCTCAAGAACTAATGCACGGAATTTAATAAAAATTTATATTCAGGTAGTCCCTAATATAGATTGTTGCTGATTAGTTTTTGGTGTAAATCGTCCTGCAGGTGGCGCTGCTATGTAGAATTTTGAAGAATTTTCGCAAAAGCTCCATCTCCAGAACTAATGCACGGATTTTTATAAAACTTCAGATTCCGTTAGTCCTTGACATGAATGGATGATGTTTACGGTTTGGTGTAAATCGCCCAACAGGTGGCGCTGCTATGCTGCATTTTCCAGGATTTACACTATTTTCGCAGTAGCTCTATCTCAAGAACTAATGCACACATTTTCATCAAACTTCGGATTTAGTTAGTCCTTCATATGAAATGATCCTGACTACGTGTTGGTGTAAATCGCCCAATAGGTGGCGCTGCTGTGCTGCATTTTGAACTATTTTCTCAATAGCTCTATCTCAAGAACTAATGCACGAATTTTCATGAAACTTCAGATTTAAGTATAACTTGATTAATATTGCTGCTGATTATGTGTTGTTGCAAATCGCTCAACAGGTGGCGCTTCTATGCTGCATTTGTCATGATTTGCGCGATACCTCTACCTCAAGAACTAATGCACGAATTTTCCTTAAACTTCATATTCAGTTAGACGTTGACATAAGTTGGTGATAATTAAGTTCTGGTGTAAATAACCCAATACGTGGCGCTGCTATGCTGCATTTTGCTGGATTTACATGATTTCAGTGACGGTCATACCTCGAGAACTAATGCGCGGAATTTCATATTTTTAGAATTCTCATGATGAACACAGATTGCCATTTAATTTGGCACTGAGATAGTGAATTTTGAAGTATTGACATGTGTGAGATAGAAGAAAGTTTTGTGATGGCCACAACATACTAGTTTACTAGTAGATCTACTGGGCTTTGCCCGTGTCAAATATGGCAGCTTACAGGTAAAATAAAGTAAAATGAAATAATACGACAATCACAATAATGGAACTTTGTGCATTCTCCGCCATAAAAGATTAAAAATGTAATAAAAAATATGACGTTACTGTGACCTGTGGCAACAGTCTGTAAGAGACGACGGCAGCGCCACGAGTCGGCGTAGAAGAATACCCTTTTAGAACATTCGAAGACGCGGGAAAAGAAGGTAAAAGAGTGGTTGCAAAACGCCGAGCTCTCAACGACGTGTAGACGCATTAAGACGAATGAGTGTTTAATTTCATTAATGTTCTACTTAATTGTAATTGTATATAGTGTAAATAGTTCATTTAATATATTTAATTCTTAAAGTTAGCAAGTGTTATTATTCGAGTATGAGTCTCCTTTTCCCCGTCACATGAGGGCCTGAGCCGGGATGGATTGGATTATTTTTTTTTCTTCAATTCTCTACCCTAGACAAGTCAAGTATCATTTTTATAATGACGCCAAAAATCTTTCAGAAAGTAAGCCGGAGCTGTAAATTTATAAAGATCATGTCGTGTGTGAAGAATACATTTTTTTTCTTCTACAGCCTTGGCAACTGGCCAACTCTTTAGTTGTTTTGAAATAACTGGAGCAATATATTATTCCAAACTGGAAATCGATTCATCTTTTTTCAACGACAGAAATTAGTGGGTGAGTACTGTTTACTGTTTTTGTTTTTTCTTTTCATCATGATTTTAAATGACATTCCAGTCATCGCTTTTGCATTGAAAAACGAAAAGACGAATCGAATAAAATTATTCCATAAACTTTTGTTTTCATCTGAAGGCGATCGTTTAAATCGATCGCGAATAAGAACATTTACGGGATTTCCATTCTGTGAAACCGATGACGAATTTACGAGTAAAGTAGAGGAAACCGCTAAAAATTTTTCTTTACTTGAACTTATAACTATTGCCACTATTTTACGCATCGAAATAGATGGCACAGAAACTGAGTTATCTAAACGCATAATTACATTTTTAACTAATTTGGAATCCCTCCAAAAACATATTGAAACTAATGTTGATACAGATGGCGAATCGGAAGAAATTTTCAACAATTCGCCAGTGCCAAACGATAAGTCGAATATTAAAATTTCTGAATTTACCAATAAATGTGCTATTAATGCTTCAAACATTGCTCAGGATTCTATGTTTATGCCGTCAGTAAATTTTCGCGATGTTGAATCACTGGTACCTACATTCAATGGAGAGAAGTATGAAAATGTTCATTTATGGTTACAAAAATTCGAATCATTTTCTTCCTCTTTTAATTTAGGCGAAATGCAAAAATTCATTTTTGCGCAAAGAGCGCTCGGAGGCATTGCTTCTTTATTCGCTAAGAGCGAAAGCAACATTCGTTCTTTTCCTGAATTGAAACATGCCTTAGTTACCGAATTTGGTTCGCAGATTAATTCGGCTGAAATACACGAAATGCTTAGTCATCGGCATATTAGACAAAAGGAATCTTTTTTTGAGTATTTCTTAATTATGAAAGAAATGGCTGGACGGGCCAATATTGATGATCAGTCACTTATACGTTACATAATCAATGGCATTCCTGATTCTCCTCAAAATAAGTCCATACTTTACGATTGTTCTGATTTGCATGAATTTAAACGAAAATTGAAAATTTACGAAGAGATTACACACCACTCAAAAAGTGATTCTGGTAGAAATATAAATCATTGTCAAAATATGAACTCGAAACAAAACTTTGGCAAATTTGTTCACGAGAATGTTCCTAAATTTAAACCAAAACATGCGGATGCTGAAAAGCCAGCATTTCATTCTAATAATTCAAGAAATCAACACACTAAAATTTTTTTTAATTGTGGAGAAAAAGACCACATTTCTAAGTATTGTTCTCACAAGAACAAGGGATTTAGATGTTTTAGCTGTAATTCTTTTGGGCATAAAGCCTCTGATAATAAGTGTTCTACTGAGGCACGTAACCCTGAAATACAAGTGAATAATGTGGATTCCGAGAAAAATTCTCGACAAGAAATGCATAAATTAGTTAAAATTTCGGGTGTCGAAGTTGATGCTCTTATCGATACCGGTAGTAATCTTACTTTGCTTCGTGAAGATAAATATTTACAGATGAATTTGCCTACGTTAACACCGGTCGGTTTAACATTAACTAGTTTTGGTAGTGGTAGTACCACACCACTTGGCTCGATTCAGGGTGACATAAATATAGATGATAACATTTTTTCAACAAATATTTATATAATTAGTAAACATCATATGAATGTTCCTCTTATTATTGGTACTGATATAATTACGCAAGGTACTTTGCTTTATAATAAAAATGGTATTTCCCTTAGTAAACCAACATCTGATAATAATTTGTTTGTATACTTAGTTAATTCAATTGAAGATCCTGTCAAAATAGTAAGTTCTACTAAAACTGATAAATCTTCTGAAAAGACTGAAGATCTTATCAATTGTCATAAAGTTCCCTTAGAAAAAGAAAGGAAAAATGATCATTTGACATGCTCTGTAGATGTTTTACATTCCAAAAAAGTAGAAAAGAAATCCTCAAAAAAGCCAAAAGATGTAAAAAGCAGTAGCAAAGATGATTTGCTTAAACAATCATCCCAAAAACATTTAGTACCATCAAAAGATAAAAATATGAAGCCTAATAAAATTAAAAATGTTAAAAAGTTAGTGTCTCATAAAGAAAATATCAAAAGTCCTATACATGAAAATGTTAGAAAATTGATTGTTAGTCCTGATCTTTCTTCTCCTAGCATTCTGAAGAAAACCCAGCCTAATTTTCAAACAACTAAAGAAATAGGCGTTGATACCCTTTTAAATAAAGTTATATGTGATGATAATTTAGACAACAGCTTAACAGATGTGTTAGAAGCTCCAAAATGTGAATCAAAAAAGGTTTATTTTGCTCCTACTGATACTGTTTGTAATTTCAGAAGAATGTCTGTATCAAGGAACTTTTCTTCTTCCTTTCTTCCCTTCCGTTATATAAAGAGAAAGAAAAAAAAAATTCAAGAATTCGTCTTTCTACAAAATATTTTCTTTTGTGTGTTTCTTCTTTTTTTCATCACCTGCGTTTACATCAAGAATAATTTTAACAAAAAGTTAAAATTTTGTTTGTGAAATATTGTGATTCAACTATACCCGAGATGTCATTTTTTTTGTTTTCTTCAATGCTGCTGCTGAAAAGTGTGTTCCGTAAAGTATTGTGTTTTTTTTTTCTGTGAACTACAAAGACATTTTTTTTTACTTTTTTGTGCTTTGCATACAGAACATTAGAACTGTGGACAGCTCCATTTTTTTTGTTATATGAACATTCTGTGACTTTAGTTGATTACAGACTCTAATTGTTTTTTTTCTGCATGAAGTTTCAATTTTTTTTTTAAAAAGGAAGACGACGATTAGAAGATGCCGATTTGTTTTTTTTTTTCCTCCTGTTTTTCAGACGTACCACTTTAAGACGTATATAGGTGGGTATATATTTTTTTTATTTATTTTTTTTTATTTAAGACGAGTACGAAGTAAAGACGGGTACGATTTAAGACGAGTACCATTTAAGACGGGTACGATTTAAGACGAGTACCATTTAAGACGAGATGGAAGACGAAATGCCAACCGGCATTGACGACGATTTTCATTTTTTCTCTCTTTATTTTTTTTTCTGTTTTATTCTGTGTAATTTTTTTTTTAAAGATATGGTATCTTTTTTTTAAGTTTGTGTTTAAGTGTATGGTGCGCACGAGGTCGTGCGTATCAGGATGGACGAGTGTGACCTGTGGCAACAGTCTGTAAGAGACGACGGCAGCGCCACGAGTCGGCGTAGAAGAATACCCTTTTAGAACATTCGAAGACGCGGGAAAAGAAGGTAAAAGAGTGGTTGCAAAACGCCGAGCTCTCAACGACGTGTAGACGCATTAAGACGAATGAGTGTTTAATTTCATTAATGTTCTACTTAATTGTAATTGTATATAGTGTAAATAGTTCATTTAATATATTTAATTCTTAAAGTTAGCAAGTGTTATTATTCGAGTATGAGTCTCCTTTTCCCCGTCACATTACTATGTCGCAACCATAGTAAAATCCATCAGCTTTAAATATAAGAATGCGCGTTTTCTCTGGCGGGTGTAATAGAAAAATATGTGATTTTAAAGGCAATACGAAAAAAGAACATGAACCAAACTGGTTTTTGGTTACAGTTTAGTGACATTCTCGTTTGCTTGCCATCTATCTAAACTATAAAACAAAAATATGTCTGTGAGTAATGCTGCAACATACTGATGGTGGCAATGATTTAACCCATAAATCGTGCTTTTACTCCAATTTTTCTTAATTTCTAAAAATCGCAGAATTTCATTTTTTACATTGTCGAATAGAAAAAAAAATGCTTTCAAATGAAATTTGTTTGAAATTTGTATATTAATTTTCTGATTTTTAATGGATTTTAAAGTAATTTTGAAAGATGGATAATTTTACATTTGCGTGCAACTAAATTACGATAGATGAACCCGTTTTCTGTTAACGCAATATTATAAGGAAAAGACATATCCCTGAGTAACGCTGGAATCATATTTTTGGTGGCAATGACGTCGCGCATAAACTTTGCTTATACCGCAGTTTGTTTAACCTCTAAACATCGCACATTCAGTTTTTTTCGAACGTCGAATGGCAAACAAAAAGTACTTTCAATGCTATTTGTTTGAAAAGTGTATCTCAATGTACTAATTTTTTATGTATTTTAAAATAATTTTTAATCATGAATATTTTTTAAATATGCGTGCAACCCAATTATAAAAGATGAACCTGATTGCTCTTAAAACATTGCAAATAAATCAGGGTTTTTTTGCGTGCAATATTCCATAACTAAATCGGCAAACAAAATTACACCCCCACACACAAAAAAAAAATAACAGATATCAAACTGAACTACTCAAAATTATCAGAATGATAAAGGTTGCTATAAATAGTTTTAAAAAATCACGATTAACCGCTTGTTAATACGAAAGCACGAAAAATGCTATTTGATGTAACTGTTGGGTAGTCTAAAAATTATAGTAAATGTAAAAAAAATCTTTTGTTGTTTTAATTTAAAAACGATTTTTTTTCTGTTCTGTGAACGGTCAGCATGTGGGTAATCTTTAACCACGAATATTACAAGGTGGATTGTCTGATTATTCTTTAACGAAAATTTCATTCATAAGAAACCAAATTTTCAGCGACTAACCTAAAAATAACATCAAATTCTAGCTTTCAGTCCGGATGCTTTCAGACTTAAAGCTTTCTTCAAAAAGAGAAGAGCCTAATTCTTAGAAAACATTTGCTATGTTTCATTTTCTATTTAACATAAATCGAAGAAAAATCGCATTTTATATAGTCGTATTTAATATGAATCGCACAATATTTTCTTTGCATTTAAGGTATTAAAAGACTTAGTTAAATGGCATAATTAAAGATCTAGCATGCCAACAAAATAGGAAATAAAACGTAGCAACCGTTTTTTTAATCACTTTGAAGTCATATTTATTAAAAATGACAACATATTTATAGAAAATGACATCATGCTTAGAGAATTTTTTTCTGATTTTTGTCTTGAAATAGAAATGCCTAGATTATAGTAAATCTTTTAACTTCAAAATACATTTAAATGAATGTTTTACGTATTTTCAAAGCGCTTATGGTTAAAGTTTTATTTTAAATAAGAAAAATTCAATAGTTCAATTACGTACCTATTAACTTCCTTTTTTTTTTAACCCAATATGCTATTTCTTTAAGGCAACAATTAAAGTATCGTCACTAAAAAATAACGTTGCGTTACATATGCCAGATGTATCATTGTAGGGTTAAATACTAATATTTTCGACTGCAATTTTTTAAACTTCTAAGCATCGCACATTTTCGATTTTTACAGCTCCGGATAGTGAAAAAAAAGTACTTTTAACTGCAATTTGTTTGAAAACTACATCTCAATATATTTTTATATTACAATAATATTTGTGATATTAATTTTTTATAGTTTTTACTGACATTTTTGTACTGGTGGCAGCTGAAGTACTCTATTTCTGTAGAAAGTAAAGGGAAAATAGATGAAAAATAGTGGATTACTATATCTTTTTTTACCATTTTCTCATAACAACTGAAAAAAAAAATTGTAATTAAAATACGCGCTATTTTGAAAAAGTAAAAATGAATGGTTTCTGATTCAACATGGAGCTGTTATAAAGATATTTAATTTTAAGTATCCATATTAATGTTACACACAAATGAAGGCATATAAATCATTAGATAGCCGATTTTTTATTTTATTTATTTATTTATTTATTTATTTTGTCGCGTTTACGACATTGCTTTTTGCTGGGTTTGTATATTATTCTGCTATAGTGACGCCCTATGTATTATTTTTCTATAGATGTTCTTTAAGACTGGATCGTAAATGTGGAATTCTTCAGAGGATGCAATTGACGTCATTTTCTATAAAATGAAAGCGTGTATTTGAAGTCTTAAAACTGAAATATGTTCTGTAGAAGTGCATCATTTTTACTCCAGAGGCTTTGAAGTTCTTCACAGGTGGAAATACTTCACTTTTGAAAACAACGCAATTGAAATCACACAGTGATAAAACGCAAAGTTTTACAAAAATTTAGAGTGTCTTTACAGAAGAGCAGTGACCTTTAGGAAAAGTAATATTTGTTTCAGAGTTTGACTAACCAATATAAGATGCACTTTTAATTGTAACTAATTTTGTATATTTATTATAAATTAATGAAACAGTTCCTTCTTAAACATTTTCTTTCGTCGAAATTCACCGGGTTCCACCTCGTAATAATAAATTTTTTTCTCATCGAGAGCGACATTAAATTCTGAAAAAGCAAAATTCCTGGTTCCTGTATGTTTCTTTTCTTTTTGTCTAATTTGCTATACAAATGCTAAACAAAAAAATGCTGAACTTTTTTTTTAAATCTTTGTAAGTGCAAATGGGATAATCTTCGATAAGCAGGCCGTACGCTAGTTTCGTACTTTAACAAATGTGACTTGAATCTTTTATGGCTTAAACTATTGCTTAAAAATGTATAGCATTATTCTTGCTTTCAGCTAATACATGACATGAAAATCTATTACGGAATATTAAAATAATGCTTTACCTGACGTTTGTGAACAGCCTCAAATTGTTCTAACTTAATTTAAAAATTCGCGAAATAGAATTTCAGGATAAATAACGTCATTTTGACGTAATTATAGTAAAGTACTTCGGCTTTTAAAATCAAAATGCTTGTTTTTTTTTGTTTTTTTTTAGCAAGTGTAACATAATATTACGAACCCCCCCCCCCCCCCCCCTGACAATACAATGCAACAAATGCAACAAATACATGCAAATGACCTAGCATTTACTGAAATTTTATTTCGCGAGGCTTAAATGGATGATAATAATATGGATTAATTTCAGAAGATCTAGAATTTCCACTCAAAATAAAACATAATTAGAAAGTGGTATCAGTTTATTAGAAATTGACGTCATATCTACCAAACGATTTTTTTATTATTATCTTTTTCCTAAATTGTTTTCTTGAAATTGAAACACCTGTATTAAAATAGATTTTTAACTTCAAAAACATTCAAACGAAGATATTACGTCATTTGAACACACGTTTAGTTAAAGTTTTTATTTTTTATATTAAAAATGTGCACTTTTCGATTTTTAGGGCCTGGCAACACGAAAGAAATGACTGAATTAGAAAATTAATTAAAATAGATATTTCTTTAATGCTAAATTATGGAAGGTGGTTGAAAAAAGCGGTAAAGAGTGATCTGATAATTTTTTACAGTTGACAGTGACGTATTCTTTATTCTAAAGTGTATGTATAACCAGTTTCGTGCAAATCGGTCAAAAATTGAAGATTTGTATACGGAACATACACTCAGAGAACGGCTTTTATATATATAGATTCATCATTTATCGCCTGCAGTTTCAATACAAATTCAAATATTTTGCGAGGTTGCTAAATTATCAATGTCAAAGACATATACACAGATAATCATGGACAGCAAAATCTTCAATTTAAAGATTTGCCATGTGGCTCATTCTCCTAGAAATGCGCAACTATGTCACAGAATATTAATACATGGTCCCGGCATGGAATCTTTTTCACTAATTGGCCCTTTGCGCCTCTTAAGCAATTACTTTCAAATTTGATTTTCATTTGAAATATGTCACAGAATATTTACTTAAAAAGTGATTGACATTAAAAGAATATCATAATGGAAATATGATGCGGTATATAACTGAAGAATACACGTAAATAATTAAATAATAATTATTATTAATTTTTCATATAAATATTGTAACCACATAACCTGACAAATTATGCCCGTGGCCTGTCAGAGCCCTAGTTTGAACCACTTAGTGGAAGTCTGTTTAAAAAAAATACTTTTTATCAACTTTAGTTGATTAAAAAAAGTCATTACATTATTTATTTTTATTTCAGTTTTTCGTAAAATCAATTTCTTGTTCAATTTCAAAAAAAAAAAAAAAAAAAAAAAATTAAGAAACTAATCTTTTTTTATTCTTTTTAACACTTTCCAACAAAGTTGAAAAGTGTTTATGACTTCGGTTTGTCTGTCCGTCTGTCCACGCTCTAACTCTCGTAAATATGCTCGGGTCGTTCTGAAATTTTTAGATGTTAGTGACCTCTGCCATAGCACGTTACCTATTTCAAATAAAGTTTGTAGCATGTTTAGCTCATTTACAGGGACAGTCAAAAGTTTTCTGTTACATTACGGCCAATGGGGAAAAATCGTTTCAAATGATTTTTGATGGTGTTACACTCTTTCAAACACAGTAAAATTGATATTCATTTATGTCCATTCATTAAGTCCACTAAAATACGCATTCTGTAGAATATGCGGTGCAAAGAATAGTTATTGTTCATTTACAGCGCCACACAAAAGAATTCCGTTCATAATGGTGTAGGGGGAATTGTTGGTGGTGTATTCGAAAAGTTTTCAGATACTATATTGTATCCGAATTACTGTATATTAGTAATGATTGCTCGAAATGCATTTTTAATTATGATATGCGCATTCTTCACTATATTTATGCATATTATAAAGCGTATTATAAAGCGTATTATAAAGCATATTATAAAGCGTTCTTAATTTGAGAAAATGTACAATAATCATGAACGCAAATTTCTATAATAATAGCCTAAGTCATGTGACTGTCATCAACAGTTCCGGGTTGACTGACCACTTCGCTTTTTATATGAGGTGGCCAATTTGGTAATTTAATGTTAGCCGGGCACAGGTGATTCGCCAAATATTGTTCCATAGCCATCATGTCATCAGTTTTATAAAAGTTTATTTCATGAGAGTGTCATAAACAATTTTTCGCATAGTAAATAAATAAAAAAAAAAAAGATTTGATGTTGAAATTAAATGTCATGAATTGTGGTATTATTAGCCCCCGGTACGGTATGCTATTTCTTTCTCCCAGCTTATTTTGTGTCACCTCCAAAAAATAACGTTACCTTACAGACACCAGCCGTAAAACAAAGCAGTTCGATTAAATACTCTATAGAAATTTTTTTAACTTCTAAGCATCGCACATTTTTAATTTTTATACTGTCGTATTGGAAAAAAAAGTACTTTCAAATGCAATTTGTTTGAAAACTGCATCTCCATTTATTTTTGAAATATTAATTTTTTGTAGTTTTTGGAGCCATTTGCTTAATATTGGCAATGGAAGTACTCCATTTCTGTAGAAAGTAAAGGAAAAATAGTTGTAAAAGATTAATTATATATTTTTGTTGCCATTTTTCATAACAACCGAAAGAAAACGTAATTAAAATACGTGCTATTTTGAAAAAAGTCCTTCCGGCCAGTGCCGGGAGGAAGAGGTAGCTTTCATATTCCTTAATTTAAAAAAGTCAACTTATATCATTCAAACACACGAAGCTCAATTTAGTGGAAACCGAATATAGGAGATTCAATACTAAGTTTTATCAATATAATGAATGAGAATTTCACGAAATTAGTCAGCTTTATCCAAACTGCTTTTTTTTAAAGTAACTTATATTTGGCTGCCAAATTCGGCGATTTCTTAAAGTGCCTGCTGCCATTTTAAGACAGCATGGTGGATGAGGCTAACCAGTGAACTTGGTCGAGACCTTAGTAATTGCTGTGCACATGCTCACTCACATCGGAATCGGTTGATATATACGAGTGCTGTCGCATGCAAAAAATCAGATTTTTCAAAATGTCACCCACAATAAAAATTTGAACTGCTATATCTGAGCCGTTTTTTTAAGATAAAGACAAACAAAAAATGCTCCTGAATCCTTATATCAAGGTCAAATACTTAAGAAAGAAACCTTTTTCAATTTCTAATTTTTTTGCACCTCTCTTTAAATATAATTTTTTTTAATTTAATGGTCGCCATTTTGAAACAAGATGGCTGATGAAGCTGGCCAGCGAACTTGGTCGAGATATTGATGTATACTATCCACATGCCTTCTTCCATCGAAATAGGCGAATACGTGTGGTATCGCGTGACAAATACAAGATCGTTTCAAAGTGTTAGCCATGATAGAAATTCAAAGTTCTATAATTCAACCACTTTTTAAGATATAAACAAAAGAACAAATTTTCAGAAACAAAAACTGCTCCAGAATCTTTGTATCAAGGCCAAACACATAAAAAAAATCTTTTTCATTTTCCAATTTTTTAATACCTCATTTTAAATTTTAAATTACATTTTTTTTTAAATGGCAACCCTTTTGAAACAAGATGGCGAATGAAGCTGGCCAACGAACTCGGTCGAGACATTGATATGTACTATGCACAGACCAAGTTACATTCAAATCGGTTCATAAATACGCCTGATATCGCGTGACAAAAATCAGGTCGTTTTAAAATGTCAGCCACAATAGAAATTCAAAATGTTATAACTCAGCCATTTTTTTAGATGTAGACGAAACAAAACTTGTTCCGGAATCTTTGTATTAAGGTCAAACACATACAAAAAAAATCTTTTTCATTTTCCAATTTTTTGGCATCTCATTTTAAATTTAATTTTTAAAAAATTTTTTTAAATGGCCACCATTTTGAAACAAGATGGCGAATGAAGCTGGTCAACGAACTCGGTTGAGTTATTTGTATGTACTATGTACACACCAAGGTACATCCAAATCGGTTCATAAATACGTCTGTTATCACGTGGCAAAAATCAGGACGTTTCAAAATGTCAGCCACGCTAGAAATTCAAAATGCTATAACTCAGCCATTTTTTAAGATATAGACGAAACAAAAACTGCTCCCGAATCTTTTTATCAAGGTCAAACACATAAGAAAAAAATATTTTTTCAATTTTCAATTTTTTGCTACCACATTTCAAATTTAAATTTTTCTTAAAATTTTAAATGGCCGCCATTTTTAAACAAGATGGCGGATGAAACTGGCCAACGAACTCTTTCGAGACATTGGTCTGTACTATGTATAAACGAAGTTACATCCAAATCGGTTCATAAATACTCCTTTTATCGCGTGACAAAATTCAGGACGTTTCAAAATGTCAGCTTCGCTAGAAATTCAAAATGCTATAACTCAGCCATTTTTTAATATATAGACGAAACAAAAACTGCTACGGAGTCTTTGTATAAAGGTCAAATACATAGGAAAAAAATATTTTTCCATTTTCAATTTTTTGGTACCACATTTCAAATTTTAAATTTTTAAAAAAATTTTAAATGGCCGCCATTTTGAAACAAAATGGGGGATGAAGCTGGCCAACGAACTCGGTCGATACATTGGTATGTACTATGTACACACCAAATTACATCCAAATCGATTCATAAATACGAGAGTTACAGAGTGACATAGGTCAGATATATATATATTGATATATATATATATATATATATATATATATATATCAATTTTGAATGGAGGGTGATTTTGGGGTCTGGGGGTCATGATCGATGAAAATATACCAAAATTTTTTGAAATCGCTTTTCTCCGAACGGCTGCAATAGGTAGCTTTTTGTAAAGAAAGCTACCTAAAATATTTAAACGAATGATTTCTGTTAAAACATGGAGCTATTATAAACTATATCTAATTTTAAATATCTATAATAGTGTTACAAACAAGTGAAGGCCTATAAATCATTAGACAGCCGGGTTTTTTTTCTAATGACGGCATCTTTTGGCTACATTTGTGCATTATTTCGCGATAGTGACGTCCTATGCATACTTTACTGTAGATTGTTAAATGTGGATAGTAAATGTGAAATTCTTAAGCGGATGCGAGTGACGTCATTTCACATAAAATAAAAGCATGTGCTGTAAATCTTAAAATTGAAATATGTTTTGTGCTTTTTATAGATACATTTTTTTTTTTTTTTTTTTATGTATATCGGAGGCGACACTAAATTCCTAAAAAGCAGAATTCCTGTTTTCTAGTTTATTACTTTTCTTTTTCCTTTCCTTTTCTTTTTTTTTTTTTAAAGAAATAATCAAGAGTCATAAATTTAAAATATTTCAGTTTTAAATTAAAGTTATGTATTTTAAATAAAATGAGTGAAAGTATTATATTTTAAATGGAATTAATGGAATACGAAAAAATACGACGGGAACGATGTTTGGCAATTTATCACTTGCACCCGGCTAAAATAAAAATACTGGGTTCATGATTTCTGTATCAGAATCTTCCTATTTGGCGAATGATTGGGCAAGTAAATTAAATCTAATATATAAAAATGAAAATTTGTCTGTCTGTAATGCTATACAAATTCACAGTTTGGAAGCGAGAATTCTAAAATGTTACGTATATGTGTATTAAAACAGGTCGAGGCAACTAAAGTAATCCGGAATCGAAATAACTTGTACCTCATTTTTAATTAATAAAAACCACAAATTTAACAGCAATTTCTATCAAATTTGACCATTTTTCGTTATAGAAGTTGACAACAATTAAAAATATACACAATAAAATTCTTACCACAAATATTACTTTTCAATTGCAAGGCGCATTGGATTTTGCGTACGTCACGCTGGAAAAAAAGCTACTAAAAAGCTGTAGCGGGTATTACGATAATTATTTTATCTCACATGCACATAATTAGAGATATTCATATTACGTACACCACTCAGCAATTCTAAGAAACTCTAGGGGATATTAAGATAATTCTTTTACCCCACATACAACTTATTATAGATATTTCAATTGCGCTTAATTATTACAATTTTTCAAAAAAATAAAGAAATACATTTTATCACAAATATCAACAAAACTTTTTATTCTATTTATTCCCTTATTCCAAAGATATCGTTTTATCGTCTGCTCATTAAAAAAAAGGCACAGTTGTAGAAAAATATTTTACTAAATCAAGTGGTTATTTTTTATTTTGGTTTTAGAATTAAATTCATGAACTCCCGTGCATAGAACGGGTTAAACAGCTAGTTATGAATAAAAGTAACATTATACAATGCTTAGTATACATTTAAGGGAGACCAAACTGGTCGCCAATGGCGGCTAGTATATAAAAACCTGTTCCGAGTCACCAAGATTCTGAAAAGTGTTCCTTTATCTTCAGTAACCTCAGAAAACAATTTATTTTAGAAATTTAAAGAAGAATTTACAAAAATAAATTTGTATTAGCTGCCCGTAATTTTCAAAAATGGTTCCTAGTAACTTTTACAATGCATTAATCAGTTTTGTGTACCTGGAAAATCGGTTTTTCGGATTCTATCCACATTCTCAAGTAAATATTTTCAGCTGCATATTTGAATTTGTGCGTGCAACTGTAACAAAATAGCTAATTTTCATGTTAATGTTAATGCTGTTAATATTGTATGGTTGTCTGTTAAACATGTTTTCTGAATATCAGAATATTTACGTGAGAATGCATAGCATTCGAAAAAGTGATATTCCGATTTGAGAAAACTGATTATTGCACTGTCAAAGCTACCCAGAAACGTTTCCGAAAATGTCGGGCAGCTAATAAAAAAATATTTTTATAAATTCTTCTTTAAATTTCGAAAATAAATTGTTTTCTGAGGTATTTAAAGGTAAAAGAAACGCTTTTCGCAATCTTCGGGGGCTTGAAAGATGTTATTGTATATTTTCGTTCTTGATTACAATACATTTTAGTAGAACCCCCTGACCGCCGAGCAAAAGGGCAAAATTGTAATGTTGTTTTCTCTGTACTTTTTTTTTAATGCTAAAAAAATATGTTTTTTCCAACATGATATATTTTTTCAATTAAGTATTGACATATAAGACTTGAGAGTATTAATCATAACTTAACTTTTTAAAACTGAATTATAACTGTAGGATTAGCATCATTTAAAGTAGGGATGCACAACCTGTGGCCCGCGGGTCAAAAGTGGCTCGCGATGGGTTAACTTGTGGCCCGCGAAGTTCGTAAATTTATAATTAGCAAAAATCGCAATTTTTGATCATAGGTTGCAGGAAAAATCTTGAATTTCGTCAATTTACCGCGGAAAACAATTGCAAATTTCGTTAGTCAGTTAAAAATTGCAATTTTCATTAATCGTCCGGCCGATACCATTCGTATCAACACACGAAATTCTCGAAGTGCTAATTTTGTGAGTCACTAGTCGAAAAATATCTTTAATTTCATCGATCAGGCGCGGGAAAATCGCGTGTTTTCGTCGATAGCGAGCGAAAAAGACGCGAATTTTGTTGATAGAGCACGGGAAAATCGCGAGTTTCGTCAGTTTATCGCGAGAAAAAGTCGCGAATTTCGCCAATTTTTTGCGGAAAATTGTAAATTTCGTCAGTCAGTTAAGAATTGCGAATTTCGTTGACTGGGAGCGAAAAAACGCGAGTTTCGTCGATCGAGCGTGTTAAAATCGCGAATTTCGTCGATCAGGAACGAAAAAATCGCTAGTTTCATCGATTGGACTCAGAAGAATCGCGTGTTTCGTCTATCGCGCGCGGAAAAGTGGCTTATTTTGTTGATAGAGCACGGGAAAATCCCGAATTTCGCCAATTTGCCTCGAGAAATTTTCAAATTTCGTCAGTAATTTAAGATGCGCTAATTTCGTTGACGGCGTGGAAAAATTGCGAGTTTCGTCGATCGGGCGCGGAAAAATTGCGAAATTCGTCGATCGGGTGCGGAAAAATCACGGGTTTCGCCAATCTGGAACTGAAAAATCGCGAGTTTTGTAGATCGAGCATAGAAAAATCGCAAATTTCTTTGCTCGGGAACGGGAAAATCGCGAATTTCGTTCACCGGCTGCGGGAAAATCGCAATTTTCGTCAGTTTATCTCGAGAAAATCTCAAATTTTACAAATTTGACGAGGGGAAAAATTAAACTTCGTCCGTAAGTTAAGAATTACGAATTTCGTCCATCAAGCACGAAAAAATCGCGAGTTCTGTTTATAAGGCGCGAAAAAATCGCGAATCTTGTTGATCGGAACGGGAAAATTGCGAATTTTGTCGATGAAGCTCGAAAAAATTGCAAACGTTGATCGATTGCGGAAAAATCGCGAGTTTCGTCAGTTTATCGCGAGAAAAAGTCGCGAATTTCACCAATTTGCCAAGGGAAATTTTTTTTAATTTCGTCAATCAATTAAGAATCTTGAATTTCGTCGACTGGTCGCGGACAAATTACGAATTTCGTCGATCGAGTACGGAATAGTCGGGAATTCTGTTGATCGGGCGCGGAAAAATCGCAAATTTCGTCGATGGGCTACGGTGAAATCGCGAATTTCAGCAGTTTATCGCGAGTAAATCTCGTGAATTTCGACAATTCGTCGCAGGAAAAAATTGAAAATTTCGTCGGTCAGTTAAGAATCACAAATTTCATTGACTGGGCGCGGAAAAATCGCGAATGCCGTTGATTGGGCGTGAAAAAATCGCAAATTTCATTTATAATATGTGTAAAAATCGCGAATTTTGTCGATCAGGCGCGGAAAAATCTAAAATTTCGTTGATCGGCTGCAGAAAAATTACGAGATTCGTCAATTTAACTTCATTTATAAAGTTCACATTTTTTTCGGCACTAGCCACTTTCATGCCTTATGTTTGTTTTTTAGCACTTTTAAATAAAGCAAAATTTACTTCCCCGAATAAAGTCAAGGAATATTTTCACTCCTTGAAAATGATCCTTGCTATTGTTATAATATACAAACATAAACTGTTGAAGACCAATTGAATTGGGTATGTTGACTGGATAGGGGAACCTAAAGGGATAAAACTGCCACCCCTCTGAAACCATGTTTTTTATAGGCCACAGATCACCCCCCCCCCCCCCATACACAACCTCCCCGAAATAGAATTCTCTCTGTGTTACTGATGTGGTCCTCGACAACTCAGACATTTTTGTAAGTGGCCCTTCGCTTAAAAAGGTTGTGCACCCCTAATTTAAAGAATGCTTCTACTGCAGTAAAACCTGCATCTTAGTGAACGGGTATATCAGTTCGCGGTGGTGAGGAGGTTTTAAAAAACATATGTCATTTTTTACAATGTAAAATTCTAGCCTATCAGGAAGTGGTTTAAAATCCACTGCAAAATGATATCTTTACTTTTAACAAGTAAGAAATATCATGCGTTAAGCATAGATTATGAAACGCTTTCCAACACTTTCTGAATGCTTTAACAAAACTTCGTTATTTAGAGAAATACATTATATAAGAGAACTAAGTACACATTTTAGAAAACGCAGGAAACATTTGAAAACTGATTTCTGAAGTTACCGTCCATAGCCAAATATGTATTCCAATTCTTTTGAACAGACCTGTATTTGATCTGTAGGTTGATATATATACTATATAATGGGAAAATTTAGTTTAGCAAGAAAACGCATAACAGATTGAAATTTCTCTTTCAGCAATTTATACTAATAGATGGAAACATACTTGTATACGTTTGTACTGCCATGTAGTTAACCTAGTACCTTTATTACACGCCACTAGCTAAAGTTTTATTCAAAGTAAAACACTCTTAAAACTACTGAAATCACATTTCCAGAAATTATCATTTATAGACGGCCATGTATCCAATTCTTTCCGTGACCCTGTATATCATTTCATCTATATTCTACAAACATTTCTTAGTAAACTAAACGCAGTTCCGCGTAAAAATGCATAACTCATTTAAAAACCACCTTTAAGCAATTTGCAATCATACCCAGTAACCATTACGAATTATTTTGTGTAGCTCTGTATATGAGTTATAACATTATACACACCATATACTATGCATAAATATAGTGAAACATAAAAGCACATAACATAATTAAAAATGTATTTCCAGCAATCATCGCTGTTGTACAGTACTTCGGATACAATATAATATCTGAAATCTTTTGTGTGTCCCTGGTAAATGCTATGCACTTCGTGTTATACATGAAATAAGTTATAGTAAACATCAGCGACGTGTATCAATTTCATCATCCATGAAATAATTTAACATAATTAAAATATGCCGCAAACAATTCCCTGCACTCCTATATCGTTCTGTAACGGAATTATTTTGTGTGGCCTTGTAAATTAATAATAATTATTCTTTTCACCGTATAGTCTACAGACTGCATATTTTAGTGCACTTGATAAATGCATATCAATTTTATTATGTTTGAAAGCATGTAAACATCATTAAAAACCATTTTAAACGATTTTCCCCATAGGCCATAATGTAACGGAAAACTTTTAACTGTCCCTGTAAATGAACTAAGCATGCTAAAAACTTTATTTGAAATAGGGATCGTGCTATGGTAGAGGTCACTAACGTCTAAAAATTTCAGAACGATCCGAGTATATTTACGAGAGTTAGAGCGTGGACAGACGGCCAGACAAACCGAAGTCATAAACACTTTTCAACTTTGTTTGAAAGTGTTAAAAACCAGGTTGAGTTAAATAAAAGAGTGTAGAATAGGTGATTACAAGATATTTTTAAATGTTCTTTGCGTTTAGCAAATACACCTGCATAATGACCTAACTGTGATGACGTCAGTTACGTCACAATGAAGTTTAATAATCGTTCCTTCTGAATGGATTTTTTTTTTTTTTTAATTGTGATAACGTCCATATCTTCACTGAGAATTTGCGGAGATATGAGATGTTTTTCTCTTCTGTATTCCAGATATTTTCTTCTTTTATTTAAGCATGCTTAGGGGTATTTATTTTAATCTGTTAAATGAGATAAAGGCTATATTCTCACATTAATGCCATATATCAAAAAAAGAGTAAAATTTCTCGTACCTTCTGTCTTGCGTTTTATAATTTCTAAAAGGTTGAAGTAAACATGTTTACTTGCATAGAAAGGGTATTTAATTGTAAATTTTTGGGTACAATTGTAAGCCATAATTCTTTCTTTCACATGCTAAAGCACGAGTGCAAAATGTTCTTTACACGCTCCCAGCGCGTGTTCATTTTAAAAGTTCAAAACTTGCTAAGGTTGGAAGGGGGATTAAATTTCTTCCAGATGTAATTAAAAGTATGTGCAGTTATAATTATTTTGCAGAATATTATCTTTCTAAATGTTATATTTTCCAAGCATTCAATCAAGGAGCATATTACTACAGTAGAGTCCCGCTTAACCGAGTTTTCACTTTAACCGGGTTACTTTCTTCTGATGGACTGATGGCTTCCGGTATTATGAAACAGCCATTATAAATGAAGTGTTAGGTGAAGATGAAAGTGTAGCCGTAAAAAGTTAGAACTCTGATTTTTTAGTCAGAATGGGTGGGGGGAGGGGGGGGGGAAGTCCATCCTTTTTTGTTTCTAAATTTTTATCTTAAATTAACTTATTTATAATTTTTATCTTAAATTAACTTATTTATAATTTTTATTTTAAATTAACTTAAAAAAAAATTATGGCCATTTTTTTCCCATTCTGAACAGAAAATCAGAGTTCTAACTTTTTAACGGCTGCTCTTTCATCTTCACCTAACACTTCATTTATAATCGCTGTTTCATAATAATAGAAGCCATCAGTCCAATAGAAGAAAATGATCCATTCCAAAGATATAACTTCGACAGAAAAAAACTATTTAATACTTTCAGCAATTTTCATGACACTAATAGAATCACATAGCTGCCAATTTGTACGGTTATATTACCTCTAAAATTGAATACAAATTTTTGCCTTATTTAATCGTTGACAATTGTCAGATTTCGGCGATTGAATTAAGCAAAATTTACTGATAAGAAAAAAATCTTAGAAATTAATAGCTATGCAGTAGCGTAATACCGATCAAAAAAAAAAACTGCAGCAAAATTGACATTTAACAAACAAAAAACTGTCAAGGGTTTTTTCAAATAAACTATTTAATTCCCCGTTTTTCATATAAAAGTAACGGAAATGTGCATCAAAGAAATGTTGCTAGCACACTAAAAATGAATGAATGAAGTGAAAATTTATTTCATCTCCTTAGTTGGTGAAGATTTGTGTAAATCCGGTTTATCCGAGATTTTTGCTTCTCCGAGGTGAGCTTGGTCCAAATTAACTCGGATAATCGGGACTCTACTGCATATCTAGAAAAAATTGCATGTTATGTATACCAATTCAAACTAGTATGCCGTGGCCATTACAAAACTTTCTTCAATGTAAATCACGTCAATTAAATCATTTAAATGGTACAAGAAATGACATCAATTTAGCACCAATTAATATCAAAGTGTATCTGAATTTGAAGTTGATAAAAATTCGTGCCATAGTTCTAGAGATAGAACTATAGCGGAAATTCTGAAAAATGTAGCATAGCAGCGCCACCTGTTGAGTGATTTACACCAATACATAAACAGCAGTAATTGATATCCAGGTATACATGGATCTGAAGTTCGTTGAAAATCCAAGCATTAGTTCTTGAGATAGAGCTATTGCGGAAATCGCAAAAAACAGCATAGCAGCGCCACCTGTTGAGATATTTACAACAGAAACTAAACAGCACTCATTCATATCCAGGTATATCTGAATCTGAAGTTTGTTGAAAATCCAAGCATTAGTTCTTGAGATAGAGCTATTGCGGAAGTTACAAAAAATGCAGCATAGCAGCGCCACCTGTTGAGCGATTTACACCAAACTTTGTAAAATGTCAGTTCATGTCAAGGACTAACTGATTCTAAAGTTTGATGAAAATTCGTGCATTAGTTCTTGAGATACACCTATAGTGAAAATTCTGAAAAATACAGCATAGCAGTGCCACCTGTTGAGCGATGTACACTAAAATGTACAAAATGTCAATTCATGTCAAGGATTAACTGATTCTGAAGTTTAGTGAAAATTATTGCATTAGTTCTTGAGATACAGCTATAATGGAAATTCTGAAAAGTGCAGCATAGTAGCGCCACCTGTTGAGCGATTTGCACAAAAACACAAACAACACTAATTAATATCAAAGTATACTTGAATCTGAAGTTTGATGAAAATCCAAGCATTAGTTGTTGAGATACAGTTATTGCGGAAATCGTAAAAAATGCAGTATAGCATCGCCACCTGTTGAGCGATTTACACCAAAATGTACAAAACTTCAATTCATGTTGAGGACTAACAGAATCTGAAGTTTGATGAAAATCCGTGCATTAGTTCTGAAGATTGAGCTATTGCGGAAATCGTGAAAAAGACTGCACAGCAGCGCCACCTGTTGAGCGATTTACACCAAAAACTAATCAGCACCAAATCAGTCAGGGACTAACTGAATATAAATTTTTATTAAATTCCGTGTATTAGTTCTTGAGATAGAGCGCCCACAAAATTTGTGTCACATACAGACAGACAGACAGACTCACAGATGCACTGACTCACAGACAGATATTTCGTAAAAACATGTTTTTCGGAATTTCCGACCCCTAAAACGTGTAAATCCGTCGAAAACCGAAAGTCGAAAATTTCACGAATACAATACTTTCTTCTTGTAAAGATAGAAGAAAGTAAAATCATAGAAAGGACTCAAATCGTTCAAACTCATTATTGATGTCATTATCACAAAATCGATATTTTAATCATATATATTATTTCTGCAGTCAACATCCCTTTTTCTCAACTAATATGTTAATGAACTACAAGCGTACAGCGATGAATGAAATATTGGAATTTTTTGCCCATATCTGACATCGCATACTGAATTTCACTATTATGTAGCGTATAACAGTGAATGAGATATCATTGGACAGGATATTTTACCCACATCTGATATTGCATATTGAAGTTTCGTTTTACTTTTGTGTTAAGTATCACCATACATATTATTACTGATGTCAACATCCACTTTTCTATGCACATACAAAACCTACAACGATGAATGGAATATTATACGAAAGATTTTGAACAGGCTTTTGACATAGTACACGCTTATTTCGCTAAAACAAGTTGTTTTGTAACTAAAATAAATTTTTATTACTTATAATAAATTATTACTATTATTATTAATTAATTAATTTATTTATTTATTTATTATTTATTTATTTCTTTTCTTTTATTTAATTTTGCTCATTTCTTTTGTTCCCTTTTTCTTTTCTTTTTTGTTAATTTTTTCTATCATTGTGGCAACACTTTCCTCTTATGCATGTGCTCCTCTGTGATTGGTGTTTCACTTACAGCTAACGCCATCTGTCGCACTCTTTGTAAGCTCTCCTTTTTCTTCTTTCTGTTCATTTGTGACTTTGTTCCCTTACGGACACGTGTTTATGTATTAGCTAATGACGGGCTGTCATATTTTTCAGCTCGAAATGCGTCATGAGTGTTATTTTGATTTTATGGTGATTTATACAAAATTTTATTATTTTAATTTTGAGTTTTTTAATTTTCCTGTTTTTCGGTGCGGCTCCAAAGTTGTTTTATTTTTTTCTTTATGCAACTAATTATAAATTAATGACTAGAAAACAGGAATTCTGCCTTTTCAGAATTTAGTGTCGCCCCCGGCATTTCCATTACTTCATTTTCTTCTGATGGACTAGTGGTTTCTATTATTATAAAACAGCCATTATAAATGAAGCGTTTAGGTGAAGATGAAAGAGCAGCCGTAAAAAGTTAGAAGTCTGATTTTTTTCTGGCCAGAATGGGGGGAGGGGGGAAATGGCCATAATTTAAAAAAAAAAATTATGGCCATTTTTTTATATAATGGCTGTTTCATAATAATAGAAGCCACCAGTCCATCAGAAGAAAATAACTCGATTAAGCGGGACTCTACTGCAGTACAAAACATATTTCAATTTTAAGACTTAAAGCACACGTTTTATTTTATGTAAAATGACGTCATTCGCATCCGCTTAAGAATTCCACATTTACGATCTACTCTTAAACATCTACAGTAAAGCATGCACAGCATATCACTATCGCGAAATAATGCACAAAGGCAGCAAAAAGATGCCGACAAAAAAAAAAACTACTAATGATTAATAGATACTTAAAATTAAATGTAATTTATAATAACTCCATTATTTTAACAGAAATCATGCGTTTATATTTTTTTCAAAACAGCACGTATTTTAATTACATTTTCTTTCGGTTGTTATGAGAAAATGGCAACAAAAAGATATAATTATAAGAAAATGGCTCTAAAAACTACAAAAAAATTAATATTTAAAAAATAAATGGAGATACTGTTTTCAAACAAATGGCATTTAAAAGAACTTTTTTTTCTTCCGAATACGACGGTATAAAAATCGAAAATGTGCGAATCTGAGAAGTTTAAAAAATTGCTATAGAGTATTTAATCGTACTGCTTTGTTTTACGGCTGGTTTCTGTAAGGTAACGTTATTTTTTGGAGGCGACACAAAATAAGCTGGGAGAAAGAAACAGCATACCATACCAGATTCTAAAAAATGTATCAGAAAACAAACTCAAAGATTGCAGTGTGAAAGCCACTCACGGGACTACTGGTTATATTAAAATTCAACGAAGCAGTGCTTCACAAAGTGGAGTACGCATACCTATTAGGAGTCCTTAAAGAAGTTTCAAGTGGTACGCGAAGAATCTCCTCGATAAAAAATCTACGGTGTGGACCAACTTAATGTGTTACTTAAAAAAGTTTTTCACCATTGACTGTTTTGAAAAAATATATAAAACTCGTATGTTGTGGCCATAACAAAACTTTCTTCTATATAAATCACGTCAATTAAATCAATTTAGCACCAATTCATATCAAAGTGTATCTGAATTTGAAGTTTGAGGAAAATTCGTGCATTAGTTCTTGAGATAGAGCTATAGCGGAAATTCTCAAAAATGTAGCATGTTGCGCCACCTGTTGAGCGATTTACACCAAAACATAAACAGCACTAATTGATATCAAAGTATACCTGAATCTGAAGTTTGATGAAAATTCGTGCATTAGTTATTGAAATAGAGGTATGGTGGAAATTCTGAAAAAATCAGCATAGCAGCGCCACCTGTTGAGATATTTACAACAGAAACTAAACAGCGCTCATTCATATCCAGGTATATCTGAATCTGAAGTTTGTTGAAAATCCAAGCATTAGTTCTTGAGATAGAGCTATTGCGGAAGTTACAAAAAATGCAGCATAGCAGCGCCACCTGTTGAGAGATTTATACCAAAATATATAAAACGTCAATTCGTGTCAAGAACTAACTAAATCTGAAGATTGTTGGAATTCCGTGCTTAATTCCGTAGATTGAGCTATTGTGGAAATCGTGAAAAATGTTGCATAGCAGCGCCACCTGTTGAGCGATTTACACCAAAAACTAATCAGCACAAATTTATATCAGGGACTAACTGAATATAAATTTTTATTAAATTCCGTGCATTAGTTCTTCAGATAGAGCGCCCACAAAATTTGTGTCACATACAGACAGACAGACTCACAGACCGACATTTTGTAAAAACATGTTTTTCGGAATCTCTGACCCCTAAAACATGTAAATCTGTCGAAAACCGAAAGTCGAAAATTTTCACGAATCCAAAACTTTCTTCTTGGAAAGATAGAAGATAGTAAAAATTAATAATTTGTCAGTAATACAAAAAAACCCGACAGCGAAAACTAACAAACGATATTGCACCACTTGCTGAAAATTAAACGTATTCGTTCCATTTGAAGTGCATGTAATATCCAAAACAAAAGAAAAGCACAGAGATTCAATTTTCATGATATAATTAAATTATTTCAATATTTACAGTTCTAGGATTTCATGTTCCATTCGTAATTTTTTACTTTAATTTGTTTAATATTTATTTATTAACATTTTATTATGATTGGCGATTAATAATTGTTAAATAGCTCAAAATATTATCACGATAAAATAATGAACAGGAACACTAACGACGCACGCACAGATTTGCTTAAATAAAGAGTTCTTTCAAGCATGGTACGCAAGACGCCACAGAACATCCTCCAGTGAATGACAATGAGTCTTTATACTGCAGTCGAATGTTCCAGAAACTCTTACTGCAGTATCTAAAGAACGCTCTGGAAATTTCCAGAACATGTATTAAAGAATTGAAGAACGAATAAACTAAAATAAATTGCTGAGTCAGTCCTATTCGCACATTTTCTGTTGCTTTGGAATCGGCTGGGCTCGAACCCAGAATCCGCGGCGTGGAAACAAGAGAAGCTGAACCACAGAAATTTGTTGATTTCGTGGCAATATACTTTTTACTAACCTTAATTATTAAGTCCTTAATTATTAATCCTTTAAGTCCTTAATTAATAATATACTTTTTAATAGAAATCCATTTATAGGCAGTTTGGGGATATACAGTTAGTCCAGAAAACATAGGCTATATAACTATATCTTATGACACTTCTTGAAGCGCAGACAAATATTTAGGTATCACTTTTAATAAAGTAACATCCTCTCTTATCTTTTTTAGGATCTTACATTGTCCACAGTAGAGGTCTGCACGGGCCCGGGCTTGGCCCGAGGCCCGTACCCGGCCCGGCGGAATGAAGGCAAATTTTCAAACGGGCCGGGCCGACAGACAAAATAAACGGCCCGGGCCGATAAAAAAATTAATCTGGACTGTCGGCCCGATATAAGAATTCCAGCGAAGCAGATAAAATACGAGCCATTTTCAATGGATATGATTTTCACGAGACGTATAAACGTGCGTCACGAGCCGATGCGAGTTTAACAACATCAATACAGAAATGTAACATGTCCGTCGAAGAGATCGGCATCGTACAGTTACAAGATGTCAGATTCCGAGTTTAATTTTTTTCAGCAGACTCGTGCCGGGACGGAACTGGTCTTAATCGATCTCAGGATGTGTAGGACAGTCATTATGTTTTGTAGTATTAGTAGTGATAATGAACTTCTCTTAACAGTATCTTTGGAAATATACCTTAAGGTGGTTCTCATATTCACTGCTCAACAATGCGAAACTTTCAGACACATTTTCTGACTCATTTTTAACTATAAAGGCATAAAATTGACAGGCCTGATTATTGAAGGCATTTGGAAACGAATAGCTTTTTCCATATTTGATAAATTACTTACAGAGATAACAGAGATTCTTGTCACGTGACTGTACGTTCTTCTCCTTTCCTGTGCTATCGCTTCCGGAAATTCGATTCAAAACGCTAACTTTGGAAGTATTTTGAGAAAGATATATTGCTTTTAACTATGAAAAAGAAAACCGACATTTACATAGCTTCTGAATAAGAATACCTGCCAATCTTACGCGTTTCCGAAAAGAAATGAATTCATAAATGTGTCGAAATACAGCTCATTTGGATTTGAGAAAAGCTTTAAAATGAGAAAAATATTTTCACAAATCTACTTTTTATTATACAGCTTCAAAAGTTATCATGTTTTTAATATTTTATTCTGAACTACATTAATCTTTTAATGAATCGTTACTTGAATTTTGAAATGTCTGTAGACACGATGACTAAAACACTGTATGTAATCGTTAATGTTTACTATTGTATGTTTTCTGTTTTGAGAACATCATAGTAATCTAAAATATACTTGAAAATGTTCCCATAAATATGTATGTAGTATTCATTAAAAGAATCTAAATTGTATGTTGAGAAAAAACAGATTTTTTTTCTAGAAATTGTGTCGGGCCGGGCCTGTTTTCAGTGATTTTTGTACGGGCCGGGCCGAGAACTGTAAAAATGCAAACGGGCCGGGCCGGGCTCGGGCCGAACTTTCAATTTTTACATCGGGCCGGGCCAAGATAGCTTTCGTTCGGGCCGGGCCTGGAAATTCCGGCCCGTGCAGACCTCTAGTCCACAGTCAAAAAAATATTTCCCTTTTCTACCAGTATACTCGGGTAAAAACATATTAGATGTTGAAGATGATTTACGATTCTACTGCAGCGAACTAACACCAAATATTCAATATTATATGCACGGGTAAAGCATTTTTTATGCTCATATAGGTAATGTAATTTACATTTTCAGCACTATCTGAAATTAGGAATGTAACTATATCAGAAGATATAAAGGAAAATAAGAAAGTTTTTTTCTTTTTCCGTGAATTTCTGAATATTTCGGTAATTATTACTTTCTTCTATCTTTACAAAAGAAAGTATTGGATTCGTAAAAATTCTCGAATTCAGGTTTTTGACAGATTTACACGTTTTAGGGGTCAGAGATTCCGAAAAATATGTTTTTACAAAATGTCTGTCTACGAGTCAGTGATTCTGTCTGTCTATATGTGACATAAATTTTTTTGGGCGCTCTATCTCAAGAACTAATGCACGGAATTTAATAAAATTTATATTCAGGTAGTCCCTGATATAAAGTGATGCTGATTAGTTTTTGGTGTAAATCGCTCAACAGGTGGCTCTGCTATGCTGAATTTTTTACGATATCCGCAACAGCTCTATCTCAAGAATTAATACACGTATTTCCATCAAACTTCAAATTCGGTTTGTCCTTGACATGAGTTGATGCTGTTTACAATTTGGTGTAAATCGCTCAACAGGTGGCGCTGCTATGCTGAATTTTACCCGATTCCCGCAATATCTCCATTTCAAGAACTAATGCACGAATTTTCATCGAACTTCAGATTCAGATATACCTTGATAAATATTATTGCTAATTATGTTTTGGTGTAAATCGCCCAACAGGTGGCGCTTTTATGCTGCATTTTTCCCGATATCCGCAATAGTCCTATTTCAAGAACTAATGCACGGAATTTCAAAATCCTCACGATGGGCATAGATTGTCATTTAATTTTGTCACTGTGATAGAGATTTTGAAGTATTAACACGTATGAGATAGAAGAAAGCTTTTTGGGATTCCCACATCCGACTAGTTTTTTAAATGCACAAGATTTTTGAAAAAAATAAAACTTGCTTTTCCTGATTGAAGAATAGCAAACGAAGCTTCTTACGTAATCCATCCCAATCTGACAATGAAATGAATACAATTTCGCGGCAATGGCTCAATCAATTACAATGAAATTTACCACAAACATGTAGATCTTAGTAAAAGCAGGATAATAAAGTATGATGCAATATCGAAACACACATCCCCGGAGCTGAACGGTAAGGTAGTAAAATAGCAAGTCCCTCAACCAGCAGCAAAATAGGAGAAATTAAGGGCCGGGTAAACAAGAAGCTAAAAATACTGGGAAAATGATCTTATGGAAATAGGAAACATGCAACTAATTCTGGGGAAGGTTAGGGATCAGAGAAATGTTTTTTAACAATTTTATAAAATTTTATTTTATTTATTTATTTATTTATTTTTGTAGTAATTTTTTCAGATTATTTTAACACAAATAAAATAAAAATAAAAATATAATAGTATAAAAAAATACTGGAAAAATGATCTTATGGAAATAGGAAACATGTAAATAATTCTGAGAAAGGTTAGGGATCAGAGAAATATTTTTTAACAATTTTATAAAATTTTACTTTATTTTTACTTATTTATTTATTTATTTATTGTATTATTTTTTTCAGATTGTTTTAAACACAAATAAAATAAAAATGAAAATATAATAGTATATAACAGACTAGCTGAAATACCTGGCGATGCCCGGGGTTTTAAACATTGATTAGAAAAATCAATTTGAAAATTAAACACCGTACGGACTATGAATCTCGCGCAAATATGCTCTCTTTTTTAATGTATTGAAAGCTTTGAGAAATTTTGCTTTTATACCAGTATTTAAAAAAAAAAAAAAAATTCCTAAGCCTAAATAAATATAGTCTTGATTCTTGAAAAAAAAAAAAAAAAAAAAAAAAAAATGGAAAAGAAATGTGAATTCACGAAAAGTCCTTCATGACATCACTTTCTCTAGTAAAGGCCATGCATTAACCATATATTCGTTTTAAATATGAGGTCATACGTGAATTAACCTATATTATTCACAACTAAAAAGAAATGGCGCATCTAGTATTTGCCGAGAATTAAATAAAAATCATGCGCTCGTGACAACATAATTCACTTTTATATTTTAACGTAATAATAAGGCTACTATAATTTGTGACTCGTGCTATTATAGCCATTATACACGTCAGGACACATTGCCGTTATCACTATCTTTTCACGCGTGAAGGTTTCGCTGTGGTACTCCATTGTGAAATTTGGGTAATTTTTGTAATTCAGTATTTGAAAAACGGCGTAATCATTAGATTTGAAATTTATATCAAGAAAAATACAATTTTTTATCTTTCTAACGCAGTTAGTCTAACCATTTTCTAACAATTACTTTTAGAGCTATTAATTTTTTCAGTAACTTCAAATGTTTCATTTTACGAGATTAATTTATGGCAACGATTAGCGAAAAACCCAGTCGTCAGCAACGCGTAGCTTTTTATTAAAAAGTATTAGAAAAGAGTTGAATGAAAAGAAAGATACAATGGTTGCATATTGCTATGATTTCTGTTCAAGCGATTTTATGCTGTTTGAATTATTGAAAAGACCAGGCAAGATTTTGATCTGGATGAAGTTGAATCTTTGGGCTTTGAAGACTATTTCTCTAAGAGCCTGTGCCCTACATCCCACATCCCCGACGCTGAGCAGATTGGAGAAATTAACATGGACTGCGAATCGTTCAACAGAAACAAAGAAAAAAAGAAAAAAAAAATGTGTGGAAGGGTGGCGGGAGGACAGATAAACTAAAATAAAGATTCTTGACCTCATAAAAAATAAAGAGAAACAAGAATTTAAATTTAAACCAAAAATTCATTAAAAAAATAAAGCAATTTTAAAATTTCAGAATTTTTTATAAGATTAAAAAATAAAGATTAAAAGCCGTTGCCTAGTACCCTCCAATAGGCGAAGTTTCCCATGATGAGCTCCGATTGTTCAGCCTTTAAAAAAGCTCTTTGGTGGACCATAACAGGTGCACAACGGCTGAAAACAGAATATTTCGGCGGTGGCAAGGTTGGGGGAAAATTAAATAGCTCTGAATTAAAAATAAAAAATTTAGAAAAATAAGCACTCTAGTCTAAAATTTTGAAAAACTCTGCGCGGTAACCGCCTCGGGATAGAGCGGACTTTGCAGCTCTGAAAAGAAATCCTGCTATCCGGGTCCCCTCGCGGTGACAAGTGCGCACGGTCAGCTGTCACTGAAGAAATTGGCTCAGCGGTTGAAAATTTGCCTTTTAACTCTTTCGGGACGAGCGTCTTTTACAGAACTTTTAATCTTTAGTCACCGGTCTTTTAAAACAGAAATTTTTGCCAAATTAAATCGGGGAAATCCTCGGATTAAATAAGGCAAAATTTACAATAAAAATTTACTGGTAAAAATAATCCCCGATTCTGAGCACCTTATGCGGCACCAAGGAGTTAAATAGGCTAGAGACAGAAGGAGGGGAGCCAGAGGTGGAGTTGTGGCAGCCGCAGAGTAGGCAAGGGAGAAAATTCTTCGTTCGGAATGGCAGCTGGCCAGAGCCGTTGTCATAGCAGCGCAGACGAAAATGTTTACATTGCGTTTTGTGTGTTCGAATACGAAGAGTGTCAGAATCGACGTTTATCAATGTTCTACGAATAAAGGTAGTAAAGTGTTTTTAAGTGAGTGATTATATTATACGAGCGACTCACCACAATGGTGACCATGGACTGTTCTTATATAGAGCATCAGCCTTCCTAGATGAGTTGGAATGTTATCCGATCATCTTCAACTTTCAAAGAATACATCGTTCTACAGCGGCTCGATGGAAAGCAGATAAGTTCTTCTGAGTCATTTTCCTGATATTTTTTCTGTTATTTTATTAGAAAAATTTAACTCGCGAATTTATTTTGGTTTGATTGTACTATTTTATATATTTATTACCATAAATCATGTCTAGTGTCGATGCTGTTCAAATTCCATTATATAACAGATCAGATCCTGCGCTATGGTTTGTGATGTGCGAAAGCACATTTGCTTTAGCTACCCCCAAAGCAATATCAGAATCTGTTACAAAATATAATTATATAGTTTCGCATCTTCCACCCGATGTTGCATCAATCATTCGTGATATTTTAATGCAACCAGATGCTACTGACCCTTATGGTGTCTTAAAAAAGGAATTAATTGCGCGCTCAGGTGAATCATCCCAGCAAGAGATACGACAGCTCTTGTCTGGAGAAGAACTAGGAAATCGGAAACCTTCAGATTTATTACGTAGTATGAAACGTCGCGCGGAATCCCTAAATGTTCCAGACAATTTAATGTTAGAATTGTTTTTGCAACGATTACCAAATTCTGTTCAGACAATTTTAGCGGCTGTTTCTGAATTAACCCTTGATAAAGCAGCGGAAATTTCAGATCGTATTTCAGAAGTTACCCCTTCCCCAGCTTCTGCAATTGCCGTGTCCTGCTCGAATGAACAGGCGATAGAGGGTAAATTATTGAAAGAAATCGAAAAATTAAATAAGCGCATCGATCAGCTTGCTGTTTCACGTGGTCGGTCCCCATACCGCAGAAACTGGAGTAAACCTCGAGGGCGAAGTAATAGTGATAATCGGGATTCAAGTATCTGTTGGTATCATAGACGATTTGGAAAAAAATGTAGGGAAGAAAAATGCATAAAGCCGTGTTCTTGGGCGGGAAACGAAACCAGCAAAGAGTAGAGGTGACTTATTCTTTGCCTCAACAGTCACGTCGCCTGTTCATTAGAGACCGGACTACAAATGTTTCTTTTCTGGTCGACACCGGTTCGGACGTGTCAATCCTTCCTGCCAACAATGTACAAAAACGGAATCCACCCGTACAAACGCTTTTGGCTGCTAATTCTTCCCCTATAAATGTTTATGGTCAACAAACCCTTTCTCTAGATTTTAAGTTAAGACGAAAATTTAATTGGACTTTTCTAGTGGCAAATGTTAGTACACCAATTTTGGGAGCAGATTTTCTCCATAATTTCGAATTGGTTCCAGATCTCCGCCACAAATGTCTAAGAGATTTAAAAACAAAATTTGAAACAACAGGTCACATGAAATGTGCATTAATTCATTCAGTAAAAACAATCAATATTGATAATATATATAATGAACTTCTTAAACAATTCCCATCTATTACAAAATTACCAGATCCCAATCAGCCTGCCAAACACAACACAATGCATTTTATTTCAACAAAAGGACCTCCAGTTGTGGCAAAACCCCGCAGGTTGGCTCCGGATCGCCTGAAAATTGCTAAAACAGAATTTCAAAATATGATACAACTCGGACATTTAAGACCTTCACGTAGCAACTATGCATCACCTTTGCACATGGTTCCAAAAAAGGGAACTTTGGAATGGAGACCTGTAGGTGATTATCGTGCCTTGAATGCGCAAACCAAAAAAGACAGATACCCGATACCATGTATAGCTGATTTTACTGCTAATTTACGTGACACTAAAATTTTTAGTCGACTTGACCTCATCAAAGCATATCATCAAATACCAATCAATCCTGATGATATTCCCAAAACAGCGATATGCACACCTTTTGGATTGTTCGAAAGCACACGCATGCAATTTGGCTTATGCAATGCGTCTGCAACATTTCAGAGATTCATAGATGAGGTAATACGTGATTTACCAGGCGTCTATGCTTTCGTCGATCATATACTCATAGCCTCTAAAAATGCCGAGGAGCATTATCATCATTTAAAAGCACTATTTTCCAAATTAGCAGAATATGGTTTGTGCATAAATGTATCCAAGTGCACATTTGGTAAACCTACCATTGATTTCTTAGGATTTCGAATATCTGAACATGGTATTCAACCACTTCCAGATAAAGTTAAATGCATAATCGATTTTCCGCAGCCCACAACCTTATCTCAACTTCGAAGATTTTTGGGTATGTTTAATTTTTATAGGTCTTTCATATATCAAGCTGCACACATACTTGCGCCTTTAGTGAAATTGTTAGAAGGCCATACAAACAAAAAGAAATCTCGTTCCCGTGTTCCTAAAACAGAACCCCTTAATTGGAACGAAGATGCTGAAAAAGCTTTCGTAGCTGCCAAAAATGCAATATCTCAGGCTGCTCTTTTACGGCACCCTATTCCAGGCGCTCAGTTGAGTATATGGGTTGACGCCTCAGATGTCGCGATCGGCGGCACCCTTATGCAGTTTTATCAGGAACGTTATGAACCTTTAGCATTTTTTTCCATGAAATTAAACAACAGTCAGCGGAATTGGTCAACATATGACCGGGAATTATTTTCTATTTATTCGGCAATAAAAAAATTTCGGCACATGCTAGAGGGGAGAATTTTTCAAATTTATACTGATCAAAAACCGCTAATTTATGCATTTAAGCAAAATCCCCATAAATGTTCGCCGCGGCAATCACGCCATTTAGATTACATTTCCCAATATTCCACTGACATTAGACATGTACCAGGTTCCGAAAACATTGTTGCAGATTGCCTCTCAAGAATTGAAATTGATTCTATTTCAAAATCTCCAATCTTAAATTTTGAGGAATTCGCAAAAGCTCAGGAAAATGATTCAGAGCTACAGAACCTGCATAATAGTACATTGCTCAAATTGGAATTGAAACCTTGCCTCATTTCTGATTGTAGCCTACTATGTGATACTTCAACAGGTACGCCTCGACCCTTAGTTCCTAGTTTCTTTCGTCGGCTGATATATGAACATTTGCACAACCTAGCCCATCCAGGCATAGCAGCTACCACAAAACTAATTTGTTCCAGATACGTATGGCCAAATATGAAACGAGACATCAAAAACTGGGTTCGTGGCTGTGAGAAGTGTCAAAGATCAAAAATACAGAGGCACACCAAAGCACCTCTTGGCACGTTCTCTCTTCCTGATGCACGTTTTTCCCAAATACATATAGATATCGTAGGTCCCTTGCCTCCATCTGACGGTTTCAGCTATCTTTTAACGATGATTGACCGATTTAGCAGATGGCCAGAAGCCGTACCTATATCTGATACACAAGCTAAAACAATTTGTAGTGCCATATTAAAGCATTGGATATCAAGATTTGGTTGCCCTTCGCTCATAACCACGGATCAAGGCCCACAAATGCGATCAGCAATATTTGATGAATTTACGAAAATGATGGGAACACAGAAGATCCGCACAACGGCATATCATCCGATATCGAATGGCATTATCGAAAGATTTCATCGACATTTAAAGTCATCCATCAAAGCTCACGAAACCAGTAGGTGGACTGAAATATTACCGATAGTTTTACTAGGCATTCGCACAGCAGTGAAGGAAGATATACAAGCTTCTTGCGCTGAGCTTGTCTACGGCACTACGTTGAGATTGCCCTGTGATATGCTGGATGAATACAAGATCCGACCTTTCAACGATAACTTCGTCACGCAACTACGAAACACCATGCGGCAGTTAAGTCCAGTTGCTACATCATCTCACTGCCAAGAGAAGTTCTATATACACCCTTCCTTGACATCTTGTTCACACATCTTTCTAAGAGTGGATCATGTACAACCTCCATTGTGTCAACCATATACTGGCCCTCACAAAGTCCTAAGTAGAACTGGGAAAACTATAACAATCGAGCTTAATGGTCGTAAGTCTACGGTATCAATAGATCGAGTGAAGCCAGCTCATTTGATTTCTACTTCAGACTTGTCCACGAAAACTGTTCCAGAGAACTCTAAATTAAAACTCTCTCTTAAAGCGGACAGTAACCCTGACCAAACAAAAACTGTCACACGTTCGGGCAGACATGTCCATTTTCCTAAAAAACTGGCATCTTATATTACTTACTGAAATTGTTGATAAATTGTTCATTTTGCATACTACACATTATGCCTATATTTTGTTATATATTGCAATTTTATTTCATGTAAATATCCTTGTAATTTTTTTCCACAAGCGTGGATTCTGACACAGATAGTCCAAAAAAAAAAAAAAAAAAAAAAAAAAAAAATAGTATACACTTGTATATCGTTTCTTCGGTACCCTACGTCACTGGGGGGATACTCTGTGGCAGCCGCAGAGTAGGCAAGGGAGAAAATTCTTCGTTCGGAATGGCAGCTGGCCAGAGCCGTTGTCATAGCAGCGCAGACGAAAATGTTTACATTGCGTTTTGTGTGTTCGAATACGAAGAGTGTCAGAATCGACGTTTATCAATGTTCTACGAATAAAGGTAGTAAAGTGTTTTTAAGTGAGTGATTATATTATACGAGCGACTCACCACAGAGTCATAGCAAAACGTCTTAGTGACCTGAAGAATTGGCAGAAGGGATAAAAATTTTGAAGATTTAAAATAGAAAATAAATAATTAAATAAAAATCCAAAGCTAAAAAATATTAAGGTTATCTAAAATCATACCCACTTTGAGTCTTTTACGATTACGGTTGTCAAATATGTCCTACGACGGTAAAGAGTTTAAAGCACCATTGTCAGAGTTTTCTAAAGAAAGGTGAAAATTAATGTTAAGATTTTGAATAAAAGTGTAAAATCTGGGATAATTAATTTCTTTATAGAGATGGAAATTTCGAACATATGGTACGTGATAAATGACCTGAACAGTTGAATTTTGAGATTGTATTAATAATGTGATGTGACATTTTGCGAATCTGAAAATCTGCAATTAGATAAGTTGAAAATTTCTGTTTAAATTTCCCGGTGCTCAAATTCATGGATTATGTGTACCTTATGTGTCACGTCTGCGTGTTGCTCGTCGCGAAAGGATTATGAACTATTTTCATCTTAGGCACGATAAGGTCTTTGAATTTCACACACACAGAAGCTAACCTGTTGCGCTTCAATTAGGTGTCCTTGATCCAGCCTACTATTTATTAAGTGATATGCAAAGTGTATTTTTCTGCGGTTAAGTAAGGCTAGAAATTGTATTAAAAAATATGGTAAAAGTGTAAGCACCTGAATACGTTTCCAATTTGCATGTAAAATTTAAAGGAATTATCTGTAATGCTTTTTTTTTTATATAGTAAAGTATATCTCACATGTAGTTAAAACCACGTAAATAAAAATTAAACATTCGCATTAAACGAAATTATGTAGGTAGCAAGTATTTTTCGTGTTGTATACAAACTAAAACATATCTATTATTTTAAATGAGAAAAATATTAACTTGTTACACTGCATATAAACAAATTACATTGCTATAAACATCAAGCTAAAGCTGATTTGATCACACTACTATCGCAATATTACCATAAGGCTTAAGATTTTAAGACTGTTCTCAAATCCAAATTTACTTTTTGATACATTTTAAAATTCATTTTTGTTCCAAAATGCATGAAATTGGCAAGTGTTCTTATTCTGAAACTATGTAATCGAACAGTTTTATTTTCTATATTTTGCTAAAAGCATAAGATCTTATAGAAATTTTTATAAAAGTTAGCGTTTTAAATTTGAATTTCAGGATGCAGAAAAGGAAAAAAATGCTTTCCAGAAATAACAATCACTTATAACTCAAGATGTAATTACTTTTTCGAAAAATGGGAAAAAAATCGTTTCTAAATCACTTCAATGGCCATTCCTGCCAGTGTCATGCTTTTACGCTTAAAAACGAGTCCGTAAATGTGCCAGTAAGTTTCAGGATGTTGAGCGGGGAAAAATATGTTTTTGAGAACCGCCTTAATACAAATTGAACTTTTTTTTAGTGTATGATGCATAGCAACTCGGTACACAAAATCTTTTTTGGCCATTTTTTAATACTTTTATTGTTATAGTTCTATATTTAGAACTTCATTTTTAATTTGAAAAAAATTCTACTTGTTTAATCCGAAAAGTTATTTTACATAAAATTTTTAACAAGGAATAAAGCCTCGGATTTCAAGTGGATACTTACTTTTCACTTAATAACTGCTGATTACACAATTATCAACATTTTATATTTAAAAAAATAAACGATCAAGTGCTAATATGAGTCGCGTACAGAGGGTTCCGTTCAATAAATATGTTAATTAGTAACTGTATAGTTACAAAAAAAATCGTTGCTAAATGATTAATAAGGCTTTGTAAATAACTGTACAACGTAGGAATGGGTATAGCTGTACATACTTAGAAAAGTATAAATGGATATACCATGAAAGTTCAGAGAGCTGTGAAGCCTAAATAGTATGAAATATTGCTATTCTCTACAAGTCCTTCTTAGGTGCGTTCATAATTATATAAATACGTAGCACCTATAGTCGTCGTTCAGTCCGTCCGTCCGTCCGTCCGCATATAACAGAGCAAAAACTACCCAACCGAATGGTCTGAAATTTTAAATATATGATTGTTGCAAAATTTTATCGAGCCATTTCAAATTTTATGAAAATCGGATGTATATTTTAATTACAGGGACAATCAAAAGTTTTTCTTTACATTACGGCCAATGGGGAAAATTATTGGAAGTGCATTTTAATGATATTACAGCCTTTCGAATGGTCTGAAATTTTAAATATATCATTGTTGCAAAATTTTGTCGAGCCATTTCAAATTTTATGAAAATCGGATGCATAGTTTAATTACAGGGACAGTCAAAAGTTTTTCTTTACATTACGGCCAATGGGAAAAATTATTGTAAGTGCATTTTAATGATATTACAGCCTTCCGAATGGTCTGAAATTTTAAAGATATAATTGTTGCAAAATTTTGTCGAGCTATTTCAAATTTTATGAAAATCGGATGTATAGTTTAATTACAGGGACAATCAAAAGTTATTCTTTACATTATGGCCAATGGGGAAAATTATTGCAAGTACATTTTAATGATGTTACAGCCTTTCGAATGGTCTGAAATTTTAAATATATCATTGTTGCAAAATTTTGTCGAGCCATTTCAAATTTTATGAAAATCGGATGCATAGTTTAATTACAGGGACAGTCAAAATTTTTCTTTACATTACGGCCAATGGGAAAAATTATTGTAAGTGCATTTTAATGATATTACAGCCTTCCGAATGGTCTGAAATTTTAAGGATATAATTGTTGCAAAATTTTGTCGAGCTATTTCAAATTTTATGAAAATCGGATGTATAGTTTAATTACAGGGACAATCAAAAGTTATTCTTTACATTATGGCCAATGGGGAAAATTATTGCAAGTACATTTTAATGATGTTACAGCCTTTCGAATGGTCTGAAATTTTAAATATATCATTGTTGCAAAATTTTGTCGAGCCATTTCAAATTTTATGAAAATCGGATGCATAGTTTAATTACAGGGACAGTCAAAATTTTTCTTTACATTACGGCCAATGGGAAAAATTATTGTAAGTGCATTTTAATGATATTACAGCCTTCCGAATGGTCTGAAATTTTAAAGATATAATTGTTGCAAAATTTTGTCGAGCTATTTCCAATTTTAGGAAAATCGGATGTATAGTTTAATTACAGGGACAGTCAAAAGTGTTCCGTTACATTACGGGGAATGGGAAAAAATTATTGGAAGTGCATTTTAATGATATTACAGCTCTTCGAATGGTCTGAAATTTTAAATATATCATTGTTGCAAAATTTTGTCGAGCCATTTCAAATTTTATGAAAATCGGATGCATAGTTTAATTACAGGGACAGTCAAAATTTTTCTTTACATTACGGCCAATGGGAAAAATTATTGTAAGTGCATTTTAATGATATTACAGCCTTCCGAACGGTCTGAAATTTTAAAGATATAATTGTTGCAAAATTTTGTCGAGCTATTTCAAATTTTAGGAAAATCGGATGTATAGTTTAATTACAGGGACAGTCAAAATGTTCCGTTACATTACGGGGAATGGGAAAAAATTATTGGAAGTGCATTTTAATGATGTTACAGACTATGCACTTTATAAAGTGCAAAAAATTATACATTCAGTACAATATAGGGTGCAAAAAATAATTATAAAACTAGTTATAGTACGAACGCACCTCATTAGCCACGTTTGACGAGCAATTTCCAACTTGTTTTTTTTTTTTTTTTTTATCTTATCCTAATCTGTTTATGATGACCTTAATTTGGTGCTGACAATAAAAGTAGCGCATATTTAAACTTCATTTGGCATTTCATAAACCCAAAATACAACATAGTAATAATCTTTTCTTTTTACACTGTACCTAAAACAAAACTTTTGTTCAAAGTTTAAACTTGGCATTGTGCTACGCGCGCTTCGGAAGGAGGTCGCAAAATTGCATAGCCACCTTTGTCTGTGCCACGTTTTTCCAGATAGGTTTTTAATTAATCTTTAAAAACGCGGGTGGCGTATTAAGAGAGCCACTCAATGCAAACCAGTCGCGAATCCCATAGTATTCATGTGATTAATTCTAATTAAATTAGTCTGTTTTTAACAGTTTGACATTTATTACTTTCATATTAGTACTGGGCATTGCATTACACAAATATATCATTAAAAGTTGCTATTTAGGCTTTAAAAGCCTATACACATAGAGTATGCCGCCCGTGTCTTTATGTGTGTCCAAACCGTCCGTGTCTTTAAGGATTAATATCTCAGCTAATTTTTTTCGAAAGTCATTATCACCAATCCTTTTATACTTCTGCGACGTTAGGTACTTCCAACGCTCCTCAACTCTTTTGCTGAACGACCGACCACAAATCGAAACTTGTGTGTAACGGGAAAATGCGATTTTCGCAAAAACTATGTGACGTAGGGTAATCGCTATAGTTTTCCTGCAAGGTCTAAATTAACTTCTACTACCTCTCACTTTTGCATAATTTTAGTTTCAGTAGATTCGGAAATAGAGGGAGGGAGACATATTTTTACATTACATTTTCGATAATATCTCTGAAAATATAGTACCTAAAATTAAAAGAAATGTATCTTTGAGTTCGACGTTACGAATGCTTTCACACGATAAACAAAGAAAAGTTTTTTTTCTAGTAACTATAGTTTCTAGAAGTTCTATAGTTTCTATAGTTCTATAGTTTTCTTCTTTCTAGTCCCTATACATTTTCCCTAAATATCTTTGAGAATGGTAAATAATCTATAAATATGTGGGTCAATAGCTTTTATTATTTCAGCCAATTTGAACTTTCTACGTTCCATAGTTTGCAAGTAAAACGGCTGTGACAGACAGACACAGGATTGATCTTATAATGGTTACTTTTTCACTTTTTAAATACGGAACTAGATTCCTGTACGGGTTCGGGTTGCACGGGTCGGGTACCAAACCCGAACTCGACAAAAAAAAGAATTCCTCGATCCGTAGCCCGACCCAAACCCGCAAAAAATTTTTCAGCAATCGGCAAGCCGCCCGAACACGAGGTATTTCAATCCGAACCCGCAATATTTCACCCCGCAACCCGACCCGAACCTGCAATGAAGGGAAAGTAAATCATGTTTTAATGCCATTATGAAGAATAATCTATAATTGTATCTCTACTAACATTTTTTGTTAGAAGAAATCTATATTCTTTAATATTCAAATATAGCAAAATCCCTGAATAGCGGACACCTCGGTATCATTGAATAGAGTCTAATATCTGGTCGGGGTATCCCGAATTTTGTTTTTGATTTTTTTGGCTCTGAATGAATCTAATTTTTTTTTTTTCTGCAGGTCAAGTTCACAGTCAAAGTATTCTTGTGAGTGATATATAGGTTTTTTGCCACTCAGGTTGTTGGGATTTTCATGAAACGTTTAAGCACAACTATGTTTCAAATGAAATTAAATGCGTATTTGATTACGTAAGTGGTACTTAATGGTTAATTTGGCTTTATTTAAATACAGTATGTCTGTTATTAATTGAAACAAATATTTCTATTTTAATTTTCTGGTGTGAATTAGGTATATACGAATAAAGAAAATATATTAGACTCAAAACACTGTTGTTGTTTGCATATATGCAAAGCTGCGAACTAAAGGGTTAATATTTTTATTTTATTTTTTTAAATTGATGGATAAAAGCCTAACACATTTTCTTTTAGAACATGATGACGACTTAAGCACGTGACTTGATGACGACTTAAGAAAACGTATTTAAATTAAACTTTTTTTTTTCCGGGCTGCTTTGATTCGGCGAACTCAAATATGGCGCAAAAATTGATGTTACCATTTAAAAATTAAAAACTAGTACAATTTTTAATAAGTAGACGACTCCCGTTTCAAAAATCGCTTTCATATTCAGAAAGGTAGACACAATTCCCACTCTAGCGTTACAGCTCCAATCTCTTCAAGACAATTTAATGATGAAAAGGGACGGTGTGGTGCCCCCCCCCCCCCCAGTATTGCACAAATATGAAACATTGTAAAAATTTTAAATGTAGAAAAGATTAATTGGAAATTATATTTTTTTGACAAAGTCCTATTAATCAATAAACAAATTTTCCACACAACATTACTCGAGATAGCTAGAGCTCAACATGCACTAACTCAGAATCTGAATACCGGGCTAAAGTGCCATAACTGTTAAAAATTTATATTCATTAAAATTTTCCTGCCTGAGTCAATTCTGTTTATTGTACTAGTACAAACTTCAGAATGAAATATACTAGGACTTGATTTGAAGTAGATTCATAGTATAAATATCACATGCATATTTTCTAAAATCACGCATGTTTTATGTTTTCGGGTCATACCGGACATCATTTTGCAACAATATATTGAAAGAGCTTTACCGACCGTGACAGCGTGTGCGTGCAAATATAACACGTAAACACATTAAAAAACAAATCAATATGTACGATCCAATGACTATACCGTTGTCCTTTACTCTTTTAAATGTGATTCTGTTAATTTCAAAGGGCACCCTAGAATGTATGAAACGTAAATTCAGTTCATACGTATTTTTACTTCGTCTTAAAAAGTTCTATTGATATACGTAAGTTTCCTTTTCACTTTTATAAACTGTTACGCTTGTTTTTATAGCAATGCTAGTTATATTTGATAGTATATAATATATATGTAATATATGTATATGATATGTATGTTTTTGTTTTGTTACGTTTTGTTTTTTACAGTTCAAATTCGGAGTAAATGTGTGAAGATTACTAAACCCTTATGAGTAAACGGTTTTTTCTTACCGATACTCCTACATTCAACAAATGGGTATCGACGAGAAAGCATTTTGATAGAAAATATGCAAATGTTATGTGAAGGTGGATGGCTAAGTATATTTAAAGAAAGGGTTCGCGAGTTTGAAAATCCTTGTAGAGTTCCTCTTTCACGGATTAAAAATAGGCTATATTGATATTTCTGTTATACAGTCGTCCCCGTTTAAAAGAATATTGACGGTTCCAGAAAGAATATTCGATTAAGCGGGTTGTTTGGTTAAACGAGGAATGATAACTGTAATATTTAATGCGTAATAAAAAAGGCAAAATTACCAACTACGGTTATATTTAATTAACGGCATAATAAATCATTAATAGAATAACATAAACTAAAATAAATGCAAATGCTAATATAAAGTAAATACGTATAAATTTAATGTCAGTACATACATTTATATGGTTTACATCACACTTAATGCAGCTCGTTTGAATTTGGTCAAAACTTTGCTACTTCTAATTTACGTTTCTTATACTGCCTTAAAAAATCGTTCAAAGTGGTTTGTTTAAGTGGAATTTTAAAGGAGTAAATATTGAGTTATTTTTCGAATGAGTACAAAATATCACAACTACCATCTCGAGTCTCGAAGTGGCGCATTGCCATTAAAGCCTGGTTAACAGCAAGAAGTGATGGTGGGGAGATCAAGGTGGTGAAATCATTTGACCTGCCCATTATACACCTGCCGGTCGAAATCATTGCAGGAAGAACTGAAAATTTATTTTCAGCATAAAGGAACCGAAAAGGACAAAAGGAGGAAGGAAATTCCAGTTGAAACGTGCTTAGCGCGTCTATTCTCAACCATCGGTCACGCAGTTCTTATTCGATTAAGCGGGGGCTTTCGTAAAAGGTATTTGGTTTAAGCGGGGAAAAATAACATAGAACCAATAGGAATAAATTCGGTTCCGGGGGATTCTATTCGATAAAGCGGGTATTCGATTATCCATGACCCGATTAAGTGGGGGGGACTGTACTAAAGACCAATAAGTTTTAGATGTTATAGGACTGCAATGCAGTTATGCTGTAATTTTCGGTATTTTTATGTTAGCCGGGCGCAAATTATGCCGATAGCGTTTATTTTTTCGTTGGTAGGATTAGCATATCAATAGAAGCTTTTATTTTTCGCGCATATAAATCAGAAACATTTATTTGATGTTGAAATAAAATGCTTTAATGTTTTGCTTTGTGTTACTATTATTATTATTATTATTTTGGTGTTTAAATGAAATGAGTGAAAGGCATACAATATATGTATTTTAAATGAAATAAATGAAAGATTTGTATTTTAAATGAAATGAATGCAATACGAATGACAGCAATGGAAACAATGTTTGGCGATTTAACACCTGCGCCCGGCGAACATAAAAGTATCTAATTTCCTTCAATGTGGATTATGATACTCTGACTGCAAAACTAAACACTCTCACCTATGAAACATTTTTAAATGGTTGAAAAACATATTTTTGACTTAAAATAGAGTTAAAGTGGATTATTAAGAAGAAATCGTGTTAAATTTTTAACCATTTCAAAACATTACAAATTTACAAAACGACCCTGATATAACGCTTATAAGAACGGGAAATATATTATTTGATAATTTTTGTGATGATTTGCTCTTTGAACACTTTTCCAGAAAGTTAAAAAAAAAGGTCATGATTTTGTTTGAACAGAAACAAATTTGTCAAAAGCGGACTTGCAGCTGAATCTTTATAAAAAAATAAATGGCTCTGTCTATTGGTGTATTTCACAAGGTATTATTCAATTTCATATGAGGATCGTATGTGATACAGGAATAAAGATGAAATATGCACAATTCGCTGGGAGTTGTTTTTCAATACAACTTCATATGAGGTGTACATGCTTGAAATAGTTCCTGGTGTGAGATTTATAGAATCGATGATTGTAAATTTTAGCTTTAATATGTAGCAGAATACCTATCTACTCTTTTATAAGAGTACTCTACACTGTTAAAAATATCGTGAAAAATTACCTCTGTTCATAAAGGCTATCTGTTTTCTGACCAATGAGAACGCTACTTAAACGCATATGGATCGTTTTCATTGGTCAGAAAATAGATAGCCTTTAAAAAAAGAGGTAATTTTTCACGATATTTTTAACAGTGTAGTTGACTAGTGAATTTTGAGATTTTGAATGTGCTCGTGATGTCCTGAATTCTAACATTTGTGCGTGACAGAGATCTATTCTGTCTTTTCTTTAAGTTTCGCGAAATACATATGAATCACGATATCATTGTCACGGTTATTTTTGGAATGGTGTGTTAATTAGGTAACGGTGGTTATGTAGGAACTATATATAGTGCAGTAGGAGATGGAATCGTTGGATTTGAAACGGATCTCACGCCTTTGGTTTGTGAATTCCCTCGTGAAATTCGAGCCACGTGTGAGTGGAGGTTACGACAGCTGTTTTGGATAGTCTTCAACTGTGAATTTTCTCCAAACTGGTAAAAAAAAAAAAAAAATAGCTCTCTACTCGCAATAAAGAGTCATCGGAATCCACGGGATTCCATTTTATAGTAATATTAGTTCCTAAAGTGACTTTCATAAGTTTCTGTAGAACGAATTTTGAGTCCATTTGGAGTTGAGTTTAGTGAGTTCATTTTAATAAGTTTTGGAAAACGATTTTTCCCCCCCTCTCAATCTTTCATAAAATTGATTTTATTTCGAATGTCTGCATTTAAATCTACCCGTTCTACTGCTAATTCTCTGTTTAATGTTATAAACAACTTGTTGTGTTACTTTAAAACTGGGCATTGGCCTCCTCTCCAGAGAACAGTACGAAAAAGTTGTCACAAACATAGTTAAATTAAAAGGTCATTGAAACAGGATTTGTCTTTAGCGATTAATTTGTGGGTGTACCAGACATTATTTTTCCCTTGAGCATTAAAGTGTCTCCCCGGAAGTTTTCGGATTTTCGCTTAATGAATTTCATATGATTTAGAAGTGTAACCCCCCCCCCCCCCCTCGAAGCTATTGAAATCTCGAAAATGTCAGGAATCAGCACTGGTTGCCCCCATTTTGTACTAGTAGAAAAATAACCTAGTTCCTAGAGTTTTGTGTTCAGATTTTAAGTATCAAATGAAAAGTGATTTTTCAAAAGGATAGTATTTGAAATAGTTCTACATTTTTTAAATATACATTAGTAGCTAAAATCCACATAATAAAATTAATAAATTTTATTAAGTCCTATTTCGATTTAAATGCCACTCACAAATTTATGTATTGCGTGAATTAGTGCTCTGTTAACCGAAATTTTCAACTACGATTAAATAAAATCTGTAGCAGTTTTATGTAAATTTTCATAAGATAAATTTAATTATAAATAGGCTTTTTTGAGTGTGTGTGTGTGTGAAAGTGGGGGGGGGGGGAGGTAATATTAAAAAAAATTCCAACAAAAATTTATAATTTAACAGAAAATGTTTATTAAAAAATATTCACCATTGTTAAATTGAAAAAAGATAGCAGAATATTGAAACAATTTTATTTTTATAGTTTCGTTGGCTATTACAGAAAATATAATCTGATTTTATTTTAACAGATTTTTTTAATTTTTACTAAAAAATTGCATTAAAAAGCCAAGGTCAATTTTAAGGAAAGGGAATTTTTATAAACAAGAAATTTTCAACTGTTTTTCTAGTAAATCTTGCAAGAACGAGAAAATGTTTAAATTTGACGCATTTTTTATTTTTATCAAAGTTTTTAAGACACCAGCTGGGTTTCGTAAGAGACTAACTTAATATCACAATAAACGTGAGTAGAAACATTAAATGCTTCAAAATACTGAAGTATGTTTCGTTTGAAAAATCATCAACAATATTGATCACTTTTCAATCCAACATTAATACTATTCTAAAAATGCATGGTACTTAATTTTTACACAATTCTTATAGTATCAAAACAACTGTTTAAATTTATAAACTTATACGTGAGATGTTTTTACTTTTTGTCTTTTTACACGCTACTGGTTTTTATTAAATGGATGCACTTTAAAACTAGTATGTTGTGGCCATCGCAAAACTTTCTTCTACATAAATCACATCAATTAAATCATTTAAATAGTACAATAAATTACATGAATTCAGCAACAATTCATATCAAAGTATATCTGAATTTGAAGTTTGATGAAAATTCGTGCATTAGTTCTTGAGATAGAGCTACAGCGGAAATTCTGAAAAATGTAGCATAGCAGCGCCACCTGTTGCGCGATTTACACCAAAAATAAACAGCACTAAATGATATCAAGGTATACCTGAATCTGAAGTTTGTTGAAAATCTAAACGTTAGTTCTTGAGATAAAGTTATTGCGGAAATCGCAAAAAATACAGAATGGCAGCGCCACCTGTTGAGCAATTTACACCAAAAATTAAACAGCACTACTTTATACGTCAATTCATGTCAAGGACTAACTAAATCTGAAGTTTGATGAATGCAATAGTTCTTGAGATACAGCTCTTGTGAAAATCGTGAAAATGCAGTACAGCAGCGCCACCTGTCGGGCGATTTACACCAAAAATTAAACAGCACTAATTTATATCGGGGACTAACTGAATCTGAAGTTTGATGAAAATTCGTGCATTTTTTCTTGAGTTAGAGCTATTGCGATAATCATGAATAATGCAGCATAGCAGCGCCACCTGTTGAGCGATTTTCACAAAAAAGTAATCAGCACCAAACTATATCCTGGACTAACTGAATCTGAAGTTTTATGAAAATCCGTGCAGTAGTTCTTGAGATATAGCTATTGCAGAATCGTGAAAAAATGCCGCATAACAGCGCCACCTGATGGGCGATTTTCACCAAAACTAATCAGGTCCAGTTCATATCAAGGTCTAACTAAATATAAAATTTTGTGAAATTCCGTGCATTAGTTCTTGAGATAGAGCGCCTACAAAATTTTTGTCACATACAGACTCGCAGAGTGACAGACAGACTCACAGACAGACATTTTCTAAAAACCATCAAATCGTGTTCTGGGCATTCTAAAACGTATAAATCCGTCGAAAACCGGAAGTCAAAATTTTTCACGAATCCAATACTTTCTTCTTGTAAAGATAGAAGAAAGTAAAAATATAATTGTATGACCTTGAAAATTTTCATACTTGTATAATAATAAACGGTATAGCTGTAATATAATTAGTTTTTAGAAATTAATGATTTTTTTAATGGCAATTTGGTGTTTTTAGATATTTTATATTGAATAATTTATATTTATTTTAGAAATTGATTTCAATGTTACGTGTTTCATATTATCTTTCATTACATTATTCTAAACTACTGAAATTTTTAATATTGATACTATTGGACAGAAATTATAAACAAGCTGATTACAAAATTCAATGATTTTATGCGAAATCTTTTGAAGTTTTATCATATGAAAGTTTTTAAAATGCTAATTATTTTTTTTATATTCATGTATCGTTTGGAATATAGTCATGTGAAAAAAAAATTTAGTTGTAACACAATATTTAAGTGAGATAAAAGGAATTCACAAAGTGTCTAAGTACGACCATTTTCGTCTGCTGAGATGTCATTAAACCTCTAATAAAAGCTTAATTAAAAAATATATATATATAGTGAACCCCATTGCTTCCTTAAACAATTACTTCAAGGTTAAAATGCTGTTTTTCTGCCTGCACATGCTCTTTTTTAATGTTGAAAATCCCATTATCCAATCCAACAATGCAATTTATAATGGTGTTAAGTACATATTTCTAGGTACATAAAAAATAGCTTTTACGCAAAATAATTTGTCAGAATTTCATTTTCTCTTAATATTTCAGATAAATCGTGAAATTTAGACCCGTTCAGCTTGATTGCGGTTTAGTACAAAACCAGTGCAAATAAAAAAAATAGACGATAACGAATATTATTATAATCCAAAACATATTTTTAAAAGTATATGCTGGTAACCCCCCCCCCCCCCAAAAAAAAAAGAGGAACAAAAAAGAAAGGAAGAAAAAGAACATTTTCCTAATAATTGAACGTTTAATTGTGAAACTTCCCAAAACTTTTCTATGAATTCTTGCACCGCAAGATTGATTAAAAAACGCAAATCAGTGGCAATACAGTTTCGAAAATTCTTTTATTCTGCAGTACCGAAAGAACTTGATTTAGTTAAACCTGATTGTAGTTAAACATACGTATATGTAAAAGAATTTTCGATTGAAGATTCAACTTCAAATCCATGGTCTTTGTGTTTCATGTGTATAAACATCTACTTCCTATTTATTTAGCGTACATTGTTATTGCGGCCAAAGTTATCATCCTGCCAAAATTATTTCATTTATATTTTCACTAAAAGGTATGTCTATTACATATTTTTGTTATTTTCTCCCTGAGATCTTTCATTTTATATACATCTTAAAGAGACCGGGGAAGCTCTATCTCGGCTATGTTAAAATACACCAACTTTATGTACCTTTTTCTCAGAAATGGTGAAGATAGAGGTCTAGATTTTTTAGAGTAGTTTGAATAACATGCTTTACGTATTATAACAGACCATTTTTTTTTTCTAAGTGAAACTGAAAGTTAATTATTAATTATTTATTGAAAGACATTTTTAAATTAGTATTTTCGGTAAGATTTCACTGCCTAAAATAAATAATTCTCAACATATCATTAAATCCCTGTGTTAAAGTATGCACTATAACATAAGTATTTAGAAAAATCTGAGTTCTTAGGTTTAATAGATATTGAAAAAAAGGAACACAAACCTGAAAAATCGAAGTTTTGAGAAAAAGTCAATTAAAGCTGTGAAGCAGTGTTGCCAGTAGACTTCTTTTTTTAAATTCTGATTTCTTGATGGCGTCACTTTTTTGAAATAGTAAAATTCGCCTTATTTAATAACATATTAATTAAGGCGAAAACAATGAGAATTTTACCACTTCAGAAAAGTGGTGCCAATCAAGAAATCTGAATTTTAAAAAAGTAGCCCACTGCTGTGAAGTGCACTTAGAAATAATGAAAAAAATCCAACACTTTTTTATATATATAAACATGTGTAATGCATCGTTGAAAAGATAAAAGTTTAAACTATTTAATAGTATAAAAAAGTAAAAATCGATTTTTCGGTTGAATTTCGCTTACACGGTCCCCTTAAGAGGGTGCGAAGAAGCAAGTTTATGTTTCACATTTTGATGCTAAGTATTTGCTATACTAAATGTTCAAACACCTGTAAAAAAAAGGTATGTGTTTGACTTTATTGGGAAAAAAAATGTTATATTCATTCAATGGTGATCTTAAAAATCACTCCTATAACATCATGTAGTTCCAAATAATTTCCATTACAATATGTTAATTTAGCGTTGGCCCCAATTATTTCAAAATCCACCGCCTTCATTTACGCTTCGTAGAAAGCGCGAACTAGTGAATTTATTTTTTTTAATAATTTTTCCTCTGTTTCTTTTTTAAGAAATGGCAACAAGAAAAAAAAATAATTATTTAAACTATCTACTCAGGTTTTCTAAATAATGTTCTCAACCTATAATCATAATTTAAATAATATTAAACTTTTAATTAACAAAAGGGCATTTTTTCAACAATTCTAATTTTTTATTTATATTTTCTAATTTTAGTGTTTAAAATATTTCATACACTGTAAAAAAAAAAAAAAAAAAATCTGCAAAGTTACTCCAATTTTTTCTAGGAAACTGGGATTCCTAGAACTTTTTATGTAATGGCAACAACAAAAATTCATGTAACAGATACACTTTTGACAATAAATCAAAAAATCTGTAAAGTTACTAAGATTTTTTTTAAAAATTGGGATGCCTAGAACTTTTTATGTAACTGCAACCCGGGTTACAGATAAATTTTTTGTAAGATTACTGTAATTTTAGTAGATTCTTTTGTAAAGCTACAGATTTCTGTAGCTTTACAAAAAGTAGTTTTATAGATTTACTTTTTTTTTCTGTACTGTGTACAGATAAAATTTTAGTAAACATACAGATTTCTGTAACTTTATATCTGTAAAATTAGATTTTTTTTTTTTTTTTTTTTTTTTTTTTTTTTTTAGAGTGGTTTGACGCAAAATTAACTCCATTGTTTCTTCTTTTTTTTTTTTTTTTTTTTTTTTTTTGTAACTGGTAAATAATTGCAACCATACAGATTTTTTGTCAATTTATCACCCAGGGCCGAAACTAGGGGGGTGCAGAGGAGGCATGTGCCCCGGGCTCCAGAGCGACAGGCGAAGGGGCGCGCCAAATGGAGATTTTGTTTGTCTTTCATACAAAAATGTATGTATATATGAAATACAAAGGAACTCGCAAACTAATGGAAAACCTATGGGAGCAATCTTTTCAAATTTGTGAAAAAAAAATTATAAAAAAAAAAAAAAATGCAACCAAAATCGAAAAAGTAAACTCTAACCTGGTTAGAATTCCATCTCAGCTATTCTAAGCAAGAGAAAAATCATTTAAGACTATTAATATGCAAATGAGAAATGAAAAAAAAAAAAAAAAAAAAAAACAGCAACAACAACAACAACAACAACAACAACAAAAAAAAAAACGCTCCCATTGGTTTAACATTAGCGATCCAGTTTCTTCGAGTGGCTAGTGTAGGCTCTTAACACTCAAGCTAATGTTAATCCTATGGGAGCGTTGTTTACACATTTCATGCATTCATTTTAATTATTATTAAATTATTTTTATTTTTTAAGGATTTTTTTTCTTTTCTTGCATAGGGTACCTGCGGTCGATAATTTTTATTGTGCATGAGGAGGGGGGAAGGGGCATCAAAATCCATGTTTGCCCCGGGCGCAAAAAAGGCTAGTTTCGGCCCTGTTATCACATGCGGCCGGCTAAAGTAAAAATGTCTTAAAATGTATTTATAAATAAGCTCTACAAATATTAAAATGCTGTGCTGTCATCTGTGTAAGAAAATTTTTATAATTCTAGCCTATCATGAGGTCAGTGGAAAATCGACTACAAAATTACAGCTTTACATACAGAAACCAATTTAAGTTAAATAAAAGAGTGTAAGGGGCTATACTTATATAACATTATCAACATTTTGTTAATTTTGGACCACCTCCCCCCCTTAACGATGATATCGTTATCAATGTCAAAAAATTATTTTATTTTTAGATTCTTTTTCTTTCTTTATATACGCTTGCAGTGATATACACAATTGAATACACATTTATTAGTTGCATACTTTGCAGATCAAGAAGTCAATAAAATATCAATAAATGAAATAAATTTAAATCGAATAACATCTAAAAGAGTCAGTTACCAAGTTAACCAAGTTAAAGCCAATTTAAGTTAAATAAAAGAGTGTAAGGGGCTATACTTATATAACATTATCAACATTTTGCTAATTTTGGACCACCTCCCCCCATTCACGATGATATCGTTATCAATGTCAAAAAATTATTTTATTTTTAGATTCTTTTTCTTTCTTTATATACGCTTGCAGTGATATACACAACTGAATACACATTTATTAGTTGCATACTTTGCAGATCAAGAAGTCAGTAAAATATCCATAAATGAAATAAATTTAAATTGAATAACATCTAAAAGAGTCAGTTACCAAGTTAACCAAGTTAAAGCCAAGTTAAGTTAAATAGAAGAGGGCTATACTTATATAACGTTATCAACATTTTGCTAATTTTGGACACCCCCCCCCCCCTTCTCGATGATATCGTTATCAATGTCAACAAATTATTCTATTTTTAGATTATTTTTCTTTCATTATATACGCTTGCAGTGATATACACAACTGAATACACATTTATTAGTTGCATACTTTGCAGATCAAGAAGTCAATAAAATATCAATAAATGAAATAAATTTAAATGGAATAACATCTAAAAGAGTTAGTTACCAAGTTAACCAAGTTAAGTTAAATAAAAGACTGTAAGGAGCTATATTTATATAACACACTATCAACATTTTGCTAATTTTGGACCCCCCCCCCCTTCCCAATGATATCGTTATCAATGTCAAAAAAATATTTTATTTTTAGATTCTTTTTATTTTAATTTCATACGCTTGGAGTGATGTGCACAATTGAATACACATTTATTAGTTTGCATACTTTCCAGATCAAGAAGTCATTGAAATCTCAATAAATGAAATAAATTTAAATCGAATAGCATGTAAAAGAGTTAGTTACTATTTAAAAGAATTTAATAATAGCTTATTGTTACATAATGCATTCAAAAGGAATATTTTGTACTCTTGCACTAGCCCCCTGCCCGGGCAGATTAAAAGCAGAACTGATAACAAAACAGTGGACAACATTATTCGTCTTTCTTTACTGTTAACCCGGTAAGAACTCGCTAGTGAGAATGCCCAATTGCTTTTCTTTTACTTTACATTCATATAATATCACCTTTTTTTGGTTGGCTTAGTACTTTTATTCACAAAAGAGGTAAAATAATTGTAAAACATTTTGAAATTTTAATTAAAATGAAAAATGATTTAAATAAGAGTCTTAAAAAAGTACGACTGTGAGAGAAAATCTCATGCAGCGAGTTCTCCCGGGTTAAAGGCAAATATCATATCAAGTATTATGCTCCTAATTTTTCTAACAACGAATTATATGCACATATGCCAAAGGGACAGGAATGTCAAATGTTGGAGTATTCCAAATTTTGGAATGAAATTATTTTATAAATATTTAATTGCTTTAATAATAGCTTTGTATTTTCATAGAAACATATAAAAATAATAATAATACAGGGTACAGACTATTTGGACGTAATGAAAAATCTCTGAAAAAAGAAAAGTTTCGTTGGATCAAAAATGATAACGTTATCAAAAAGCAAACCCCCTTCCCCCCTGAGCTATCTTACGATATGAAGTGCCAGACCCCCCCCCCTCCCCCCTAAAGTGATAACGTTATATATGCACAGCTCCTAAACTAGAAAACAAGAATTCTGCTTTTTCAGAATTCAGTGTCGCCTCCGCTGAAAAAAATATATACATAAATATAGATAGTACAAAACATATTTCAGTTTTAAGACTTAAAACTCACGCTTTTATTTTATAGTAAATGACGTCATTCGCATCCGCTAAAGAATTTCACATCGACGATCCAGTCTTAACACAATAAAGTATACATACGGCATGTATTATAGCTTAATAATACACTAATCCAACAAAAAGCGACGTCGTCATTTAAGAAACCCGACCAAAAAAATCGGCTATCTAATGATTCATAGGCCTTCATTTGTTGGTAATATTAATATAGATACTTAAAATTAAATATTGTTTATAATAGCTCCATGCTTTATCAGAAAACATTCATTTATGTTTTTTCAAAATAGCACGTATTTTATTATTTTTTTCAGTTGTTATGGGAAAATGGCAACAAAAAAATATAGTAATCTATTATTTTCTAACTATTTTTCCTTTACTTTCCACAGAAATGGAGTACATTAAGTTGACAACTTTAAAGAAATGGCGCTAAAAACTACAAAAAATTAATAATAATACCTCAAACATTAATTGAGATGCAATTTTCAAAAAAATTGCATTTAAAAGTTTTTTTTCCCTATATGACAGCATAAAAATTGAAAATCTGCGTTGCCTAGAAGTTTAAAAAATTGCAATAGAGATTATCACGTATGATGATACATCTGCTTTGTTTTACATCCGGATTAAATAACGGAACATTATTTTTTAGAGCAGTCACTTTAATTGCTGGCCGAAAGAAATAGCATATCAGGGGCTAAAAAAGGGTGTTACTAAGGACGGACAATGAGTAAGATGTTTTATATAAAAACTTAGCCCGTGCAGAACTAGGAAGAATGAATTCAGTCCCAGCTCATTGTGGATAAAAGGCGTTAGGCCCGGCCTGGCACGATTCTTCAGAAAAAAGTAAGGCCCGAACCCAGCCTGACACGGAAAAAGTAATGTTTAGACACGGCCCGGCCGAGCCTTCATAAAAAATAAAGGCACGACCAGGCCCGGCCCGCCCGAGTGTCGTGAATGAAAATAGGCCTGAGCCCGGCACGCGGACTGGGCCAGCAAACTGAAGGTACACTTTGAAAAAGGCCGTGCCGGTAGAATGAATAGATTTTTAAAGGGCCGGTAGTTGTGAGAACTAAAATTATGAAAAAACTCGAAATCTTCATGTTAGAAAAAGCCTTGTTTAAATCAATTGAGACATTTAAACAGTAAAGAAAGAAGGTGGAGATGCCAAAAGTTAAACTGAATCAGATATTTAAGCCACCGGAAGGAGTTACTCACCTGCAAGCTTTTAAAAGGCATTAGAACATTCTATTAGAAGACAATCTTTGTTTAAAACTTTAAATGCATTTTTCTGCATGATGAGTTTTTTTCACCATTTCTCGCCAAGAATCGTTAAAGATAAATGGTTCAAACTTGGAACATGTCTTTTTCGATTATTTTTCATCAATTTTTTTTCGTCAAATTTGAAAAAAAATATATTTACTTCTGAGATATGATTTTTTAAATATAAGTTACATAATTTTTTTAATTAACATTTAAAAAATGCTGGAACAAAATTAAAAATTATGTTTTTCTCTTTAATTAGATGAAAGAATTTTGAAATTCGACATATAATATTTCGAGTTATGCGGAGTTTAAATTATCCCACTTTTTAAGAAAAAATTTTAATTATTATTATTTTTATTATTTTTTTACTTTATCAGAAATTTAAGAACTACAAATTTAAGGATTCACAAATGATATGGCTATCCATCACAAAAAAATAAATAAATAAATAAATAAATTCTAATTCAATAAATAAAAATACTCAATTTATGTCTAATCCCTTAAAATCTGACGAATTATTTAAACGGGTATGTCTTTGTGAGTTTTGCAGATATCAAGATGGAATTTTTTTGTGTTTAATTCATAAATGGATAAGAAAATTTTTTCGAATCGTAAATTTTACCCTACGGGAACCGTATAAAAATTTAGTTTGTGTATTTTCTCAAATAGACAATCTCAAATAGAATTTTGATTCAGAAAATTAGAAAAAATATTTACTTTTGAAAATATGATTTTTCTTTTTTAAGTTACACCACTTTTTTTTTTTAATTTTTACTTTAAATATTTTAATTTTTTTTAACCATTTGGAAAAATGGTTATTGTCCTCGTCAGGGTAGGAAATCAAAAGCATATCTGAAGGTTTTTATTGGTTTAATCGGCAATTTATTCGTTTTCTGATTGGTCTATACAGTAATATGTATTTCCCTTTACTTTCAACAGATATGGACAACAGAGTGTTGCCACTATGACAAAAAAGTAATAAAAACTACAAAAAAATTAACTCAGAAACAAATTGAGATACAGCTTTCAAACAAATTGCATTTAAAAGTACATTTTTTTTCTCTATACGACGGTGTAAAAAGTAATATTGTGGGATGTTTAGAAGTTTAAGAATGAAATTTCATTTAAAATGGGTTGTCAGATTTTTTGGACATCTGACGATGGAAAAGCCTTTTCCCGAACAGCCAATGAAATGCTTTGATAATACATAAGTTTCAGGTGGATAATAGGTACGAGTCGCAGGCGATTTCCGTCGCTTGCAATTTTTATATGTAATAACACTATTAATGTTTAATTCATGGCGTACGTAATGTATGATCAACTCCGTGCTATTTTTTATGTCTTAAATTTCGGTCTTTGAAAAAATCATTTTCCAAATGGTCGTTGTAATTTGTTAAATTGCATTTTTTTTTTTTTTTAATTTACAGATTACTTCTTTGTTACTGTACTCTGAATGTGTTGGAAAGTGTTACGTAATCTATGCTGGACACATAATTTTTCGTTCTTGTTTTCTTTTTTGCCTGAATGTTAAAATTAACTAAATCTTGAATTCATATTTGTATGTTTTTGGATGTTTGATTAATTTTTGTTGTAGCGATGGCATCTTGAATTTGTGTACCATCCATAGTCCAAATTATCACCCTTACATGACTTTTTAGTTAAAATTTGTTTTTTATTACTATTTTTTATTGAAAACAATACGATACAACTCATAAATTAAAAACAATTTATAAGTTTTCTTATGGGGAATACTTTGGGGAGTAAATATAAGAAATCTTAAAAGCTCGTTGAAGTAAACAAAGTATAAGTTTGATGTCAATGAATATGCTTATAAAGCTACACAACAACCTTGAGCGTAAAACGTGATGGACTAATCTTCATTTAAAATCATCACCTTCGGTAGAATATTTTGCTTTTCTGAATCAATAATCAGGATATAATCATTATAAATTAAAGTAAAAATAAGCTTCCTTATGCTCCTAAAATCTTATAAAATTATTCGAAAGATAAATAAACCGGCTAAGGTAGAGTCTTCTGTTTTTTTTTTTTTTCTCTCTCATTATTCGCAGTTATCAACCCGATGTCCTTGAGTTCAGAAAATTAATGAAGGTTTTGTTTTAGATTTATTCATATGGAAACTTGTCCATTGGCCGTTTTGGGCACTTTTGAATGCCGGTACAGAGCTAATAGCACAATGAAGCGTGCGTCTATTTATTGTCCAGTTTTTTGCTTGAGTGCTGCGAAGCAGATGCAACCGGTTGTTTTTCTTTCCTTCGATAAATGTGAAACATTGACTAACTTTAAAGGGTATCGAAAATTATTTCTTTTTTTTTTTCACTCTTTTATTTAAATTGGTTTTTGTATGTAGAGGTAGAATTTTGTAATAGATTTTTTACTCACTTTCTGTTCTGTTAGAATTATAAAAATCGTGTATACAGGGGTGTTTCCGCTGACAACACAACAGTTTAATATTTTTAGAACTTAATTATAAGTTAGTAAATTAATTTTAAGGAATTTTGCCGTTAGACGCCGGTAGGTGATAATTCACCAAATATTTTTTATGGTTACAGCTGTTTACGAGTTACAAAATCAAAGGAGTTAATTGTTTGTCAAACTATCCGAAATAGGCCAACTGGGTGTAAAACTGGAACAACTAAATATTTTAAATATTAAAAAGTATAAAATATAAATAAAAAATAAAGAGTATGTTTTATTTTTCTTTAAGAAATACTATTTTATTTTCTTATTTTCGTAACTCTTCTCTACATTTTGCTTCATGTATGTTGATTAATCCCAATAAATTCTCTATATCCTAATTCTAATAAATAAAAAAAAAACAGATACAATAAATGATACCAAAATAGTCTATTTGGAGGCACTATTATGCTAAATATTGTACATTTTGTTTTATAAATACATAGAAGTGTGAATCAGGTGTTAATGGTAAGATTTTTTTTTACATTTATTAAAATTTATTTATTAATAATCAACGATAGAAAATAAAATGTTACCAGGTAAATATCTTTTTCTAAAAGAATATTTCTCATTGCTAAGGTTTCCTTCGACTAAAAATGTTGTTTTCCTTTCTAATCCTTTATGCTGTTTTCACTCATGGTCTTTTATGTTCTTTCCTTCCATTTTTAGAGTTCCTTACTTAAAAAGTAAAATCAGAACCAGTATAAGATCACTCCTGTGTCTGTCTGTCTGTCACACTCACAGAAATTTTACTTGTAAACTATTTAACGTGGAAAGTTCAAATTGGGGGGAAGTAACAAAGACTATTGACTCATATATTTACAGATTATTAAACATTCACAAATATATTTAGGGAAAATGTAGAGGGGCTAATTAAGTTACTTGAAAAAAAAAATATTTTCTTTGTATATATCGTGTGGTGTCTCGTGTGAAAGCTTTCGTAACGCTGAACTCAAAAATAAATTTATTTTAATTTTAGGTATTATATATTCAGAGATATTGTCGAAAATGTAGTGCAAAAATATGTTTCCCCTCTCGATTTCCGAAGCTACTGAAACTAAAATTAGGAAAAAATTAGAGATAGTAAACGTTAATTTAAACCATGCAGGAAAACTATAGCGATTACCCTAGGTCACATAGTGAGAAAAGCACATTTTTCCCTTACTCACAAAAAACGATTTGCTGGCATTCAGCAAAGGTGTTGAGGAGGAAAGCTGGAGGTATACCTATCGTAGGAGAAATATAAAAGCATTGTTGATAATGATTTTCGAAAAATATCGTCGGTAATTAGCTGAGATATTAACACCCTTAAAGACACGGACGGTGTGGACATACATAATAACAGGGGAGGCGTACTCTATGTACTGTCGGCTTTTAAAGCCTAAATAACAACTTTTAATGATATATTTGTCTAATGCAATGTCCAATAGCAGTATAAAAGCAATGAACGTCGAAGTGTTAAAAACATACTAATTTAATTAGAATTAATCACATAAATTAATCACATACACTACGGGATTCGCGACTAGAGTGCATTGAGTGCGATCTCGCAATACACCTTCCTTGTCTTTAAATGTTAATTAGAAACCTATCTGGAGAAACGCTTCACAGACTAAGGCGGCGTTGCAACTTTGCGACCTCCTTTCGAAGCGGTTTTGTTTTAGCTACCCTGTAGAAAGAAAAGCTTATTGCTATGCTAAATTTAGTTTCATGAAATTCTAAATGAGGTTTAAATATGCACTTCTTTTTCTGTCAGTACTGAATTAAGTTCATCATAAACAGATTAGGATAGGATTGAAAAAAGAGTTATAGAGAATAGCAATATTTGATATTATTTAGGCTTCAGATTTCTTTGAACTTTTATGGTATACCCATTCATACTTTTCTAGTATAAACAGCTATACCCAACCCTACGTTATATAGGTTTTTACCTATCTTATTAAGTTTATTTATCTTATTAAGCCTTATTATTCTTTTAGCGACGATTTTTTTTTTAATAATACAGTTAATAATTCATATATTTATTGTACGGAACCTTCTGAGCGCGAGTAATACTCGCACTTGACCGTGTATTTTTTCCTTCGGCAGCTCTCTCTTTCCTTTACTTGGCGGTCCGGTGGTTCCCATTCCATAATGTTTTTTAACAATCTCTTGTTAGAAGTTACTCTTTGGACATCACCGAACCATATCAAACGTTTTCAATCTATGCTATCAAAGAAATTACTACCTGTGTTCATGATTTTTTGTGCTTCAGTTTTTTTTCTGTGTGTGTGTCTGTAGTTGAATATAATTGGGAGGTTTTGTAGGTAATTTTTAAATGATTGATTTTGCGTTTTGAAGGGTTACCAGTTTGGCCGCCTTTTTTATTCAGAAATTTAGATTTCATACCGAAAATTACAAAATAAGAATTTTTACTTCATGTAATCACGAAATATCGGTCATTAAATAAATAAAAAAATTACTATCCTGAATTTCAGTTATGAATTCGGAATTTCTGAATAAAAAATGAAATCAAACTGGCAACCCTGGTTTTAAACATGTGTAACTGTGTGATTTTTTATTAATTAGAGTGGGCTCTGTATTACATCGCATTTCTTATAATTAAGGGGGTCCGGGACACAATTTAAAATAATTTTTATTTATTGAGTTAAAGTTCTGATTTTTTTTGTGATGGTTGACCATGTTATTTGTAAACAAAATCACATGATAAAACTTCTCATATATTTTTTTAAAAAATGTAAAATTTAAAATTCATTTAAAAAGTGGAGTAATTTAAAATCGTTATAACTCGAAATATTATTTGTAGAATTTAATTTTTTTTTCATTTAATTAAACAGAAATATATAAGTTTTAATTTTGATTCAGCATTTTTAAGAATATAAATTAAAAAAATTATTATTACTGATTCATTTACCTTGAAATATAATTTAAAAAAATTAATTTCAAATGAAATTTGTTTGAAAAATTGTTTTAATTTACTGATTTTTCAAAAATTTTAAAAGATCAATCTCTATTGCACAGAGCTTAACTCATTTGCACTTATAATATAAATAGTTGAACGTTTGTTTCTTTCAATAACGAAATTTAATTCTTCATGAATAAATTTAACAGATATGTAATCAAAATATAAAAAGCTGCAATGAGAAAAATCTTTGGCTTATTAACCTCTAGCATACAAGCTACTACAAAAAAAAAGAAAAAAAAAATGCAATTTAACAAATTACAACGACCATTTGGAAAACGATTTTTTCAAAGACTAAAATTTAAGACATAAAAAATAGCACGGAGTTGATCATACATTACGTACGCCATGAATTAAACATTAATAGTGTTATTACACGTAAAAGTTGAAAGCGACAGAAATCGCCTGCGTCTCGTACATATTATCCACCTGAAACTTAAGTATTATCCAAGCATTTCGTTGGCTGTTCGGAAAAAGGCTTTTCCATCGTCAGATTTCCAAGAAATCTGACGGCCAATTTTAAATGAAATTTCATTCTTAAACTTCTAAACATCCCACAATATTACTTTTTATATCGTCGTATAGAGAAAAAAATGTACTTTTAAATGCAATTTGTTTGAAAGCTGTATCTCAATTTGTTTCTGAGTTATTATTTTTTTTTGTAGTTTTTATTACTTTTTTGTCATAGTGACAACACTCTGTTGTCCATATCTGTTGAAAGTAAAGGGAAATACATATTACTGTATAGACCAATCAGAAAACGAATAAATTGCCGATTAAACCAATAAAAACCTTCAGATATGCTTTTGATTTCCTACCCTGACGAGGACAATAACCATTTTTCCAAATGGTTAAAAAAAATTAAACTTTAAAGTAAAAATTAAAAAAAAAAAAAAAGTGGTGTAACTTAAAAAAGAAAAATCATATTTTCAAAAGTAAATATTTTTTCTAATTTTCTGAATCAAAATTAAAGTAAAACAATTGAAAAAGACATGTTCCAAGTTTGAACCATTTATCTTTAACCGTTCATGACTTATAGGGATTTAAATACAAGAAATAGTGAAAAAAGACATCATGACGAAAAACGCATTTTCACAAGGAGTCGTTTCCATGTCAACCATTGCTTGAAAGCTAGAGATTTTGAAAACAAACCAAACCAAAAAATTTAATATTTCCTGTTCTAATTAAGATAGAAACATAATTTAAACGTCATTTTAAGCAGAAAAAAAACAGAAATTTTTAATGCAATAAAAGTTTTTAGAAAATTTGGAGATTTTTGTGTCCTGGACACCCCTTAAATAGATAAACTGCATAATTTTTGACACATGATAAATTTAAATTAATTTTATACAATGAATTTTAATTTAAAAATTAAATTAAAAATTATTTTTATTTAATTTCTTGTAAAACTAAAGAAAATGGTCAAAGTAAAAGATTAATGTTGCTTTTAGCTATGTTCACAACTATTATCTTATGCCAATATTCTTTCTTTTTTTCCTTAAGGACTTCGAAAACCAGGGGGTAAGAGTGATCGAAGATCGCACAAAGGGTTTCGTTTAATATTTCTTTCGAAACACTTGATCTTTTAATTAATAAGTCATAATCATTGATTTATATTTATAAAATCCTTACATAGATGGCAGCACCATTAAAATTAATTTTAAAATTATTACAAAATAATTTTTTTTGTCAAATTAAACATATTCAAGGCAAATTATTTAAATAGAATTCTTAAATTTCAAAAATTTAGCGGAGGTTTAAATAAGATTTAAAATTTTTGAAAATAAAAAAATGTTTAAACGATTTAAAATGTGGAATTTTTTTCAAGAATTTAGTGGATGTTCAAGCAAAATTTAAAAACCAAACTAACTGTTACGACAAACAAACTAAACGAAATTTAAAATCCATTAATTTAAAAAGTTTAGCGAAACTTTAAACGAAATTTAAAATTTCACAATTTTTCAAAACATAAAGAATTTTTCCCTTAAAAAATTGATAAAATTATTTTACAACTTTTGGCGTTAAAATGACAAAAAAATTACAAAAATTCTGTAAAATTGAACCTATTAGACAATGAAATCTATTCAGGGAGAAATTTTTCAAACTCCGAAGCCGAGTTTTGAATCGGGAACCTTTTGATTCGCAGGTAAATACGTTACAAAGGCGCTATCGAGACTGTGCGAAAAAGACTGAAATTAAGGTTCTGTTTTAAAATCTAAATCTCAAAAATGATTGGATGTCATTAAATTATTTCATTTAATTAAAATAATATAAGACTCGGGTGATCGTAAGCATTCAGCTATAAGTATGCAAAGTTTCAGATCTCTGACTTTCCTGAGAACGAATTCTGTGACGATCAGACAGAGGAGTGAGACGAATAGGGTTTCGTCAGACGGACGAAACCCTAAAAATATATTTACGAACATTCAAATACTATATGAAATTGATTGGTAAATAAGACTATTTCTGATATAATAACAGTAAAAACTTACTTCGACTTTCCAAAGCATTAATACAAGAATGAAAGCAAAGGCAGGTAAGTGATAAAATTGAAAACTGCAAAACTAGTCATTCCAGAACAAACCAAATTTCGAAATGTTCTTGAATAGTTTTTCTCATATGTAACGTACAAAAGAAACAAATATCTATTTCCAAAGTACACAGCAATAACACGCAATATTTGTATTTAGGTTTACGAGCAACTTTGAGGATGTGTGAAAGATTAGCGCAGTTTGAGTAAATAATCTAAGAGTAACGCTAAGAGTCACAACTTGCCTTTTTTTTAACCAAAAGAAAAATTAACAAGGAATTTAAGTCCTTAAACAGAATTTTAAGTTTCATTGTGCGATAAAACCTGCTAAGACAAAATTACAAATAATCGACAAAAATTCCGTTTTAGGCAGGTTTCCATCTTAGAAAGTACAACATGTATTGTAATCGAATCCTTTTCATTGGACTAGTAAACTTTTCCGTTTAAAACATTATTTCGTTTATACAGATTCTGTTTTGATAAGGTTTTAGTGTGCAACGTTGCCTTGTTGTTAGTGTTAATAAATTTTTAGTGAATATACATGAATACGAAAAATTAACAAGGAATTTAAGTCTTTAAATAGAATTTTAGGTTTCTTTATATGGTGAAACGTGTTAAGACATATTTGTAATGGATGTGTGAAAATTCCATTTTAGGTAGGTTTCCGTCTTAGAAAGTACAATATATATATAGTAATTGCATTGCATCCTTTAATGGTAATAAAAAAAAATCCATTTAATGCAAGATTGCGTTATATACAGTTTCCGTTTTGATAGGTTTTACCGTACAACGTTGTCTTGTTTTTAAAGTTAATAAGTGTTTATTGAATATGAATAAGAAAATTTGACATGGAATTAAAGTCTTTAAATGGAATTTTAGGTTTCTTTATATGGTAAAACACAATTGCAATGGATCGGTTAACATTCTGTTTTAGGCGGGTTTCCGTCTCAGAAAGTACAACATATATTGTAATTGCATTGTAATCTTTTCATTGAAAGAATAAAAAATTTCCGTTTAAATCAGGATTACGTTATATACAGATTCCGCTGTGATAGGTTTTACCGTACAACATGCCTTGTTTTTAGTGTTAATAACTGTTTAGTGTATATCTGAATAAGAAAAATTAACAAGGAATTTAAGTCTGTAAATAAAATTTTAGGTTTCTTTATACGGTCAGAATCCAATATATTTTCGTGATTTAAAAAAGCATTCATAAAAACAGTTTCGTTTACTACAACTGATTTTCAGATACTCAAGGGCATTGCACATATTCAAATTGCCCTAGAATGAAATGGCGATTTTTTTTTCAAATCTAGTTACAAATTTGACTTTCCATAAGACTTTTAGCATTACTGCAAAATCCGGTAATTTCATTGGCCATCGGTGAACCGAACTTCGCTCCCTGAAAGGAAAAAATCTATTTTACGAGTAACAGCTCTGCTACTCATTTCATCAGTTGTATTTCGTGATAATAGTAACTTGATGCATTAAAAGAAAAGCGTATATATTTCTCATACTTAACACAAAATCAATTGTTATAGAGTTAATAACATAATATACAATTAATTATTAAATTTGATTAATTTTCTAGTAAAAAAAAAAATAACAACTCTAAAATGACATTGACTTAGTTAAATTATGATAAAATAATGAGACTGCTATATTAAGTTGCTTATAACTTTTTTTTATTGTTTACTCAGATGTTTGCAATCAATATTAAATTCTAGCAGCTTAACTAAAAATAAGTAATTGAAGTTCCATATAGATATATGAAAATATTTTTCAATGTCAATTTAAGAGATACTATTATTGCATTTAAGTAGATATTTTATTTTAATTAGATATTTTATTTTAATTATATAACATTAGCTCGTAAATGATATTATGTAATGAAATTTAAATCACAATATTAGATTTCGAATAAAAATTGTAAAGCAACTGTTAATAAATTAATAAAGATAAAAACAAAAATCTTCATAATAATTATCGTTATTTTAAATATATATATTGCAATTAATATCATAATATTTTTCATTGTTCATGTTTGATGTATATTACACTTTTATTGCAACAGATAGATATATATATAATAAAACTTTTTGCGAATAATAACTATTAAATCACAGATATATATATATATTTGGTTTTGTTGCATTTTTACCATACATTCAATTACGTAAAGTATAGTAATTTATTGTTCTCAATGGTTAAATTATCATTGAAACATATATTATTACTATAATTTATATATAAAGGACAAATAATTAATTTTTAAAGATGAATATTTTAATAAATTAATTCTGCTAATTACTATTTATATGTTACTAGAGGTCTACCATAAAATTATTTTTCATGAAAGTTTAGAAGATATTACAATTAAAATTTAATAAATATTCATTTTAAACCTTTAAAAATACAGTTTATAAGTGATAAGAATTTAGTAATATTGAATATATAATAAAAAATTAGAAAGCAGCTGATAAATTGATAAATATTTTTATATATGAAAGATAATACTTAATTTTAAAAAATGAACACTTTAATAAATTACTTCTGATAATTATATATATATACGTTACTAAAGTTCCAACAAAAAATATTTTTAATGTAAGTTAAGAATATATTATTATTACATTATAATTGTTAAAGAAATTTACTTATTAAAAAAAATCTTATAAACCATGTGAATTTAAAAAAATAATAATTTAATTAACAGTATTATTGTATTTACAATAAAATAAAGTCCTTCCGGCCAGTGCCGGGAGGAAGAGGTAGCTTTCATATTCCTTATTTTTAAAAAGCCAGCTTATATTATTCAAGCACACGTAGCTCAATTTAGTGGAAACCGTTTATAGGAGATTCAATACTATCTTTTATTAATACTAAATCATTATGAATGAGAATTTCGCGAAATTACTCAGCTTTATCCAAGCTGTTCTTATTTAAAGTAACTTATATTTGGTTGCCAAATTCGGCGATATCTTCAAGTGACTGCCATTTTAAGACAACATGGTGGATGAGGCTAACCAGTGAACTTGGTCGAGACCTTAGTAATTACTGTGGACATGCTCGCTCACATCGGAATCGGTTGATATATACGAGTGCTGTCGCTGGTAAAAAATCAGATTTTTCAAAATGTCACCCAAAAAAGAAACCTTTTTCAATTTCTAAGTTTTTTGCACCTTACTTTAAATATAACTTTTTTTTATTTACTGGCCGCCATATTGAAACAAGATGGCTGATATTGCTGGCCAGCGAACTTGGGGCAAGACATTGCTATATACTATCCACATGCCTTCTAACATCGAAATAGGTTAATAAATACACGTGTTATCGCGTGACAAATATCAGATCGTTTCAAAATGTCAGCCATGCTAGAAATTCAAAGTGCTATAATTCAACCATCTTTTAAGATATAGACGAAACAAAATCTGCTCCGGAATCTTTGTATCAAGGTCAAACACATGAAAACAGAAATCTTTTTCATTTTCCAATTTTTTGATACCTCATTTTAAATTTTAAATTAATTTTTTTTTTTAAATGGCTGCCCTTTTGAAACAAGATGGTGAATGAAGCTGGCCAACGAACTTATGTACTATGTACACACCAAGTTACATCCAAATCGGTTCATAAATATGCCTGTTGTTGCGTTAGAAAAATCAGGTCGTTTCAAAATGTCAGCCACAATAGAAATTCAAAATGCTATAACTCAGCCATTTTTTTAGATATAGACGAAACAAAAACTGTTCCGGAATCTTTGTATTAAGGTCAAACCATACAAAAAAATCTTTTTCATTTTCCAATTTCTTGGTACCTCATTTTAAATCTTAATTTTTTTTTAATGGCCGCCATTTTGAAACAAAATGGCGGATGAAGCTGGCGAACGAACTCGGTCGAGACATTGGTATGTACTATGTATACTCCAAGGTACATCCAAATCGGTTCATAAATACGCTTGTTATCGCGTAACAAAAATCAGGTCATTTCAAAATGTCAGTCACGTTAAAAATTCAAAGTGCTATAACTCAGCCATTTTTTAAGATATAAACGAAACAAAAACTGCTCCGGAATCTTTGTATCAAGGTCAAACATATAAGAAAAAAATATTTTTTATTTTTCAAATTTTTGGTACCACATTTCAAATTTTAAATTAAAAAAACTTTAAATGGCCGCCATTTTAAAACAAGATGGCGGATGAAGCTGGCCAACGAACTCGGTCGAGACATTGGTATGTACTATGTATACACCAAGGTACATCCAAATCGGTTCATACATACGCCTGTTATCGCGTGTCAAAAATCAGGTCGTTTCAAAATGTCAGCCACGCTAGAAATTCAAAATGCTATAACTCAGCCATTTTTAAAGATATAAACGAAAAAAAAAAAAACTGCTCCGGAATCTTTGTATCAAGGTCAAACACATAAGAAAAAAATATTTTTTTTTCGATTTTTTGGTACCACATTTCAAATTTTAAATTTTCTAAAAAAATTTAAATAACCGCCATTTTGAAACAAGGTGGCGGATGAAGCTGGCGAACGAACTCGGTCGAGACATTGGTATGTACTATGTATACACGAAGTTTCATCTAAATCGGTTCATAAATACGAGAGTTACAGTGTGACAAAGATCATATATATATATATATATATATATATATATATATATATCAACTTTTGAACGGAGGGTAATTTCGGGGTCTGGGGGTCATGATCGATGAAATTATACCAAAATTTTTTGAAATCGCGTTCCTCCGAACGGCTGCAATAGGTTGCTTTTTATAATGAAAGCTACCTAAAATTACAAAGCAATCGATAATAATTTTTTTTAATTTTTATATATTAAGGATAATTTTTAAAGATAAATACTTTAATACATTAATTCTGATAAAAATTGTAAATTAATTCTGCTATTTAAAACTTTTTATGTGTTATTAAAGTTCCAACAACAACAACAACAACAACAAAAGTTTTTTAATGTAAGTTAAAAAAATATTATTATTGCACTTTAATTATTAAAGAAATGCATTTATTAGAAAAAATACCCTGTAAGTCATGTGAATTTTAGAATTTAATTTAATCATCTGTATTATATTCACAATAAAAAAATTTATAAAGTAACCTATCATAAATTAATAAGGATTTTTGTGTCTCAAGGATAATTTTAAAATAAAAAACGTTAATATATTAATTCTGATAATTGTACATTTATCTGTTACTATAGTAACAAACAAATTTAAAATTATCATAACTTTATAAAGTTCTAACATGAAAATGCTTTTAATGTAAGCCTAGGAGATTTATTATTGCATTTTAATATATATTTACTTTAATTACTAAAAAATAGATTAAATTATTTTTTTATTTTAATTATTTAAATTTATTTAAAAAAATTTAATTGACAAAAAAAATTACAAATGAACAGGTAATAAAGATCGACTGGATTATTACTAACTGACTTAATAAAAATCAAAACAAAACTCTAAAAAGGCGAAAGCTCCAAGTGAGGACAGAACATGCAATTTTAGGTTTACAAATGCAAAACCTTAACCGGCCCTAACCTTAACCACTGAGCTAGATCCTTAGAGGAGAAATTGAGTAGAGAACCAATCCTTTTGTTCTATCCGCCGAATCTTGATGCATACATGCCTGAGATTTTATCGCCAAAAGGGTGTCGTTTTTTGGCGGCGATTCCTTTGTTGGCCAATTTATGTTTCTGCTGTCAAGCTCTGCATGCACGCAGATGACATACCGGTCTTGGTGGAGCGGCAATTCCGATTTTGGACAGTTTTTGGAAGGAAAACCCGATTTGGCGCGCAATTCTCTCCCCATCACGTGATGGTGGGAAGCATGATATGTGCTTCAAGAAAAGGTTACCATTTCTGCGTCCAGTTATATTAGAAGTCTGTGGCTAAATCATTCATACACTACTTTCACCAAAATACCATGTGCCGGCTTTACACAATAGTTTACTCTTATACTTGTCCTTTTAGGGAAAGAAGTTCGTTCAATTTCATTGGCTATCGGTTCATCAATAGGCAATGAAATTGCAGGATTTCGCACTAAAGCTTTATGGAAAGTCAAATTTCGCCCTTCAGGCCATATAAAGCATAGGTCAACTAGGCCTTGGGCCAGGGAGCTTTGACTTTGGGGATTTCTAAATTTATATGCAATTTTAGTATTGATATTTTAAAGCTATTGTAAAACCTTGTACTGATTCTAATCAATATTGTGTACTTTCAGAGTACGATAAAATTAAAAGCAAAAATTATAGTTATCTAAATATGTGTTTATATATTCAAATTTGTATTTTAAGGCGCAGAAAAATTTTAATACTTTGGACAGTATAGGAAGAGGAGCAGCGATTGAATACCAGGCCCTGGGTCTACCTTTGGCGTGATCGGTCCCTGTCAGATATTGAACGTTTTCTTTTCTAGCAGTAGAGTGATATGTGATGTCAGGAATTTCTTTTCTACGATTTCTTGTTTTAGTTTCAAATAGCATCTACAGATAGCGCTGCTCTAACTCTTAGTATAATAGTGCTAAAATTGATTTTCAAATTTCAAAGAGCAAGCATTTTTTGGCGTTTCAAAAGCTAAACAGGAAGAAATGTAATTACCGAGTGAATTTTGATCCAATTTTATGCGTTAGCAATGAATTTTTCATAATCGAGTTCCACTCCAAATTAGTGTATTGTACGGAGTTTGCCTTATTTAGAGGCTAAATAACTAACATCAGTTGAAAAAAGAAAAGATGAAAACTGCTTGGTTAGATCCTTTTTGGAAACTAAACGGTTAGGCAAACACAAACTCTGCAATGTGTATTATCATCATATAGGTAAGTAGCACACTTCCACAAAGATAGATGACAATGAAAAACGTCCTTTGAGACTTGTAACAGATTTTAGATATGTTTGAAACAACAATAGCAATAAAATGCTAAACTATAGAAAATGCAAACATAATATTTCGCATATCTAGAAAACCACCTTCGATACATAAAGTGTTATATCGTACAATCGTTTGACCTCAAAACATTCAAAACACTTCCATTTTCGTTGTAAGTGATAAAGATATAAGTTTTCTCAGGCTGTTCTTATCGACCAGTGTGAAAGCTGAATAAATGCGAAATAAAAAAGTCAAATAATTCATAAAGACTTTTTATTAGTCAGTAATTGGTGTAAGTGACAGCGTTGCTTATTCTTTTAATCACCCCAAATAAAGTCCCTGACGAATAAAGACTCGCATCTTTCGAAAGGCCTAGCGCATTTAAAAGTTTCTGATGGCGTTTTAAGAAATTCTTTTAGTTCTTATTGATTTACACCAGTTTTAACTTATTTTCAAAGCTTTCACTGTTATTTTTTTTTCAATCATACTAATTGGTAGATATCATAGGAATTGAATTTTTCCAACTGCGAAATAAATGTCCAAAACGAGATTCGAACCCAGAACCTTTGACTTAAATTGCAAATGCACTACCGACTATTCTTACAAATCAGTGTTATCGAAGAAAAAATAACATTGTATCTACATACTCATCATTTATTTTAGTTCCATACCTGCGACATATTCTGTTGAGCTGTCTATATGCAGACCAAATGCTATTGCGAATAAGGTTTTCTGAGCGAAATGTGCCTGCCGATTGTAACTAAATAGGTAAAGTATTGGCAATTTAAGTCAGAGGTAAGGTTCTGCGCTCGAATACCGTCTTGGGCATTTCTGAGCTCAGTTGGAAAAATTCAGTTCGTAAGACCAAGCTTTCTCCACAAATTGCCAGTATATAAGACAAGTTTTGAAAATAAACAAAGATTTTACAATGCCAGAAATACACGATAAAACTAGTTTTATTGCATTTTTTAATGCTTTGTTTTGTTTTCTTGTTTTGGGCAATTTTATTAAGAAAAGATGAATAGAGAAAACACGATTTATTTTTAATTATTATTATTATTATTATTATTTATAAGTCGAGTTTTGAAACTGACGTCCTCAAATGATGAACCATTCTTAACACCCAAATTGTTCGTTTTAACCGTGTTCTCGTTTTAGCCGTGCTCGTATTAAATGAGTTTGACTGCATGCGCATACAGTATCTCCGTTAAAGTCCCTTACCACCCTCTTAACTTCGGAACGGCTGCTACTATAGTCATAAAAGTGGTGTCTAGGTATAGTTAAGTAGCTGTGCGCTGCTAAATGTAACCGCCTACGGCACCACCTGACAGAGAACTTCGGAGTTAGCATTTCTATCTCGGAAATGGAAAGAGATAGGGTAAAAAAGTGATTTACAAAGTTGTAGAGCATCATCGATTTAGTACGAAAAGACACCTTGTGGTTATTAATGCGATGAATAGAACAGTTAAAATGCAGATTTGTTTTTTCGTGATTCTCTACACTCTGACGTGGCAAAATGATCCTAGAAAAAAAAAACTGGTTATAACAATATACCCTTATTTGAGATCTTTAAACTTCTCACCGTCAGCTGCCATGCACATTTGGATGCACATTTGTCGGAAAGATAATCATTTCTCCTTCTGTTCAAATTTCGTTAATTCACAGTGCAGGAAATGACGAAAAAAACGAATGCGCGTTTTAACCGTTCTATGCTTCGCATTAATGTCCACAAGGTGTCTTTTCGTACTAAATCGATGATGCTCTATAGCTTTGTAAATCACTTTTTCCTTATCTCTTTCCGTTTTCGAGATAGGAATGCTAACTCCGCAGTGTTCCGCCAGGTGGCGCCGTAGGCAGTTTCATTCAGTAGCGTATAGCTACTTCATTATACCTAGACACCACTTTTATAAATATAGCAGCCGCCGTTCCGAAGTTAAGAGGATGGCAAGGGACTTTAGTGGGCATACTCTATACAGGGTGTATCTGAAATGTTTCAGCAAATTTAGAGGGATGATAGTACTCATGAAGACGAACAAAAAAATCCCTGACGGCTCAGGCCTACAGGCGGAGGTAGATTTCGAAGTACTAAATTCACCAACAAAACTTAAATCAAGATTAGAGATAGACCCAGTTTCTTCAATAAAAATGAGCTCCAGAGAGCTAAACATTTTGGGAAAATTCTAATATACACGAATACACACACGAATGTATATGGAATAGGTTTAAAAAATAGCTAAAGCAAATTCAGAGAACCTCAAAGTGTTAAAATAAGTTAATATTTCCATTGTCGGATTTTCGTCATGTTTTAATTCGTTTCTTCAAACTCACATGACGTTACATATTCACCTGCTGAGGTCCGTTTTATTTCCAATATGATGCAATATATATATTTTTTTATTCGTCAAACTATTTATTTCATTTTGTGTTTTCATGCGGAAAACTTGCTCTAGGAATCTTATGACGTAATATTCAATTTGTTTCAATTATTCAAGCTATTTATTTAATTTAATTTTTCACGCGAAACCTTGCAATAGAAAAGCATTTGTTGTGGTGAGAATTTTATTTCTTTTTTTTAATTGTTGGCAACTGTTATAACGAAAAATATTTATTTTTTCCTGCCATTGTTGTGTAAGAGCTGGTTTTATCAGAATCATGTTAAGAGGGTATTTAAAATTTTGAACCCTCCCCATTTCCATTCCCGTGGGCCGATTTTTTCCATTTGCAATCCCCGCCGAGATATTAGTCATCTCAAAGTTGTTGGCGAGTTTGAAAACGATCCGTGCATAATTACGACTTTTATCGTGCGGACAAAATTTAGTACATACATACATACATATATATATATATATATATATATATATATATATATATATATAAACATTTTAGGTGGGGGTGGTTTCGGGTTCCTGGGGTCCTATAATGAAAAGTTATGAAGGAATTTTTCAAAAGTCGCACCATGGTAACGACTGCAATAGGTAGTATTTCTTACGAAATCTACCTAAAGTGCAACAGAACATGGGGTCGCGAATGACGTTTAAAGGATGAAAATCGAGAAAATGCGTCTGGAAATGGACAAACTGAGACAAGAAAGAAACACTCCAGAAAATTATTTATTGCACAGAATAGGTACAACACAGCGCGTGATGTCGAGAGAAAACAGATGTTTTACAACAGTTGTTCAAAGTGTCGACCGCGGACATTATTACACAGAGTACGTCTACGGAGGAACGACTGGCGGACACACTCGAGGATTACGTGGCTTTGCATACGTAGATTCCTGCTCACAGATTTGTTTGGCTTTCTTCCAAGTTTTTGTTGTCTCTTTCTGACCAGATATGCACACAGTGAAAGGAAAACCAGTTTCGTGCTACTACCCAGTTCTGCAGAAAAGCAGCATGCGAGATTTCAATATTTTTATTAGTTTTGCGATTTTCACCCTTTAAACGTCATTTGCGAGCCCATGTTCCCTTGCATTTCTTGTTCGTCTTGATGAATACTATCACCTCCCCAAGTTTGTTTAAGTATTTCAGATACACCCTGTATACGAGTACATAGATTAAGTTAAATTACCTAATTTCAAATGTAACCTTTAAAAATAAAGCACATTTGCCGGGGTGTCTTATTTTTGCAATGGAATGTCACGTCGCGACTCGCTGTTAATACTAAAGACACGAAACCGTATTATTCCATTTTAAATAGATATAACGATTCCTTTTCCTTGTATTAAAATATTTACTTAGCTTGACAAAAAAGTGAGGCAAGTCCAGTGTTTCAGAAATAGTGTTTTACCAACACTATCCACAGAATAGTAATAATCTGTGACGGAGAAGTTTTGAAAGAGGTTCAGTTCTTTATAGAACTAAATTAATTGACAACTATGTGTGCTGTAGGATATAAGATATGTGCTATTTTCCCAGTATAATTTCTGTGGAAAAGAATTGAAAAATCGATATTAATTGTTAAATAATTTTACGTGTAATCCAAGACCTATGGAATATTTTTCTTACGAGGTACGTACTTATTTATTCAGTAATACCCATAAAAGAAAAATTTCTAAATGTGACAAGAAAGACTCGTTATCAGTCAAACTTTAAGCTCTCCCTAATATTAAAGTTATTAGCACGAAAGAATTTTTTTATATTTCAAAATTTACAACAGAAACTTAAGATTTTTCAGTTTTTGTATTCTTTTTAAATAATTTTTTTTCTGTCTAATTGTCTTTCTGCGTTATATGTTTTTTTTTTTTGTTGTTGTTGTTTTTTTTTTACTTAGAAAAGCTGACGAGTTGCAAATACTAACGTAGCGGAAATCTATTTGATGTTTTTAAAATATTGTAATTATATGACCAATGAAATAAAAAAAAAAAAAGAATACACTGAAAAAAACCTAAGGAATATTACACCACCTAAAAATCGCGTATAAAGCAATTTTGTGCCAAAATATATATTACGTCTTCCTAGAGAACCGTTTGATGATTAATGAATCACACTTAAGGGGACGGTGTACTGAAGTGAAAAAAATCGACCAAAAATCCAATTTTTTGTGTTATTAACTTGTTGAAAATTTTAAAAATATCAATATATTGAACGATACTTGGCGAAAAAAAAAAGTTTTCTTTCTTCTTAAAGTTAAGTAAAGAAAACATCATAATGTATTGCAGATGCTATTTTCTTAAAACGATTCTTTAAAATGTTTATGCGTTTTAATATTTTGTTCAAAATTATCAATATGTCTAAGGAACAACCTTGATACACACAGTAAATCTGTTGATCTGTTTTGGAATGCTGATTTATTAAAAATAAAGGAAATATTTTGAAAATTGCAACGCATAAAGCATTTTAAATAGATATAAGAAAAAAAACACTAGTTAATATTTTAATTTTTTCTTTTTTCAGGGAATTAATTTTTGTTTTCAAACATTTATGAATCCATGATACAGAACACCTCTTTGAATATGTTTTGTTGGGATAGTGCATATTATAAAGCACAAACATGTCCGTGAGTAACGTTGACATAATATGGACGGTGGCAACGGGTCTGAGCAATCCATTTTTCTGTTTTCGGAAATTTAATTACTTCTAAAAATCGTAAAATTTTAATTTTTGCATCGTCGAATTGGGCAAAAAATGTATTTTCAGATGCAATTATTTTTTTAATTGTATCTCAATTTGCTTAATTTTTATGGTTTTTAAACTGATTTTCAAACATTATTATATTTTCTTTTTATTTATCAATATCGCAGGCAGTGTGGCTATGGAACTATAACCTGTTTGCGCTTAAAACAATATACATAATTCAGTATTTGTTTCCGGCTAATATTCCACAACGAAATTAAAACCTCAATAAATAAATAAATAAAATAATATAAATTAAATGCAAATTAAACAGATATGTAATCGAACTACGGTCGTAAATACAATAAATCGTAATACAATCGTAATCAAAAATCGTACGATCAATATAATCGTAAATACAATACGTAATGTTCATAGTAATAATAATAATAATAATGAAGCTGCTGTAAATTTTGAAATCTTTGTTTATGTATTCGGCTATTATCCTCTAGCATGCGGTTGAGTAGACTTTCAATCCCAAGATTCAACCTGTTTTTTTTTTTTTTTTTTTTTTTTATTTATTTATTGTGAAACTAGATGTTCAAATTTACCTGCTGCAATAAGAATTTTTCAATTCTGATGCTTTTTCGCAGAGATGTAAGATATAAGCTTTTATATTTGTAAAAACTGCTTATATTTATGCAGTTTGTTTTACTTAAAATGCTGTTTTTCCTCCAAATTGAAAATTTCGAACATTTCTTGCTTTTGAAACGTTCCAAACGCATTCCTAATTATCAGATTCTTTTGAAATCTATAAATAAATGCTAGCATAAAAGTTGCATTCAGCAGTATTTTAGTGTTCAAATTTATGTGCATACGAAAATATATAGCTACTTTTTTAGGAAAAACAAAAAGTAATTATAAAAATATTTTTGCCTACTTATATATTCAGCGTAGTTTTCAACTTCCATTGTAATTTATAAAAAGTATCTCATAAATAAATATTGTCATACTTTATGCAAAAGAAATGCGCATGGGACATTTAAAAATATAACAATTATTCGTGATTTTAAAAATTTAAAAATTGAAAAGTTTAAATTTTTTTAACTACATTTTTATTATATAACTATTTGAGCTTGCCATTAACAAGTCTGCCAATTCGCAAATGAATCCATTGAAAATTAAAGGATTTAGTTTTTAATTTCCACTGTGCACTTAGTAAATTTCAAAACTTTATTTGAATACATAATAGGTATTTTTCATATAAAAATGTTTTTTTTTTGGTGTTAAAATCTAAAATAATATATTAAATGTAAAAATACTATTAGAGTTTTTAATAAAAACATAAAATGGATTCGACTTAACAGGCAAAAACTGCATTTTAAAAGAGTAATAATTTAGTACTTTTGTTAATAGGAAAAAGATGACGTATATAGATTTCTTTTCTAAATTAAATTTAAAAAAAAATTAACTGAAGTAAACTCTCACAAAAGTTTATGAATAACATTTTTGTTTATTGTGTTAACATACGAAAGCAATAAAATAACTGTAAAAATAACAATAAAAATATTCACAAATAAGTTCAATTACAATATTTTTAAAAAGTTAACGGATAGCCTAATAAATTTTGCTATAAATTTCTAAAATTTGAAAGGAATTTATTGACTGAGATGAAACGTTATAAATAAAAACATACATTTATTTTACTTAAATAGGTGTCACAAATAAAAATCAAAATATGTTGACATGTTTCGGTTTAATAGTAAAAACCGTAATCATAACACACACATAATCAATAGAAAAATGAATGACACTGGGTACCAAAAAATAATCTAAAAACCAAAAAACATAAAAATGCAAACATTGCGCCCTCTATGATCTCAAATAGCCTACGCTACCGCGGCTCCCTCTATCAGACTCCCTTTTTTAAGTATTTATTAAGGAATTCCAACCATAAAATTGGAATATCAAAGGATAAAGAATCATCACACACAGTATCCCTCCTAGAATATATCTCAATAGATTCCCGGATGATTGACTTGCGATATAAACTCGATACAAACACTAATCTACTATCTCTGAAACAAATATTAACCCCTCTTTAAAAACAGCCTTGATAACGCAGTCTTATCCCTACCAAATTTTATACAGAATTCTGTACAGACCTTTTGATCCGGTTGCACAGGATGATCTCGCAGGGGTGTATGAAATTCCATATGAGAATGAAGGGGGGGGGGGATATTAATTATTATATTGGTATGACAGGTAGAAAGTTTGGGATTAGGAGGAAAGAGCATGAATCTGGTATAAAATTTGGTAGGGATAAGACTGCGTTATCAAGGCTGTTTTTAAAGAGGGGGGTTAATATTTGTTTCAGAGATAGTAGATTAGTGTTTGTACCGAGATTATACCGCAAGTCAATCATCCGGGAATCTATTGAGATATATTCTAGGAGGGATACTGTGTGTAATGATTCTTTATCCTTTGATATTCCAATTTTATGGTTAGAATTCCTTAATAAATACTTAAAAAAGGGAGTTTGATAGAGGGAGCCGCGGTAGCGTAGGCTATTTGAGATCATAGAGGGCCCAATGTTTGCATTTTTTATGTTTTTTGGTTTTTAGATTATTTTTTGGTACCCAGTGTCATTCATTTTTCTATTGATTATGTGTGTGCTATGATTACGGTTTTTACTATTAAACCGAAACATGTCAACATATTTTGATTTTTATTTGTGACACCTATTTAAGTAAAATAAATGTATGTTTTTATTTATATGATAAGAAAGGGTGAAGTAAAATTTGTTTGAGTTTTTACGAAGACTTACAACGGTTTTTGACATGAAACGTTATGTTAGCTAGAATTAGCGTTTTCAGTTACAAATAAAAATGGTTTTCAACTATGTTCTATACACCGAACAGTATATTGTGTAACCCGAGAATCCCGGCTTGCCTCAGATCCATACCACCTTTTCCAACCCTCTCACCGGCAAGCCCGTGTTAATACGTTAATACGTTCACTAAGCTCCAGGTTTCACGGCAATATCAGCAATATTTAAAATAATATAATTCTGTTGATTTAATGGATTTTTAATACATTGAACAATGATTAATACTCTCAAGGATTATATTCATATTGTTAATTAAGTTTTTTATATAATGTTGAAAGAATCATATTTTTTTAGCATTTAAAACAAAATGCAGCGAAAACAACATTACAATTTTGCCCTTTTGCAAGACTGTCAGAGGGTGAGGATAAAAGTTATGCTATCTAAAGCAGAGCGCAGTTCCCAACCTTTATTGATACGCGAACCACCTTTCAGTTAAAAAAAAAAAAAAAAATCGCGACCCACGGAGGAATATAAGGGTGTATATCAGTACGGAAATTTTTGTATGACCTCTATAAGCTATCGGCTATCCTATCCTACGAAAAAGGCAATTTTTTTTACGAAGATACACTATCAACAAAAACAAGAATTGGTAATTCCAATGTGTGTAAGTGGACATAATAATTAGAACAACGCACAAACTACAAAGATAATTAAGAGGGCTCAGGGCTTGAGCAATACTGAAAAACATGTAAACAGAGCTCTCGCTTCGAGTCCATATAAAAACAGAAGTATTCAATGTAACTAATTTATACTTTCTGATATTTTTAAGGTATGTTTGTAGTCTTATAAAATTATAAAATGAAGTACTTCAATGCAATAAAACAAAACAATATAGCAAAATTTATATAACACAATTTTCGGAAAAAATTTTAGGTGTCATATCACCATCCGTAAGATATCTTAACGTTAAATTGACATAAGAACCTAATTTTTGCTTTAAAAGGATCAGGAAACTTTACTATATAGAATGAATTAAGGATATAACTATCACTCAAAGGAAACCTTATTAAAAAAAACTCTCAAATTTAAAAATTTAGAAAACCCCTAAAAATTACAATTTTTTTCATTAAAAATACTCAAAATATTGAACTATCTAAAATATGTTAATTCATTCTATAGATAATGATGTTATATGCATGCAAAAAAAATTTAAGTCATTCCATCAAATAGTTTTTTTTTTAAATCTTACGGATAGTCGTCAAAAATCAAGTTTTGAGAAAACGCGACTTAAAGTCGCAATTAAATGGGTGCGGTTTTGAAAGTAATTGTTCCATAAATGCTTATAACTCCGTTAAAAATGCAAATATTTTTATGCCTTTTTTGCACTGTGTTCAGAATTAAGTGAATAATCAAAATAGATACTAAAAGAAAATCGATTTTTTGAAAGTTTTCAAGCCCTGAAACCCCTTAAAAATACGCGTAATTATTACCAAAACATAACTTTATAATCAGTGCGATTTCTGTCACTGGTGTTTATCGATGAGGGCATCTATATCAGATTTAAAACTGGTTAATTTTAACCTTAAGTCACTTTCTACACGCAGTTTGTTTCTGTACTTGTTTTCAAAAACAGCAAAGTAGGAAGAGCACATTCACACGAGTATGTCGTGTTAAACCCATCAAGGACCTCAAAGCCGATTTAGATATTTCTGGATATTCTGCTAATATATTTATCCAGAAGGAAATTAAGGATTTTCTCTTGAAATATTATTGGCTTATTTGCTATAAAAAATATGTGGTGCTAATCACTTATAATGAAACAAAGCTAAAAAAATGCACTAAAAGTGATATAATACCTTTATTTAGATTAGCACTCGTTGCATCGCACAAATGGCGACATTTTCAAAATCATTCATGATAGAAATATGTTTGCAAACAAATTTTAAAAACAATATCTTAGTAAATAATGACACGAGACTTCATGCATAATTAAAATCCGTGCAAACAATAAAATAAAATGAAATTGGATATTTGTGAGCGTGGATTAATTTTTACTATTGTTACTAAAACAGCATAGCATCTCTTTCCAAATTTTGGGTAACTCAAGGGGCACTGAATCATTGCAAATATTCTCGTTGCGTAAAAATATCTCGATTGATTCCCGGATAATATCCGGATGCTATGCTGTTTTAGTAACAATAGTATTAGGTTGAGCAAAAAGTTCTGGGAAATTGTTAATCTAATAGTTACCAGAATTTTTATCGTATATGATGGTCGTGCCATCAATGCCGAGCTCTGTTGCCAGCAGATGGATCGCGTCTACGACAAATTGGTGCAGAAGTATAAAAGATTGGTCCGCCGAAAGCGCGTTTTGATTCAGCAGGACAATGCCAAAGCTTTGTCCTGATCTTTTGTCCTGCAAAGCTTGTCCTTGTCCCAGAGGACCAAGGACAAGTTTACACAGTTGGACAGCGTCGAAATTCTCCCATACCCGCCTATATTCCAGACGTGGGTCCATCCGATTATGGCCTCTTTCGATCAATGTAACACTTTTTCAAGGGTCATAAATTTGTGTCTTTTAATTAAGTTGAAGAAGCATGTCAAGAGTTTTTGGATTCCAAGAAGTCGCCATGGTACTTCCAGCAAACCGAAATCTGGCAGAATGATGGCAGTAAGTCGTGGACTATGAGGGTCTCTACTTTGAAGAACAGTCCTTGTTGCTTTTGTTGGTAATTTGCGCATAACAACGCAACTTTCACAAATTTCCCAGAACTTTTTGCTCAACCCCGTAAAAATGAATCCACGGTCACATATATCCAATTTCATTTTATTTTATGTGTGCGCGGATTTTCTTCAATTATGCATGGAGTCTCGTGACAATATTTACCAGTTATTGTCTTTAAAATTTGTTTGCAAAAATATTTCTATCATGGTTGGTTGGTTGTATGCGGTTTTATGGCGCAAAATCCCTTAAGGGACATGCTGCGCCAAAATAAAGACTAAAAACACAATGTAAGTAAAAATAAAAAGAGCAATGAGAAAAGCAATCTGGATGGGTTATCCCATCCAGATGCAGTCAGACGAGTGTGGGAAAAAAAATTAAATCCTAAAGGCAGTAGAATAAAAAAGTAAAATATTTTTATAAAAAGTGCAGTCTGGATGGGTATTTCTATCATGAAGGATTCTGAAAATGTCGCCGTTTATGCGATGAAACGAGCGTTAATCTAAATAAAGGTATTATATCACTTTTATAGCCTTTTTTTGCTTTGTTATATTATTTGCTGTTGACATTTTTTATATCTTTTAAACAGATGAAATAAAAGATATATTTTTGTAACAAACCTCGATTGTTCCGGAACCGATAGGTTGGAAACTGCTGATCTACAGAATCGGTAAAGTGAAAAAAAAATCGAATTGCACTTGAATCAAATAACGATGAAGAAATTATTGTGGGGCAAAAAACCGAATGAAGTCATGGTCGAAAGTTCTGAAACAACCTGAAAATGAATTTTACAAAAAGAAAAAAAATTTCAGTAACAACTTCTATTGATTCTGGCAAAACTCTTATTAAATTTGCAATATACCTTAAAAATATCAAAAGCCTAATCGACTCAGTACTTATTTTAATTTTTTTTTTTAAGATTTACACTTGGTATTGTAGCAATAAAGTTTTGTGTTAAAAAATCAACGAAAATATTCTTCATGCAAACTGAATAATCACTACATAATTTGGAGAGCATATAACGGTGATTTGTTGTTAAAATAAAATTCGATAGATTTCTGTTTATTAAAATACAGTCGTATATGCAGTGGTTATACATCATTACATATTTATATAATAACTAGGGGGCTCTGTCCCCTGCAAGCTACGCTCGCCACCCCCCCCCCACACACACACCCGTTCAGACACCGCAGAATCTAAAAACACGCTAATCTGATGGGTTTTAAAAATATTAGAGAAGATTGAATTATACTGAAAAAAGCTGTGCAGATCTCCCTGTAAACGGGTTTCCATTCAATTCCCTTTGATTGCAAAAAATTAAGGGCGAATCAGTTGCTGTTAAGACATCCAATGGTTGCTTTCGTTTTTGATTAAAGAGGATCAGTTAAACATTTGAAAAGAAGCTAAAATAAAATAAATTAAGTACACGGAGTCTTTGTCTCCCGGTATTTTAAAACAATCTCTATAGAATAACCTAAGTCATGTGACTATCATCAACAGTTCCAGGTGGACCACTTCGCTTTTTATACTCTAGGTGCCATTTTGGTACTTTAATGTTAGTCAGGCACAGGTGATAAGTCGCCAAATATTATTCTATCGCCATCATTTAATCTATATTATAATAGTTCAAGTCATCAACTGCCATAAACAAATACGGTCGGATCCCTTCACCGTTCATATGAAAGTTTGGCACAGATGTCATATGCGTCCCATATTGGCGCGATTTTTTAACGACGCCAATTTGGGGAACGCATCAACAGCATAAACAACAACATCCGGCTTACCATATCAAGCAAAATAACGATACTTTGGCACCAGTTAAGTGCCCGTTCCGTATATGACATTGGCGTCAGAAAAAAATCGCGCCAATATGGGACCGTAAGTTTTCCATTTTGATTAAAAAATCAAAATTTTTTTCGAATAAAACTACGTAAAATTTCCATGGTTGCAAAGAATTCTTGGTACTGTTACGCTAGCTGGATGCAAATCTCGCCAATAGCTTTTTTCAACTCGCCAGTAAGCATTTTTTTTTTTTCGAGTGGTAATATTTGGGCAGATGTCGTATACGCACAGCAGGTTTGGCGTGTTTTTTTTTTTTTTTTTTTTTTTTTTTTTTTTTTTTTTTACGAAAATTTGGCGAAAACCTCGTTTTCAAATACCAGTTACATATGCATTTTTGGTATTACTTAATTATCCCGTCGACCACAAATCTATCGCCAAACTATAAGATTAAATGCCAGTAATGGTTGATCGTAAATGTCACATTCACTTGACTTTAAGCAAGTTACCCGTGTTTACGTCATCAAGTGATTTTTATTTCGACTTTTTATTTGTATATTTATTAATGTTATACTAATTTATTTGTTCTTTCGTTATTTAAAATAAAAATTGTCAATTTGTATAATTTGGCGATTTATATAATTTGGCGAAATTGGTCGACGGAATAACTAAGTAGTACCGTATTTTTTAAATATTTTCTATTATTTTCTAAAGGAAATATAAAAAAAAAAAATTAATAATTATAGAACAATATAATTTATATAATTTATAAAAAAAAATAAAAGTAATTAAACATTTATTATCAAATAAACAACAATAGCAGGGTTACCATGTCAACCTTTTCTGAAATATGAAAAAAAAAAAATATCTGTTTGATTAAAATTTGAGTTGCCATCATTAGAAAAATGTATATAAAATTTAAAAAAAATTTATATTTCGAAAACTAATTCGAATTTAAAAATTCTAATACCAGTTTTGAGATCTGCAGATCAATGCTGATTTTTCGTGTTAATTTCATCGCAAAGTATTCCATATTTTAGGAGAAATCGCTTGAAACATAATCAGTTGTTTAATCAGTCGATTCATATATCCGTTTCATACATTCGTTTCATATATCCGTTTCATAAATTCGTTTCATTAGGATTTTATATATATAGGGTAGATTAACATTAAATGTTACATCTTAAATATAATTACGATTATATAAATAAAAAATTTAAACATTATTGAAATCAAAATACTGTTTTTGTTCTAGTACATTGTACTATCCTAAACACTGTATGAACAGCTGGTGTCCCGTTAACCAAGGCTTACTTGAATTTCTTAATTGGGTTAGTAGAGTTAAAAGAAAATCTTTTTGAAAAAGAAATCATTCTTTTTTTTTTTTTTAATTGAGAAAATTTTCCACATGCTTCCAGGATAATTTAACAATCACTGAAACAAATTCTCAGAAATTATTAGAAGTTATAAACATAATTTTGGATGGTAAAAACTCAAATAACATGCGGTTTTATTTGCCTTGTTTAGCCGTACAAGTCGACACTAAAATCGCAAAATAGCATAAATAAGAAAACTTTCTTATATATGTAATAGGTATTGAGTGGTGCTCACAAATTCAAACTCAATTACAGGTAGTTGATAATTTGGTGAAATTTTAAATAACAAATTAAAGCTAAACCCACAAAATTTTTCACTCTTCTTATGTATCAGCCGACTTACATGCTGAAATATATTTTAAAGATATATATATTTATTTTTCTAATGCAAAATTTTGATATTCAGTGTATAAAGAAATTGAATTTCGGTTATAAAAAGTGTATACTGATGAAATATACTCAAATTATATGCAATGAATTATAATAGCATTGTAATTCATAATTGATCTAGATAGAATCATAAGTACAGTCTTATTCTCTTAAAAACGCCTTTCAGAAACATGGTATATTTTAAAGCGTTTTAAATGCTTATTTTCTGTATTATTATATTCTATATTTTTGTGGGGGGTAACGGAGAGAAAATAAGAATAACTTTGAGAAATTCGAGAAAATATTAACCCAGGAGAACTCGCTGCATGAGATTTTCTCTCACTCTCTTACTTTTTTTAAGACTCTTATTTAAGCCATTTTTCATTTTAATTAAAATTTTAAAATGTTATTTCAATTATTTTACCTATATTTGTGAGTAAAAGTACTAAGCCAAGCAAAAAAAAATGATATTAAGCGAATGTAAAGTAAAAGAAAAGCAATTGGGCACCGTGGGAGAAATTCTCACTAGCGAGTTCTCCCGGGTTAAAAGTAAATTTTAACGTTTCAAATTCTAAATTTTAAATTCTAAAATTATCCTGGTTTATAGATACCACTTTTATTACTTAGATAAGGAACAATAATTTAAACTACGAAAAATTTCCAAAAAATTATTTATAGAAATCTAAGGTGAGAAAAAACTTATTTAAACAGAAAATATTTACAAATCTCTATTAATATCAGGCAATATAAAAAAAAAATTGGGCATTTCAAGCTTAGTTGCTTTATATCAGTGTTGCTTTTCAGTGTCAGAATAATGCTTTATTTTAGATACTGCATTCACCTTCTTGGCTACAGATATGTATGAGAAAACTACATCTGTGCAGATCGAATTAAACTTATCAATCTATGATAAAACAGGTTAAAGATTAAAGGTGTTCAAAAGATTAAAACTTGACTAAGTCTTTATTACAAAGGATTCATTTTTCAAAAGGGAAATGGAAGCAGCTTTGTACAAAATTCTATTTATAAAAACAATTTGAAAAGCCACTCTTTTTCATTACGTTATCGCATGAAAAGTTATTTTAAAAATATATAAAAGTTCCTTTAAAAAAACGCTCTTTTATAAGCATTATCTAAAATATCATGTCTAGTTTGTAAAAATTCATGTTTTTCAAAACAATTTCAGTTAAAAAATGTTAATTTGTCATAGGATCCGGTTATGGAAAATCCACCACTTTGATTCACGATTTATAGAAAGCGAAAACTAGTGAATTAGTATTATTATATATAGATATATATGTGTGTGTGTGTGTGTGTGTTGGTGTGTGTGTGTGTGTGTGTTCTCTGTTTATTTCTTAAGATATGGCAACCGAAAAGGAAAGTATTAATATTTATTCAGGCTATCTAAATGGTTTTTGAACGTATAATCATCATTTAATTAATATTAAACTATCAGTTGATAAAAGCTCATTTTTAGAAATATATTTTATACTCTTTATTATATATTTATATTTTATTTTCTACTTTACTTCATTCTTACAGTTTCACAGCCACTTGAAAACGGAAGCACACCTGTGTACATATCGTTCACTCGCAAGAAATATGACACATCTCGGCAAAAGTAAATTTCACAAGAGAGTCAAAAGAAGATTCGCACGTTTTTGCTGAAACATGAAATTATAGCACTTAATTCTTTATGCAGTAGTAAAAATGTGCATGAAAGCGTAAAACAGAGGTCTCATGACTCTTAAAGCTCCAAAATTTTAATATTTTTAGATGTTAAACACCTATCTCTTCTGAACATTTTGATATAATTGTTTCCTTGAAATTCCCATTAGAATAGAAGTTATGGGTTTTAGAATTATACCCGCTCAATAGCTCAAACGGCGTTTCGGAAATTTGAATTCATTTTTCTCCAAATGACGTTTTGGGGTATAACACGCAGGATATCTCAAAAACTTCTGAATATTTTTTCATGAAATTTTGGAAACATGTGTTTCATTTTAGTCTGATATAAACTGAACCTAAAATTTCCTTTTTATTGTTCAAGAAATACATTTTTAGGTGATTTTACCGTTAAAACTTTCAAAATTTTGTATTAGTTAAATACAACATTTCAAATGAAAATCAAATTTCAAAGTAATTGCTTAAAAGGCGCAAAGGCCAACATAGTGAAAAAGATTCCAGGCCGGGATTCGAACCCGGGCCATCAGTGTAGCGCACTGACGATCTACCGACTAAACCACATGGAACGATACCCAGCCTCGAAAATTTCTCACTATTATATGTTGGCAAGGCTACAATCGCAGCACAAGATGGAATATTTATCGTGAGCCACCGACCTGGGGCGAACACGAAACTTAATTAAATCCAGCATCGATAGAATCTATATTAATACATAGAAATTATTTCAGAGAGAAACATTCGCCTTGCATACAATATTTCAAATGAAAATCAAATTTCAAAGTAATTGCTTAAAAGGCATAAAGGCCATGATAAATAGTGAGAAATTTTCCATGCTGGGTATCGTTCCATGTGGTTTAGTCGGCAGAACGTCAGTGCGCTATACTGGTGGCCCGAGTTCGAGTCCCGGCATGGAATCTTTTTCACTATGTTGGCCTTTGCGCCTTTTAAGCAATTACTTTGAAATTTCATTTCCATTTGAAATATTGTATGTAAGGCGAATGTTTCTCTCTGAGATAATTCCCATGTATTAATATAGTTAAATACAACTTTGTATTAAAAATATAAAAATGCTTTAAATACAAATTTATGCAAATTCAGGGTAATTATCGCAATCTGAAATATAAGTAGGGACCAAAATTTTCATTCTAGTTGTAATATTTATTTTGTAATCCTGCGCGTAAGCTTTTGTAACAATTTCTGCTCGTCGAATATTTGACAGTTTGGTACCCCCTATAAATGCTAATTCTGCATCTTGCAATTTTTTTAATGCATGAAATGAAAGAACATACTTATATCTTTCATCCCAATAAAAATTTGTGTTTTAAAATTATATACATTTTAAGATATTAAATGTTAAATATGGTCTTTTTCTTTCATTTTTTTCCAATTTTAAGTGTCCTAAGACCCCTTTAAGAATAAAACGGCTGTAATTTTCTTTTTAATTATGGCCATTTCCCCCCACCCCATACTGATCAGAAAATCAGAGTTCTAACTTTTTACGGTTGCTCTTTCATCTTCACCTATGAAATAGCCATTTATAATGGCTATTTCATAATATTAGAAGCCATCAGTCTTTGAAGAAAATAACTCGATTAAAGCGAAAACTCGGTTAAGCGGGACTCGGATAATCGGGACTCTACTGTAGTTCAGTTTTAAGACTTAAAACACGCGATTTTATTTTATATAAAACGACGTCATCCGAATACGCTGAAGAATTCCTCATTTACGATCCAGTCATAAGCAACATCTACAATAAAGTATTCATAGGACGTCACTATTTCAGAATAATGCACAAATCCAGCAAAAAGAAATCAGCAAGAAAGTCGACAAAAAAAATCGTCTATCTAGCGATTCATATGTCTTCATGTGTTTGTAACATTAATATAGAGATTTAAAATTAAATTTAGTTTATAATAGCTACATGTTTTATCAGAAATCATTCATTTATATTTTTCCCAAAATAGCACGTATTTTAATTACATTTTTTTTTTCAGTTTTTATGGAAAAATGGCAACAAAAAGATATAATTGCTATTTTTCAACTTTGTTTCCTTTACTTTCTACAGAAATGGAGTTCTTTAGTTGCCAAAATTAAACAAATGTCGCTAAAAACTACAAAAAAAATTAATATTTCAAAAATAAATGGAGATGCATTTTTCAAACAAATTGCATTAAAAAGTACTTTTTTTCCCAACACGGCGGTATAAAAATTGGAAATGTGCGATGCTTAGAAGTTTAAAAAATTGCTATAGAGTATTTAATCGTACAATGATACATCTGCTTTGTTTATTGCTAGCTTATACAGCTTAACGTAATTTTTGTGGAGACGACACAAAATAAGCTGGGAGAAAGAAATAGCATGCCGGGGGCTAATAAAATATTATAAGAAGAGAGAAAGTCTGCCAACGACAAACCATAAACTACTAATCATGCACCTTTTAATTACTAATCATGCACCTGATTCAGAGATAGACATTTTATTTCCGATAATTGAAGATACGAATGGAAGAGGATGTTCTGTCCGATTTCTCTCAAAATTTATTTTTATTTTATATGGATAAAGTTGTTTCGGGTTAATTTATCATATGGTGAAGCTAAAATATTAATTAGGCATCAAGATATGAGACATTAATTTTCAATGTTTAATTTATATATATATATATATATATATACAGTAAAGCATCGTTTGTACGACGATGGTTTATACGACGTTTACATTTATACGACGTTTTAATGTGGTCCCAATTCATTCCTATTCGTTTTAATGTAAAATATATCCTTTATACGACGCACAAAATCGTTTATACTTCGTTATATCGTTTATACTATATTAGTTTTTCGGTTTTGTACACACGGCACATTGTTTGCTTATCAGTGAACTAACAGTACAGATCGTTCTTTTTTTTTTTTTATTCTTCACTTTTCGGACTGTTCTGGCCACAGCTCTTTTCAGACATGTCACGAAAACGCAAGTCCATCTGGGTAAAAGAAAAAAATGGAAATTTTGAAAGAATTCGATAGTAAAAGTTTACTGGGAAGGTCAAAAGTTGACTCGACTTAAATGATGGGTATTCCAGTTTCTACCTTAAAGACTATTATTGCGAGTGCAAGAGGGTAAATTTCCTGAAATGGAAAAAATTTTGCTCCAGTTTTTCGGTTATTTGCTTGTTTTTTTTTGTTTGTTTTTTTTATTTATAAATTTATGTAAATCAACACGTTAAACATTAAAATTAAATGAAAACAAAATTTATTCTAGTTTTAGAAGTAAAAATCGATTATACGACGTTATCGTTTGTACGACGTTTTTCGGTAGTCCCTTCGACGTCGTATAAACGATGCTCCACTGTACTTTAAATAATAATGACATTCCTCACTATTTAAGAATTAAATGTGAATAAGTTTTTCTGGGATAATTTGGTAACATCTGCTTACATTTTAAACACATATTAGCGAGAAGAAAATTAAAAATATATATAGAATACTTTTTTCATTTAATTTTTTTCTCTCATGCATTTATTTGTGTTAAATAACACCTTTTCCCACTCGTGTATTTAGTTATAACGTAGTTAGATATCTCATAATTTGGTCCAAATTAAACTAAACAATTTAAACAGAGTATACCTCTGAAATTTAATAAGTTTAATAAAGTTATTTTGATTATCAGAATTTCGATATTAGAAAACAGTGTAATAATTTTAATTTTAGTTTAGCTTACACATTCCTCATATTTCAGAAAATTAACAAATTTGGAAATACATATATTTTTGTAATAAATCATTTGCAATAAATAATTTGGATTATACACATACATACAAATATACATACACACATGCATACTTGCATGTAAACATATAGGGATATATAAAAACACATGTTATTTGTCATATAACTGAACTTATACATCTGAACTGAATGATAAATTCAGTTTACTACATTTTTTACAGTGTCTCACAGTCATTTAAATTACTAAAAGTCATCTAAATTACTCTGCGATTACCGCATTTATTGCATATTACTCACTCAGACAGATTTCGAATAAAATTTAAGAGAAAAAATCTAAAAATACAAATTAAGGTCAACACTTTTCAGGTATTTTATTGCAAATATTTACCTTATTAGCATATAATAAACGCTTTTCTACTTGGAATTCCTTAGCGTTTTAAATTTTTTTTATCAAATGAAAGATTTTTAATTTTTATTGTAAAAAATAACTGAAATGTTTTTCCTTAAATAAATTAAGGAGTAAATTTATCTCATTCTTATCAGTCTGTGGGAAAACTGAATAAAGCGAATGAATTTTTTATTGGGAAAACTGAATAAAGTGAATGAATTTTTTATTCACTGTAATGAGATTAAAATTAAGAGTGCTATTAAATGTATGAGCGCTATATTAAGCATCATTTAAGATAAAATTCAAAAATGAACTACGATCAAGCTTAAAACATCAAAATTCTGCACCTGAAACATTTATTGTTTGATTTTGTAAGTATGTTTAAAAAATAATACAATTGCTAGAAATCTTTAAGATTCATAGAAGCTTCTCAGAATAAGACTCTGTAAAAGCCAGATTCAAACGCTCTCAAATAAAATGGATACAATTGCCAATATGGATCATCTCACTAAAATACTTGAAGAATACAGTAATATTTCCAAACATCTACAAATACATTAAAAAATAGCAAACTTGGCTGTTCCGACATATGCTCTTGGGAAGATATTTTTGACTGTAAAACATTTAAAAATATATGCACAAATCTCAAGAAAACGCTAATTTTGTTTGACACTAATGTCAATACATTGATGAAGCAGCACAGCAAACCTCCTTCTAATTAATAAAAAAATTAATCTAATATGAATTAATATTTTTAAAAAAAATGAGCCCACCAAACCCCCGCAGAAATATTTTTCTGGTTTACATAAAGGATCCGTTTGCACAGGTTTTATTGTATATGCTGATAAAAACGGTAATCTGTCTTATGCTAGGCTTATTTATTAAAGTTACCTTTATTATTATGCTCCTATATAAAACTCTATTTCAGAACAGCAAAAACTCACAGGAAACGGCCGAAGTTAACACACGATTGAAAGATTTAAATTTCTGTTTATGAAAAAAGCTCTAAATTTGTTTGAATTCTGTATTTATACGAAACATTTCGTAACGATTGCAACTCATATGATTCACCTGTATCAACTTGTACGATGCCCTACGACATTCTGGATCATTTAATTTCAAGCAAATTCTATGTAATCGGTCACAAAAAATAGATTACTTAATACCCCCTTGCAGTCATATGATAACTTCTTTTTTCACTTGAAAAGCCAAAGAAATCCAAAAGAAACCGGCTTTCCTTTTGGATTTCCTTTGATCTACAGTGCTTGTGTTTACTTAGAAAAGTAGATAAACATTGAGTATCTTTTGTGAAATAAGTAGAATTGAGGGCGAGTATGAAAGAGAAGGGTCTAGTGAAGTGCTTAGTAGGATTTGTTCGATAATTTGCATTGTGGAGGCATGATGAGGTCAAAATTGTCGTTGAAAACATGATTATTTAAAATCAAGTGAAAGTTGTGATAAAACATCAACCTCGCTATGGGAATGTATATATTTAAAATGCAAAAATATTTTATATAATACAAAATAAATAAACGTATATTAACCCTTAAATGCGTGATTTTTTAATTTGTTTCGAAAGGATTATATACGATACTCTTAAAAGTTTATTACATAAGAAAAATAATAGAAAAAAATCAGAGATACATTTTTCATATAATACTCTTCTTTCTTCTACTTTTCTTTTGTTACACATCTGCAATACAAGTAAAAACTACTGTCGTGTGGCTGTTTTACGCTAAAATATTGCAAATTAGTAAATATTTTAAGAAGTATGTCTTCAAATACCTTATTTTACGTAATTATTTATTTTATGAAACTTAACCTTTAAGCCTTTGATTCCTATGATAGAATACGTTCTAGAAATTACGTAGTTCAGAGAATCTGACTTTACACCGGAAAGTTTCAATGGTTAATTTCGCTTTATTCAAATACGGAATGTCTGTTATTACTTAAAGCAAATATTGCTATTTTAATTTTCTGGTGTGAATTGGGTATATACAAATAGAAAAATCTATTAAATTCAAAGCACTGTTGTTGGCATATATGCAAAGCTGCACACTAAAGTGTTAAGCGATCTGTAAATTCGACAAAGAAAAATATTAATAAAAGTTAATCAAAATCAAAAAAGGGATGAATAAAAATACATTCGGTTATGAATTTTTTAATTTATAAATGTATATATGCTACTACTATATTTTCATATAAAAGGCTCTACATTTATTTAAGTATTGCGCGGCAGCGCAATACTTATTTATTTCCAGTGTCACTTCTCAATGTTAATTTAACATAGAAAAGCCTATGGAGACGATAACTTTTTCTTCCCACCTTTTTGTCCCTGATGCCACTCATTTTTAATTCTTTGCTAATTGTAATAATATTATAAATTCAAAGTGTAAAAACATTTGCCTGGCGTCAGGGTCAAAACGGATCATAAAATGCCTTTGCCTATAGGTGGATTATAATCTAGAGAGTAACATGGGCTAATTTTTATTTACATTATTCAAATATTTTTCTTAATAATTCAAAATTTCGCTTTTTTCATTGAGAATCAACGGACATTTTCTAATAAAATTTAACTTTTTTTCCTTCACTAGGGGGCTCGGCCCCCTACGAGCTACGCTCGCCAATCCCCCGTTCAGACACTGCAGTCTCTAAAAGCACGCTAATTTGATCGGCTTTAATTGAATTTTTTTGGAAGATTGAATTATAATTAAAAAAACAAAGGCGATCGCCCTATAAACGGGTTTCTATTCATTTCTCTTTGATTGGGGAATTTTACGGAAAAATCAGCTGCTGTTAAAAGATACAATGGCATTTCAAAATCATCTAATATAAAATGAATTAAGTAAACAGAGTCTTTGTCTCCCGGTATTTTTTAACAAAGCGAAAAGAAAGTCCTTTTAAATAAAACATTTTAAATATATCGTTTTTAATCTGACGTAATTTTCACCAAACTTTTCTTTCCCTTTTTAATATTCGCGTGAAAATGCTTTTATTAGAAATGAAATATTATTTGCGCTGTCAAAAAAAAAAAAAAAAAATAGTTGAAAAGTTCATCTCAAAATATCAAGTAAATGTCTCGCGCTATTTTTAAATTTAAACTACTATTTTGCAATATTATTTTTTGTTCATTTTACGTAATAAGTGTAATGTGACGTAAATGTGATGTAATTTCTCCTATTTAAGACTTCTAACGCATGTTAATGAATTTATTACTTTACAATATCCTTTCTCTGTTAAAATTCACGTGTAATTATAGATGAAGTGATTTTCAATAAGTTCCTGCTTTTTATACGTAATTATTTAATTCTAATTTGAAAGTTTTTCTTTTCTGTTTATAATAGTCACGCGTAAATAAATTTTTAATTTGAAGCAAACATTATTGTTTCCGTTGTTTATACAGTTTGGCAACAGGTTAAATTAGTACAATTTTCTGAAATAAGTAAAAAAATATCTCTCGAAATGCTGAAAATTTGAATTTAAAATAGAAATGAAACCTCGAAAAATGAGTCAAATTAAAAAAATAAATTATTTCTGCACACCGGGAAATTATAACGTATAAAATGATCTAAAAAGTATTAAATTCCGATGTATAGTTTTTGCTCCTATAAAACTTTTTTAATGGAACGATTTTGTCCAACTTTAGCATTAAATATCTCTTAAAATAATTCTTCGATTTGAAAACTGTCTACATCAGCGTGTTTATCAAACATTTCTGTATAATACTACCAATTTTCATATTTTTGTATGCATTATTTTTCTTAATATTAACGAAGAAAGACCTCCGGTCACAAAAAATTCAAAACCGGCGGCGGCGGCGGCGGCGGCGGTGACAGCGGGAGTTACTTTTTTTTAGAATAGAGAGATTGTTGTAAATAATTCAAAAGCCGTAACAATAATTTGCCGATATTTAGTTGAATGATTTTCACGTGAAACATGAAACTGAAGAAACTGAAATAGTTTTTTTTTTAAGAATTAAAAAGAAGATGAATATGGCGTCATAGTAGAAATAAAAATGACATTTTCAAGCAGATTTTTTAAAGTTCAGATTGTAATTTTTTGATCAAACTACAGCAACCTGCATTACTGCACTGGTGAAACATTTTGAACATATACATAAGTAATATACATAACATATACATAAGTAATTTTATACATAAGTAAATTGCATCACAAGTTGTGATGCGATATCGCACAAATCAAAGCCTGATGATGATATGCCCTCCATTAATTTTGAAATGTGTTCGTCTGAATTCAGTTGTTATTAAAAAACTTGACATATTAAACAAAAACCTAATTTGCAGAACAAATTAAAAAAAAAACAAAATTTATTTCCCAAATTGTTTAAGCCCGAGAAGGAGCAGATATTAAGATATTTCATTCAATTCGTTCTACATTTAATGTTACATTTTTGTAACCAATAAGTTAAACCAATTGAACATTAAAAAATAAAAATGAAATTCATACAATATAATGCTTTAAACACCTATATACTTAGATTCCGTTCAAATGAAATCGAAATAAATCTTAGACTTTTTCCATTTTTAAGTTGTAAATATTTGTACTGCAGATTTTGCATTATGTTTATGACGATTGTACATAATATGATAAGATACATGCAAAATACAAAACTTTAAAAAAAGTCTAAGATTTATTTCGATTTCATTTGAACGGAATCTAAGTATATAGGTGTTTAAAGCATTATATTGTATGAATTTCATTTTTATTTTTTAATGTTCAATTGGTTTAACTTATTGGTTACAAAAATGTAACATTAAATGTAGAACGAATTGAATGAAATATTTTAATATCTGCCCCTTCTCGGGCTTAAACAATTTGGGAAATAAATTTTGTTTTTTTAATTTGTTCTGCAAATTAGGTTTTTGTTTAATTGTATTTTCATGAACAAAATTTTACATTTAATCAATAAGAGTCGCGTAATTTTCTTCTTCAACATTTATTTATTTTTTTCTTTTTAACGTTGTCGAACATAGTTGAAAAGTGTTTATGAATTCGGTTTGTCTGGCCGTCTGGCCGCGCTCAAACTCTCGTAAATACTCTACTCGCGTAATCACGTAAGTATACTCGTATTTCTGTCTAATTCATATACGTTATTGAGCTTTACCATGAATGGTATTGAAAATGAAGTGTCTAGCATTTATAGTTCGTTTACGGCAGGGCCGAAACTAAAGGGGGGGGGGGGGGGGCAGATGGGAAATGAGCCCCGGGCGCCAGAACAAAGGGGCGCCAAATGAAGGATTATACCTTTAGAATGGATCATTTTCTTCTGATGGACTGATGGTTTCCATTATTATGAAACAGTCATTATAAATGAAGTGTTAGGTGAAGATGAAAGAGCAGTCGTAAAAAGTTAGAATTCTGATTTTCTGGTCTGAATGGGGAAAAAATGGCCATAATTTTTTTTTTCCATCAGTCCATCAGAAGAAAATAACTCGGTGAAACCGGAAACTTGGTTAGGCGGGACTCGGATAATCGGGACTCTACTGAATATGTCATTTTAAAAATGATCTTTAGAATATTTTTGTTGATGTTCAGAGGGACCTCCCCCTTGGATCCGCCACTGTAGATTATGTAGTTATTACATATTTTATGATTACATATTTCAAATTTTAAAATGAGTCGTCTATTATAAAATTAGTAAAATTCTCTTTGTAAATATTCTTTGTGGAAGAGGGGGGAGGGGGTGCCAAAATCCATGTTTGTCCCGGTGCAAAAAAGTCAAGTTTCGGCCCTGGTTTACGGGGACACTCAAAAGAATTCCGTTACATTAGATTCAGTGGGTAAAAATCGTTTCCAGTGTCTTTTAATAATGTTACTCTACTTCAAATATATTGAATTTGGTGTACATCACTAAGGTTCACTTCAAGATGCTTACTATACAATATAGTGTTCATAGCATTGTTGTTTATTTACAGGGACACACAAAAGAATTCTGTTACAGTCCTGTCTTTGAACAATAATTGCTGGAAGTGCATTTTAAATTTTTTTGTGCGTTTTAGGTAGATTTCGTATGAAATACTACCTATCGGGATCGTTCCTATGTTGGAATTTCTGAAAAATTTTTGCAGATCTACACCGATCATGACTCCTAGAACCCAAATCCAACCTCAGTAAAAAACTTTATGTATATCTATCCATCTATCTATCTATCTATCTATATATATATATATATATATATATATCACTTTCTTCTGGACACGATAACTTTCGTAATTCTGCACCAATCTCTTCCAAACTGATAGATAAAATCAAAGGGCATAAAATCTCGGTCAAGTTCGTTAATGGGCAAAATCGGACCAAGGGGGTGGAAATAGGGAGGGGTTTTGTGAAAACCGAAAACCCCCCATAACTTCTTAATTTGTGTACATATCAAATCAGTTTAAAGTTTTTATTACTTCTAAAAATAGGGCCAAAATTTTATGTATCACAGATTTTTGATAAAGTTAAAAATTGGCTCAAGGGGCGCAAAAATAGGGTTTTTGGGAGAAAAAAAAAATCATAACTTCGTCAATTCTCAAGATATCAATTCCAATTAATTGTATTATAAATCTCCTTAATATTATCTACAACTTTTATATTCATAAGTTTTTGATAGGACCAATTCGTACCGCAAAAAACAATTAAAAACTAAAACAAAAAGTGGGTTTGAAGAAGTAAAAAATCCATAACTCCGTCAATTAAAAAGATATAAAATCCCCATGAATTTATCATATATCTTCTTAATATTGTCTACAACATCTATATAGACGAGTTTTGGATAGGACCAATTCATACAGCAAAAACAAATTAAAAATACATAGCGGTTGAAGAAAAAAATCATCTAAGTAAGGGTGTATTCAAATCCAAACTGCGTATTTTCTGACTCATATTACAATTCATTTTTGCTCTCAAAGGCTTCCAATTGGTACGTTTTCTTACTCAGAAACTATATAATGTACCGTAATGGTCGACTTTTTGATAGAGGCAGAATATATTTTTAAAAATGCTGTTAAAGTGGGCATTTTGAACCGAATTTCCCGAAGCGGATTGTGTTGGAAAAATCATTGCATTAAGGATTCACTCAAATCCAAACTGCTTATTTTCTGACTGATTTTTAAATTCATTTTTGCTCTCAAACGCATTTAATTGGTAGATTCGTTTATTCAGAAACTATATAATGTATAGATTTTTAGCAATGATTTTTAGCAATGATCAGCAATGATAGATTTTTTGATACAGGCAGAATATATTTCAAAAAATTATGTCAAAGTCGGCATTTTGAACGGAATTTCCCGAAGCAATTGTGTTATCCCTTTCTTCTGGACACGATAACTTCCGCAATTTTGCACAAATCTCTTCCAAACTGATAGATAACATCAAGGGGCATAAAATCTCGGTCAAGTTCGTTAATGGACAAAAGCGGACAAAGGGGATGGAAATAGGGAGGGGTTTTGTGAAAACCGAAAAACCCCCATAACTTCTTAATTTTTGTACATATCAAATCAGTTTAAAGTTTTTATTACTTCTAAAAATAGCGCCAAAAATTCATGCATCACAGATTTTTGATAAAATTTAAAATAGGCTCAAGAGGCGCAAAAAATAGGGTTTTTGGGAGAAAAAAATTCTTTACTTCGTCAATTCTCAAGATATCAAATCCAATAATTTTATTATACATCTCCTTAATATTATCTACAACTTTTATATTCACAAGTTTTTGATAGGACCAATTCGTACAAAAAAAAAAAAAAAATAAAAAAATAAACGAAAACAAAAACAAAAACAAAAACGGGGGGTTGAAGAAGAAAAATTTTCATAACTCCGTCAATTCACAAGATATAAAATCTCCATGAATTTATCATATATCTTCTTAATATTGTCTTCAACATTTATACAGACAAGTTTTTGATAGGGCCAATTCTTAAAGCAAAAACAAATATACATAGCGGTTGAAGAAAAAAATCATCTTATTAAGGGTGCATTCAAATCCAAACTATCTATTTTCTTACTCATTTTTAAATTCATTTTTGCTCTCAAACGCATCCAATTGCTATATTCTCTTATTCAGAAACTATATAATGTACAGTAATGATCGATTTTTTGATAGAGGCAGAATATATTTCAAAAAATGATGTCAAAGTGGGCATTTTGAACAGAATTTCCCGAAGCGATTGTGTTAGAAACAAAAATATTGCCCTACTGAGAAAATAATTGTTTATTAATCAAGTTTTAATTACCTGAAAGAAAAATAAAAACACAGGTCGTTTATAAATCTTTTCAAAAATCACGTCAGCATGTTTCATATTTTTTTTTATTTAAAATTAATCTGAAAATGTGCCAGAAAAATTCGAGTTGCTGAGTATGGAAAAATATTTTTTTAATATCGCCTTAACATGATTCTCATAAAACCAGCTATTTTATAAAAAGGAAATAAAAACTCGTCAAAAGCAGACAGATAAAACTGTTAAAGTGGATTTATATCTAATAATGATTTAGTTTTTGTTGGTGAAATTAGTATACATAACTTCGAAGTCTACCTCTGCCTGTAGGCCGGGCCGGCAGGGATTTAAATTTAAATTTAAATATTTTGCGTATTACTCCATGTGTATGAATTCTATAGATCATCATATTGAGCTTTACCACGGCATGTTCGGTTTTGAAAATGAAGTGTGTAGCATTTATATTTCGTTTACGGGGACACTCAAAATAATTTCGTTACATTAGATTCAGTGGGTAAAAATCGTTTGCAGTGTCTTTTAATAATGTTACTCTATTTCAAATATATTGAATTTGGTGTACATCACTAAGGTTCACTTCAAGATGCTTACTATACAATATACTATTCATAACATTATTGTTTATTTACAGGGACATACAAAAGAATTCTGTTACAGTACTGTCTTTGAACAATAATTGCTGGAAGTGCATTAAAAAAAAAATGTGCGTTTTTAAATTTAAATATTTTGCGTATTACTCCATGTGTATAAATTCTATAGATCATCATATGAAAAAAACTGGCGGAACGAGCGATTAAAGGGAAGCTCGATTAAAAAAAGTTACAGTAAAAAATCGGCAAATAGTTTCAGTCTAAAAAAGTAAATAGTGCGTAGAAAAGTAATGGAGCCAGATTGATTGTAAATCTCATAAAACCATGTTTAAAGGTTCTGGTCGGAAAGTAATGAAACCGGATTTATTGTGAAGCTCATAAAGGCGTTTTTGTTTGAAGGTTCCTGCCGAAAAGCAATGGAACCAGATTATCTGTAAAGCTCATGAAATTGCCTCATGAAATAAGTAGGATTGAGGGTGAGTAAGAAAGAGAAGGGTCTAGTGAAGTGCTTAGTAGGATCTGTTTTATAATTTGCATAGTGGAGGCATGATGAGATGAGGTCAAAATTATTGTTGAAAACATGAATATTTAAAATGAAGTGAAAGTGGTGATAAAACATCAACCACGCTATGGGAATTTTTTTTGTTTAAAATGTAAAAATATTTTACTTAATGCAAAATAATTAAACGTATATTAAGCGATCTGCAACTCCCGCAAAAAAAAATAAAATATTAATAACTAGAAAACAGAAATTCTGCTTTCGTAGAACTTAGTGTTGCCCCCGATGAAAAAAAATGTATATATAAATAGTACAAAACATATTTCAATTTTAAGACTTAGAGCACACGCTTTTATTTTATGTAAAATGACGTCATTTGCATCCGCTTAAGAATTCCACATTTACGATCCACTCTTAAACATCTACAATAAAGTAGGCATAGGACGTCACTACCGCGAAATAATACACAAATGCAGCAAAAAGATGCCGTCATTAAAGAAACTCGACCAACAAGGAAAAACAAAAAACAAAAAACAAAAAAACAAAAAAAAAACGGCTGTCTAATGATCCTTAGGCCTTCATTTGTTTGTAACATTAATATGGATACTTATATAAATATAGTATGTAATAGCTCCATGTTTTAAAACAAATCATTTGTTTATATTTTGTCAAAATAGCACATATTTTGATTACATTTTCTTTCGGTTGTTATGAAAAAATGGCAACAAAAATATATAATTAATATTTTACAACTATTTTTCCTTTACTTTCTACAGAAATGGAGTACTTCCGTTGCCAATATTAACTAAATGGCTCCAAAAACTACGAAAAAAAATTAATATTTCAAAAATAAATGGAGATGCAGTTTTCAAACAAATTGCATTTAAAAGTACTATTTTTTCTCAATACGACGGTATAAAAACTGAAAATGTGCGATGAATAGAAGTTTAAAAAATTGCAATAGAGTATTTAATCGTACTGTTTTGTTTTACGGCTGGCTTCTGTAAGGTAACGTTATTTTCTGGAGACGACACAAAATAAGCTGGGAGAAATAAATAGCATACCGTACCGGCGACTAAAAATAAAAATCCAAAATGGGGATGAATAAAAATGCATTCGGGTTTGCATTTTCTAATTGATAAATTTGGTACTACTAATGACAAAATAAACTAAACAACTAAATAAACTAAATAAACTAACAAAATAACTAAAATAAATTTACTATCCAGGGTGTCCACTCTCAACGGTGTCCAGTGGCTAATTTCTAAACCGTTTGTCATAGACATATAGTTTCAATGACAAAATGTTTTAATGGAGGTAAGGAAATATTTTAAAAGCTTTTTTTAGGTCAATAAAAACATTTCTTAAAAAATTACGAAATTTAAATTTTTATACGGTTCCCCGGTCCTATAAGTTACATTTAGTAAAAATTTGTTACACTGATAAGTAAAACAAAAAAAGTTTCGTTATTCTATAATTAAAATTGACCGAGCAATAACTGTTTAAAGTTGGAGCATATTTTTTGCTGCTAATTAGGGGTCATTCACAAATTTAGTAGAAATATAATTTAGTCAGATACATAAAAAAATGGTTGAGAGTAAAATTAACATTGCAATATAAATTTGAAATCTTTAATCATTCTGACATATCAGTGCAAAATATTTGTAATAAACATATAGGGTAAATGCACCAGTAGTCGGCCACTTTGAGATAAAATACGTTATGAATAGCTTATTTTTGATTTCACATGAAATATTACAATCCTCCTATATGTAGCCATCCTTTATACGTCATAAACCCTCAGCAAAGAATTGTGGGTATTTTTATTGCGTTAGTAATCAGCCATTTTTTATTTGGTTGCAGTCAAATAACCGTTTTTGCTATTTTTTTGTTAACCGAGGACAAAATTTTTAAAGGACTAGTATTAATTTATTTTTTATTATTTTCTAAAATTATAAAACTCTACTATTAAAAAGTTTAATAAACTAATGTTTTACAGTATCAAAATTAAATAAATGTATTTGTATTAATTAATTTTAATGTGGCCGACTATTGGGTAATATATTTACTTACATATTCAGTAATAGGCCACCACGATTGACTACTGGCTAAAAGGCCATTTCTTTTTTTTTTTTTTTTTTTTTGAGTCTATTTTTAATAATTTGATTTTTTTCGTAATTGGATTTTTGCAATTTTAGATTTATATAACCTTTTACTTGCATTTCATTTTATGTACACTATATATAAGGTGTTCTGGGGTAATAACACCACCTTAAGATTCTACCAATTTTTACGGCTTAGTTTTAGATTTTTTTTCCCCCAAATAAATATAGGATTTGATACAGTAACTTATTGATTATGTATACAAGAAAGACTATTTTAGCAGATAGCAGATTCATAAAATATAGTGGCGTGATTTCTTGACCAATGCTATAAGGCGTTATTACCCACCTGTTGGGTAATAAAATAACGTCTAAATCGCGGCCCTCACAACGGCTCTTATCACAAATGCATCCAAGAAATTCCCTTGCACTTTGCCCTGGCTCATACGATGTCATTATTATTTACTTTAGTGTTGCATTTTTAGACTTCATAGTTTTTACAAATAAAAAATGGGAAAAAGACTTAAAATATATCTTAAGACTTGAATAAATAAGACTTTAATAAGACTTAAGTAAGACTTAAATAAATATCATTCTATAAGACTTAGATATCTATAAGACTTAAATAAATATCATTCTATAAGACTTAGATATCTATAAGACTTAAATAAATATCATTCATGCAAAAGTTAAATGAAATTGATTTGCGCTCATACGTTTATCAGTGACTGCAACGTTCACGAATTTCGTTCGTTTGTGATCGCGAATTTCGCGAATTTAGCACATTTTTGAGACTGCTGCATCCAGTGCACTTTTTTATGAGTGCTATGCGCTTATTCGTTCCTTAGTTTTTGCAGCGTTAACGAATTTCGTTTGTTTGAGATCGCGGCTTTCGCGAATTACTGCGTTTTTGAGACAGCTGCACGGCGAGGTTTCTGCACCGAGTGATGTTTTTTTTTCGGTTTTGATTAGCGCTATTAGCTCATACGTTCGTTACTGATTGCGGCATTAACGAATTTCGTTCGTTTGTGATTGCTTTCGCGAATTACTGCGTTTTTGAGACAGCTACACGACGAGGTTGCTGCACCCAGTGATGGTTTTTTTTTTTTTTTTTTCGTTTTCAAGAGCGCTATGCTCTCATACGTTTTTTACTGATTGCGGCGATAACGAATTTCGTTCGTTTCTGATTGCGCTAATGCGCTCATACATTCGTTACTGATTGCGGCGTTAACGAATGCCGTTCGTTCGTGATCGTGGCTTTCGTGAATTACTGCGTTTTAGAGACCACTGCTCAACGAGCTTGCTGCATCCAGTGATATTTTTTTTTGTTTTGTTTTTATGAGCGCTATGCGCTCATACGTTCGTAACTGATCGCGGCGTTAATGAATTTCGTTCGTTTGTGATTGCGGCTTTTGCGAATTTAGTGCCTTTTCGAGACTGCTACATGACGAGGTTGCTGCATCCAGTGATTTTTTTTTTCGGTTTTGATTAGCGCTATGCGTTTATACGTTCGTTACTGATCTCGACGTTCACGAATTTCGTTCGTTCGTGATCGTGACTTTTGCGAATCACTGCGTTTTAGAGACTGCAGCACAACGAGGTTGCTGCACCGAGTGATGTTTTTTTTCTGTTTTCATGAGCGCTATTAGCTCATACGTTCGTTAATGATTTCGGCGTTAACGAATTTCGTTCGTTTGTGATTGCGGCTTTCGCGAATTACTGCGTTTTAGAGACTGCTGCACGACGAGGTTTCTGCACCCAGTGATGTTTTTTTTCGGTTTTCATGAACACTGTGGATTCATATGTTGTTAGGGATTGCGGCGTTAACGAATTTCGTTCGTTCGTGATCGTGGCTTTCGCGAATTACTGCATTTTAGAGACTGCTGCACGGCGAGGTTTCTGCACCCAGTGATGTTTTTTTCTGTTTTCATGAGCGCTGTGCATTCATACGTTCATTACTGATTGCGGCGTTAACGAATTTCGTTCGTTCGTGATCGTGGCTTTCACGAATTACTGCGTTTTAAAGACTGCTGCACAAATTTACTGCATCCAGTGATGCTTTTCTTCGGTCTTCATGAGCGCTATGCGTTCATACGTTCGTTACTGATTGCGACGTTAACGAATTTCGTTCGTTTATGATCGCGGATTTCGCGAATTTAGGGCGTTTTTGAGACTGCTGCACGATGAATTTGCTGCATCCAGTGATTAGTTTTAGTTTTGATGAACGCTATGCGCCCATGCGTTCATGACAAAAAAAAGATAACAAAAAACAAGAATTTTTTTTATAAAATCGCATAATTATATCAAAACGACTGTTACTATAAAATCACAAATCTATAATAATAAGATAACTACTAAAGTAACAATAATAACAAACGATTGCTTTGTCACATGTATTTAAAATATCGAATAGGAGAAAACAACTGAACAAGAAACCATATTTTCCCATAAATAAGAATTGGCGCCTCATTCGGCTCATATTGTTGAAAGATACTACGAGACAGACTGTAATATTTGTAATGTACTATTCGAGATATGCAACTTAAAAAAATTACATTTCGAAACTCGATTACGAGATAGTAACGCGAAAATGAAGAATTGGTGCCGCGTTCTGCAAATATCTAACCACGTAATCCCAAGATAAACTGAAATATTTGCATTGTACTAGTCGAGACATGCAATATATTAAAATCGCATCCCAAAACTTGACGACATGATAGTAACGCTAAAATGACGATTTGGCGCTCCCTACTGCTGATATCACAATAAGATATGCATCGACAGATCAGTCATTCATGTTCTGTTAATAATCTTGTCCTACATCATAATTTCATTTTGAAACAGGATGACGTAATATTTTTTTCTCTGCCCGCAGCCTAGTCAACGATGGTTAAACAAAAAATTTGAAAGGCCCACTACTAGATAATTTGGTACTTTTAACTTTACTTTCCATAAGAAACAAGAATGCAAAATCTTGCACGAAGAATAGATTATAAAAGCATTTCCTATGACTTGCAGAATTCTTCAACGAAATTGAGCTACTTAATACCGTAAAAAATGTAAACATTTTAGAAAAGGCATAATACTTTTGAAAACCAGATTATGGTCCCTAACCGAAAAAGTAGTTCAATTCTTTTGCGCAGTCCTGTATTTAATCTAAATATATGTATATCATTCTATACATACTATGATAATACTTAGTATAGTAAGAAAATGCATAACAGGTTGAAAATTTACCTTCAGCAATTTCTACCCTATACGGAAACATACTTGAATTATTTTGTACAGCCCTGTATATTACCAATAGATTTTTATATGCCGCACATATTAAGCTAAAATTTAATTAAGGCTAAAACGTGGTTAAAACTACTGTAATGATACTTCCACCCTGGGAGGTCATGTATTCAGTTCTTTGCGTGGCCCAGTATATGGTTTTATTTATGTTATACAAACATCTCTTAGTATACTAAATATAGTTCAGCTTGAAAGAGCATAAAAGCCTCTTTTAAGCCATTCACGCTGGTACTCCACAAAGCTTATAAACTCTTTTGTTTAGCCTTGTATATGATCTATATCTGTTATACACACGCATTGTAAGCAAAGGTTTAATTCAACTTAAAAATGCATGTCATAAATAAAATCCCACTTACAGCAATTATCGCTAATAAGAAAGATACTGTATTCGAATTTTTTGTGGTTTCCCTGTAAATGAACGATAAATGCTATGCATATCATGTTATACAACGAATATTTTGTAGTAAGCCTCAGTAATGTTGTATATCAATTTCATTCTATTTGATTTAGTATAAGAGAACGAAAATACGCTGCAAACTGCTTATCCCCTGACACTATTATGTAAAGGAATTCTTTTGCGGGCCCTATAAATGAGTAATAAGTTCTTTGGACTCCATATTGTCTAGAATGCGTAGTTAAATGCACTTCATAAATGCATATCAATTTCATTATATTTGAAATGGCCAACATCATTAAAATAAACTTGAAGCAATATTTCTCATTGAGCGTAATGCATCAAGATATTTTTGACTGTCCCTGTAGATGAACTATAAATTCTACACACTTTATTTTCAATAGCGATCGTGCTATTGTTAACGTCAAAAACATACAAAAATTTCAAGGAGATTCGAGTACATTTGCGAGTGTTAGAACTCGGACAGACTGAAGACAATCCAAATTCACAAACACTTTTAAACTATGTTGGAAAGTGTTAAATACTATTATAATGTTTTAAATTATTACAGCAACATTATAAGAAAAGAATAAATTAACACATTTTATCATTAAAATGTTGTTCTGTTTATAAAAGTTATGCTTTATGTTATTTAAATAACAAAGCATTTAAGTGGCCGACTACTGGTCCAGTGATGGCCGAACAGTAGAATTGAGTGGCCGACTACTAGACCTTTTCTACTTTTAAGTTTAACTTTTTATAACTAAAAACTATAATCAGTTTTTTTAAAAACAATTGCTGAAACAGTAAAAGAAAAGTGTACATTAACATGTGTCACTGTTAAAAATATTGTATTGCTTTTTAAAATTACGCTTTGAGCTATATACTTAAAGAAAGCGCTTAAGTGGCCGACTATTGGTGCTTTTACCCTATAAGAAGAAAAAAAAAACAGAATTTTTGTTAACTAAAATGATGAAAACTAACAGTTTTAGCGTTTGATAATTGATTCTTATGTATTCTGTAACGCTGAATCCGAAATTGACCATCATTTTTTACCGTCACGTAAAGATTTTTTGCAAATCGTAAATTTTAAAGTTAAAAAAAGAAAAAATAGCGAAAATTTGTTCCTATAAAATAGATGTCATTGTTGTGTTTTTAACTTTTGATAATTGATTTTTATCTATTTTTTACCGCTGAATCTGTAAATGACCTTAATTTTTAACCACCACGTCAGGATTTTTTGCAAACTGTAAATTTCAAAGTTAAAAAATGCAAGGTTAAAATTGAACTTCCTCCCCCACCTCATCGGAAAAATCACCCCTCAGCTGTTTGGCTGTAAGAATCCCAGTATAAGCCAAAAAAATGAATTAATTAATGAATTAAATAAAATAAAATAAAATTGAATTAAATTAAATAAAAGAAGTTTTACATCTGTTTTATAGTATCAGATTTTCACTATATTTTAATTTTGACATTCACGATTTGGAAAAAATATTCTAACATGATGGTTAAAAATGAAGGCCATTTTCAGGTTCAGTGCTAAAAAGTGCATAAAAATCAATTATCTCAAAAGTTAAAAAATACAGTCATCTCCTTTATTTTATAGTATCCTATTTTTGTTATTTTTTTAACTTTGACAATTTGTGATTTACAAAAAATCCTGACATGATGGCTTGAAATTAACGTAATTTTCGGATTCAGTGCTAAAAAATACACAAAAGTTAAAAAATTCAACTACGCACAGTCTTGTGTTATCTAATCTAAAACTTTTTTCTAAACTTCTTGACGGTAATCTATCCGAAATTTTTTGTGTCAACATGTAAAATAAGTATGAATAGTAACCACCAAAAATCATAATATTAGATTGTCATCGGATTTACGTCAATATGTAAAATATAATCTCAATCGGACATTTGAAAGTGAGTTAAAATTCGAGTGCAAATTTTGAACTGGAAAAACATACATACGATCATTGAAGTTAACCTTTAACTGATGTTACCGGTCTTACAGATCCTTGATTTTTTTTTTTCATTTTTTATAGATTAACTTGCAACTTTCATTTAACTACAAACAGTACCGAAATTTTGTTTCGTTTGGAACTTTAGTACTAACACCAGAGACTTTTGAATAGGTGAAGTTTAATGTAACAGTCCTGTACAAAAAGTTAAGTACAAAAACACCGTTCTCTGAATTAATCGCACCTCTTATTCATCTTTCGATGGAGCGGTCTCACAGACCGTTTCACAGTAGTTATGTGATAATTTCTGTCACATCAGTTAAAAGTTAAATAAAAACTTTTTTTGTTACCCTTACTGGCGCGGAGTAATTCTGTTTATAAACTGATGAAATAATGGACTGACACCGCAATTTATAAACGAATTTATTAGAAAATACGAACTTGCTTATTTTCATGTACATTATAATAGGAAAATTTTAGTTAAATATTCTTGGTGCCGTTTGTCAGTTTTGGAATTAAAATTAGGTGTCCTTTTTTAAGGACACCGCGCCGGTAAGGGTTAAATGTTAATCATGAAAAGAAACAGTCTTAAATCATTACAAAATAAAACATATGTTAAAATACAATTATTTTAGCCAATCTGAAACTTAATAAAAGTTAACTCAATCGCAATGCTTATGCGATTTTTTTTCAAAGCGCAGATACACATGAAATAAGTTCTTCGAATACTTAAAGCACTTGTTATATGACCCCTCAAAGCATGGCGGAACTCATCTGTGTTCAGATGCAGAAAAGTGGTTTAAGTCCTGCATTTTTAAAGTTTCATAACTCGGTCAATTTTAGTGTTATATGAACGGGACTTTTTTTGTCTTTTTTGTCAGCGTAATAGGAAAATTTTACTAAATATAACTTATAGGGCCGAAGTACCCTATAAAAATTTAAATTTCGTTATTTTTTTAAGAATTGCTTTTATTGATACAAATCGCTTTTAAAATACTTCTTTACCTCATTTAAAACATTTTTGTAATTGGAACTATATGTCTATGACTAACGGTTTAGGAATTAGCCATTGGACACCGTTGAGAGCGGACACCCTGTATATTCATGTAAAAAACTCTACATTTATTCATATAATATTTTCATAGACAAAACTTTTTATTTACACAATAGTAACAATGATTTAATTGTAATAATAATAATTAATAATAATAACAATGATTTAAATTTCTTCTTCGGCATTTCTTTTTTTTCATTTTAACATTCTCCAACATAGTTGAAAAGCGTTTACGATTTCGGTGTTTCTGTCTGTCCGACTGTCTGCGCTCTAACTCGCCCAAGTACATACTTGCCAACTTTCCGATAATTTCCGTAAAACTGCACCGATATGTCCTGTAGTAAATAAACACTTTTCAAGCCAGAAAAATTATTTATCAAAATGTGTCCTATTTCATTATGTTTCTTATATAATTTTTTTAATACATATTCCTTGCGGTGTGAAAATCGCTTATTTGACCTAAGACACGCCAAAACAATTTTACGGAAATTATCGGTATGTTGACAGCTATGCAAGTATACTCACTCGGATTTCCATGTAATTGATATATGGTATTGAAGTTTACCATATCAAGTTCTGTATTGAAAATGAAATGTGTAGCATTTATAGTTCGTTAACTCAAAAGAATTTCGTTACATTATGGTCAATGGTTAAATATCATTTGCAGTGTATTAATGTTGCAATATTTCAAATATATTGAAATTGCTATACATCACTGGGGGCTTCACTAAAAGATGCTTTCATATGGTGTTCATATAAAATATGGTGATCATAGCACCTATAGTCCATTTACAGAGACACTCAAAAGAATTTTGTTAATATCTGCTATTGAGTAATAATTTTTAGAAATGCATTCTTAATTTTGGTATGCGATTTTAAATTTAATTAATATTTTGCATATTTCTCGATACGTATAAATTCTATAGTTCATATACAGGGCTCGACAAAAGAATTCGAATACATTTCTGCTTTTTGACGGAAATTCTTGAAGGGGAATTTTCAAATGTGTCATATATTTTCTAACTGAACAAATTTTTTGCTCACTATGTGGATTATATGAAAATCAATAAACCGTATACAAAGCTGCACAAAATAATTCGGATAATTTTCTGACTGTAGAGGCAAATTTCTAAATTTGTGTTGTCAAATGTTTTATGCGTTTTTCAATTTGTTTTCTTATAGATATCTTATTAAGGAGTGAAGTTTTGTTACATTATTCTGAATGTGTTGGACAGTGTTTCATAATCTATGCTTGACGTATGATTTTTCTTTCTTGTTTTAGTGATGCTCTTTGTTTTCACTTTAATAATACTAATTATATGTTTTTATGGCTGTGTGTCAATTCCTTAGCAAATTTTGCTATATGTCAGTGAAGTTTTGTTACATTATTCTGAATGTGTTGGAAAGTGTTTCATAATCTATACTTGACGCATGATTTTTCTTTCTTGTTTTGGTGATGCTCTTTGTTTTCTCTTTAATAATACTAATTATATGTTTTTATGGCTGTGTGTCAACGCCTTAGCAAATTTTGCTATATGTCAAAGTTTCTAGTATAACTTTGAATAAGTCTTAATAAATTGCACTTATTACAAATATGAAATCCTTGTATTATGTCAGAAGTACAAATTTAAAGTTTTATGTAACTTTTTCGGTGTGCAACTATTTAAAAAGAAAATTTTTCCAGCATAAAAATGCTCCCTCCCACTATCAATTTTGTCAAAATTTTAAAGTCATAAGGATATCTTGAATACTCTGACTATTTTAATAAGTAAAAAGCGCTAATTTTTGGAGCGGAGCTAATTTTAAGAAATGGCTTTTTTTTTTTCAGCATAAGACATGCATTACGAGAAACCTGAAAAGTCGTGCTAGGACTCATTTTCTGATTAGGCTTATTTTAACCCGCCAATGCCCATTGTTACATCCTGATCACACATCTTTGAAAGAGCCTTCTACGCTTAGATTTTGAGTGAATATGTACGGTACATTTCAATTAAATATTTCGTTAAATTAGCAACATTGCAACTTTTATTTGATCCCACGTTCTAATATTCTTTGTACCTCGCTTCTTGTATATTTTTACCGAAGTAGAAAAATATAGAGGATGTTTGACTTTTTTGTTATTTTTTCAACTTTCTTTGCACGATGTATGCTGTCGATTTTGCTTTTACTTCTCGTACAATTTAGGAAGTAAAGACACCCTAGTCAACACCTACTTTAACCCTTTCAAAGGCAAAGCAATTCCATTGCTAAAGTTTTGAAATTAGGAGAGATCGGGGAATTCCGCCACCCGGGGTTATGCCGTCGCCCCGCCTAGTTTATAAACTAACGGCAGTTTGAGATAGTGAATGTACCTGCACTATAGCAGCCAACAATAGAAACAGTGCCTAAAGTCAGAGTGTTTTTGCTGTACGTCGTTCGTTTGTTCTAGTGAAAAAATTAGTTTTCATCTAGTTGCTTCTTATTTTGGAGCTTCAAATGAGTAGAGATAAGCACCTTTTCTGTTAAGCTCCGGTATCTTGGCATTTCACGTGCGGAGATTCGGACGATTCTATTTTGGATAATCGGCAAAAGGTTGTAACGTACTGGAGAGAATGGCATCCATAATTGGCGCGTTATCCTAAAATAGTGACAACCATAAGCGGATTCTTTTATTTTTTTTTAATATATTTTTTATAAATGTAATGTTTAACTGTGGTCGTTTCTAATAGCAATAATTTTATTAATAATTATGATATTTAAAAACTTAAACGATGCTTCTGATAATAAAAATGATGATACTAATTATCGGAATGAACTGTAAAAGCACCTAGACATTTTCAACAATGGCAATTCTTTATATATAAGAATTAATGCGGATCATTTCATAATATTTTAGATATGAATTTATTAATGATTTTATAATTAAAAAGATGCTTCTGAATTTTTAAAAAATGTCTACATTCTGTTAGGATGTTTTCATTGTGTATATAAATCTCTTTTTTTTTTCTAATTAAATTTAAAATGTTAGACATTTATATAAGCTATTACACGTGACTTTAATCACGTAACATTAAAGAAGAATAAATGCATTAATTAAGGGGAAAATTCACTTACGATAATTAAACACATGTACAATTAACCAACTCTTTATCTCATTTTAAAGTAGATAAAATTTGTTACGCTCCCAGTTTGCATATTTTTATTTTTATATATAGGATCATATAAATGCCTTTCAAGAGCTCGAAATTTCATACACTTTCCCCAAGATTAATTAGAGAATGAATTCATTTCCTTCTAATTTTATTTTATTATTTCTATTTATTCTATTTTACATTTATTCCATTCATGCATATTGAGATATTTTTAACTATAGATTTCGATATTTAAAAAAAAATTATATATAAGTATCAGAAACGGATAACTGATTAATTCCGATATTTTTTATTGGCTTTTCCATAGTACCTTTAAAAAATAGGGAGGAGGGGGGGGGGGGATTTTATGTTTAATTAATGGCATTGGCTTTTTGAATTATTTGTTTATTTAATCAATCGATGGTGCATTGATAGGAATAAGTTGAGCGTCTATCAGATTTTGCGCCTAGAGCTGAGTGACCACCTGAACTACACTTGATGTGACTCTGCATGGTTGCAGTATTAAATTAAGTTATTATAAAACCTTATATTATATTTTAAGAATGTACACTAGGGATGTTAATGTTAAACCTATGAGAGCATTCACTACAAATGTATCACTTATATTTTTAAATGATTTTTTTCCCTTTTATCTTTTCTTTTTCTTTCTTTTTTTTTTTTTTTTTTTTTTTTTTTTTTTTTTCTCGTAGAATAGCTGAGGTTGATCTCTAACCGGGCTAGTTTTTACTTTCTCGATTTAGGGTGCTTTTTTTAATAATGAGTACACTTTCACTTTCAGAACCGACTCCGAAAGTGAAAGTAACTTTATGTATTATAAAAGAAATGTAAAAATCTTTATACTAAAACTTTATGAAAATCGAAAAGTAACCGGTTTATAGATCGACCTCGGCTATTCTAGGGAAAAATCATTTAAAAATGTTAAAATGCAAGCGAGAAATTTTAAAAGAATGTTCCTCTCCGCCTCAAAAAATTTCACCACTTTTAAAATCCCATTTCGCTCCTTGGAATGAATAATTTTCTTTTTCCGTGGCATTTTGTCAAGGCGAATATAGTTGACAAAGATCGATAATAATAATTTAAAAGACAAAGAGCAAGATCAATCTCAAATACAAGCTACGATCTGAAATAGTAAAATCACCATGGAACAAGGAATATACATTTTACAGTTATTTCCTACTTCCTAGAAAATCACAGATAAAAGAGTAAACTTCTACTGGTGGTGCAAATCCCTATTCCCGGGATTTGGCGGATTGTCCGTTCGCCAATTACGCACTTGTACTTGGCAACCTTTGACCCTGAAACCCCTGGTCAGAAATAGATTCTCCCAAGGACAACTGCCAAAATACCAGAGCTCAACAGATTTAAGATATATTTCCGGTAATCTACATCCATTCGCCAACATTTTGATGCAATGTGTTGAACAAGTTCGGTTTTCCTTTTGGCTTTGCTTGGGGATTTCCGCCATATGGTCCTCTCGGGGTAATGCCGCCACTATCCAAATCAGGTGCGAAATGGCCTCATTTGAATGTAGTGGAGCCGATTCAGCAGATATTTATATTTGTGACTTTTGCTATATGAAGTAAATTGTAATCTTAACCATTATTCTGCTCAATTACACTGCTTTCTAACAATTTTCAGTAGGTTATGTGTTTCCTAGTATCCATTTGATGCATGTACTAGGTCATTAAAGAGTGGCGGCATTACCCCGGTGCAGTGGCGGAATTACCCCAGTACCCTGGGTAATACCGCCACTGTGCAGAGGTTTAAAAAAATATTTTTTTTATGTGTGCTTACTTTACAGTTATGATTACGGTTGAATTTATACAGATACTAAAGGTCATGCTTCAGCTTTAGAATTTTTACTATAAAAAATACACATTTTTTTGAGGTGAAAAAAATTAAATTCCCTTAAGGTGTCACCATTCCCCCGGTCTCCCCTAATGAATGACATCGGAATTTGAAAACAAATTTATTTGTAAATAAGAAAAATCTATATTTTGCATATATAACAAACCGAAATTTTTTTTTACCAAAATTCTGGTGCCATTGTGGCATTTGGGAATTAAAATTAAGTGGTTTCATAAAAATACCATCGCCCCTCAAGGGGTTATGGCAAAACTTTTGTATTAATAGGTTTTGCGTTAGTATGGTAAGCTTTTAGACGTTGTTGAAAGAAATAGTGTAAAAGGTACAAAATATGATTCTAATAACTGGATTGTGCTGAAAGGACAATATTTTTAGTTTGTTTTAAGGGAATTAAACTAGCAGGTAAAATTGTTTTGTTGCATTTATTTTTGGTTTAATTAATTAATCGAAAATAAAGCCATATTATGATACATATAAATTTTTAGTGTTTAATCTAGTCGGTTCTATAAAAACAAATCATTAGTTAAACCTGAATGCAGCTACTTTTTAATCTAAATATGCGTAAAAAACAAACATATAAATGAATGCTCTAAAGTTCATTTATGGCGATTCAATGTGTAAATAAGCTCATATGATGCAACATTATGCAAATTACGTTTAATAGGCGACCCCTTTCGTGCAGTCCCTTGAAACGCATCTTAACCGGATTCGACTGTAATAAAGTTAAATATTGAATTGATATTTTTAAAAATTCGAACGTTTTATTGATTTTTGTTGCTGTGATGCAGTCTTGAATTTCTGTATCACCCAGAGGTGACAGTCCAAATGTTCAGCCTTACATATACTTTTTGATAACATTTCTTTTTTATTGCTCCTTTTGAGCGAAACAATACAATATGACCTATGAGTTTAAAATATGTATATGTATCAGTTTATTTATGGGCATTCGATAATTATGGGAAATATTGTAAATGTTGGCCATAATTTCGTCCATATCGGATACGAAGAAGAATCAAAAGTTTTTACTCTGAAATTAACAATTTGGCTGCCGTACTACTGTTAAAAAAAAAAAAAAAAAAAACAGATTTTGTAGTATATTTCTCTTGCAAATGTTCCCGAACAGTGTGTCATTAATTTACTTTTGAGAAAGTGGTGTGAGGTAGAATTAAAAAATAGTCGCCTATGGCAGCCCTGATATGTGTTCTACATTAAGTAATTGAATAAGCTGGTGTGAAATGATAAGATAAAAAGAACTTTTAAAAACACCATAAAAATTTTTATTTCAACGTAGTAGGACGTTTTCTCTGTACCTCATGAAGAAAGACTAGTTCTTTCGAAAGGCCTTGCGCAATTATTAAAATTTTTAGGGTGTTCTTAAGAAGTTCTTATTTATCTTATATGTGTTCGAATTAATTTTTTAATTGACTCGATGACTCTTCGAATGATGAGAAATTTCGTCATAAAAATTAAAAAATAAAAGTTTAAGCTAAGTACCACCTTAAAATAGAAAGAGCTTAGGCAAATGCAGGTGGTGGGAAAAGTCCTTGGAAATATAAAAAGACGCGCTCCGAAGGGTGTTCGGACCCGGCACACATGGACAGATCTTTAACTCCGAACATGCTTCGGACCCAAGAGCGAAGAAATCTTACCTCCTGTCTAATTAATACATATCTAAATAACCCCCCATTAATCTCCAAATTTAATTAATAGTGAATCTATATGTCAGGAATATAGAAATGGTTAATAAGAAAGATTATTAAAATCATGTGTTGTGCATTGGTAACAATCATTTTTTATGGATTGCATTATTCAAAAGCTGTGATAGGGGAATGTAGGGCACCTTAGGACACTTATGTTTAGTGGGGCAAATAAACTGTAGTACTCATAGGTAGGGGTAGATCAATCTACTCCTGAGTGTTATGTGAAATTCAATCTATGAAAGATTTATATTACTTTAATCTATCATAGGATTGTGTAACTTTTTATCTTTCGTCAATGTTGCAGTAACTTTACTTTATTGATTAAAGCGTATTTTTTAGTAAGAACAATAAAAAATCAACAACAGTCAAAAAAATTATAAAAAAAATTTCAACCTTTTAAAAGACACACTATATCATTGTAGTCACAAGCTTAACAAACAGTAATTGTAAAACTAGAAGAAAGGAAATACAGCAGGGTGGGACACATAAATAATGGAACAAGTTAAGCACAGCGCGAAGCGTTCAAGGTAAGAAACCAGTATTTTCCGTACCTGAAAAACCATTAATATGTAAATGTGACTAAACTAGATAGTACCGTCAAGATTTGACGGTAAATAACTTGAATGTTTCACTAGAAAGTTCTTGAATTTTTAATTACTTGCTTTTAAATTAATTATTAAAATCGTGACAAATTTCTATATTGCATAAGTGATTCCTATTTCTTTAACTTCTTCGCTACTGAGTATTAATGCAGTATTATTAATTATTACTGAATTATTTCTTCTCCCATTTGACTTCATAGAAAGATTTTTATTTCATTTGCATTAGTTCGAATCTTAGACTTCGAAATATATCATTCTGATATCGAAATAGTAATTATGTTCGAGCACCATTAATAAAATGGGATAAAGCGGAGGTCCCCATTTGGGGACCCAGGGAGCAAAGAGGTTAAGGCGATAGATGGTGCTATCAGTCTAACCTGTTTAATGAAGTGAAAGAATTTTAAGTTTATGATTTACAACCAATTATGCTTTCTTTTTATCAGAAATTTACCTAAAAATATTGGGTTGAGCATTCATTTTTAATTACTGCGGTCTCATTTTCTTTGAAAAAAAACAACAATAGTTATTTATATTTTATTCATTTATTTATTTTAACTACACGACCATTAAAAGCTACCATGAATTTAATTCTTGTTAATCTCATTCTCTAAAAGCCTAAATTTGAAACTTGATGCAGCTAACGATTTATAATACATATTTTTTATTACTTGAATTTTATTTTACATTTGTATGCATTTTTTAAATATTAAACCATGGATATCAAGGTAATTTCTTTTATAATTCTTATATGAATATTTTTCTTTCTTTCCGTTTTATTTTTTTATTTTTTACGGAAAAGAATGGCAAACTTTTCTTTCTGACACACACACATATATATTCTTAATAATGGTCAGAAAATATAACAAAAATTGTAGATCAGCTCAATTTATTTAATTGATAATTACATGCAAAATATTTAAGCTTAAATATTTTAAATATAAAATTATTAATATTTAAAAATACACTTGAGTGTCAAGTTTTATTTAATTATAAAGCATTTAAATAATGATAAAATAAAAATCATATAACTTCTCTTCCTAATAAAATATGTCATTATTGAAATCATTATTTGTCATTATCGCCAAAAATATTACAGAAACCCGGGCGTTGGGCTCGAACCTGCGTCCTGTACAAAAATTCGGAGCTTTAAACTGCTGATTTAGACCGCTGCGCCAGCAGGAACCAACGCTCCCTAGATAAGGGAGAAAATCATGACACGTGTCATGAAAATGACACACAAAGCAGGGAAAACAAAGAAAAGAATTCGAACTACTTGCATGTTTCGTTTTCTTGGGTTCGTGGAATTATTAATTATTATTAAAAACAGCAATTAATAATTCGACGAGCCAACGAAATCGAAAGATTCAAGTTGTTCAAATTTTTTCCTTTGTTTTTGCCTGCTTTGTGTGACATTTTCGTGGCGCGTGTCAAGGCTTTCTCCCTTATCTAGGAGGGCGTTGCAAGAACTCATTCTACTTTCCTCTAAATCGAAGAGGTTTGAAAAAGAGTTGACACATGCGAAATTGAGTTGATTTCGATCAACTTAATTTTTTACCTTTGCGTTTTAATATATATGACATTAATAAAAATAACTCAGTTAAGATAACTACCAATGTTTTCGTAAATATTTTAAATAACTATTTTTTTTTCTTTGACGATTCTAATTTATTATTTAATAATCGGTGAATTTTATTACCATATAGCATTTGATCAAATCCTTCTTCGCTGAATAGTGAATCTTAACAGTATAAGTAACATGTAAAACAGTGTGTCTCAACCCGTAGCAGGTTGGGATGTAACATTCCATGGTTGGTAGTAACACTTAGAGGTTTATGTTGTTTTACAGAACCATTAAACATTATTCAGATACATTATTCTCTATGAGCGTTACTTGCAGGAAATGCGTTACTTGCAAGAAATGAGTTTTCACCGGGGTTTTATTATTTCAAGCTTAATTTTAATATACTAGGGCAGGGACGGCAAACCTATGGCACACATGCCATAAATGGCACGCTCTAGGTTATTTTTGGCACGGCATAGATTCAGGTTCTACATCAAAATAGAGTAGAATTTCATAAAATGCATTAATTAACCTGCATATTGTCTCTATGTATCTGAATTCGATTCATTCAGTTGGTTGTCATTGTCATAAAGATTGATGAAACTGAAATCGAACTTAATGTATCCCAATCTAGCACAATATTGGGTTACAAAATTTTAAGAATAAGAGAAAATTAGGAAATTATCGCAAAAGAAGGATTAAAAGACATTGTAAGCAAAAATGCAGATGGTAAAACTATAAAAACTTGGAATTCAGTTCCAAACACTGTAGACTTCTGGCGCTTGCTATTTTGACGATTTTTTTCTGCGAGACATTGTTTTTGTAAACAAATAATATGAAAAATTCAGGTAAAATCATCCCGTTAAATGAGCTCAATTCAATTTGCATTCTCTTAAAAATAACTAAGAATGAAGCTGATATAAATTATTTGACATCTAAGATGAGACAACAAAAATAATATTTTTAAAATAATATTTCTAAAGTATAACATCAAATATTATCCATATTTTTTTACGTCAAAAGCACAGTTTTAAGTATTTTTGATTCATTTATTTGATCCATTATATTTTTTTGTTGTTGGCACGTCCTGATCACGTAAAATATATTTTTGTATAAATTTGGCACGTGGATGTAAACAGATTAGCCGCCCCTGTACTGGGGGAACCCTGCTCCATATGAGCTTACGTTCGCAAACTCCTGTTCAGAAACTCACGGAATCTAAAATACGGCTAATTTGCCCTATATTAACAAGTTGGAAATTGCTCGTCAAACGTGGCAAATGAGGTACGTTCGTACTATAACTAGTTTTATAATTATTTTTTGCAACCCATATTGTACTGAATGTATAATTTTTTGCACTTCATAAAGTGCATAGTCTGATACATCATTAAAATGCACTTCCAATAATTTTTTCGGAACACTTTTGACTGTCCCTGTAATTAAACTATACATCCGATTTTCCTAAAATTTGAAATGGCTCGACAAAATTTTGCAACAATTATATCTTTAAAATTTCAGATCATTCGGAAGGCTCTAATATCATTAAAATCCACTTGCAATAATTTTTCCCATTGGCCGTAATGTAAAGAAAAACTTTTGACTGTCCCTGTAATTAAACTATACATCCGATTTTCATAAAATTTGAAATGGCTCGACAAAATTTTGCAACAATCATATATTTGAAATTTCAGACCATTCGGTTGGGTAGTTTTTGCTCTGTTACATGCGGACAGACAGACGGACGGACAGACGGATGGACAGACGGACGGACAGATGGACGGACGGACTGAACGACGACTATAGGTGCTACGTATTTATATAATTACGAACGCACCTAAAAAGGTGAAAAAAATGACTGCAACTATATAAACTCAATAGTTATTTGGAGATAAATATTATTTTATGAAATTGACTCAGTGAGCAAAACAATCAGTAAAATCGTTTTAAAGTTAATAAAATTACATTGTTTACTGATCATTAACATTATGATTTATTACTGTTTCCTCCAAAAATATACAGAAAAGAAAATAAAGATTAATCTGTTGATTTTTCTTCCTTCTTTAATACTGTTTGATTCATTTTTATTGTGCTGCTTTATTTATCTATTTTTAATGAAAATCTCCCTAAATAGGAAAAACCCTACGATTTTCTTTTCAGGTAGACCTGCTTACAAGTGCTTTGCGAAAAAATTATGACGTTTTTAGTCAAATTTTTCCCATTCATTCTTGCATGGGCATTTGTTACGGGAAGCATTCGAAAAGACAAAATACTCTTCCTCCAGAAATCGTCTGGAGAAAAGAATGAAATTCTCTTAGTGATGACGTGGACGGAGAATGAGGACGATATGACAGCGGGATGTGAAGTTTTCAGTGATGAGTAGGTATATATTTTTCAGTACTTCTTAATTATAAATGGATCTATAAAAACTCAATAGAGCTTAGAAATTAATATGGGGGAAAATACTTTTGCAATAGACTTTAAATACACTTGCAATAGACTTTAAGTAATTGCATTTCTCTTTACCAAAGAAAAAGTATGGGTTGTATGAATTTTTTTTTTTTTTTTTTTTTTTTTTCCGGTTTCTTATAGATTTGTACGTTGTGAGATGTTCTCAATACGGTTTGACTATTTTTGAACCTATGTCAGGCTGCTTGTTTACTGTTTGAAGTACGTTTGTTTGTTACGCAAATTTTTTGTACGTTGTGTAATGTACGGAATTCCATGAAATGCCGCACTTAGTTAGCCTTTACATAAATTTATGCTGATTAGATTTTTGGCTTACATCGCCCAATATGTGACACTGTTGTGTTTTATATAATTTGTGTGATTGTTATATCTTGGCATCTATGGAATTGCATCACTTTTTAATGTAAAATGTTTATTATGAAAAACTGTGCTAATTCCATTTTGGTTTTGATCGTTCAATAGAGGGGATTACTGTGCCACTTTTTGAAGTGAACAAACAGTAACTCAGTTTCTATCAGTTATAAAGACACACATTTTACACTTCAGATTTTAGTTAAAAAAATATATCTTGTTCTATTCGTGGTTTTGAATTTCTAATGGGAGATGCTATTACGCTGTTTTTTGCATTGATCACTGTAAATATATGCTGAATAATAAAAAATGGATTAGACTTCATTTTCATAATTGTTGATTAATATATTAGAATGATACAGAAGAAAGTTTTGTGGTGGTCAAGCTATTTTTGTTTTATATAAAAATGAAGAACAATAGCAGCAATTCTTTTATGCTATATAAATATTTCATTTAACTATATATTGTCCGTTTTGATTCAATACATTTTGCCATCATGATCTTATTCGGAAGTTTGCTTCAATCAGTTAACCAACTTTTATTTTGTCTTCGGCAATTTCTAATGGCCTTACTGAACGTCGTGCTCTTTGAAGAATATTTACAAATTCTCACATGTAATATTATTTTTTCACAGAATAGTGGCTTCCGAGCTTAGCAACGAAAACCTTTCATCGCTAATGGTGTTCTCTTTCAAGAAAGGGTTCTCCTTAAATTTCCGACCTGCAACGAAATACAAAATAAATAAATAAAAATTGTCTTATTGAAAAATTTTTACACACGAAAGTAGTCAATATTAAAAGATATTTTTATACTTTTTGGTTTAAATAATATACGAAGATAGATGCAAAAAAAAGGGTTACAAGGGTAATAAAAAATTATTTATTAACAAAAATAGGAAATATAAGATGGAATTAAGAAGTATACATGCTGATCGCTTTTCCACGTAATCACCAAATTTATGTAGGTATTTATCGGAACACAGGACCAGCTTGTTTTACCCGGCTTGGTATTAATCATATCCCTGTCTATTCAGCCAGTTCTCGGCAGTTGTTTGCACAGCACTCTCTGAAGAGAGCCTTGTTTCAGAGAAGTGTTTTCTTCAATTCCGGAAACAGGAAATACTCACTGGATGTCAAATCTGGGCTATATGGGGGGGGGGGGGGGGGGCTCCAGGCTTCCCACTTGAAATTTTGAAGCAACTCTCGAGTTTAAAGAGCAGTATGGGGCTGGTATGATTATACAAGATGATGACACCATCACTCAACGTGTCAGAGCTGCATAAGATGGCTTCACGTAATCTCGTCAAAGTGGTACAAGCGAGACCAGTTTTCTAAACGTCTTGCCATTCCAATCGCTCTGACGCGTCTATGAACTTACACTACCAAACCGCACAACCGCTGTAAGACAATTGGCGCCATCTGTCTCCACTCTTGGAAAAATTAATTACTCCACATTTTTCAATAATTACTCCACTATTTTTCATATGTATTTTTCTTTTTCGATCCACCATCGTATTTTTCCGGTTTTAGCGCGTTAATGAAATCGGCAGATAAAGCAGATTTTTAATCTATCTATATTATAAAGCAAAAACGTGTTCGTGAGTAATTCGTGGCATCATAATATCGATGGTAGTAATGATTTGCTCAATCAATTAACTTCTATTCGGAACGTTATTAAACTTCTAAACATGACAAAATTTTAATTTTTACAACTTTTAATAGGGAAAGAAAGAAATTTTCAAATGCAATTAGTTTGAAAACTGTATCTCAATTTACCGTTTCGATACAGATGTCATATTCGCCCCATATTGGCGCGATTTTTTTCGGTTGCCAATTTGGCAAAAACATCAACAGCATAAACAACATAATCCGGGCTGCCACATCAAACAAAATAACGACACTTTGGAGCAAGTTAAGTACCCGTTGCCTATATTATATTGGCGACAGAAAAAAATCGCGCCAATATGGGGCGAATATGACATCTGTGCCACTGTTTCTTTATGGCTTTTAAAATAATTTTAACACATAATTTTTTTTAATCCAATGAAAGTTATTAAGCTTCTAAACATCACACTATTTAAATTTTTACTCCGTTGAGTAGCAGAAAAAATGAATTTTCAAATGCAATTTGTTTGAAAACTGTATTTAATTTACTAATTCTTTACGGCTTCTGAAATAATTTTCACGCATGCTTTTTTTAAAAGTCGAATGAAAGTTATTAAACTTCTAAACATCACACATTTTTAATTTTTACACCGTTTAATAGAGAAAGAAATGTACTTTCAAATGCAACGTATTTGAAAACTGTATCCCAATTTACTGATTTTTTTTTATTACATTTAACGTAATTATCGCGCATGATTCTTTTTTAAATCTGTCTTCTGAAGCTTAATTGCGGAAGATAAACTCATTTGCACGGAAAAATTAAACCAATATAAGTAGTTCAGAATTTATTTTTGGCTAATAATCAGTACAAAAGTGATACTTCATCAATAAATAAATAAATAAAGTAAAACAAATAAAACACAAATTTAAAAAATATGTAATCGAACTACGGGCTTAAACACTGAAATAATCGGAATCAAAAATGCTGCTGTAAGTAGAGAAATCTTTAGCGATTTCTTCGACTATTACCCTCTGGAATTTGGTTAATACGACAGCATCATTTGTTTTTAATTCTAAAACATTATTCGAATAAATAATTCACATTTTTAATGCAAAAAACGTTTTGGCGTTGTTAGTAGTCAATCTAAAAAAGATATATTGAATGTAAAAAAATAATTATGGTTTTAAACAAGAACGAAAAATCATGAGTCTAGCATAGATGTGACACTTTCCAACACATTCAGGATACTGTAATGAAACTTTACAAAAAGATGTTTCAGTAAACAATTTAGAAAATGCATTCGCTGTAATTTATTAAAGTATATTTCCAAAATTTTGTTAACAAAAGTTTATTAACATCGTTATTTTCACAAAAAAATAGCTTCCCGACACGTCCTGTAAACAATTAAGTCAAGGACCGGCCCGTCTCGAGTCTGCTCAAAAAAATTAAGCCCGGGCTCAGACATGATGTAACATTCCAACGCAGATCTCTACGCCAGACGTCAAATTTCTGCATTGATGTTGTCAAACTAGCATCGGCTAGGGTAGCACCTTCATAACTTATTCTATGCCAGCCAGTTCCATTGAAAATCTATATATATATATATATATATATTACGCTAACGTACGTGGCACAGAAATCGGGATTATTTGTTAATTGTTTAATGGCAACGCCCGAATGAAACGCATCTCATTGATTACTGAACAGCATTTATATTGCATCTCCATACCTATAAGGGGAACCCTGTTCTGTCGCCAAATGTCGCCAAGTTTTTCGCCAACTTGGCGATATATCGCAAAATTTGGCGACTAAAATGAGTTGCCAAAAGTGACGCCAACTTGGCGATATCTCTAATATTTCACCAAATTCTCATAGACTTCCATTGTAAACCAATAGGGTTTACTTGCTTACAGAAAATCAACAAATTGAGGTATTTTAATGCAACAAAAACTAATATTAGCTTAAGGGATTATATTAATTATATTTAAGGGAGTCCAAGTAAATTAAATTATTAATAAAAGTAACGTGATACAATGCTTAGCACGCTTCTCCAATCATAAATATTAAGGGAAACCAAACTAGTCGTCAAGGGCGGCTAGTTGTTCCTATTTTGTTAGCTTGGTCAGACTTTTAAATTTGTTATTTGGAGCCGGTTGACCCGCTCAATCATTTTATCGGTTCTGCTGGCCTGTTTACTTTTTTTTATAGTCCCAGCCCGTTTATGTTTTTAATAGGCCACGTCCATTAAAAAAATTACTTATTCTGCCAGCCCGGCACATTTGAAATTTTATCTTAATTTTGCCCGCAAGCTGGATGCATAGGTCTCGGGCCAAGGCCAGTCCATGCAGACCTCTAGACTTCCTTACTAATATTAGGCAACCAAACTGTTGTGCAGTAACCTAAATGTAACTTCAAAAGTAAAAACCAAACCTGCTCCTATATCATACCACTTTAAACTACTAATCTTAACCCATAGTGTGATAACAATGACAGCACTGTTGTAAAAACTTTATAGGAGAAACTATCCACTGAATTGAAATTAGTAAAATATTTTGAAACTCAAAACATACAAAGTAGTGTACTAGAAACAATAAGCATTCAATAACAATGCTACTAATTGAATGGCATAATGTCTAAGAGTTGAGAATATAATATGCATACATCCGTCCAGTGCCCCTTAGAGACATCTAGAGGTCTGTCGGAGTTTCCTCTTAGTCCGCACAACTTCGAAGAAAATCCTTATTATTTATATGCTGCCACCACCGCTATGATTACGTGATATCGGTCACGCACTGAAAGGATTGTTTAAATGAAAACCCACGCTTTCAATTAACTAACTTAACAGTTTATTTACACACTATTTACACAACAACAAGACGCTATTTACACTTACAAACTCGGATGTAGATGATCCGGTTCAATATTAAATTGAGTACAGCAAATGATGGCTGTGTACTGTTAAACTACGTTAAATCACTCTCACTCTACACACGTTAAATTAGCTTTCCGGAGATCAGTCTCGGTCTCCCAACACATGGGCTCTAAGCATAAGCTTTTCGAGCCTCTCTCAACCTTACGCACTCTCTCAGAGCTATCCAAGGAACACCCGTCCACCTTTCGCGCTACGCTCAAACTGACTATCCCGGCCTAAGAGACTGCCCTCCAGCAACACCTTGCTCCTTCTCAATCTAACACCTCCGGAGCTTTCTACCTGGCTCCCATTGTCTCCCCATCTTCCACAGACATCTCAAAAGGTTGGGCACGCCCCTCTGAAACTATCTTTTCCCCCTTCATACCATCTATACATTTTCACCGGCTTAGATCCAGTTTTAGATAAGGAAAGACTGTTATTTTGAAATTCCAGTACACAGCCCATACAATATATAATATATTAAGACAAAAAAAATAATATAGAACCTCAGTTCTAATAGCATATGTTTCTCAGAACCTGACAAGGTCCTTGAGCAGTTCAAACTTCAAGGTCCTTTTTCCCCATCTCGAAACTCCTATTTTCCATCTTCAAACCCCTCTTTTCCAGCTCAAGGATCCCTTATTTTTCCTTCTAAATTTTCAAATGTCTTACATTAGAACAAAGTAGAATTACAAAAAACAGTGTGATGAACATTACATTTTGGTTTGTACCTATAACAATATTTCTCTTACAAAATATAATCTGAGCGGAAAATCATTATGTTTGAATTTTTCAGTCCACTGAACACTTAAAAGTTTGAGGGTCCCAGCTCTGCCTATTTGATAATCTGGCACTGAATTCGTCAGATTATAGCACATATCATGCAAATTATCGATGCATTCGATAAAATGAACCATCTGATATTCTAATATTTTACAATTTCCTAACATTGCATTCACATCATATTTACAAAACTTAGTTTTTAATAGTTTCCGACATAGTTGAAAAGTGTTTATGAATTCGATTTGTCTGCCTGTTTACCGTCGTCTGCACGTGCTGTAATTCGCGTAAATATACCCGGGTTGCCATGAAAATTTTATATGTTATTTAGCCTTAGAATGTATTGCATACAAAGTGTGTAGCATTTATAGTTCGTTTACACGGGCACTAAAAATAATTGGATTACATTATAATCTATGAGGAAAAATCGTTTGCTATGCATTTATTAATGTTACGATATTTAAAAGGTAATGAGAGATACATTCATTATTGAGATGGACGAGATCATGCATTCTGAGGATATAGAATAAGTAGAATTTATAGTTCGTTTATAGGGATGCACAAAAGAATTCCATTACATTATGGTTTATAGGAAAAAATCGTTTGCAATGCATTTTAATAATGTTATGATACTTTAAACATAATTAAATCGCTGAAGTGCACTACAACGCGCTTTCTATAGATTATTGAGTGCATAGCATTTATCGTTCATAGACGCACATTAAAATTCTGTTCTAGAAGTGATTAAAATCGATAATTTCTGGAAGTGCGTTTTCCGATGTGGTATGCATTTTTGAACTTATCTAATTATGAGTATGTTACGTGGTGTGTATAAATTCTATAGATCTTATATGGTATTACACGAAAGAATTCGCATACATTACCGGATATGAACAGAAATTACCTTCAGCCGCAGGCGATTTTTCCATTTTCTTGGATAAAACCTCGGTATATTTTTAAGTGTTGCAAGTGGGTTTCTTTTTTAAAATTCAGTTTGTTTGATTCCCACCACTTTTATGAAGTAGAAATAGTCACTTTATTTAATTATAAATTAAATAATGCGAGAAAAAAGCCGAATTATACGGTTTTAAAAAAAGTAGTGGGAATCAAGCAATCTGAATGAAAAAAAAATGTAGCCCACTGGCAACACTGGAACGCCAAAAAAAAGCGTGCTCCGCGGAATTGTATAGAATATGTGAAACGCGATATGAGCGTTAACCGCGGCTGAATGGTTAAGTTACTTATTTAGATATCTTATTTCATTCTTTAAAAAAAGAAGTCTAATTGGAAAATCCTTCACAATCATGCCTGACGCATGACTTTTAATTCTTGCTTTTCTTTTAGGTACTCCATCAACAGAACTTTAGCGACTAATGACTTCCAGCTTCGCATACTTCCCGAAGATGAAATGCAGATACTTCTAGGAGACTGCCTAGAATTCAACCACCAAAGAAAAAAACGCGACACTGACAATATTGGGAGCACAGATGGATATTCCACGGATAGTATTGAAAACGATCAGTATGAGCTGTCAAGGACGAACAAAAGAATATCCAATAGAAGAAGAGGATCTCGGAACAGACCTTTAAACAAGAGAATCAGGCAACAAAAATTAAAACCATTTGACACAACTACAAGTGGGCCATCTACAACAGTTGCGCTGAATGAAATAGTAGATAAGTATGATAAATGGAACAGGCAAAATGGAACCCGAAATAAAACATCCTCTAATAGCGATTTAGAACGCGAATCAGAAGATGCTGATGATTATGGCAAAGGGAACAGACAAAGAGGATACCGTAATGAAACATTGGCGGATGATGAATTAGAACGTGTGTCGGAAGAATCCTTTGACACGAATGTAACAACAACTGAACCGTCTACAACACCTGGTTACGATGGATTACCCATAATATTTCCAGGTGAAGTAAATAAATGGTTTTATATTGTTTAGAATATTACATGGTTAAATAACTTATAGCTAGTTTATGTAATTGTATTTTACAGGTGCGGCCATTAATTTCCAGGACTGATTTAATAACACCAGAAAATATTATTTGAAATACATATCCAATTAATATGTTTCGAAGTAACTCCCACCAGTTGTAAAGCACTTCTGTGCTCGGATGTATAAGTTTCCGAAACAGCTTTTAAAGTCCTCTTTTGGAAGGCTTTTTAATGTGGACGTCACCGTTCTCTTGATGGCTTCAATATCCTCAAATCTTGTTCCCTTAAGTCTTGTATCGAAATTTCTCTCTGCTTTCAGTCGATTACTTTTCCTCCTCCTCGAAAGCATTTAAAGGTTCGTCTTCTCGTTAACAATCAGAGGAGATAAAACAGCCCATATATATATATATTTATTTATTGAAAAAAAATACGGGGTATCATGCATTTAACATCATAAATTTCTGATAAATTTTCACATATTGTTACATAATACAAGGCTATATTTTACTATATCAAAATATTCCTCATTCTTTTTTAAATGTTCACATATTGTTACATAATACAAAGCTATATTTTACTATCTCAAAATATTCCTCATTGTTTTTTAAATGTTATTTATATTCTCATTTTTTATATTATAATATTTGTCTTTAAAATAGTTAATTTAATCAATGCTCTTTTATTTATTTATTTTTACATAATTCTTTATTTTATTTTGTATTTACTCAGTACTTATTAATTTATTCCTATTCTTTATTTTATTTTGTATTTACCCAGTACTTATTAAGTTTATTCCTATTTTTTCATTCTACTCTAACTAAGTGTTAATCTAAGTCATTTCTTCATTTCTTCAGTCATTTTCATTTCATTCCTTTTATTTATTTTTTTTTTGGGGGGGAGGGGGGTAAAGATGGCAGCACTAGGCATTATTGTTCACAATCCAGTTGCAATATACTTTTTTCCTTTCTTACACCAGATGGCAGCAAAGTTATGGGTTTCAGCCAGTTACTCAACTGCTTCCCACATATTAAAATAGTCCTAACTCTGTTTTGCATTCTAATATGTTGACGTTTTGGTTCCTAGTATGTAATTTAGGTATTGAGCTCTAATAATTTTTAATATTTTGTGTGAGGTGTATCTTTCTTTACATCTCTTGGATTTCTATTATCTATTTTCTGTTATTTTGCGTTATAAAGAGCTAAATTTTGTCATTTTAGGCTTAATGATGACAAAATTCGATGAAATAACGCATCTTCACTATGAATCAAACCTACAAGCTCCTCTGAAGATTCTGGGGGTTATTCATATTTTCTTATTTTACATACTGATTTCCTATGTTCATATCTAGTTCATCTTTAGAATTTTACTAATTTGTTCATATATTTGTGATTTCAAACTTATATATATATATATATATATATATATATATAAATATATATATATATGATATATATATCGATGTCATATTACAAAAATTAGGCCTATATTAAATTCTTACATTAAAATTTTATGTGATTAATCTTAAAACTTTAACATCTCAAGCTGGACCTCTTTTAAGTGGTTTGTTTTCTTTACTCTCTCAATTTTAAAATTCCAAAAGTCATTGTCTCAATGAAACCAGTGAGAAGCACAGACCACGGGAATGGCAATTTCCTTGACATTACCATATAAGGTCGTCTCAATTACCATATAAGGTCGTCTCTCTACACACGTTAGCTTGGATAGGTTGTCACTAGGCAACTCTTAATACACCCAATTCTATTTTCCAGGCTGACATTATCGCAATACTTGAGGCCGCCATTGTTTGCGAGCTCCCAGTATCTAGAAGTGTTGATTCATTCTTGCTCCTTTTCTATGGCTTATCTGCTGTACAGGATTTACATTCTCAAGATCTTCAGGTTCAGAAAATTATTCATTTCATTATTTTCTACACGTGGCCTTTTAATGCTTTTAAATATAAAATTGACAAATTCCTTACACCCTTGTTTTTCTGCAGTTTATTATCATCCCCAGATGACTACATTCTTAAATGCTCAGTAACACAAACATTCAAACCCGTAAACTCCTCTTCATGCAATTAGACCAATGAACACAGTTAATTCTTAAAATTCCATCCTTAAGAAAAATTACATAGCGTGTCGACCTACTGACTATCAACAAATGTTTCAAAGCACATCATTTTATTTCTCATCCCAGTAACTCTTTTTCCATTTCAATTGATACAGTGACCCTGCTGCAAACTAGGTACGGGATCTTATTACACATTCATGGATTTTGCGTACATAGTTATTTATACTGGTATTGGAGTTTTTATTAAGTGCTCTGTATATTTTGTATTAAATGCAATGATTTAAACGGCGAAACGCTATGTAAATAGCATGAAATTGTAAACAGGAAATATTTAGTTAATGATAATGTATATATTACATATTTTGTAAACTGTATAAGAATTAGTTTAAATATAACATAGGATTTTGATATGTTCAGACACTCGAGACAGTGTAGTTGCCTCGAGCTAATTGGATAGGGCCGTTTCGTGGGATGCATCTATCCATCTTTCTATATATGCTAGCGATCCCGGACATTCCTTTAAAGGTCGAATCCCAAATGCCCATGGAATTATGGGTTTAGTGTTCTCAACATTTTTGCTAGTCAAATTAGACTGAATTACTCAAAATATTCGTCAGGATTTTTTACTATAACTATTCCTTACTATACTATAATACTCCATTCTATACATTCTATCCATACTATAATATTCCATTAATATAATAATTTACTATAACACTAGTCTGCATGATATCAGATGATTAAAAACCAACGACTGCCCTTAATGCATTTTTTATGCTGATTACAAAACTGTTCTTAGTTTTCTTGTATCACGTATAGTTTGTTTGCAATCGACCGGAGTTGATTGTGAAGATTCATCGCCGAGAACAAGCATTATGTGGTAGTCACACATAACGTAAATTTCCCTTCATTACACACGAAAAATCAAAAGCTGGAATTTTCCTTGGTCCTCAAATAAAAAAAAAACTGATGAAGGACAAGGATTTTGAAAAAAACGATGAATGAAACAGAAAAAGACGCATGGACCACTTTTAAATGTGTTATCGGAAACTTTCTGGGGAATATGAAAGATCCAAATTACAGGAATATTTTTGAAACAATGCTGGAAATTTTCAAGAAGTTGGGCTGTAATATGAGGGTAAAAATTCATTTCTACATTCCCATATCGACTACTTTCCAGAAAATCTGGGACATTACATTGAAGAGCACAAGGGAAGATAGAATGCAAATATGATGGCAGACTACTGTTGGATGTTGAAGAGGGACATAAACGATGAAGAAGGATCTGCAAGAAAGTCAAAAAGAAGAAAGTTTGTTTAATTGAAAACTGCTTGCTTTTCGTTTTATTAAGGAAATTTCATGAACTTAGGACGTTTTTTACAGTATTTTTAACATGTTTAATGAAATACTTTGTATGAAATTGTGATAATTTTTTTATTGCATTAATTAAAATATTGAAAACACAACTTCTCATTTTTTGTAAAATCCGGACGTGATAGACAAAAATGGAGGTTATTTCCGGAATCAGCATCGAAAATTGATTCAGAAAAACTTATTCATAAGAAATCATCTGACAAAAAGTTTAAAAATGCAGGCTAGTGTAATTTTAACATAATTTAACATAGACTCAAAGTAATTTCAGTCATTTTTTTAGTGCTAGTATAAGAAATAAATTTCTTTTCTTATAGGTACTAAATGGTGTGGAGCTGGAGATATAGCGGAGAATTACGATGATCTGGGAAATTACGAGGACACTGATCGATGCTGCAGAGCTCATGATCTTTGCAATGATACTTTAGCACCATCAGAGACCAGGAATGGCCTAACCAATACATCTCCCTTCACAAAGTAATAAATTTAATGTCTCTTATACACATGTTGCAAATATCCAGTCTTTGATTATGTGAATTTATAATTCAATAACTCACTAAATATCCTAAAATCGAAAAAAAAAAATCTGGCACACATGATACTGGGCTTACAGATGCTCTTAAATGTACGGAATGTTTTTAAAATCCAGTAACAAGTAAATGGTGACAGCTATTGAATTTATTCTTGTAGGAGACAATGCTTTCTTGTTTAAGTTCCAAATATCCCCAATTTTCAATTTCATCAGAAAAGTTAGATAAAAATAGATAAATAGAATATCATAACTTCAGAGAAAAATGTATGGAAGTCCACTCAGCTTTTAATCTTCATTCGGTTCAGCCGTTAAAATGTTAAAAAAAGAGAATTGGTTTTTGTTGGAATCTGCAATATTATTTCGACAGTATTACAGTTTTAGGCAGCGAAGAAGCTCGGCTTCAAGGTAGCAAAAGTAAGAAAAACGGCGTTTGTAATGTCGACCTCAGCTATCCAATGAAAAAATAATCATTTAACAATATGGAAATGCAAACCAGATATTTTAAAAAAGAATCTCCCATAGCGTTAACATTAGCGAGCAGTTGTTTTCGCGTGAGTGAAATAGCCTCTTTAATTGTTTATGCTCTGCCAACTTATATTACCGGTCGACACAATTCGGTCAAACAACTTTTTGACAATAAATCTGGTCTGCTATTTGAGGCAGGTTAATGAACCTCAATAAATGATGGATATGTAATTAATTTTAACACAATCATTCTAATTGGCAAAGAAAACATAGTCACATGATTACAACTGGTGTGATTGCCAATCACTATGATTGTGTTCAAATGAATAATAATAGTTATACTTCTTAAAAAGTTGTTAAACTATTTACAATTGCTTATCAATTTTTGCATGTATGTAATGTTATTGTTATATTTCAGGTTAAGTTGCCATTGTGACGAAGAATTTTATAATTGTCTTGAAAACGTTCGCAGTATTCCAGCCAACACCATTGGCAACATGTATTTCAACATCTTGAGACGAGAATGTTACATGATCGATTATCCTCCATCAAAAACTTGCAAGAAATATCTAACGTAAGTTTCTCTCTCTGAAATTATAGAAGTAAATTAGTACCCCGTAAAAAATTTATTTTAGTAACATGTTAGGGAAAGGAGATCCTGTTTAAACTAAGATAAAACAAATCAAATAAACCAGATTTTGGCAACTTGGTCTCTTTAGATTGACCTTAACCCTTTCATGTTCGGCGCCCGAATAGTAATTCAGTCTTTACACTTAAAATTGTAATTACTTTCATGTGTGTATACAAGCTGTATCAGGATTGATTGTGCAGATTTGGTGAGAATGTAGGAAATAGCAAAAGAAGGCAAACTCACATAGAAAAGTATGTACACAAACGATAGCATGACGTTGTAGAGCGCGCTGTGTACCCACAACTTCTGATCACACGCAAAAGTCTCTGATAAGTCAGGCCGGTTGTAATTCGACAAGGTGACTTTTCAGAAGTAACATGAAACATTATATGCTAAATGATATATGCAGACGTGCATCTAACTTTCGGTGTGACAGAGGACAACAGTCGGAGAGTTGCGCAAATGTATGCAAACTACTTCAACTGGCGCAAAACTCAGAATTAAATGTTTGCACGTGTTCATCAACAACTGTGCGAAAATGGATCGATTACTAATACAACTTATCTGAGAAAACTGATTAATGCACAAATGTAAATAAGTGCGAGTAATAAGTCAAAATTACGTCCACTACTAACCATATCACAATATTAAAATATTTATTTGCTTAAAAGACGTTATAAAACACATTAAAAGTAAATTAAAAATATACATTTGCATGTTTCAACTCATAACTGAGTCGTCATCAAAATGTATAACAGAAAATTACAAATGCATATGAAAATATATCCCGGCTAAATCAAATAAAGAACATTAACATACTTTTTAACGAGAGTAAAATAATCTACAGGTCTAATTTTTATTTACAATTATTTATAAGAGAGTCCATTGAAATTTATTTAAGAGGTTCAGGAGATTGTAACGATACATTATCTTTTCGTATTCCGAATTTATGGGTTGAATAGTTGGATAACTTACGCCCTCGCGACATAGAGGGAACACGAGCAATCGCGAAAATGTAGGGGCGCATTATATGATTACTTGTTTATATTCGATGATTTTTTCCATTTTTCATATGCATTTTAAGCATATAAATATTTAAATATTCTGATATGATTAATGCACTATCAAAACTATTGGGAAACGTTTCCGAAAATACGCGGCAGCAAAAGAAACTTTATTTGATCGATAAATATTTCTTTAAATCACGGAAATACACTTTTTCTGAGGTTTCTAAAAATAAAGAACGCTTTTTGGAATCGCTGATAATTCTCAAGGGGTTGTTGTATATTTTCGTACGTTGTTATCTTCTGTACTGATATTATAAAGAAGTAACGTTTGTTTATTTATAGGGGCTAATCGCTGGAACTACCAAACCGATTTCAATAATAATGTAGCAAATTAATGGTGATAACCCCTGTTCCAACATAGGCTATGTTTTATATCGATGCCAAGGGGGTGGAGGAGCAAAAAACGTTCTAAAAAAGAGATTTTCGTGTTACAGAAGGGCCTAGAAAATTGAAAATTCGTATGGTAGTTACTTATAAGATTGAAATACTCCCTAAAAACAGTTTCTAAAAAAAATCCAAATTTTAAAATGATGAAAAGAAGCAAAAAACGTTCTGAAAACATTCTAAATTACGATTTCTATGCAATCTCAGGAAATACCGAGTGGATTTCAGAATTAACGGTTGCAAATTGATAATGACAGTCCTTGCGCAAACATACTTTATCTTTTATGTCAGTGTCACTAACTACCTGGGTGTTGCAGGAGGGGAAAACGTTCTAAATTGCAATTTTTGTGATACTGAATGAGCAAGAAACTTGAAATTTGGCAAGGTATTTACTTATAAATATAAATGAGAACAGCGGAAAAAATCAAAATTTAAAAGAAGTGGAAATGCGCGAAAAGCGTTCTAGAAGCGTTCTAAATTACGATTTCTAGATAATTGTTAAAAAAAGAAACATGAAATTTGGCGTGGTAGAAGTTTATAAGATATGAATGCTTTCTAAAATTTCCAAATTTAAAAGGTTGAAAGGAGAAAAAAGCGTTCTAAATATGTTCTGAATTAAAAGTTTTATGAAATCTCAGAAAATACAAAACCGATTTCAAAAGTAATGATTGCAAACTGATGGTGATAGTCACTGCTCCAACATAGGCCACATTTTATGTCAGAGATTTACTAAAAATTTCGAAATTTAAAAGGATGAAATGAATGAAATGCGTTCTAAAAACTTTATAAAATGCGACTTCTATGGAACCTCAGAAAATACCATACCGATTTCAAAAGTAATGGTGGCAATTGATGGTGACTGTCACTGCCTAAACATAGTCTATATTTTTTGCCAGTGCCACCACTAAAAATGGAGTGGGTGTAGGAGCAAAAAACATTCTAAAATTCAAATTTTTTTATACGTAAAGTGCTAGAATTATTAAATTTGGTATGGTAGTTAATGCATAAGAAGTAAATGCCATTCAAGAACTTTTCTTAAAAAAATCTAAATTTAAAAAGGTGAAAAGAGCGAAAAAGGTTCTAAAAATTTTCTAAATTTCGATTTTTCTAAGAATTGTTAAAGATAGAAACCTAAAATTTAGCATGATAGATACTTATAAGATGTAAATGCTCTCTAAGGATAGTTTCTAAAATATTTGAAATTTAAACGCGTAAAATGAGCAAAAAGTCTTTTAAAAACTTTATAACATTATATTAACTTTAAAATTTAGCTCAACAACAACGCGAAAATTTTGCATTGAAAACAAATTTCGCACATTGTAGCGACCAAGCATAATTTTAGTGCTAGCGATCACATAAAAATAAACATCATTATTTTGTGTTGCATATAGCTATCGTTATGTAAGATTATGATTGTACCAATTTATGATTATACTATGTGACAATCTTATTAAACTATTGCCATATTAATATAGCCAATAGCTTTTTTTTGAACTCACCAGTTAGCATTTTTTTTTTTTTTTTTTTTTTTGAGTGGTAATATTTGACCAGATGTCATATACCTTATAGGCGTGATTTTTTTTTTCTTTTTTACGAAAATTTGGCGAAAACCTCGTTTTCAAATGCCAGTTACATAAGCATTTTTGGTATTACAGTAGCCTCCCGTCTAACCGGCCAAAACGGGACCGAGGGTTAGCCGGTTAAGAGAAAAGCCGGTTAAAGCGGAGAAGTAAAAAAAAAATTTAAATAAGTATCTGCGTAATTTAATTAATTAAACCCGTACAATGCATTTAGTTTTTCAATTTGTGTAGTTTTAAAAAAGTACACATTTTCTATATTTTGTGAAATGAATTCTAGTTATAATTAACTGAATTGAAAGAAAAATTATCACTGATAAAAAATAATGAAAAATATTTAACACAAATGAATTTATTGAAAATCGTGTCACACACCTTTATAAAAGATTGAAATTGTTCTACGTTATGTATATATATGGCTAAATTAATCAACCATAAAGAAATCAGTGACCTTCTTCTGTTGAAAGCAAGATGCCCGACATTTTGCAGCATAATCTCTCCATTTCTTTAACATCATAAGTTAAGTTTAACCGAGGAAGCTGTTAGCCTCTGCTCAACATAGCGTAGCGCCAACTGTAATGCTTTTTACCCCTTCCGTATGAGAAATTTTAGCAGTGGCAACTTCAACTGGATCACCATCAGGATCGTCTTCGTATTGAACAACATCAGTTACAGTCCTAATTATAGTCTCGTCAAATGATATTTCATGCTTGAGATCTTTATCAGACTTATACATCTTCTACGGGTATTTTTCGCATCCCTAAATCTTTTTAAATGTTTGTACAAAAATGTTTGCAGATAGATCAGGCATTATAGAGTTCCGTGGGTGCGGGGAGATTGTACTTTTGGCCATTAAAAACACAAAATCTCAAATCTTCCGGGGAGACACCTCATTGTTCCTGAGGGGGGATGTCCTCCCCGTGCCACACCCACCCTGAATTCAACACTGGTGAAGGTCAACGCGTATCAATTTAGAACTGACGTTCTTCTTTCTGAATTTTCCTCCTTCCTCTTGTAATTGCACTTCAACTCGAAAGCGTAAGCTGAGTTCCTGAGGCCGTCGTCCCTGAATTTTACCTGATGTTGGGAAAAAAAAAGTCGGCCGGTTAAAGCGGAGTCCCGGTTAAGAGGAGTCGGTTAAGAGGGAGGCTACTATATTTAGTTATCCCATCGACCAAAAATCTATCGCCAAACTATAAGATTAAATTATAATAATGGTTTATCATAAATGTCACATTCACTTGACTTTAAGCAAGTTACACCTGTTTACGTCATTAATTGATTTTTATTTCGACGTTTTATTTGTATATTTATTAATGTTATACTAATTTATTTGTTCTTGCGTTATCCTTCTATATATAAAAAAAAGTTTTGATTTGGAAATGGACCAATGAAAATCAGCGTAGATATTCCCGGCAGATCGGCATCCAATTTGAATGCTTAAGCATGGCTTTTCTTCGTAAATAATAAAAAAACTGTTGCATACAAAAATATGAAAATCGGTAGTATTATAGAGAAATGTTTAATAAACACGCTGATGCAGACAATTTTCAAATCAAAGAATTATTTTAAGAGATATTTAATGCCAAAGTTGGACAAAATCGTTCCATTAAAAAAGTTTCATAGGAGCAAAAACTGTACATAGTAATTTAATCATTTTTAGATCATTTTATGCGTCAGAATTTCCCGGTGTGCAGACTGCATTTAGTTTTTTAATTTGACTCATTTTTTGATGTTTTATTTCTATTTTAAATTCAAATTTTCAGCATTTCGAGAGATATTTTTTACATATTTTAGAAAATCGTATTAATTTAAACTGTTGCCAACTGTATAAACAGCGCAAACAATAATGTTTGCTTCATATTAAAAATTTATTTTACACGTGACTATTTCAAACAGAAAATATAAAAAGCAGGAACTCATTGAAAATTACGTCATAAAAACTATATTTACACGTGAATTTTAAAAGAGAAGGAATATTGTAAAATAATAAATTCATTAACATGCGTTAGAAGTCTTAAATAGGAGAATTTACGTTACATTTAAGTCACATTACACTTATTACGTAAAATGAACAAAAAATATTGCAAAACAGTTTAAATTTAAAAATTACGCGAGACATTTATTTGATATTTTAAGATGATCATAATATTTCATTTCTAACAAAAGTATTTTTACGTGAATATTAAAAAGAGAAATAAAAGTTTGGTTAAAATTACTTCAGATTATAATTGTCAGATTCAAATTATAATTCAATCTTCCGAAATCTTTTTAAAGCCGATCAAATTAGCGTGCTGTTAGAGTCTGCGGTATCTGAACGAGGGTTGATCAGCGTAGCTCGTAGGGGCAGAGCCCCCTAGTTTAAAAAATAAAATGTCAATTTGTATAATTTGGCGAGTGGTTTGGCGATTTATATAATTTGGCGAAATTGGTCGACGGAATATTTAAGTAGTACCGTATTTTTTAATTATTTTCTATTATTTTCTAAAGAAAATAAAAAAATAATAATAACTATAGAACAAAATAATTTATATAATTTTAAAAAGAAATAAAAGTAAATAAACATTTATCTATATATATAAAAGCCGTTCTCTGTATGTATGTCCTTTATACAAATCTTCAATTTTAGACCGAATTGCACGAAACTTGCTGTACATACGCTTCAGAACGTGGAAAAGATCACTGTCTACTTTAAAAAATCAACAGACCAATATTTATCCCTTTTTTCTACGACCTTTCATAATTTAACATTATAGAAATATCTCTTTTTAAATATTCAAATTAAAGTTTCTTTCCTGTTGTCACACATCTAAAAAACTTCTCAATAATTTTAAAAAAATTTGATAACTCAAGTACTTTGTTTTATAAGTCAGTAAAAATTCGGATGGTCTCACTTTATTTTTGTTGTTTTTGAAATTGGCGTCATTCAAAGAAGAAAATGCACATTTTTCATATATTTATGTAAAAACTTTAACTAAGCATGTTTTAAAATGGCCTTAGTAGTACTTTAGTTGAATGTTAAAAAATCTATTTTAATGAAGTTGTTTCAATATTAAGAAATCAATTAAGGAAAAGATAATAATAATAAAAAAAAATCGTTTGCTAGATATGACGTCAATTTTGTCAATATAATTTCAAACTGGTTCTAAAAACTGGATGCTACAATTTATTTCCTATTTCTTTGTAATCTTTAATTATATCATTTAGATAAATGTTTTAATACCTGAAATGCAGAGATAACATTCTACGATTTATATCGAATACGGTTATATAAAATACGATTTTTCTACGATTTATATTAAATAGAACTTATAGCTACTATTTTTTAGGGTAAGCTTTTTTTCTTTTTTAAACAAAATTTCATGACTGACAGACTTTTCTGTTAGACGTTGAAATAATGGGATGCATGATGTTTAGAAATCAAATTGCAGTAAAAGCGTAATTTGTGGTATGGTTAAGTTGTTGCCACCAACAATATGGTGCTAGGCGTTACTCAAAGATATGTCTTTTCTTCATAATATTGCATTAATAGCAAACGGATATATCTTTCTTAATTGGGTTACAGATATATTTAAAAATATCTCCGTGATTGAAAATTAATTTAAAATGGATAAACAATCCATAAATTGAGATAAGCTTTTAAAACAAATATTATTGAAAGTACTTTTTGTATTCTATTAGATGTTGAAATAATCAAATGTGCGATGTTTAAAGGTCAAATTGCAGTAAAAGTTAAATTTATGGTTGGGTTAGGTTGTTACCACCAACAATATGATGCTAGAGTTACTCATAGTTCATCAATGTCTTTACTTTATAATATTGCATTAAGAGCAAACAGGTATATCTTTCGTAATTGGGGCTGCATATAGGGATGAGATTTCCATGTTTTTGCACACCGGTATATTCTAAGAGAAAATGTTGTTCTGTTAAATCGTGAGAGTGTTCCGATTAAATGAAATATCATAGAAATATCCATGATTGAAAATTACTTTAAAATTCATTCACATGAAAAAATTGAGATGCAATTTTCAAATAAATTTCATTTGACAGAACCTTTTTCTATTCGACAGTGTGAAAAACGAAATTGTATGATGATCATAAGTTAAAAAAAATTCAGTGAAGGCAAAATTTATGAATTAGGTCATTGCCATCATCAGTATAATGTCACAATTGGCATTGTTTTTGTAGTTTTTTTTTCTTTTTTTTTTCTTTTGTATATTCTGAAGATGACTCAATGAAAGAGTCGAAACATGTAAACTTTTCATATTTGTAATGTTTTTTTTTTTTAATTGAAATGACGCTTTTTAAGCAAATAATTGTACTTTAATATATGTTATGACATTTGTTTGGAATATATATTATTATGGTATAGTTAATAGTAGACGCAATTAAGACTATTTTACTTATATTTCTTATTGGTTTTTTTAATGATTCGTGGACGGAAATGCACCAATCTCAGTTACTGTCATTGCCGTATTATTTCAATTTAATGCATTTTACCAGGGAGGACCCTTATTATTGACACGAGGGAAGCCGGGTAGATCTGCTAGTTATTAAATAAACAACAGTAGCCAGGTTACCATGTCAATCACAATAATGCCATTTAGGCGCCAATTAGGTACCCCGGTGCGTAGATAACATCTGTGTCTATTTTTTTTCTTTTCGTTTTGTTTAAAAAAAAGAAAAGAAAGAAAGAAGTGAAAGCCATCAATTTTAAATGAAAGTTGTGTATTTTAAATAAAATGAATGAAATGATTATATTTTAAATGAAATTAATGAAGTATAAAAGAAATGCGACGGGAAAAACGTTTGGCGAATTATCACCTGCGTCTCGCTAACATAAAATACCGCCAGAGTTGATTTCTCTATCAGAATCTTTCGATTTGGCGAAAAATTGCTCAAGTAAATTGAATTATGAATAAAAGTAGCATGATACATTTCTTAGCATACATTTAAGAGAGGCCAAACTGGTCGCAAATTAGTTTAAAAATAATAACCTTTACTGAAATACGAAAAAATAAAATATCTGTTATGATTAAAATTTGAGTTGCCATCATTAGAAAAATGTATTTAAAATTATAAAAAAATTAATATTTCGAAAACTAATTCGAATTTAAAAATTCTAATACCAGTTTTGAGATCTGCGGATCAATACTGATTTTTGGTGTTAATTTCATTGCAAAGTATTCCATATTTTAAAAGAAATTGCCTTAAAACATAATCAGTCTTTTAATCAGTCGTTTCAAAGAATCGTTACATAAATTCGCTTCATCTCAGCCGTTTCATATATTCGTTTCATAAATTCGTTTCATTAGGATTTTATATATATAGGGTAGATTATACAAACATACCGGGTGTCCTAAAAAGGACTGACTGATTTTAAAATTCAATAACTTGCAAACAGTGACAAATAATTAAAAAATTCTTGCAGGAGGGTTATGCATGAGGTCTTTTTTTTACAGTGATTTTCGATTTTAGTTCGAATTACAAACAATAGATGGCGCTGCGATCACTAGACGCTAAGTTAAGGCTCAATTTTTGGCACTTCGGGACCCACTCAATACATTTTAATCTCTTTTTTCCGCATGGAAGAAGAGAAAGACCAAAAAAGTCGAGTCTGTATTTAGCGCCTAATGCCTACAGCGCCATCTATTTTTTGTAATTCGAACTAAAATCGAAAATCACTGTAAAAAAAACTTTTCACCTCATGCATAGCCCTCCTGCAATAATTTTTTACATATCTGTCACCGTTTGGAAGTTATTGAATTTTAAAATCAGCTAGTCCTTCTTAGAACACCCAGTACATACAATAAATACAATAAACCCAACTGGAGTGAAAAATTAGCCAGAGCCTGGAATCGAACCCGGGACCACAGCATTCCAGGCTGTCGCTCTAACCACTGAGCTACTCCGGACGATACCTGGGTCTGCAAATTTTCACTAACAAACCATGTTAGAGAAGTCACCAACCACCTATCATCACCAGCGACAGCCTGGAATGCTGTGGTCCCAGGTTCGATTCCTGGCTCTGGCTAATTTTTCACTCCAGTTGGGTTTATTTTATTTATTGTATGTATGTCAGTATAATAATTATATATACTATTACTGTTGAACGCAGGCGTTATTTGTGTATGTTATATTATATATTGTAGTATATGTGTTTATCATATGTATCATTTTCGGTTAAATATTGATAATTCTAAACTGCAATTTTTTAAACTTCTAAGGATCGCACATTTTCAATTTTTTTTTATCTTTGTACAGGGAAAAAAGTACTTCACTACAATTTGTCATGTTTGTTTGGCATTTTGTCATCTTTTTATTTTACTTTATTTTATTTTATTATCCTTTTCTGAACTGCAAAATTTGAAATTTAAGCAAAAAAGCTTTGGATTGTTTTTTTTGCTTCATACAAGATATTCTTTTCAATGCTCTCATATCACGAACTCTTTTTAAATACATAAGTTGAATAGGATCAGCATTCTGCTGTTGTTCCAAACATTTCATAGCTGTTTCCAAACATTCTAAAGCTGTAGTCCCTCTTAGGCTATCAAATCAAATATTCAAAAGCTTCATTATGTGACGGGCCTGGATCATTTTCATACAATTCGTTTTCATATTCCATGGATCTAGAAAACGTTTCCGATTTCAAGGGCTGTCTTGAAAAAAAAATTACGTGGTGGTGTTCGGATAAATAAACAGTTCGGTTAATTTGAGTTTGGATAATCGTAGCTGCACTGTATAGAATAAAGCATACATCAATTCATTATCCCATAATTTGCCAAGACTTGTTTGTCTTCTAGTTGGACACATATTTTTATATTACTTTATGCTGTTTTAAAAACTTTTGATGCTTTAGAAATGGAAAAATTTCATTCGAAAATAGCAGATTTAAATTTTTATAAATATACAGGATAATTCCTTAAATTTGTTACACCTTAAATAACTGGTTTATATGCTGGTTTATATGTGAGACATTTTGTTTATAAAAACATGTAATTGACGAAATGACAATTTTTTCGAACATATGCAAATTAAATTTTACAAAATCAGAATACCACCCAACACAAATATGAAATCAAAACTCTGACCAAATAGAAGTAAGAATAACAAGTCGAAAATTGTACGTCAAACGTGGCAAATGAGGTGCGTTCGTACTATAACTAGTTTTATGAATATTCATATCTTCGTGCAATAGCTGTTGCACTCTTATGCAAAAATGCATGAATACAAAATTTATTACAATTATATATATTAAATTCAGTAATACTGAAATAATAGGACTTCATCATAAATAGGACGTAATCACCATGGCAACCCAGAATCATTACCTATCATGGGATATCATTGAATTAATTACGTATAATAGGATTTAGTAATTAGGAATGGAGAAAACTTTTATTAGTATCTTTTTAAGTTTTGATTCGATTTTCATAAAATTTGAAATGACTTGACAAAATTCTGCGACGATTACATTATATATTAAATTTCAAACCATTCAGTTGGGTAGTTTTTGCGCTGTTACTAAATGCGGACAGACGGGCAGACACACAGACCAGACGACGACTATAGATGCTACGTAATTATATAATTACGAACGCACCAAAAACGTTTATTTTTTAATCTATCTATATTATAAAGGACAAACATATCTGTGCGTAACGCATACGTCATTTTGCGAATGGCAACACTTTGGAATTTGAAATAAAATTTCGGTTTTGCAATTATATCTACGGCAAATTTTAAGTAGATTTCGTAAGAAATACTACCTATTGCAGTCGTTACCATGGTGCGACTTTTGAAAAATTCCTTCATAACTTTTCATTACATGACCCCAGGAACCCAAAACCACCCCCACCTAAAAAGTTTATATATATATATGTATATATATGTATGTATGTATGTATGTACTAAATTTTGTCCGCACGATAAAAGTCGCAATTATGCACGGAACATCTTCAAACTCGCCAACAACTTTAAGATAGCTAATTTCTCGGCGGGGATTGAAAATGAGCAAAATCGGCCCAAGGGAATGGAAATGGGGAAGGTTTAAAATTTTGAATACCGTCTTAACATGATTCTGATAAAACCAGCTTTTACACAACAATGGCAGGAAAAAATAAATATTTTTCGTTATAGCTGTTGCCAACAATTAAAAAAAATCAATAAAATTCTCACCACAACAAATGCTTTTCTAATGCAGTGTTTTCACGTGAAAAATTAAATTAGATAAACAGTTTAACGAATTGAAAACAAATTGAATATTACGTCATAAGTTTCTAGAGCAAGATTTCTGCATGAAAATTCAAAATGAAATAAATAGTTTGACGAATTGAAAACAAATTGAATATTACGTCATAAGTTTTCTAGAGCAAGATTTCTGCATGAAAATTCAAAATGAAATAAATAGTTTGACGAATTAAAAAAAACAACAACAAAATATTGCATCATATTGAAAATATCGAGGCTAACGAGAAAGGCAGGCTACCGCTGTAGGTCCTATTGTTCTTTTTTTACAGACCGCTGGAGTCACGTGATGCTCTTTTCGCACACCTTCATTGGTGCATTCGAGCATCACGTGACTCCAGCGGTCTATAAAAAAAGAAGAATCGGACCCGCCGCGGCAGCCTGTCTTTTTCGTTAGCCTCGGAAAATATAATGGACCACAGCAGGTGAATATGTAACGTCATTGAGTTTGAAGAAACGTATTAAAACATGATAAAAACCCGAGTACGGAAATATTAACATATTTTAACACTTTGAGGTTCTCTGAATTTGATTCAGCCATTTTTAAACCTATTCCATATACATGCATGTGTGTATATTAGAATTTTCACAAAATGTTTAGCTCCCTAGAGCTCATTCTTAGCGAAGGAGCTGGGTTTATCTTTAATCTTGATTTAAGTTTTGTTGGTGAATTTAGTACTTAACTTCGAAATCTACCTCCGCCTGTAGGCCCGAGCCGGCAGGGATTTTTAAACTTCTAAACATCGCACATTTTAAATTTTAACATCGTCGTATTAGGAAAAAATGCTCTTTTAAATGCACTTTGCTTGAAAGCTGTCTCTCAATTTATTTTTGAGATATTAATTTTTTTTGTAGTTTTTAATACAAATTTTGTAATCGTGGCAACTGAAGTACTCCATTTATATTGAAAGTAAAGAGAAAATAGTCATGGTTTATTATTTTTATTGATTATATCCTTATTGATGCCATTTTCACATTACAAATAAAAGTAACTTTTTTATAATTTTTGAACACAAAATGATGTCAGACATTAAAAAAGAACACGCATTTTTCTTCATAAATCAGTTGCATTTCAATATTTTTACATTACGCTGATACTGAGTTTGAGACGCTAGGAAAAATGATTCAGTAAGTAAAAATTATGTCATATTTAAAACAATACGATCATTTATTTTGATAAAACTAAATATTTGACCGATACTAAATGGCCAATATGACAACTAAAGGCAAATTTCTGAATATTTTTTTTTTTTCGCGGGTATTGAAATTGGAACTTAAAGTTCACATGAAAAGTTGTATCGGACAAACGTGACTTTAAGTTTGGAAATACATTCATTAATAATATATTGCGCATTAAAATACTTTCAAATTGTGAATTTGAGTGGTGCGTATGTAAATTATGAGATTGTGAAAATAACGTACAGTTTAGATTTTATGGGGGGAAATTTTATGATGTGACAAAGCGAAATACTTTTTACTGATTTCTCATCCCGTAAAAACAAACATAAGAGCCTCAATCGATAAATTCATCATAATTATTCATCTTGATTACGTATTCTAATAGAGGTTAATTTTTCAATAATTTAAGCAGTTAAAGTTTGTGGAAATAATATTTTGGTAATTTTAGGGAAAAAATATTATTTGTTTTAAGAGTGAGACAACCAATGTTAGAGGAATTTTTTATTGTAATTATTTTTGTAGGTTTATTATAAATTCGATCTGAAGTTCCTTTCTAACATTTTAGTTCGTCGAATTTCGACGGGTTCCAACTTGTATATATAAAAGCCGTTCTCTGAGTATGTCCTTTATGCAAATCTTTAATTTTTGACCGATTTGCACGAAACTCGATGTACATACGTTTTAGAACGTGGAAAAGATCACTGTCTACTTTAAAAAATTATCAGACCACTATTTATCCCTTTTTTCTACCACTCCCATAATTTAACATTATAGAAATATCTCTTTTTAAATCTTTTTTAATTCAAACGTTTCTTTCCTGTTGCCAAACCCTAAACTAGTCGGATGTACCAATCCCAAAACTTTCTTCTATCTCATACATGTTAATACTTCAAAATTCGCTATCACACTGCCAAAATTAAATGGCAATCTATGCATCTCAATGAGGATTCTAAAGATATGAAATTCCGTGCATTAGTTCTTGAGATATGACTATCGCTGAAATCGTCTAAATTCAGCAAAATGCTGCCTAGCAGCGCCACCTATTGGGTGATTTATACCAAATCCTAATCAGCAACAATTTATGTCAACGTCTGACTGAATCTGAAGTTTGGAAAAAATCCGTACATTAGTTTTTGAGATAGAGCAATAGCAAAAATCGTGAAAATTTCTGCATAGCAGCGCCACCTATTGGGTGATTAACACCAAAACCTAATTAACAACAACTTGTGTCAACATACAACTAAATCTGAAGTTAGATGAAAATTGGTCCATTAGTTCTATTGATAGAGCTATTGAGGCAATCGTGGAAAAGGCAGCAGAGAAGCGCCACCTGTTGGGCGATTTACACCAACACCTAATCAGTAGCAAGTCATATCAAGGACTAACTTAATCTGAAGTTTGATGAAAATCCGTGCGTTAGTTCTTAAGATAGAGCTATTGGGGAAATCGTGTAAATCCTGCAAAATTCATCATAACAGCGCCACCTGTTGGGCGATTTACACCAAAACGTAATCATCATCAATTCATATCAAGGACTAACTAAATCTGAAGTTTGATCAAAATCCGTGCATTAGTTCTTGAGATAGAGCTATTGCGAAAATCGTGAAAAATGCAGCATTGCAGCGCCACCTGTTGAGCGATTTACACCAAAAACTAATCAGCATCAATTTGTATTAGTGACTAACTGAATATCAATTTTTATTAAATTCCGTGCATTAGTTCTTGAGATAGAGCGCCCACAAAATTTGTGTCACATACACACAGACAGACAGACAGACAGACAGACAGACTCACAGAGTCACAGACAGACATTTTGTAAAAACATGTTTTTTGGAATCTCTGACCCCTAAAACGTGTAAATCCGTCGAAAACCGGAATTCGAAAATTTTCATGAATCCAATACTTTCTTCTTGTAAAGATAGAAGAAAGTAAAAAATGACACAATAATGGGAAAAAAAATAAGGATAACGCGTGCATTTTGTTTCTATTTGCCAATAAAAATTCAGATTTTCTTGCTATATTTTTGCGTGTTTCATACTGACGTCATTCTAAACAGAAAATTTACATTTTTTTTTGTATATAAAATGAAAACATTAACTATAAGAGCGGGAAAATAACGCAGCACCTCAATTTGAATGTTTTTTTTTTTTAATTAAAACATCTATTTTAGTACAAACAGTCAATTTTCATGAAAACATTTTAAGAAAAAGAAAAAAAGGCTAGATATGACGTCACATTCTATCAAATCTTTTCAACGCGTAATCAAACTCATTGTAAACATATGGCTCCTATATTTTGCTTACTACTTCGATTGCATACTACAGCCATATCTTATAGCTATACGTTATCGCTAAGTGTTGTATTGGTTTAGATTCAGTGCTAACATTTTCTGTGATTTATAGCAAAAAGAGAGCGGTTATTTACATTTTCAAAAAAAATCTTGACAGATGTCTTGATTTAAAATTTATGGAAAATGACATCATTTCATCTAATCATTGTAGATTTAATTTCAATAAAATTTCAAATTTTCCAAATAAAATTTTAGTAACTACTACCTCATTTGGATGTATTTTTTTTTTTTTTTTTTTAGGTAGATTTCGTAAGAAATACTACCTATTGCAGTCGTTACCATGGTGCGACTTTTGAAAAATTCCTTCATAACTTTTCATTATAGGACCCCAGGAACCCAAAACCACCCCCACCTAAAAAGTTTATATATATATATATGTATGTATGTATGTACTAAATTTTGTCCGCACGATAAAAGTCGCAATTATGCACGAATCATCTTCAAACTCGCCAACAACTTTGAGATGGCTAATATCTCGGCGGGGATTGAAAATGGGCGAAATCGACCCAAGAGGGTGGAAATGGGGAGGGTTCAAAATTTTGAATACTGTCTTAACATGATTCTTATAAAACCAGCTCTTACACAACAATGGCAGGAAAAAAATAAAAGTTTTTCGTTATAGCAGTTGCCAACAATTAAAAAAAAAAAACAAATAATAAAATTCTCACCACAACAATTACTTTTCTTTTGCAAAATTTTCACGTGTAAAATTAAATAGTTTGACAAATTGGAAACAAATTGAATATTACGTCATAAGTTTCCTAGAGCAAGATTTCAGCATGAAAACTCAAAATAAATAGTTTGACGAATTAAAAAAATATGTATATTGCGTCATATTGGAAATATAATGGACCTCAGCAGGTGAATATGTAACGCCATGTAAGTTTGAAGAAACGTATTAAAACATGATAAAAACCCGACTATGGAAATATTAACATATTTTAACACTTTAAGGTTCTCTGAATTTTTTGTAGTCATTTTTTGAACCTATTCCATGTATATGTGTGTGTGTATTCGTGTATATTACAATTTTCACAAAAAGTTTAGCTCCCTACAGCTCGCTCTTTGTGAAGAAACTGGGTTTTATCTCTAATCTTGATTTAAGTTTTGTTGGAGAATTTAGTACTTAACATCGAAATCTACCTCCGCCTGTAGGCCCGAGCCGGCAGGGATTTTTTTTTTTTTTTTTTTTTTTTGCATTTCCCCGCGTATTGTGAAGATATTGTATACTTCTGTTACGCGCGCCAAAGAAAACATGTATTTTAATTTTAAAAGTTAAAAAAATTACCACAATGTGTCAAAAGAACATACTTTTTCTGAATTTAAATTTCGGGAGTTCCAAAATTAAAACTAAAAATGTGAGTTTTTTTCATAAACTTCAAGTTTTAAGGCTGTTCATAAAGTTAAGGCTGTTCTCAAATCCAAAGGAGCTATTTTCTGATATATTTTTTAATTAATTTTTGTTCGGAAACGCATGAAATTGACAGGAGTTCTTATTTAGAAACTATGTAATCGAAAGATATTTTCCATTTGTTGGTAAAGGTATAAGATCTTTCAGTTGATTTTTTGAACTGAATTTCGGACGCAACAGTGCAATAAAGGATAAAAACCGGCCGTCACGCAACCACAATTGCTCATAACTCGATAAGTAATTTATTTATGAAAAAAGGAAAAACTCATTTCAATTCCAAATCGCTTTAATAGTCAGGCCTACAAATTTTAAGCCTTTACGTTTAATGAGCCAGAAAATGTGTCAGAAAGTTTCGCGTTGTTGAGCAGGGAACTGGAGAAGCACCTTAAGGTTAGTATTTTGTAATCAAGTTGCATGCCAGGTAGTCGCTTAAAACATAAGTCATTCTATATTGTTTTAAACAAAGGTGCATGCCATAATAGGTGTCAGGTACACTCACTAAAATAAGAATACCCTAGCGCACAGCCCCATTACCGAAGATAAAGCCGTCAATATACTTAGAGATAAAAATATTTCTGCATTTTTCATTCAGCTAATAAGACTAATCTTTCATAATTGGGTTCACATGATTATATAACTTTCCCCTACAATTCTATGACTAAGCAACGGAAAACAATATGCTACGCACTAAAATCTTCCCTAAAAAACTAATAGGTCAAGCCGCATGGAAATCCGTTCTGAAGAATTCAAGTTATATGCACCCGGAACGAAATTCCCATTTGAATTTTATATACTTATCAGGTTATTTTAAGTAGTTTGATTTGACATCTATTAAATTCGTGTTTTATTTTATTTTATTTTTGGCGTTTTAATTTCGTTTGCCAATTTAGTTATTGAATATTACGCGAAGGCAAACAAATTCTGAATTATTTACAATGTTTTTGAACAATTGAGTTAATCTTTTGTATTTGGGTTGCAAGCATATTTAAAAAATATGTATACTTAAAAATTATTTTAACACCCTTAAAAAATTTGTAAATTGAGATAAACATTACAAACAAATATTACTGAAAGAACTTTTGTTTTCTATAATACGTTGGAACAATCGAATGTACAATGTTTCGACGTTAAACTGCAGTAAAAGGGAAATTTACTGTTGTGTTAGGTTGTTGCCACCGAAAATATGATATCAGCGTTACTCATAGACATGTCTTTTTTTATCCTATTGCATTAAGTGTAAACAGGTTCATCTTTCGTAATCGGGTTGCACTCAACTTTAAAAATATCCATGCTTAAAAATTACTTTAAAATCCATTAAAATCAGAAAACTGAGGTACAATTTTCAAACAAATTTCATTTGAAAGAACTTTTTTTCTATTCGACATTGTAAAAAATGAAATTGTGTGATGTTTAAAAGTTAGAAAAATTGCAGTAAAGACATATTTTATGGGTTACAATTTATGGGGCACAATTTATGGGCACTGACATATTGTTTTTACTTTATAATGTAGATAATACCATACAAACGAGAATTTCACTAAGTGCTGCGCGATTTGGAGGAATTATTATTTTTTTTTTTTCGTATTGTCAGGAAAATCACATATTTTTCTCTTACACCCGCAAAAAGAAAACGTGCATTCTGTTATTAAAGCTCAGGGATTTTACTATGGTTGCAAGACAATAACGCCTTGTTTTTTGATTGTCTTTATAACGATTTGTGGATGGAAATGAACAAATTTCTGTTATTGTGATTGCCGTATTATTTCGTTTAAATTTATTTTACCTGGAAGGCTCCTTATAAGTGACACGGGCGAAGCCGGGTAGTTCTGCTAGTTATATATAAGTCTCGTAAGGAGAGTTTACATTTGCATGAGTATTTTGTAACATGAGATTTTATAAATCTTTATCAACAAATGCCAATGTTTACTGATTGACAAGTATGTTTGTACTTTATTAAGATAACATAAAATTTCGTAATAATACAACAAGACGCTTATGGTAATAAAATAATAGAATATTTTAAAATTCACTTGTAGACATATAGACCGGGAGACACATGCACAAACCATCATCTCATCGAGTTGACGGCCAAAACGACCGGATTTGCTAAAACTCGATTCGCATATTAAAATGAAACTGGTCAATCAGCTCTGCCAAATCATATCTTTGTGGAAAACACCTCCGAGCCCGATTTTAGTGACTGACTGGTAGGTTTAACATAGCGTTTTCCTGCTCCCAGTCCTCCATGTTTTCATACTTTCGAGTGCAGGAAAACACGATAATCCTATCGATCAACCACTAATATCGGGTTTGCAGGTGGTTTCCACCAAGATATGTTTGGGCAGACCAGTTGCATTTTAACCCTTAAATGCGCGATTTTTTATTTTGTTTCGAAAAAATTATATGATTCTCAGAAAGGTGTATTACACAGGAAAAATAATGAAAAAAATCAGAGATACATTTTTCATATAATACGTCAATCTTTTTTTCTGTTGCACATCTGCAATACAAGTAAAAACTACTGTCGTGTGGCTGTTTTACCCTAAAATATTGCAAATTAGTAAATATTTTAATAAGTATGTCTCCAAATACCTTATTTTATATAATTACTATTTATTTTATAAAACTTAACACTTAACCCTTTAATTCTCATGATGGAATGCGTTCTAGAAATTACGTAGTTCGGAGAATATGATTTTACACCAGAAAGTTACAATGGTTAATTTCGCTTTATTTAAATACGGAATGTCTGTTATTACTTAAAGCAGATATTGCTATTTCAATTTTCTGGTGTGAATTAGGTATATACGAATAATAAAAAAAATCTATTAAATTCAAAACAATGTTCTTTGCATATATGCAAAGCTGCGCACTAAAGGGTTAATATGCTAGCCGAGTTCTGTCTAATCCTGAACTTTCAGCCGTCAAATCGATGAGGTCATGGTCTGTGCAGCAGCCTGCCGGTTTATTTCAAAATTGACAATGAGCCCCCAGAACTGAGGATTTACTAGTATTAGTAATTATTTTAAACTCTCAACCTGTAGTTGAGAGTAGCTCCTCGCTGGTCCAAACGACCGTCCTTGGTCGCTTCAAAAACGCATCTCATCTCTACGGGTCCCTCTTCGAGAGTTCAGTCTATCGTAATTAGCAACCACAACCACGTGGTACTCTAGATTCATCTTATTAAAAAGTTTTAGTTCTCCCAAGTGCCAGTCAGCACTTCTCATTTTATTTACATCATTAAAATCAGTTTACAACTTTACATCTGGAGAACGTGAATGCATTGACATGCGAATTTATAGTTTAGGCATCTGGAGGGCCAATTAAAATTGTTTACTACATTAACCCCCTCACTGACAAGCCCGTGTTAATATGTTCACTAAGCTCCAGGTTTTACTGGAATACAAGCAATATTTAAAGTAATATAATTCTATTGATTTAATGTATTTTTAATACATTGAACAATGATTAATACTTCCAAGGATTGCATTCATATTAGTTATTAAGTTTTTTTATAAAATTTTCAAAGAATAATATTTTTTTTAGCATTTAAAACAAAATGCATAGAAAACAACATTACAATTTTGCCCTTTTCCAAGACAGTCGGAGGGTTTTAAGTGGTCATCTGGGTTTTGCATGAGCTCAGATGAAACGTCACGCTCTCTAGAATTCAGTTTTTTATCTTAAATATTTAAACTATTGATTTCTGATTAACAATCTTATGTGATTATTTTTAACAATTAATTATTCACATAAATATTTTATTAATTATTGAAAATCGTAATTGTTCAATTTATATTCCCTTCCCATAATTTTTGAATTGCGATGCCTCTGAGAGAAAGGAATTCTTCCGTCAAGGGCAATAAGGTCACACTTAAAAGAAATCGTAAATTTTGTTAATAAAATTGACACGTTTTACTACTATTGCGTCAGAATGACATAATTTTAACAGTATAGGTATTGGGGTTAAAGGTTTTCATCTTAATAGGTAAATGTATATAAAGTAATGGACTACCGGCACATGGGAAGAGCTCGTAAAGCTTGTGGGGAATTAGTCGTATTTGATTGGCTTTTGGTTAACGCTTATGTGGAAAATCGGAACGTTGATTAGCTATATAAAAGAAAAATGCCATCCTGAAATTAGAATAACGTCAGAAATGCTTGTCATCCATTTCTTTTAGCTTCAATTTATGCATTCCACTAACTCCCTGAATTTTAATAATATGTCTTTCTCGTTTTATAATTGAAATTTGAAATGCGCGTGTTTGATTATAACAAATTTATGCAGCATCATTAAAATTTAAAACTGACGAAAAAATTATTTCTATTCTTTTTAATCTATGACTTTATATGCTGTGATATCGGGAAGCTGAGAGAAAGAAATTCTTTACAAATGGCGAATAAAGGTTTGAATAGAGCTGCTCAACGTATACAAAGAGAACTGCGAGAAATAAAGAATGACGAATTCTCAAAAAGCGGCATTTCAGTAGAACCAATAGAGGACAATTTTATGAAGCTTCAAGGCAAAATTTTGGGACCATCGGGCACACCATACGAAGGAGGAATTTTTTTGTTACAAATCGAAGTCCCGGATGGTTATCCCTTCAAACCTGTTAAAGTCCGTTTCCTTACAAAAATCTGGCACCCAAATATCAGTTCAGTTACTGGAGCAATCTGCATAAATATTTTGAAACAAGATTGGGTCCCTTGTATATCTTTGAGAACTGTTCTTATATCATTACAAGCCTTATTGTCAGCAGCTGAGCCCGATAGTCCACAAGATGCAGTTGTGGGCAGACAATACAAGGAAAACCACGAACTATTTAAGATTACGGCAAAACACTGGTCACATTTCTACGCTCGAGCTCCAGAATCTAATTCAGAATTTGATAGAAATCTTGTGGACGGCGGAGTAAATGACAAGAGAGTCCCCGGATCGAAAGCAGAATTTGAAAGAAACCTTGTGGGCGCCAGAGTAAATGACGAGATAGTCCCCGGATCAAATGCAGAATCTGAAAGAAACCTTGTGGGCGGCAGAGTAAATGACGAGGAAGCACCCGGATCGAATGCAGAATTTGAAAGAAACCTTGGGGGCGGCGGGGTAGATGACGAGGGATCACCCGGATCGAATGCAGAATTTGAAAGAAACCTTGTGGACGGTGCAGTAGATGACGAGGGATCACCCGGTTCGAATGCAGAATTTGAAAGAAATATTGTGGACAGAGGAGAAAGTGAAGAAGGAGAACCCGTATCCTCATCGTCAAGTTTCTGGAGTGCAGCGAAGGCCGTCGTTCACTTCATCTTCAGATAGACAAGTTAATTTAATGTACTTTTTATGCGATAGATGCAAGATTGAATATTTTGTGATTTAATGGAAATTCAGTCGTAAAAATTTCAGATTTCTAGAAAACATTTATCAATGCATTTTAATTAATTTGAAGTTTGATAATATAAATTTTGATATATCAATTAACTTTTCTTACTCTATTTTTTTATATATACTAGATAATCGTCCGTAATTGGGTACACATAAAATTCTGGCGTCAAACATGGTCGATGCTGGCAGAAGCACTATTTAAGGTTAATGTGTACAGTATAAAAGAGCTGCCAGAACAATTTCTCTGACTCGCCAAATCATAATGGTTGAAATACGCCAATTGGCAGTGAATCCGATTATAAAAATGATCTCAAACACTTATAATTGTATGCGATATTATTCAAAAATTTCTGATGCTTTTCTTTTAGCTGGGCACAAATGTTATAGACAGCAAATTATGGAAAGAGTCCCGTATACTGTGCCGCTTGGTGAAAAGGTCCAAAATGGGGCCAAATGTATTTTTAGTATTGTACAAAATCGTTAAAGATGGTAGCAAAACATGGTTTTTAAATATTGATAAACATGTGTTTATTAAATCCTGTTTTTGAGCCATCTTAAAAATTTAGGTACGATGCTAAAACAACATTTTATCGCCATTTTATCTATTTTAAAAAGTAATAAAAATACATAAACAGATATAGGCTTAGATGTTATATATTCCCGCGGCCGCAATCTTTTATTTCTTTGCGATTTTTTGTTGGCGTTTATCAATAAGGCAACCCCGACGAGTGACGCGTTCTGGCAGCCCTGTGAAGCCTAACTTGCGCATAAATCGCTGCTTGGTGACGTTTACTACTTGGCGGAAAAGGGGTTTTCACCCCAAGAAAAAAATCCAAACTTAACAAATCTAAGAAACCTTTTTGGGATTAATAATTATTAGGCACAGATGTCTTACGCCAATGTCATATACGCAACGGGGTACTTAACTGGCGCCAAAGTGTCGTTATTTTGCATGATATATGGTAACCCGGACGTTGTTGCTTATTTATTCATAAATTCTTTTCTTTTCTTTCCTTTTTTAAAAAGTATATGAATTTTGTTGTTGTATAGTTATTAATGAAACTTTAATTTTTATTCCCTTTTAAAATATATATATGTAACTGGGGTACTTCTTAGTTATCCCGTCGACCAAATTACTGTCGCCAAATTGTAAGATTAAATGCCAATAATGGTTGCCATTAATTAATTAATTATTTGCATGTTTAAATGCCAATAATACCATTAATTCGACGTTTTATTTGTAGGTACAGATGTCATATTCGCCCCATATTGGCGCGATTTTTTTCGGTTGCCAATTTGGCGAAAACATCAACAGCGTAAACAACATGATTCGAGTTACCACATCAAGCAAAATACCGACACTTTGGCGCAAGTTAAGTACCTGTTGCCTATATGATATTGGCGACAGAAAAAATTCGCGCCAATATGGGGCGAATATGACATCTGTTCCTATTTGTATTTTTATTAATGTTTTACTAATTTATTTGTTCTTTCGTTATTTAAAATAAAAATTATGTCAATGTGTATAATTTGGCGAGTGGTTTGGCGATTTATATAATTTGGCGAAATTGGTCGACGGGATAACTAAGAAGTACCGTAACTGGTATTCGAAAGCGAGGTTTTCGGCAAATTGGCGTCAGAAAAAAATCGCGCCAACGTGGTACTTATATGACATCTGTGCCCAGTTGATAAGCGGAAGAAACAAGCTTACCGAAAATCACTTATGAGAATCTCAGAAAAGACATACATCCCATGTAAAAAATCATAAAATGGAGAAGAGTTCCGTATAAAAATGCAAAACATTATGGCACAGATGTCATATACGCAACGGGTTTGGCGCGATTTTTTTTACTCCAATTTGGCGAAAACCGCGTTTTCGAATACCCGTTACAGTACTATTTAGTTATCCCATCGACCAATTTCGCAAAATTATACAAATTGACATAATTTTTATTTTAAACAACAAAAGAACAAATAAATTAGTATAACATTAATAAAAATACGGTACTACTTAGTAATCCCGTCGATCAATTTCGCCAAATTATATAAAGCGCCAAACCACTCGCCAACTTATACAAATTTACATAATTTCTATTGGTACTTCTTAGTTATCCCGTCGACCAAATTGCTGTCGCCATATTGTAAGATTAAATGCCAATAATGGATGCCATTAATTAATTAATTGTAAGATTAAATGCCAATAATGGCCAATAAAACCATTAATTCTACGTTTTATTTGTATTTTTATTAATGTTTTACTGATTTATTTGTTCTTTCGTTATTTTAAAATAAAAATTATGTCAATGTGTATAATTTGGCGAGTGGTTTGGCGATTTATATAATTTGGCGAAATTGGTCGACGGGATGACTAAGAAGTACCTTTTTATTTTAAAGAACGAAAGAACAAATAAATTAGTATAACATTAATCCTTTTATATATAAAAAAAAATTGATTTGGAAATGGACCAATGAAAATCTGCGTAGATATTCCCGGCAGATCGGCATCCAATTTGAATGCTTAAGCATGGCCTTTCTTCGTTAATTATGTTTCCTCTCAATGTCGTTGGAGATTACGTGGGAAGGCTCAACTTCCTGTAGGCGCTCCGAAGCTCAGCGTTGACTTGACTCTTCGTTAATATTAAAAAAAACTATTGCATACAAAAATATGAAAATAAGTAGTATTATAAAGGAATGTTTGATAAACACGCTGATGCAGACAGTTTTCAAATCGAAGAATTATTTTAAGAGATATTTAATGTCAAAGTTGGACAAAATCGTTCCATTAAAAAAGTTTTATAGGAGCAAAAACTGTACATAGGAATTTAATCATTTTATGCATCAGAATTTCCCGGTGTGCAGATTGCATTTAGTTTTTTAATTTGACTCATTTTTTGAGGTTTTATTTCTATTTTAAATTCAAATTTTAAGCATTTCGAGAGATATTTTTTAGATATTAGAAAATTGTATTAATTTAAACTGTTGCCAACTGTATAAACAGAGCAAACAATAATGTTTGCTTCTAATTAAAAATTTATTTTACACGTGACTATTAAACAGAAAATATAAAAAGCAGAAACTCATTGAAAATTAGGGCATAAAAACTATTTTTACACGTGAATTTTAATAGAGAAAGAATATTGTAGTATAATAAATTCATTAACATGCATGAGAAGTCTTAAATAGGAGAATTTACGTCACATTACACTTGTTACGCAAAATGAACAAAAAATAATATTGCAAAACAGTTTAAATTTAAAAATTGCGCGAGACATTTATTTGATATTTTAAGATGATCATAATATTTCATTTATAACAAAAGTATTTTTACGTGAATATTAAAAATAGAAAGACAAGTTTGGTGAAAATTACGTTAGATTATAATTGTCAGATTCAAATTATAATTCAATCTTCTGAAATCTTTTTAAAGCCGATCAAATTAGCGTGCTGTTAGAGTCTGCGGTGTCTGAACGGGGGTTGACGAGCGTAGCTCGTAGGGGGTAGAGCCATCTAATAAAAATACAAATAAAACGTCGAAATAAAAACCACTTGACAACACGTGTAACTTGCTTAAAGTCATTAAGTGAATGTGACATTTACGATCAATCATTATTGGCACTTAATCTTATAGTTTGGCAGTAGATTTTTGGTCGACGGTATAACTAAGTAGTACCAAAGATACAATTAAAACGTCGAAATAAAAATCACTTGATGACACGTGTAACTTGCTTAAAGTGGGTGATTCGTAGAACACTGAACTTCTCCCCAGACGGGTGATAAATGCGCCAATGTGGCAACCTTGGAATTTTCTTATGGCAATCCTAAGATTTCTCTTGAGAGAGCTGTTGATGGTTTAAACTCCTTGTTTTGTAAACTGCTTTCTAATTGGACGCTTATTTTTTGTAAAATACTTTCTTATTGGACAAAAGAGGAGAATCATGGACCGTTTGAATTTTTTTTAGATATACGTTACTGCCGGCAAAGGTCTTGAATGGCCAGGCCGGGATGCAAATTCACAAACACTCAACGTCCCAGCGCGCTTGACTCCAAATCCCGTAGCCAAGAGCTTTGGCAAAAAAATGAACTACGACGTGCAGGCTGCATTCTGTTTCTTGTACCGTAGTTCGAAGTTTGCATGTACGAATATGAATTTATTTTGAATACGCTAATACAGAGTTAAAGGAGAGGGTTTTTTTTTTCTCCTTTTGCAGATTAATTCAGTCTACACAAGTTGTATTATTGATCATGTACGATTATTACTCGAATAATATTGATGCTGTTACAATAAGATTACCGTTACAAAGTAAGGATGACACTGAAAAATTTAAACTGCAAGTTTCTAGTTTTATGAAGGTATAATAGTTGAAGCAATAGTTGACATAGTTAATCAAGATAGATCAACATAGTTGAAAAGTGTTTACGATCTTAGATTGTCATATAGCTTTGGGGGTTTACTATGGAATTGCTATGAAACAATACTTGCTGGGAGTACGTTTTATCAAATGTAGTACGCGTTTTTAAATGTTTTTTTTTCACATTTTTTGGTGTATATAAATTCTATAGATTAAATACAGGGTTGAACAAAAGATCTCAAATACATTTTCGTCTATTGACGGAAAATTTTAAATGGGATTTTTCAACTGTGTTACGCTGAATCAATTTTCAGCATACTATGTAGTATATATACAAATCTATAGATCACATAGATCACATACAGGGCTGCACACAAGAAATCGGATATTTTTCAGACGGTTGATGGTAATTGAAGAAATTGCCTTTTTAAATGCGTTATCGTTTTTCAGATTGTTCATTTAGATATCATCTTTCAGCTTAATAAACTGTGAAATTTTGTTATAGTATTCTCAATGTGTTGGAAAATGTTGCATGATCTATGACGGATGCATGATTTTTTGTTCTTGTTTATTAGGTAGATTTCGTAAGAAATACTACCTATTGCAGTCGTTACCATGGTACGACTTTTGAAAAATTCCTTCTTAACTTTTCATTATAGGTCCCCAGGAACCTAAAACCACCCCCACCTAAAAAGTTTATATATATATATGTATGTATGTATGTATGTACTAAATTTTGTCCGCACGATAAAAGTCGCAATTGTGCACGGATCGTCTTCAAACTCGCCAGCAACTTTGAGATGGCTAATATCTCGGCGGGGATTGAAAATGGACAAAATCGGCCCAAGGGAATGGAAATGGGGAGGGCTCAAAATTTTGAATACCGTCTTAACATGATTCTGATAAAACCAGCTCTTACACAACAATGACAGGAAAAAATAAATATTTTTCGTTCTAGCAGTTGCCAACAATTAAAAAAAATCCCTGTCGGCTCGGGCCTACAGGCGGAGGTAGATTTCGAAGTTATGTACTAAATTCAACAACAAAACTTAAATCAAGATTAGAGATAAACCCAGTTCCTTCACCAAGAATGAGCTCTAGGGAGCTAAACATTTTGTGAAAATTCTAATATACAGGAATACACACACGCATGTATATGGAATAGGTTTAAAAATGGCTAAAGCAAATTCAGAGAACCCCAAAGTGTTAAAATATGCTAATATTTCCATAGTCTGGTTTTTATCATGTTTTAATACGTTTCTTCAAACTCACATGACGTTACATATTCACCTGCTGGTGTCCATTATATTTCAAATATGACGCAATATTTTGATTTTTTTTTTAATTCGTCAAACTATTTATTTCATTTTGAGTTTTCAGGTGGAAATCTTGTTCTAGAAAACTTATGACGTAATATTCAATTTGTTTTCAATTCGTCAAACTTTTTATTTAATTAATTTTCGCGGGAAAATTTTGCAATAGGAAATCAATTGTTGTGGTGAGAATTTTATTGTTTTTTTTTAATTGTTGGCAACTGCTATAAAGAAAAATATTTATTTTTTTCTGTCATTGTTGTGAAAGAGCTGATTTTATCAGAATCATGTTAAGACGGTATTCAAAATTTTGAACCCTCCCCATTTCTATTCCCTTGGGCCGATTTTGCCCATTTTCAATCCCCGCCGAGATATTAGCCATCTCAAAGTTGTTGGGAAGTTTGAAGACGATTCGTGCATAATTGCGACTTTTATCGTGCGGACAAAATTTAGTACATACATACATATACATATATATATATATATATATAAACTTTTTAGGTGGGGGTGGTTTTGGGTTCCTGGGGACCTATAATGAAAAGTTATGAACGAATTTTTCAAAAGTCGCACCATGGTAACGACTGCAATAGGTAGTATTTCTTACGAAATCTACCTAAAAAGCAATAAAATTCTCACCACAACAATTTTTTTTTTTTTATTAATTTTCCAAAAATTATAGATTTATTTTTATACAGTTTGTTAAGCACTGATACTATGAAGTACATTCTAAAGGAATAATACAAAGCTGCAAGAATACCACAAATACTACAATAATGAGTATGGTTAGATTTTTACTTTTTCAAATTCATCATAATTAAGTTTATTTTTTTTTATTTTTTAAATAAATTTGATAGTAGTTCATAAAAGAAGAGCAACTGAGCATCCCATTAATGGATACTGGCCTTAAAATCTTTAAAATAAACGCAATTTTGTAAATGACAGTATATAAAATTCAAAGTTTTCTATTACTATGGGGAAAAAATGCCAATTTTCTGCTTCCTGGCTGGTTTAATCAAGATTGTAAAGAATAAAATCATTACAGCGTACAAGGCGAAGTTATGAAAAAAAAATTAATAAATGCTCAATTTTTATTTCCTATTTTTTTTTTTATTAACCAAAAACTTTGAGGAGTGTGTGTGTGTGTGGGGGGGGGGGGATGTCCATTATTGAATATTTTTAACCTGTTATCAATCAGCAACAAAGCACTTATCTTAGCATACTCTCAACTAATAACTAAGATAATTATAGTGAATTTTCATTTATTTATGGTGATCATTTAAAGAAAGGCTAAAGTTATAGAGTGGGTCTATAAGATTTGGTTCACTTGTTCACAATACATGCATATGTTCAACTCATGCATTATTCAAAAGACGATTGTTGTAATGTATTTTGTGTGCAGACACTAGATGGCAGCACATGATAAGACTAAAACTCCATAAATAAATACTTTAGCTTCGGAAAAGAAAGGTCAGACTTTTTATAGAGCATATATCTATAAGATTATATACTTCACTTGTTCATAATGCATATATAATTATTCAGAAGATGAAATAAGTATTTATTATTTCGCATTCGTATTCTTGAAAGTATTCCGTAAGCAAGAAATACGCGATCAAATGGACGAAATATCGAAAGTCGGAATTAGCTTCAGTCTTGCATGCGACTGGAAGTTCATTTTCTCGCCAAAGGGCTTGGCTACAGGGGTTGGCATCAAGCGCGCTGGGGCGTTGAGTGATTGTGAATTTGCGGCCGGGATTGCTGCGTTGTGGTTGTATTTCACTGTGAACAGTTCTATCTGTTGCAGTCGAGTTATTTTTATTATTCATTTTCTAATCTCGTATATTTTGAAACAAGTACGAATACTTGAAAGATGAGAATAAATATTCGATCGGTTATTTTTCTCGTATTTTTATCTGAATTTTTGAGCTTTGATTGAATTATGTATGAAAGAGAGGCTGGTTGTTTCAAGATATGAATGACTAAAAATGATAGAGTGAGTGATGCTTTTGAATGACATCCTGGAGTATAAGGTAAAATTATGAATAAAAAACGGGAGTTCAGGGGGCGGATCCCCCTGATTAAAAAAAAAGGCCCCTCTGATTAAAAAAAAGAAGCTTGTTTTGTTCACTGTTAACAAACGTTCTTTTTTTAATAATTTGGGTAAGTGAAAATTTTGTTTTTTGGTATTTTTGATAAAATGTATTCCTTTAAAAAATGTATTTCGAACCAATTTGAATTGTTTTTTGGTATTTTTGATAAAATGTATTCCTTTAAATAATGTATTTCGTAACAATTTGAAATTTTAAGTATTTGTTTATTTTTACTCAAAAATACAGGTAAAAATAGCGATCGAATATTTATTTTAACCTTTCAAGTTTCAAAATAGTATACGAGAAGAGAAAACAAATAATAATTTTGCGTACTGTCTCCCGATGTTACAGCTTCGGGAGATAGTAGGCAAACACGCGCCAATTTGGCGATTTTTGAAATTGCGCCAAAGAAGTAGAGTGTTCTCCGGTCACACTCTTAAAATCAAGTGAATGTGACATTTACGATCAACCATTATTGGCATTTACTCTTATAGTTTGACGATAGATTTTTGGTAGACGCGACGGGATAACCAAGTAGTACCCCAGTTACATATGTATTTTTATTTTTTTTTTTTCTATTTTAAAAAGGAAATAACAATAAATAAACGATAGTTTAAGTAATCACTATAGAACAAAACAATTCATATAATTTCAAAACAGAAAATCAAAGTAAATAAAAAAATTATTTATAAATAAACAACAATTGGCGGGTTACCATGTAAGGCAAAATAACGCCATTTTGGCACCAATTAGGTACTCCGGTACGTATATGAAATCTGTGCCAAAATTATATACATTATATAAATGTATGTTGCTATCTAATATTTCCTATGCAGAGATAAAAAGGTAAGGGGCGGTCCATAAATGATGTCACACTTTTTTTCAATATTTTTGACCCCCCTCCCCACCCCCTTTGTCACAAAGCGTCACACTTCACCATACCCCTCCCCCCTTGTCACATGTCACGCTATATTACATAAACACATACTTGCAGTTCAGGAACAAAGCACTACGTTATAGATCATATTTCAAACTTTATTTTTAAACTTTAACTACGTGTTTTAACGACATTTGTGAGCATAGCAATAAAAATGACTCATGTACTTACTTTGTGTGAAATACGATTAAGGTTTATAACAAAAACATAATTAATATACAATAGTAATAAAATACTAATACGAAAGAGCAGCTGAAAACAGTCGTATTTTGGAATTTAATATATTTGGCTTTAAACCTACTTTATAAAACAAAATGCTCTAATTTCAAAATAACTTCAAAATTTAATCTGCTGATTTTTAATACTTTAAATTTAACCAAAATGTGCGATGTCACATTTCTTCAATCAAATTCACAATTTTTTAACTTTCAGGAATAAAAATCTGGTGAAATTAAACTTACTAAAATTTTAAACTTATAGACGAATGCCTTAATCATTCAAAATAAAGAACAAATGATCAGCAGTGAAAAAGTTTTTATTTAACTGAGGTTTAAGTTAAATTTGCGAGTTTAATAATCCTTACCATTTTACCAGTATAACTTTTTATTTTCTTCTAAATTTTTACTTATAATGAATTAGCATAGTACCTACAGGACATTCAACTAAGAAATAACAACAATGCAATATTTTGTTTAGTGCAAAATCTTGGTATAACATTGAATTAAAGGGGTGTTAAAGAAAGGTAAAAAAAAGGAGTGAAGGAAGGTAAGGGAAAAAAGGGGGAGGGGTGCAGGAAAAAAGGACGATAAAGCAAAAAAAAAAAAAAAAAAAAATGGATGGTAAGGAAAATTGACACCTATTTTTAGGCAAATCTTGTTCAGACTAAGTGATAGCCACAATGTCCATTGATTTTTAGGAACAGTTATTTACATTGGATTAAATTAGAAAAAAAAAATATATTTACCTCGAAAAGTGCAGGAATAAACCTTGAAGACGGTAAAACTACCAATAAAGCCACGATGTTTGAAATTGATATTTAAATGCTGATTTAAATTCTGCAATAAATTTCCTGTCAAAGAATTTTATTTGAAAAAAAAATGAAGAAAAATTCTGTAGCTGTATCTGAAGTGATTTTCTGAATAATTTTAGCAAGAGGGAGGTAAGAAATCTAAAACCCAGAGACATAGTTAAAAAAATAATAACAACCGTAAAAATGTGTGCAAGTTAATTTTTTGCTACATATTTATATAAAACAATAGTCCCAGTTTCGGAAAAAAATACATCGAATTACTTTTATTAAAACAATTTTATACAGACAGCTCCAAACTTAAAAATCAGCTTCAGGGACACGGGGCGGTATAGAAATTTCGTGGTATATTTGGACCCCCAGCATCGTCCAAAACTTGTTTATCTCGTTAATATTGTTATGCAGTCATGCAATGGGTTGTTTTCCGGTATAAGAAATTAAAAAAAAAAAGAAAAAAAAAAAAAAAAAAAAAAAAAAAAAAAAAAACGCTGTTTTGCTCTTTTTACTGTTAACAAACGTTCTTTTTTTAATAATTTGGGTAAGTGAAAATTTTATTTTTTGGTATTTTTGATAAAATGTATTCCTTTAAAAAATGTATTTCAAACCAATTTGAATTGTTTTTTGCTATTTTTGATAAAATGCATTCCTTTAAATAATGTATTTCGAAACAATTTGAAATTTTAAGTATTTGTTTATTTTCACTCAAAAATACAGGTAAAAATAACCGATCGAATATTTATTTTAACCTTTCAAGTTTCAAAATAGTATACGAGAACAGAAAACAAATAATAATTTTGCGTGCTGTCTCCCGATGTTGCAGCTCCGGGAGATAGTACGCAAACACGATTTGGCGATTTTTTAAATCGCGCCAAAGAAGTAGAGTGTTCTCCGGTCGCACCCTTAAAGTCAAGTGAATGTGACATTTACGATCAACCATTATTGGCATTTAATCTTATAGTTTGACGATAGATTTTTGGTCGACGGGATAACCAAGTAGTACCCCAGTTACATTTTTATTTATTTTTTTTTTTTTTAAAGGAAATAACAATAAATAAACGATAGTTTAAGTAATCACTATAGAAGAAAACAATTTATATAATTTCAAAACAGAAAATCAAAGTAAATAAAAAAATTATTTATAAATAAACAACAATTGGCGGGTTACCATGTAAGGCAAAATAACGCCATTTTGGCACCAATTAGGTACTCCGGTACGTATATGAAATCTGTGCCAAAATTATATACATTATATAAATGTATGTTGCTATCTAATATTTCCTATGCAGAGATAAAAAGGTAAGGGGCGGTCCATAAATGATGTCACACTTTTTTTTCAATATTTTTGACCCCCTCCCCCCTTTGTCACAAATCGTCACACTTCACCATACCCCCTCCCCCCCTCCCTTGTCACATGTCACGCTATATTACATAAACATATACTTGCAGTTCAGGAACAAAGCACTACGTTATAGACCATATTTCAAACTTTATTTTTAAACTTTAACTACGTGTTTTAACGACATTTGTGAGCATAGCAATAAAAATGACTCATGTACTTATTTTGTATGAAATAAGATTAAGATTTATAACAAAAACATAATTAATATACAATAGTAATAAAATATTAATACGAAAGAGCAGCTGAAAACAGTCGTATTTTGGAATTTAATATAACCTGCTTTAAACCTACTTTATAAAACAAAATGCTCTAATTTCAAAATAACTTCAAAATTTAATCTGCTGATTTTTATACTTTTAATTTAACCAAAATGTGTGATGTCACATTTCTTCGTACCCCCTCCCACTCCCTTGTCACAAACTGTCACAATTTCACGAACCTCCCCCCCCCCTCCCACCCAAGCGTGACATCATTTGTGGAAGGCCCCTAAAATTTCATTAACAACTGTCATTACAATTTAAATATATATACATGTGTAAATTGCAAAAAATATCTATAAAATATGTACAAAAATTATTTACATAACATTACATATATAGAAAAATATCGTTTAAAATATGAGAGTAAATTATAATTTTTTTCCAAAAAAAACCTTTAAAATTATTACTTATCCACCAATAGGATTCCAGTAGTAACACAAGATTGAGAAATCATGCGTCCAGCATAGATTATGTAACACTTTCCACTAATAAATCTTTACCGTTTATTAAGGTGATTGATGTCTAAATAAAAATTTAGAAATTGCATAACGCATTTGAAAACACTATTTCTGCAATTACCATCAATAGTCGGAAAAATATCCAAATTTCTTATGCAGCCCTGTATATGATCTATAGATTTGTGTGTATACTGTGTAGCATGCTAAAAGTTAATTAGCTGAAATTTTCTATTCAACAATTTCCGTCAACAAATGTAGTTGAGATCTTTTGTGTAGCTCTGTGTATGATCTATAGAATTTATACACGCCAAGTAATATAAAACAAGGAAGATAAAAATATGCTTCAAGTATATATTATGAAACACTTACTAAGACATTCAGAATAAAGTAACAAAACTTCACAGTTTAATAAATTAAAATAGGGTATCTAATTGAACCATTTGGAAACGTATAACACATTTGAAAACTCAATTTGAGCAATTTTCATCTACAGTCGGAAAATTATCCGAATTCTCTCTGAGCAGCTTCGTTTATGATATATACCGGGTGTCCCAAAAAGGACTGACTGATTTTAAAATTCAATAACTTCCAAACGGTGACAGATATTAAAAAAATTCTTGCAGGAGGGTTATGCATAAAGTCAAAAGTTTTATTACAGTGATGTTCAATTTTAGTTCGAATTACAAACAATAGATGGCGCTGTAAGCAATAGTCGCTAAATACAGGCTCGATCTTTGGTCCTTTCTGTTGTTCCATGCAGAAAAAGAAGATGGAAATGTATTATCTGGGCCACGAAGTACCAAAAATCGAGCCTGAATTTAGCCTCTATTGATCGCAGCGCCATCTATTGTTTGTAATTGGAACTAAAATCGAAAATCACTGTAAAAAAAACTTTTGACTTTATGCATAACCCTCCTGCAAGAATTTTTTTAATATCTGTCACCGTTTGGAAGTTATTGAATTTTAAAATCAGTCGGTCCTTTTTGGGACACCCGGTACATTTGTATCTATTAACTACATGCATGCAAAAATTTAGTTTAGTTAAGAAATACATACCTCAGATGAAAATATCCCAACAACAATTTCCGCTAATAAGAAGAATTTACGTCATATCTTTTGTGCAGCCCTGTAAACGAGGTTTAGAATTTATACACAACGGATTACACGCAAAAAAATAATTCAATTTAAAAAAAGAATACCGAAGTTGAAAACGCACTTCCAGCAAAATTTCAATGCATTTGAAGCAGCGAAATGTCGTTAAAATACTCTGTAAACGATTTTCCCCGTTGACCATAATGTAACGGAATTCTTTTGAGCGACCCTGTAAATGAACCATAAAAGCTACACACTTCATTTTCAATACCGAACATGCCTTGGTAAACAACAATGCATGAATGTCCGAATATATTTATGCGAAGTAGAACGTGGACAGACTGGCAGACAGACGGACAGTTAGAGTGTGGACAGATGGACAGACAAACCGAATTCATAAACACTTTTCAGCTATGTTGGAAAATGTTAAAAACGCATAAATATGTTGAAATTTCACTATCAGCAATTTATATCAATAGACGGAAACACACTTGAATACTTTTGTACTGCCATGTATTTTACCTACTATCTTTATGTAACAAGCCACTATTTAGCTAAAATTTAATTAAGACTAAAACACGCTTAAAACAATTCAAATCACACTTCCACATATTATCACCCATAGACGGCCATTTATCGAATTCTTTGCATGGCTCTGTATATGATTTTATCTGTATTATACAAACATATCTTAGTACAATAAATGTAGTTCAGCGTAAGAATACATAATTTATTTAAAAACCATCTTTAAGCTATTTTTGTTCATACTCAGTAACCCTTACGAATCCTTTTGTGTAGCCCTGTATGTGATCTACCGCATTTATACACACAACGTAATATGCAAATATTTAGTTGAACTTAAAAACTCATATCACAACTAAAAATGTACTTCCAGCAATAATCTCTAATATACCGTACTTGAGACACAGTGTTTCCGAAAACTTTTGTGTGTCCCTGTGAATCCTATGTAATTCTATTATACAGGAAGTAATTTGCAGTAAACCTCAGTAACGCATATCAATTTCATTACTATACGCGAAATAGTTTAACATAATTTAAATACGCCGCAAACAATGTTTTCCCCTATGTAACGGAATTCTTTTGTGTGGGCCTGTAAATTATTAATAAATATTATTTGTACAGCATATTCTACAGATTTCTAAAAATGCGGTTTCACATATGAGGCATTCTCACAATTTTTTTAACTTTCAGGAATAAAAATCTGGTGAAATTAAACTTACTAAAATTTTAAACATATAGACGAATGCCTTAATCATTCAAAATAAAGAACAAATGGTCAGCAGTGAAAAAGTTTTTATTTAACTGAGGTTTAAGTTAAATTTGCGAGCTTTATTTTTCTTACCATTTTAGCACTATAACTTTTTATTTTCTTCTAAATTTTTACTTATAATGAATTTGCATAGTACCTACAGGACATTCAACTAAAAAATAACAACAATGTAGTATTTTTTTTAGTACAAAATCTTGGTATAACATTGAATTAAAGGGGTGTTAAAGAAAGGTAAAAAAGGGAGTAAAGGAAGGTAAGGGAAAAAAAAGGGGGGGGTACAGGAAAAAAGGACGATAAAGCAAAAAAAAATGGATGGTAAGGAAAATTGACACCTATTTTTAGGCAAATCTTGTTCAGACTAAGTGATAGCCACAATGTCCATTGATTTTTAGGAACGGTTATTTACATTGGATTAAATTAGAAAATAAAAATATTTACCTCGAAAAGTGCAGGAATAAACCTTGAAGACGGTAAGACTACCAATAAAGCCACGATGTTTGAAATTGATATTTAAATGCTGATTTAAATTCTGCAATAAATTTCCTGTCAAAGAATTTTATTTGAAAAAAAATTGAAAAAAAATTCTGTAGCTGTAGTATGTGATTTTCTGAATAATTTTAGCAAGAGGGAGGTAAGAAATCTAAAACCCAGAGACACAGTTAAAAAAATAATAACAACCGTAAAAATGTGTGGAAGTTAATTTTTTGCTACATATTTATATAAAACAATAGTCCCAGTTTCGGAAAAAATGACATCGAATTACTTTTATTAAAACAATTTTATACAGACAGCTCCAAACTTAAAAATCAGCATCAGGGACACGAGGCGGTATAGAAATTTCGTGGTATATTTGGATCCCCAGCATCGTCCAAAACTTATTTATCTCGTTAATATTGTTATGCAGTCATGCAATGGGTTGTTTTCCGGTATAAGAAATTTAAAAAAAAAGAATTGTACTAAAATAAAAATTATTATTCAGGGACTTAAAAGTCAAAAGGTTGTGAGAATGCCTCACATGGGATCTAAAAAAATTAAATGATTTATTCAACGATTGTCTAATATAATGATATACTCTAAAATTGAGAGGAGTGAAAAGTTCACTCTTTGAAAGAGTGACAGGCATTTTCACTCTTTTTGAAGTGAATTTTATAAAAATACAATCCGTAAAGAGTGGAATTTTCCACTCTCTAGAAAGGAGTGAAATATGTCACTCCGCTGAAGAGAGTGAAAGCCTGGCATTATACACTTTTAAAAAAATTTCCGTTCAACTTTGGACCAATATATGGAGTAAAATAATGAAAAGTACCAAAATATGTCACTTCTTAATTTTCAAAAACTCCATATTATAATGTAACCTTGGGAATTACGTACTAAAACGCACTCCTTTTCAAGAGTGAATAGTCACTCCTCTGAAAGAGTAACTATTTAGTCTGAGCAGCAGTGAGTATTGTATGGGCATTAATAATCAGCCAATCAGAACAGTCTTGTCTACGACGCTTTTTTAAGATAAGAGAAAGACGTCCGCCATTTTAGAATTAAAATATTCGGATATTATTAAAGTGATTATTTATGGAACTTTTTATCTTCAAATAAAATTAAATGTAATTAATTCATTAAGGATACAGAATGATATGCGTTCGAAACAGTTTTGCGTTTTCAAACTTCTATAGCTGTTATCTGCAGTTTTTCCCAAGCGCGCGGAAAAGTATCTTCAAAGCTGAGTCATATATGCATTGCCTGCATTATTATAAATAAATATCCAAATGATGCAATAATGAGTAAAGATATGCTATATCGGCTCATTTGGTGATTTCGTAATACAGGTTCGGTGGAAGACAAGCACAGGAGTGAAAGGCGGAAAGTTTTTACACCATAACCATAGACATGGTTGAAGAATTTTTTGGCGATCGACTCATCTCAAAAAATCTTTGGCCACCTTGATCCCCTGATTTGGATATTTTGGACTTTAAAGAACAAAGTTTATGCAAATAATCCTCAAACAATAGATGATCTGAAAATTGCCATTACTCAATGGATACAAGAAGTCAGTCCCAGCATGTTAAAACGCGTTTCTACAAACGTGCGTAAACGAATTCAGCTTTGCCTCCTAGAAAGATGAGGATATTTTGAATATTTATTATAAATCTAAATTCAGTATTTTTTTTTTTTTTTTTTTTTTTACGTGATTTTACGTGATGTTAAAAGTGCTTTTTATCATTAGCATAAAAAATAATCGTTTTAAGATTTTTTTGTGAATAATTTACCGCGCAATACTTATTTATTTCCAGTGTCACTTCTCAATGTTAATTTAACATAGAAAAGCCTATGGAGATGGTAACTTTTTCATTTTTTCTTCCCACCTTTTTGTCCCTGATGCCACTCATTTTTAATTCTTTGCTAATTCTAATAATATTATAAATTCAAAGTGTAAAAACATTTGCCAGACGTCAGGGTCAAAACGGATCATAAAATGCCTTTGCATATAGATGGATTATAATCTAGAGAGTAACGTGGGCTAATTTTTATATGCATTATTCAAATATTTTTCTTAATAATTCCAAATTTCGCTTTTTTCATTGAGATTCAACGGACATTTTGTAATAAAATTAAAAAAAAATTTTTTCATTGTTGTAAATAATTCAAAAGCCGTAATAATAATTTGCCTATTTTTAGTTGAATGATTTTCACGTGAAACATGAAACTGAATAAACTGAAAGAGTTTTTTTAAGAATTAAAAAGAAGATGAATATGACGTCATAGCGGAAATAAAAATGACATTTTCAAGCAGATTTTTTTATGTTCAGATTGGAATTTTTCGTGCAAACTACAGCAATATTCATTACTGCACTGGTGAAAATTTTTGAATCATACACAGGTAAATTACATCGCGTCAATCCATTTCAAGTGGTCCAGAAAATTATCAATTCGTTGCTCGACCATTTTTAAAAAATCTGAAATTTTTTGTACAACAACCCTAATATGATGGAAGTTCAAAATGACTATTATTTTAATTTTATTAATTTTTGTTTGTGCATGGCAACCATCTTTATTTCATCGTCTGCAGCAATTTTCTCACAAGAAGGGTTTACGGAATTGTAAATAATTCATCGTTTATTTATCCAATTCAAATGCGGATTAAAGCAATTTGTACAGAATACATTGGGCTAAAAATTTGATACTGGAGTAGTTTCCGAAACTAACTGCTTATTGGTAAAATTTAAGCATAAATTTTCTGTTTTTTTCCAAAATTTGTCCGTTTACAAGAGGAAATTTTTCTAGCAAGGAATACTGTCAACATGACAAAAATTTTTTTTACAAATAGGCCTAAAGTACTTGTACTCACACGCCGAGTTACAGATCTGGGACTTGCTTTCTCTTCGCTAAAAATAATCTCAAAATTTTCAAAAATGTCAAAAATCGCCCTTTTCAGGCTTTGATATCTCTGAGCACGAGATAAAAATCTGAATTTTCTTTTATTAGAGTATTGTATGGTAGTGTTATGCACAAGAAATTTCAGGATGGAGATTTGACTGCAAGCTGAGATATGGTAAGGGCAACATGTCAAAACAATACTGCCAAACTATTGTTTTGTTGTAGTCACAGCTAAGTATTTATCTTAGAGTGTCATTTAAATTTATGTTTTTGGTTATCTTTAAATAATAGTAACAGAAAATAAAGCCCTTTGTAAAGCTTAGCAATTAATTTAAAAAATAATTATGCCTAAGGCCATACATTTTGTATGGTTTCAGTAATTTTTGTTGTAAGTAATTTTAGTAACTAAAAGAAACCTCAGCACTTTTACATAAAGAAAAAAAAATATTTTTATACAAGACCTGAGACAAAAACAACATAGGGAAAAAGAAAAACTGTTAATGTTGTCATACTTGTTGAGACATGATCAAACGTGTCAAAACACATTCTTGCTTGTTGGTTCAAAAACCACAATTTTGATCTTTCTTAAAATTTTATTTGTAGGAACCAAGTCTTGTCATCTCTTGATAACTTGATTGAAGATCTTAGCCCTGCTGGCTCATAGAAATATACTTTGAAATCACTATGTGCAAGTCTCACTTCATTAATAATTCCTAAGTACTTCTTATGCAAAAATGTGATTTTTCTGCAGTATAAATTTTGAAAAGGCTTTGAGTATCTTTACTTTCTGAAAATTACTTGAGGCTGATGCATGGTAACATCGCATAATGTTTCATTTATAGGAATATACTTATGGTAGTAACAAGTTTCAGGGACTGGTAAGCAGCATTAAAATTGTGGTTTTTAAACCAACAAGCAGGAATATGTTTTGACACGTTTGATCATGTCTCAACAAGTATGCCAACATTAACAGCTTTTCTCTTTCCCTATTCTGTTCTTGTCTCAGGTCTTGTATATATATATATATATATATATATATATATATATATATATATATATATATATGTAAAAGTGCTGAGGTTTCTTTTAGTTACTAAAATTAGAACAAAAATTACTGAAACCATACAAAATGTAGGCCTTAGGCATAATTATTTTTAAAATTAATTGCTAAAGGCTTTATTTTCTGTTACTATTATTTAAAGATAATCTAAAAAATAAATTTAAATGATACTCTGAGATAAAAACTTAGCTGTGACTAGAACAAAATAATAGTTTGGCAGTATTGTTTTGACATATTGCCCTCGCCATATCTCAGCTTGTAGTCAAATCTCCATCCTGAAATTTTTTGTGCATAACACTACCATACAATACTCTTATTAAAAAAAATTTCAGATTTTTATCTCGTGCCCCACCAGAGATATCAAAGCCTGAAAAGTGCGATTTTTGACATTTTTGAAAAATTTGGGATTTTTTTTAGCGAAGAGAAATCAAGTCCCAGATCTGGAATTCGGCGTGTGAGTACAGGTACTTTCGGCCTATTTGTAAAAAAAAAATTATGTCATGTTGTCAGTTTTCCTTGATAGAAAAATTTCCTCTTGTAAACGGACAAATTTTGGAAAAAAAACTGAAATTTTATGTTTATATTTTACCAATAAGCAGTTAGTTTCGGAAACTACTCCATTACCAAATTTTTACCCCCAATGTATTCTGTAGAAATTGCTTTAATCCGCACTTGAATCGGATAAATAAACGATGAATTATTTACAATTCCGTAAACCCTTCTTGTGAGAAAATTGCTGCAGACGGTGAAACAAAGATGGCCGCCATGCACGAACAAAAATTAATAAAATTAAAATAATGGTCATTTTGAACTTCCATCATGTTAGGGTTGTTGTACAAAAAATTTCAGATTTTTTAAAAATGATCGAGCAACCAGTGCTGAACCAATTGAATTTACCCCATAACAAATTGTGATGCGATATCGCACATATCAAAGCCTGATGATGATACCCTCCATTAATTCTGAAATGTGTTCGTTTGAATGCAGTAGTTATTAAAAAACTTGACATATTAAACAAAAACCTAATTTGCAGAACAAATTAAAAAAACAAAATTTATTTCCTAAATTGTTTAAGCCCGAGAAGAGGGAGATATTAAGATATTTCATTCAATTCGTTCTACATTTAATGTTACATTTTTGTAACCAATAAGTTAAACCAATTGAACATTAAAAAATAAAAATGAAATTCATACAATATAATATTTAAAACACCTATATACTTAGATTCCGTTCAAATGAAATCGAAATAAATCTTAGAATTTTTCCATTTTTAAGTTGTAAATATTTGTACTGCAGATTTTGCATTATGTTTATGACGATTGTACATTTGACTTTTGTACCATTGTACAAAACTTAAAAAAAAGTCTAAGATTTATTTCGATTTCATTTGAACGGAATCTAAGTACATACCGGGTGTCCCAAAAAGGACTGACTGATTTTAAAATTCAATAACTTGTAAACGGTGACAGATATTTTAAAAATTCTTGCAGGAGGGTTATGCATAAGGTCAAAAGTTTTTTTACAGTGATTTTCAATTTTAGTTCGAATTATAAACAATAGATGGCGCTGCGATCGATAGACGCTAAATTCAGGCTCGATTTTTGGTACTTCGTGGCCCGGATAATACATTTCCATCTCCTTTTTCCGCATAGAACAAGAAAAAGGACCAAAAATCGAGCCTGTATTTAGCGACTATTGCTTACAGCGCCATCTATTTTTTGTAATTCGAACTAAAATCGAAAATCACTGTAATAAAACTTTTGACCTTATGCATAAACCTCCTACAAGAATTTTTTAAATATCTGTCACCGTTTGCAAGTTATTGAATTTTAAAAACAGTCAGTCCTTTTTGGGACACCCGGTAGGTGTTTTAAGTATTATATTGTATGAATTTCATTTTTATTTTTTAATGTTCAATTGGTTTAACTTATTGGTTACAAAAATTTAACATTAAATGTAGAAGGAATTGAATGAAATATCTTAATATCTCCCTCTTCTCGGGCTTAAACAATTTAGAAAATTAATTTTGTTTTTTTAATTTGTTCTGCAAATTAGGTTTTTGTTTAATAAATATATACGTCGTCAATTCGGGAGCTTTTAGGACTCTCTGTACATAATAAATTCTTCTTTCTCTTATAGGCCTTCTCGTCTAGGTCTTTATAAGACTAGGTTCTGACAAAATGCTGATGATTTGCTCACAACTGATTGAAAAAACATATTTTTCTGAAGTATAAATTCTGTTCTAGTGCTATTAAAACGTTCCATGGGCACAGCAATAACCTTTTCTTCACCATTATCATAATTTATGCATATTTTCTGAACACAAGTTGCGTACATGTTGAGTTTGGAATTCCTCCCATTAATGATACAAGGACAAACTTTCCTGACAAATTTTCATTTGTTGTTTTTAATAGAATAATATGTAATTGTGTTGTACTTTGAACCTGTTCAAGGTACAATGCTATTGCTATGTTCAAGGTACAAATCTTGGTGACTTGAAAAATAATGACTTCTTACCATTTTCTAGTTAGTCTTAGCATGATTTGAAACTCATGTTCATAATGCACTATAAATACTTTTTTTTATAACTTTGAATTTAATACATATAACTGACATATAATATATATGTCAACTGACATACATATAACGAGATATAATGAAAAGTTACAGCTTTAAAAAATTTACTTTTTGATGATCAAATCTTTTTTTTTTTTTTTTTTTTTTTTTTTTTTTTTTTTTTAACAATTGTCTGCAACATGTGCTGACTATATTAAAGAGACCAACTGCTGAGTGACATCTAGTTGTATATCTCAAAACTACGTTAATTCGTTTTATGCAAATCCAATAGAATTTAAAAATTTTGTAGATTCAAGGTACATATATGTTCAAGGTACAACACTTTCCGATATTATAATAAAACACTCATACTACAATATATATTAAACCACACATACACACATAAATAACGCCTGCATTCAACAGTTAAAGGTATATATAAATATTATACAGACATACAAACAATAAATACAATAAACCCAACTGGAGTGAAAAATTAGCCAGAGCCAGGAATCGAACCCGGTACCACAATATTGGACGGGAGATACAGTACGGGAGCAGCAGTCTTGTATACTGTGGTCCCGGGTTCGATTCCTGGCTCTAGCTAATTTTTCACTCCATTTGGGTTTATTGTATTTATTGTTTGTATGACTGTATAATATTTATATATACCTTTAACTTTCTGATATATTTATTATTGATAGTTTTAACGAGAAATTGCTTTATTTCAGGCTCTTCAAACTAACCTGTTTAGAGTACGAAAAGGACCCAAGCAAAGAAAAAGTTTACCAATGGATCAAACCAAAGAGATATTCAAGAATCTGAGCCAAAAAAAATATCCAGTCCTATATTATGTAAGTAAATATGAACTTTTCAAAAAATATACTAAAGCAGTTTAATCTATATGAGGCATAAAAAATACTTTATTTCAATGGTTAGATATTATGTTTTACTTTTTAGTGCCAATAATTGCGGGTATCATAAACGTAGAAAATTAGTTTACAATAGAAAAAAAATTAAATAACTGATTCAGAATGTCTATAAATAAATGTTTTGATTAAAATCATAAACAGCAGAAAAATGCTTACATACAATTTAAAAACATAAATATACCAATTTGAAAAACACTAAAAATAATAATTAGAATTTTATAATTGTACTATTAAACAACAACCATAATAACGATAAATACTGTAAGTGTTTATGAGCAAAAAACAGTAAAAAACCAAAAAGAAATCTAGCAGCGCACTTTTTCAACAAATCTTAAAGGAAAACAATTCCAGTTCAATATTTTTCTATATAACATAAAACTATTTAGCTCATGGTCATAACATACAAAACTAAATGGATAAAATATTAAATTTAAATAAGACTTGCCTTTACGTTCCATAAATAATCACTTTAATAATATCCCATGTTTTAATCCTCAAATGACGGACGACTTTCTCTTACCTTAAAAAAACGTCGTAGACCTGTTCTGATTATCTGATGAGTAATACGAATACATACAATTAGAGATCGACAGAAAATTCGGTTTTCTTTTCATCCCAAAATCTGAGTTGCGCCGTAAATTCGTTTTCGACAAAAATTCGGCCGGACCTAAACTCGACCGAAACTATCTATATTCCAGAAATCTCATTTCTTCCTTTCGAAATTTTCAATATTACCCTTTGATTTGAACCGTATCGACTCAAATGAGACACTCTTTATTTAATACCATGAACTTCATTGTTTATAATTGTCAGTGATGCTATGACAGGCTCGAGACGGGAGTAAAGATAATAATGCAAGCAATACATATGTGACTCAACTTTGAAGATATTTTTCGGGCGCTCGTGGAAAACTGCAGAGTTAACAGTAATAGAAGTTTGAAACCTCAAAACTGTTTCGAATTCTCTTTGCGAATTTTTCATCATGCCGTATCCTTTATGAATTAATTACATTTAATTTTATGTGAAGATAAAAAGTTACATAAATAATCCCTTTAATAATAACAGTATATTTTAATTCTAAAATGGCGGACATCTTTCTCTTATCTTAAAAAAACGTCGTAGACAAGACTGTTCGGATAGTCTGATTATTAATACCCATACAATACTCACTCCTGCTTAAAGTGAATAGTCATTCTTTCAGAGGAAGGACTATTCCCTCTTGAAATGGAGTGCGTTTTACGACGTAATTTCCGAGGTTACATTATGAAATGGAGATTTTGAAAATTAAGAAGTGACATATTTTGGTACTTTCATTATTTTACTCCATATATTGGTTCAAAGTTGAACGGAGTGGAGTGAGATATTTCACTCTCGACAACGGAGTGACATATTTCACTCTCGACAATGGGGTGAAATATGTCACTCCTGTCTAGGGAGTGGAAAATTCCACTATTTAAAGAGTGTATTTTTCTAAAATTCACTCCAAAAAGAGTGAAAATGCCTGTCATTCTTTCAAAGAGTAAAATTTTCACTCCTCCCAATTTTAGAGTGTAATGATATATTTAAACTTCCGTTTAGCTTTTTCTTTTTTTATGAGCTCTTTTCACTTTCAGTTCTGTTGAAATTTTATAAGCATGCCCTCTATTCCCACTGCTACCAACTATGAATTTGCCCTAACAGTTATCTCTCATTATCTTTTGTGTCGGGATGTGGGACAAGGGTGGCAGGTTCCTCGAGTAAACTGTCTTCGAAACCATAAGTCCATAAGGCGAAAATCATGAAAGTAGAGAATTTAGATAGGAGGGACGGGGAAAGGGAAGAATCTTAGACTTCTGTTCTGTTACTGATAGACTTCTGTTTTTTTTTTTTTTAACCATTTGGAAAAATGGTTATTGTCCTCGTCAGGGTAGGAAATCAAAAGCATATCTGAAGGTTTTTATTGATTTAATCATCATTTTATTCGTTTTCTGATTGGTCTATACAGTAATCTGTATTCCCCTTTACTTTCAACAGAGATGGACAACAGATTGTTGCCACTATGACAAAAAAGTAATAAAAACTACAAAAAAAAAATTTAATAACTCAGAAACAAATTGAGATACAGCTTTCAAACAAGTTGCATTTAAAAGTACATTTTTTTTTCTATACGACGATATAAAAAGTAATATCGTGGGATTTTTAGAAGTTTAAGAAATAAATTTCATTTAAAATTGGCCGTCAGATTTCTTGGAAATCTGACGATGGAAAAGCCTTTTCCCGAACAGCCAATGAAATGCTTGGATAATACGTAAGTTTCAGGTGGATAATACGTACGAGTCGCAGGCGATTTCTGTCGCTTGCAATTTTTACGTGTAATAACACTATTAATGTTTAATTCATGGCGTACATAATGTATGATCAACTTCGTGCTATTTTTTATGTCTTAAATTTTAGTCTTTGAAAAAATCGTTTTCCAAATGGTCGTTGTAATTTGTTAAATTGCATTTTTTTTTTCTTTTTAGGGGGCAATGGCAAAAGGGATTTTTACAGAAAGAAGATAATTTCCATTAACTAATGAGAAAGGTGGGGGCGGGGGGGGGGGCTCATCTGCGTTTAGAATCTAAAAATTGAATGCATAGAAAATAAGGGATCACGAAGCAAACCAGAATCGAAACGCGAAACAATTGCGTCTGGGGTTGGCTTGAAAATAGGGATTGCTTCGCGATACGGATCGGATTCGCTTAGCGATTACGCGGGGGTTTGGTGAGCGTAGCAAGTAGGGTGACAGAGCCCCCCTAATGAAATATATATATAATATATATATATATATATATATATAAGGCACGTTAAGTAAAAAGTCAATCATAAATTTTCTAATAAGTTGTATTTTATTTGCGTCGATATTCCTGTTTCTAAATACAGTATATAGTGGGTGATCGTTAACGAACTTATGCCGTTCCAAAACAGTGCTCGCTAACCGACTTGTTCGTTAACCGATCGTATATTTTGTATTGATCTGTATGGGTTTCCAATTAATTCGTTCTTAAAATCTAAATAATGTATAAAAAATAATATGATTCTTCCTTTTATAATAGGGTTAATATATGTCCTCATTTAATACGGACAGATCGTATTATGATGGCTTTATCCGTGTCGTGGCGTATTTAAACTAGTCGGATATACCAATCCCAAAACTTTCTTCTATCTCATGCATGTTAATACTTGAAAATTAGCTATCACACTAACAAAATTAAACAGCAATCTATGCCTATCATGAGGATTCTATAGATATGAAATTCCGTGAATTAGTTCTTGAGATATGGCTATCTACGAAATCGTGTAAATGCAGCAAAATTCAGCCTAGCAGCCCACCTATTGAGTGCTTTACACCAAAACCTATGTTAAACAAAACTACCAAGCAACCACTTACGTCAAAGTCTAACTGAATCTGAAGTTTGGGGAAAATCCGTGAATTAGTTTTTGAGATAGAGTTATTGCGAAAATCATGAAAATGCCAGCATAGCAGCGCCACCTATTAGACGATTAACACCAAAACCTAATCAGCAACAACTTGTGTTAACATCTAACTAAATCTGAAGTTAGATGAAAATTCGTGCATTAGTTTTTGAGATAGAGCTATTGCAGGAATCGTGCAGAATGCAGCACAGCAGCGCCACCTGTTGAGCGATTTACACCAACACGTAATCCGCATAAAGTCATATCAAGGACTAACTAAATCTGAAGTTGGGTGAAAATCCGTGCATTAGTTCTTGAGATAGAGCCATTGCGGAAATCGTAAAAAATGCAGGGTAGCAGCGCCACCTAGTGAGCGATTTGCACCAACACGTAATAAGCATCAAGTCATATCGAGGACTAACTCATTCTGAAGTTCCATGAAAATCCGTGCATTAGTTCTTGAGATAGAGCCATTGCGGAAATCATAAAAAATGCAGCATAGCAGCGCCACCTGTTAAGCAATTTACACCAACACCTAATCAGCATCAAGTCATATCAAGGACTAACTGAATCTGAAATTTCATGAAAATCCGTGCATTAGTTCTTGAGATAGAGCCATTTCGGAAATCATAAAAAATGCAGCATAGCAGCGCCACCTGTTGAGCGATTTGCACCAAAAACTAATCAGCATCAATTTGTATCAGGGACTAACTGAATATGAATTTTTATTAAATTCCGTGCATTAGTTCTTGAGATAGAGCGCCCACAAAATTTGTGTCACACACAGACACACACACAGACAGATTCACAGACAGACATTTTGTAAAAACATGTTTTTCGGGTTCTCTGACCTCTAAAACGTGTAAATCCGTCGAAAACCGGAATTCGAAAATTTTCATGAATCCAATACTTTCTTCTTGTAAAGATAGAAAGTAAAAAATTAAATGACATGCCCTTTGAAAAACTCTTAGGATTACATTCATTGACTATGGCATTAAATCCTACCAATTTGTCACTTTGTCATTTCTGTAAAAGATCGTGTTTACTGCAGGGACCGATAAAACACAAGTGGAGCCTAGAGCCTGTTAATAATTTGTGAACTAAATTTCAATTATAATAATTAATTTGTAATTAAAAATATTTCTGTAAAAAAAGACACAAAATATAAAATTAATGTTTCTAATCTGTTCATTCTAATATGGAAGACCTAAAATGTAGGGCCCAAACCCCCGGTCCATGAACTAAATAGGTCATATGCATACAACTGTTAAAATGTTCTCTAAGTCGACAATAGATGCAATTAAATACTGCTCGACAAAACTGAAACACAGCATTGCTTTTTCGTGGCTTTGTTTTGTGAGGTGTTTGTTATCCGAACATAAACATCTCTCGCGAATGTGTTCGTTAACCGATCTGTTCGTAAATTGAACAGTTCGTTAACCGAACTGCAATAAAAGTACTTGGATTACATTTGCTTCTTTCTATTTTTAAAACCACATTCGACGCATAGCATGGGGTGTCGGATAATCGAATGCTTCAGATAAATGAGCATATGTTTATCTGATGCCTACTCTTTATTCATAAGCGTACTTTTGGATATTACTAGACCATCATTTTTGTCTATTTTTATAAGTTTTATAAACATCTCTCGCGAATGTGTTCGTTAACCGATCTGTTCGTAAATTGAACAGTTCGTTAACCGATCACCCACTGTAATAAAAGTACTTGGATTACATTTGCTTCTTTCTATTTTTAAAACCACATTCTACGCATAGTCGGATAATCGAATGCTTCAGATAAATGAGCATATGTTTATCTGATGTCAATTCTTTATTCATAAGCGTACTTTTGAACATTACTAGACCATCATTTTTGTCTATTTATATAAGTTTTATAATATGTTTGTAATTTTTCTATTCTACTATTTTTAGCAGTTGACAATTAGAACATGGACTTGCTTTCTACTGCGCTCGCTATATTCTTCTACTTGCCAACATGGGGCTGTCTCGGGTGGTGTAAAAAATGGAATGGTTACTGTTACAAAGAATGGTGTAAATCTTCCGACAGGTTATGAGAACAAACAGTATGCCTCAAAACTTTTTCAAAACAGTATCATCTCTGTTTGCTTATACAATAAAGCTAATGTGATTGCTTTGAAAAAAGTGTATGGTCTTTTTCATTTATTAGTCACTTTTTTTTTTTTTTTTTTTTTTTTTTTTTTTTTTTTTTTTTTAAGAATGTACAATCTCACTGATGTTGGCGAAATGAATCAATCAAAATAAATTTTCTTTTCTCTCTAATTATAGACATTAAAACTTATAACAGCACCAATTATTCTTAATTTATTACTTACCACACAGAAAAAATATATATGTTACCGGCCAAACCCGATTTTAGGCCAAACTAGTTTATCCTAACGCCCATAGGATAAACTAGTTTTTCCTAGGCCAAACAAGTTTATCCTGACGCCCATAGGATAAACTAGTTTTTCCTAGGCCAAATTAGGGTGACCTAACTGTCATAGGATAAACGCGAGTATAAAATAAAAACGTGCACTGTAGGCCTACTCGTAGAAGCTATCTTAAACAAATCTCGAATATCAGTTCGTTTTGTCGTAGTCTCTTCATTTGATTAGGATGTTATTTTTTATGATGTGAAGTTTAATACTTATCGCATAGTTGAACGAACGGCTGCACACAGAAAACCTGATAAATATATTCGAGGCATTAGCTGCTTGTTTTCAACTAATGTTGTTTGACTCGTGCACATCATTTTCATCCGAACCAACGTCTTTGGGGACTGTTAGGTTGATAACACTCTGAATGATGGCCTCATCAGTCAAAATTTCAACTGTCGTTGGTTCATCAAAATCTTCTTCAACTCACTCCTTTACAATTCTTCGCGATTCAGTTGTGTTTCCGAAAGTCGTGCCGGATTACCCAGCATGTCGGACTTTAGGATGCCGGATTAGAGGATGTTTACTGTACTTGTAAGAATAATATAATGCACTTACAACAAATGATGAACCTTCTAATAAGGGAACCTGCTTATAACGGATTTTTCTTCTTTCCTATGCAATTCCGACTTAGAAGATTTTATTGTATGGAGTTTTAGAAATTTTTAAATTTCTAAGCCACAGAATCCTATGACGTTAGGATAAACTAGTTTGGCCTAGGAAAAACTAGTTCATCCTATGCGCGTTAGGATAAACTAGTTTGACCTAAAATCGGGTTTGGCCGATAACATATATAATTTTTCTCAAAACTTTTATATTATAAACAAGTGAAACAACAAACTTAAATATAATGTTCTAAAACTATCCAAAACTTCATTGGCTTCCTTTTTGCAAATTGTCCTACATGTGGGACGATTGTACAATCTACTATTATAAATGACAATGAATAGACATTAAAATTTAAAACAGTACCGATTATTTGTAACTAGTGTAAATGCCCGTCCTAGGACGGTAGGTAAAAATCATGGTTTTCAGTTAAAATTTAAAATAATTGTTAAAAATATTCATACACTATTGATCGATAATAAGGAAAACTGACCTGAAATGTTATTTCAGACTAGGACCGAGATTAAGGGGGGGGGGGGGGGGCAGAAGGGGCACGTGCCCCGGGCGCCAGAACGAGGGACGCCAAATGAAGGATTGTACCTTTGGAATGGATCATTTTCTTTTGATGGAGTGATGGCTTCCATCATTATGAAACAGCCATTATAAATGAAGTGTTAGGTGAAAATCAAAGAGCAGCAATAAAAAATTAGAACTCTGATTTTCTGGCAGAATGGGAAAAAAAATGGCCATAATTTTTTTTTCTTTTTCTTTTTTTTTTGATTAACGATATTTAATGATTATATTGTAAACTATATTGATTTTTTAATGAATCTCTATTTATATGTAAATATCTGAATAACTAATAATACCATTAATTTTTTTACACGACTTGGAGACTTGAAAACCTGAAAATTTTATATAGAAGAACCTTCTAAGACGGAATCACATAGGAGAGAAAAAAAAACCTTCGTTATAGTTTACTTCCTTTTTTAGCAGGTCCGTCGTCTCTAGTAAATGTATTATGATATTTTTTCAAACGGATTAATGTATCGAATTTGCACCGATAAAAAAAAAACCCATTTAAAACAGGATTTCGTCATACACAGATTCTCCTAATAGGTTTTAAAGTTCTATATCCCCATCTGTATAAATGTATATGTACGATTCTTTAAAGAGACTTTTAATTGTGGAATAATCGTAGCTTAAAAATATATGTATTTTAGATCAAACTGGGACTGGGACATCGCCGGATTTTCGAGATTATACTGTATATTATTAATCAATCCTCTAAACTCTTTCTCTCCTAAATCTTATGATAACCTCTCATCACATTCTTTGGTCCTCCAGCACACAATTTGTCATGGGATATATTTTATAACTACCGGCGGCAGTGAAATGGGGAAGATAGGGGGATAGTATCTTCCATCGATTAAAATATGTTATACAGGGGTGACGGCAATACTATTTTGCACAAGGTTGGCGATGGAGCGGCAGTTGGGATCAATGAAAGCACGTCAAATTGCATTGGCCTAGGATACACTACATCGGCCTAGGACAAGAAGGTTGGAGGCGGAGCGGTCTTCGGGATCAATAAAATTACGCCAAAAATGGAATTGGCCTAGGATAAACTAGTTCGGACCAATGAATAGCAGGCTAAACTAGTTTATCTTATGAGCGTTAGGCCAAACTAGTTTGGCCTAGGAAAAACTAGTTTATCCTATGACGTTAGGATAAACTAGTTTGGCCTAGGAAAAACTAGTTCATCCTATGCGCGTTAGGATAAACTAGTTTGACCTAAAATCGGGTTTAGCCGATAACATATATAATTTTTCTCAAAACTTTTATATTATAAACAAGTGAAACAACAAACTTAAATATAATGTTCTAAAACTATCCAAAACTTCATTGGCTTCCTTTTTGCAAATTGTCCTACATGTGGGACGATTGTACAATCTACTATTATAAATGACAATGAATAGACATTAAAATTTAAAACAGTACCGATTATTTGTAACTAGTGTAAATGCCCGTCCTAGGACGGTAGGTAAAAATCATGGTTTTCAGTTAAAATTTAAAATAATTGTTAAAAATATTCATACACTATTGATCGATAATAAGGAAAACTGACCTGAAATGTTATTTCAGACTAGGGCCGAGACTAAGGGGGGGGCGGCAGAAGGGGCACGTGCCCCGGGCGCCAGAACGAGGGGCGCCAAATGAAGGATTGTACCTTTGGAATGGACAATTTTCTTTTGATGGAGTGATGGTTTCCATCATTATGAAACAGCCATTATAAATGAAGTGTTAGGTGAAAATCAAAGAGCAGCAATAAAAAATTAGAACTCTGATTTTCTGGTCAGAATGGGAAAAAAAATGGCCATAATTTTTTTTCTTTTTTTTTCTTTTTTTTTTTTTTTTTTTTAATGGAAACAATCAGCCCATCAAAAGAAAATAACTCGGTTAAAGCGAAAACTCGATTAAGCGGGACTCTGATAATCGGGGCTCTACTGTACATTTCATTTAAAAAATGAGCTTTAGAATATTTTTGTTTATGCTCAGAGGGGAGTCATGACCTCCGTGACCTCCCCCTTGGATCCGTCGTTGTAGATTACGTAGTGCAGTATTACATATTTTATGATTACATATTTTAAATTTTAAAATAAGTCGGCTATTAGAAAATTAGTAAAATTCTCTTTGTAAATATACTTTACGAAAAAAGGAGGGGGGGGGGGGATGCCAAAATCTATGTTTGCTCCGGATGCAAAAAAGGCTAGTTTCGGCCCTGTTTCAGGGCCTGATGCATCGACCTCTGAGGTTTCGACAACAAATTTGTAATCTCGTGTAAATAAGATGTTAAACAAGTGGGTAAGTGTGATCACAGATCGCACAGAGGGTTTCGTTTAATATTCCTTTCAAAACACTTTATCCTTTTGAAAAATCTGTTAGTTCCACATTTCGCAACCAGGGGCGCACTCTATTCGAAACAAACCTCTATCCGAACGAAACTCCGTTTTACATACTATCCGTATATATAATAGTCGAAGAGATTGGGCCCATAGCACCCGAGATAAGTAGGCGCCCTTGGCGGTAAAAAGTGGAACTAAAATATCTAAGGCTATGGTGCATAATATGAAAGAATGGTCAAAGGGGTGTCGGGTCGGCAAAAGTTGGAAAAGTGCTTCCAGGGTGAAAAGGGCGGAGGTTAGAAAAATTGCTTAAAATATAAAAGTTAGAGCATGGAGGAGTAAATAATATAAGACTTTTTGAAAATTTTATTATCTGTCGTGTGGTCTGAGGTATTCAGCTATACGTATGCAAAAATTCCTGTCTCCAATTTAAAGGGGCTCTCTTAGAAAGAATTGCTTAAAATACATATATGGTAGCTCAGAGGGTTAAACGTAAGACCTTTTTCAAGATTTTATCTTTTGTCGCCTGGCCTCAGCTGTTCTGCTATAAGTATGCAAAATTTCAAATCTCCAATTTAATAAGGGGCTCAGTTTGAAAAAATTGCATAAAATACGCATGTGGGAGCCCAAAGGGTTAAATGTACGACTTTTTCAAATTTTTATGATTTGTCGCATGATGGTGTTCAGCTATAAGTATGAAAAATTTCACGCCTCCAACCTAAATAGAGTGTAACTTAGAAAGAATTGTTTAAAATACGCATGTAGGAACCCAAAAGGTTAAATGTACGACTTTTTCAAAATTTTATGATTTGACATTGGATGTGAGGTGTCCATCTATAAGTATGCAAAATTTCACGCCTCCAACCTAATTAGGGTCTCACTTTGAAAGAATTGTTTAAAATACACATGTGGGAGCCCAAGGGGTTAAATTTACGACTTTTTGAAAATTTTATGGTTTGTCATTTGATGTGAGGTGTTCAGCATTAAGTATGCAAAATTTTACGCCTCCAACCAAATTAAGGGCTGACTTAGAAAGAATTGTTTAAAATACACATGTGGGAGACCAAAGGGTTAAATTTACGACTTTTTCAAAATTTTATGGTTTGTCATTTGATGTGAGGTGTTCAGCTATAAGTATGCGAAATTTCACACCTCCAACTTAAGTAGAGCCTCACTTAGAAAGAATTGTTTAAAATACACATGTGGGAGCCCAAGGGGTTAAATTTAGGACTTTTTCAAAATTTTATGGTTTATCATTTGATGTGACGTGTTCAGCATTAAGTATGCAAAATTTCACGCCTCCAACCAAATTAAGGGCTGACTTAGAAATAATTGTTTAAAATACACATGTGGGAACCAAAGGGTTAAATTTACGACTTTTTCAAAATTTTATGGTTTGTCATTTCATGTGAGATCTTCAGCTATAAGTATGCAAAATTTCACACCTCCAAGGTAGGGGCTCATTTTAAAAGAATTGTTTAAAATACACATGTCGGAGCCCAAAGGGTTAAATGTACTGCTTTTTGAAAATTGTATGATTTATCGTTTGATGCGAGGTGCTCAGTTATAAATATGCAAAATTTCACGCATCCAACCTAATTAGGGGCTGACTCAGAAAGAATTGTTTAAAATACACATGTGAGAACCCAAAGGGTTAAATGTACGACTTTTTCAAAATGTTATAGATTGTCATTTGATGTGAGGTGTTCAGCTATAAGTATGCAAAATTTCACACCTCCAACCTAAATAGGGTGTCACTTAGAAAGAATTGTTTAAAATACACATGTGGGAGCCCAAAAGGTTAAGCGTACGACTTTTTCAAAATTTTATGATTTGTCGTTTGATGTGAGGTGCTCAACTATAAGTATGCAAAATTTCACGCCTCCAACACAATTAGGGGCTGACTTAGAAAGAATTGTTTAAAATACACATGTGGGAGCCCAAAGGGTTAAATGTACGACTTTTTCAAAATTTTATGATTTGTCGTTTGATGTGAGGTGCTCAACTATAAGTATGCAAAATTTCACGCCTCCAACACAATTAGGGGCTGACTTAGAAAGAATTGTTTAAAATACACATGTGGGAGCCCAAAGGGTTAAATGTACGACTTTTTCAAAATTTTATGATTTGTCGTTTGATCTGAGGTGTTCATCTATAAGTATGCAAAATTTCAAGTCTCCAACATGAATAGTTTCTGAGAACGGGCTCTGTGACGGACGGACAGACAGACGGACAGACAGACAGACAGAGGAGCGAGACGAATAGTGTTTCGTCAGATGAACGAAACCCTAAAAAGAGGAGAGAGTACAGGCCTGTGAAATTTAGTAAAATGAAACAGATATAGATTGAATGCAATATCAGTACAAATAACTTTTACTGAATTGTAGTAGAAAATATAAAAAAAGTAGTCGGATGTGGCAATCCCAAAACTTTCTCCTATCTCATACATGTTAATATTTCCTGAAAAATAAAGCATATCAGTGCCACTGGTTAGGTGATTTACACCAAAATCTAATCAACAACAACTTATGTCAAGTTGTAGCTGAATCTGAAGTTTAAGGAAAATCCGTGCATTTGTTTTTGAGGCAGAACTATTGAGGAAATCGTAAAAAAATCTACGTAGCTGCGCCATCTGTTAGTCGATTTACTCCAAAAACTAATCAGGACCAATTTATATCAGGGTCTAACTGAATCTGAAGTTTGATGAAAATTCATGCATTAGTCCTTGAGGATTAGTCCTTGCGGAAATCGTGATAAATGCAGCCTATCAGCGCCACCTGTTGGTCGATTTACACTAAAAACTAAACCGCACTAATTATATCAGAGACTGACTGAATCTGAAGTTTAGTGAAAATTCGTGCATTAGTTCTTGAGATAGAGCTATTGCGTTAATCATGAATAATGCCGCATAGCAGCGCCACCTGTTGGGTAATTTACACTACAAATTAATCAGCACCAAATTATATCAAGGACTAACGGAATCTGAAGTTTTATAAAAATCCGTGCATTAGTTCTTGAGATATAGCTATTGCGGAAATCGTGAAAAATGTAACATAGCAGCGCCACCTGTTGGGTGCAAAAAGTAATCAACACCAGTTTATATTAGGGACTAACTGAATCTAAAGTTTTAGTAAATTCCGTTGATAAGTTCTCGAGATAGAGCACCCACAAAATTTGCGTCACACACAGACAGACGGGCAGACAGACAGACTGATAGACAGACAAACAGACAGACATTTTGTAAAAACATGTTTTTATGGTTCTTTGCCCCCTAAAACGTGTAAATCCGTCGCAAACCGGAATCGAAAATTTTCATGAATCCAATACTTTCTTCTTGCAAAGATAGAAGAAAGTAAAAATGTTTGGTTCTTTACCATTATCGCAACACCATGCAAAATGAGCGTTAATGCGCCATTTATTTCGACCCTAATCGTTCAAAGGATATTTAGGTTATTTATTGTAAACCGTGTCAAACATTTTGATTTGCTATTAATTGAACGTGAATCAATTTATTATTATTATAATTTAATTGTAACAACGCCAAATTTCTTAATTTGCTATTTTTTTATTCGAAAATATTTATTATTAACTTATAACAGTTACTTTTGCTTATAGTGTGTGAAGTTAATCACCAAAATGAGCTGCAATATACAATCACAATTTTGACCAATCCCGCAAATCCTTAACCCAAACTCTGGCAATTAGGGCAGGAATCAATTTATTCAATGATAATTTGGACAGGGTTTGTATAACCACGTGACTAGACCGGGCAACGCTTTTTGCTATGGTTTCGGCGAAATGAATTCAGCATTCCATAACTGCACTGCAAATAAAGGCGTCTTAAATTAAGATACATATGTGACTGAAAAAGAATTTCAGACACTTAAGTGTCTGAATCTGAAAATTCAGTCACAAAAGATGTCTTAATTTAAAACACCTAAGTGTCTTACTATGATCATAGTGTACACGAACTGATAAAAGTGTCTAAAAAATCTGCAAGTGTCTAATTTTAAGACACTTTGTAACTCCGCTCCGCATTCACCAGGGGGCACTCTCAGTTGCGCATGCGTCTTCCTTTCGAACTCGATGTTCGTTTGTAATTCAAACTGAATGCTTGTTTTTATGTACGCGTACATTTTAACTAATAATTTATTTTGACTTGATTGTTTTTTGCGGAATGTGAAGTTCCGGGATTTAATTTCTATCGACATAGTGGTACTCCGTATTAATATTTATCTATAAAACTAATACAGTGTTCTTCATCTCGTCAAATTTGTAAAGAGAACTGTTGTCTGGCGGGCTATGTTTTCAGGATGGAAATTTTCCATCCTTTTAACAGAGCTAGCCGGATGTGCAAGGGGATTTTATTTTTTAAATATCCAAGTCTGCCTAATTAACGGATACTAACGTAGCCTCCAATCCGGACGTCCTCTGGGCGAATGTGCTTTTGGAATAATCAGACCTTTTCCCAGGTAAGTGGGGTCTTAACTATGTATTTAAAACTCTCTGTGATTGTTTTATCTTTAAATGAAGACCTCACACGAGTCTATAGCTTTATTATTTCCTGAGTTATGCCAAAATATGTTCAAAGCATTTTGCCTATGGTATTTCCATGTTAAAATTTTATTTTGCTAATATTTAAATTTCTACTCTTCAAATCATCTGCAATCATATTTCTGTATTATTTTCTATCCAATGTTATCTTTAAAATAAATTTTGGTGTCTCTGCATGGTGTATATTAGCGGTTACTGAATTTATTAATTTTACACCTTCCTAAGCCTTTTCTTATGTAGCCATTACTTTAAAAATCGCAGTGACATCGCCTGTTGATTGGCTCATACTTCTTAATTACCATCAAGACTACCTTAATAGTATTTTTTGGTGTAATTATTACTCTGAAGTACCCTTTTTAATTATTTATTTACGTATACAATATTTTTATAAGCATTTAATGCGGCAGCATTTGTAATGTTTACATCGATTTTTACATTTCTGATAGATTTATTATGTGCTATGTACTGGAATTCAAAAGCATTTATAGTAAACATTCCTGTTAATAGCTGCTTTTATTTATTATTTATGCTTTTCTTGTCTAATGAAGTTTTCTTCTGCCTCATAGTGTGTACATCATAAATTTTAAAAAAGAATATAGTTCGGACATCTTTCCATTCATTGATTCCCCCATATATTTAATACAGCGAATTACTTGTGTTCATTTATTTATTTTAAAATGTTTTGACTGATAAAACTCATTAAATCCGGCCATTCTAATTAAAAGATTTCCCTTTGCTATAATTTTAGTGTTTCCGAGTATTTTAGAAATATCCCATTTGCCATACTGAGAATAGTCAACATATGATCTTTTTATGATTCAAAAGTCAAAACCACAGCTTCAGAACGGAAATTGACGTCACTAATGTAGACGTTGAATCAGAAAAAAATTTGTTGATGTCAACAAAGATTTAGAAAAAGGATCTCGCGTTATCTGTAGTCACTTTGTTAAATTTTAATGATTATTTTTAGATTCTTAAATTCATGTAATCATGTACCGTTAACGTAATTGTAAGAATGCGGTAAAAATATACAGATATATTTCATTTGAAATAATTATATAATATTGATTTTTTGATTACTTTTAGTTAAAAAGTAATTTGAAATTAAAAATGAATACAAAGTATAGAGGTAGATTTTTATAAAATATTTATTTGCATATAGCTAGATTTTGCACTTAAAACTGACACGTACAGGGTTCGATTTAAGCGGTATCGCATCGCAATTTGCGATTCAAATTTAACTAAAATGCGATCCAAGAAATGCATTAAATCGCAATCATTGCGATGCATATTTCCCACACCCTTTGTTATGTCATGTACACTTAAAGCAGGGATGCCGCGGACGCGCTATAGCCCGTAAATTACGCGAAAAATCGGATACGGGACGCAAAAAAAATAGCTCTTACGCGTCCCGTGGGACGCGTAATTTCGTGAAAAAAATCGCGGAAAACAGACAATTTTCGTCAAAGAATCGCGAAAAAAGCGTAAATCTCATCAAAATATCGCGCAAAAGCAGCGATTTTCGTAAAAGGTCCGCGAAAAAATAGCGTATTTCGTCAAAGCATCGCGAAATAAAAAGCGAATTTCGTCAAAAAATCGCGGAAATAAGCGCAAATTTCCTGAAAATATCGCTGAAATAAGCGCAAATTTCATCAAAATATTGCGAAAAACGCGATTTTCGTAAAAGGGCCGCGACAAATTAGCGTATTTCGTTAAAAGATCGCGAAAAAATAGCGAATTTTGTCAAAAAATCGCGGAAAAAAGCCGAATTTTGTCAAAGGATCGCGAAAAAAGCGCAAATTTCATCAAAAAATTGCGGAAAAAAGCCGATTTTCGTCAAAGGATCGCGAAAAAATAGTTGTTTTTCATCAAAGGATCCCCCAAAAATAGCAAATGTCGTCAAAAAATAACGTAAAAAAGCCGATTTTCGTCAAAGGATCGCGAAAAAAGCACAAATTTCGTGAAAATATAGCGGAAAAAACGCTATTTTCGTAAAAGGGCTGAGACAAAATAGTGTATTTCGACAAAAGATTGCGAAAAAAATAGCAAATTTCGTCAAAAAATCGCGGAATAAAGCCGAATTTTGGTCAAAGTATCGCGGAAAAAACACGATTTTCGTGACACACTCGCGAAAAAATAGCGAATTTCAACAAAAGGATCGCGGAAAAACGCGAATTTCGTCAAAGTAACGCGGAAAAAACGTGAATTTAGTCAAAGCACCAAAAAAGATGTGCAAACTAAACTTATAGGTAGAAAATTCATAAAATGGGATTTAATTTCTTTTTTATGAGATTCTTAAAAATACAGCATGATTTCAGTGTACTTTGATAATATTTATATTCATTAGGTGGACCAGTAAAAATCACCCCCCCCCCCCCCTCGTTCTTACTGCATTGAAATGTCTCCCGCCTTCAAGAACATTTAAGATTTGATGCTTATAGTGATTTAGATATAAATTTCCCTTCCAAGGAAAATGTCTGATTCCAACACAGATCTATGCTGACAAATAATTCAATGGGAAGTATAATAATGAAAGCACCCATTCATTCAACGAAAAGTACACCTTTACTTAACATAAGTGTTCTTTTTTTCAGCAAAAATATCTTTTTCAATAAACCCGCCTTGCCTCTTTTTAAAAGAATGCGAACATTAGTGATACTTGTTAGTGGAACTTGGTATCTTCTACTCTCAAATAAACATTATTTTACAATTAAAATTGTATCTTGCATTTTTACTTTTAAAAAAGTAAAGAAAATTTCTCTTAATATTTTTTAAAAATATCTTATTTGAGTGCAAATAATGCTGGTTTTAATTCATTATTTAATTATTGTTAAAACAATAATTAATGCATTTCATTTATCTTAATAAACAACTTTCATTTATTCCTTTAAAATATAAATTATTATTGATGGGGACCCGCTTTTGTAAAAAAGGGACCCAGGTTTTTTCAAGTACAGCGGCATCACTGCTTAAAGTTAAAATTTAAAGGTGTTTTTACACGATATACGTTGTGTTTTCACCCTCCCCAAGTGTTTATTTACAATGGAAGTACAGCGAGGAAGTATGCTTTTTTAAAAAAAAAAAATTGTTGTAAATTTTCAAGATTTAAAAGTTATGTTAGCTATTTTTTACTTGCTATACAAAAGTGTCTAACTGCTATTCAAAACTGACTTTGTATAGCAGTTACTGCTATGCAACTTTCTTTTTCTAAATCGACCCCTGGACACGTACATTTATCGAATCATAACACAGGGTTGGACTTTTTCCAGAAGGAGGGCCTGATTAAAGCATGGGCAGACCCTCCCCCCCCCCCTACGATTTTACGTGCTCCAAATTCGATATGGATTTTTTTTTAAAGCTTATATTTTAAATGTGTTTCAACATTCTATTGATTATAATCAGCATTTTGAACTTTAAAAGTAGAATTAGATTAAAAACTAAATAAAAAAATAAATACAGTAAAAACTCTCAATCGCGGCCACCTCGCGAATTGAACGCGTTTTGGAACGTTGAATTTGCCTGCTATTCGATTGTGTTCGCTTTTATGAGGTAAAAAAAATGTATTTATCTTGAAAAAGGTCAGTGTTCGCTGAAGAAAATTGTCCTATGAAAGTTTTGTTGTAAAATCTCCATAACGGACACTCCTACATAGAGGACACAACTATTTAAGAAGCACATTTTTTATTAACAACATGCACATATTTTATATTTTTTACCTCAGAAAAACAGACACTTCCGAATAGCGAACAAATTCCACGGTTCTAAGGTGCCTACTATTGAGAGGTTTTACTGTATTGTGACAAATATTTTAATTTTTAATCTTATTCTACTCTATAAATTCAAAATATTGATTATAATCAGTACAAAGTCGAAAAAGATTTCGATTATCAGCTTTATGAAAATTGCATACCATATTTTGGATCCCCTAAAATAAGGCTGTGTGTGTGTGGGGGGGGGGGGAGTAGGGCAGAATAATGGCCATATACTTTTCCAGGATCAACGTGGTCAAACATGGCTACGTGTAATGCTTTTAAAAAATGGCTGCGATTCAGACGTTTGAAGTGTCTAAAATTCAGACGCAAAAAGTGTCTGAAAAAATTCAGACATTTTAAAATGTCTGAAAATTGAACACTCCGTTTCAGACACTTAAGTGTCTGAATTTAAGACATTTCGATTTAGAGTGTGAGTACGAAATAGTTGTAACCTGCATATATTACTGACGCTGACATGGATTGTACCGTTTGGCAGTTACTTGTTGAAGAGAAAGCTGCAATAAAACTGTTCCAGGACTTTGGGATGAAAAAATGTACAATAAATGAAAAAAGTTTTTATTCAATAAACCAGAACATCTTCATTCAAAAAATGAAATGTTTACTGCAATGCTAAGACAAATTTACAATTTAACCCTTGTAAACGAGTTACAAATGCTGCATACTTTATTTTCAATACCGAACATGTTATAGTAAATCCCCATAACATATATCAATTACATACCAATCGGAGTATATTTACGCGATTTAGATCGCAGTCATACGGCCAGGCAAACCGAAGTCATAAACACTTTTCAACTTAGTTGGAATGTGTTAAAAATGAATTTAACCTTAGTAGCCCAGTAGTTAGGGAGTTGAATTCGCAAATAATATGGGGAAAGCTGGAAATTGTTTTAACCCCTTCAGTTTAGGTCTAGAATGAATATGCTTCGTTTTCCCCCTCGTACTAGGTGAGCGTACTAGGTGAGCTATAAATCAATTATACATTGATTTATAGTCAAAAAACACGTTTTTTTAAAATACCATAACACTGTCTCGAAATTACTAACTTTTTCAAAAACATTGTCAATACAAATGCTGTAGAGCTTAAAATTCTGAATAAAATGAGTACTTACACTTAATAGTTTAGTTGAATATTAAGGTCACAATTCTACTTTAAAGTTTTAGCCCCGTGGTAAGAGGGTTGAACTCAGAGTTAATTAGGGGAAAATTAGAAATCGTTTTAATCCCTTCAGATTAGGTCTAAAATGAATATTCTATGTTTTCCCCTTCGTACCAAGTGAGCGTTAAGAAATATGTACATACTAGCTGTTACCCGTGACGTCGTTCACGTAACATAAAAAGAAGAAATGAATTAATTAAGCAAAGCATTTCCCTTCCGATAATTAAAAAATATATAATAAACCAATTGTTTATCACATTTTATAAGAGACAATCTATATATAAAAATATATATTACGCTATCGTACGTGGCACATAAATCGCAATTAATTGTTAATTCTTTATTTGCAACGCCCAAATGAAACGCATCTCATTGGTTATTGAACAGCATTTAATGCATCTCTATACCTATAAGGGGGTATCCGTAGGGGACCGTATTCTGCCACCAAAAGTGACGCGAACTTGGCGATATCTCTAATAATTAGCCAAATTCCCATAGTCTTCCATTGTAAACCAATAGGGTTCACTTGCTTACAGAAAATCAACAAATTGAGATATTTTAATGCAAAAAAACTAATATTAGCTTAAGGGATTATATTAATTATATTTAACCCTCTCGCTGCGTATTTTTTAAATCAAAATAGGTTCAAAAATCACGCATTTTTTAATCCCATATTTCAAATCTATATATAGCTTAGAGTTTAAATATGTAAACATTTTTTGTAAAAGAGTTCAAGATCTTAAATGTGGTCTGATATTAGAAATTAGGCAAAATCAGGACTGTCAATGGAGGCTATTTTTATGGTCTCGCACCACTATTGTAAGAAAATCAATTTTGCAGTATATTTCTCTTGTAGATGTTGTTAAAGTCTATATGGATTTTTTTGTATTTAAAAAGTAGGCCGAGTTGAAATAAAAAATAGTCGCGAGTGGAAAAAAATGAATCCCCGAGGAAATCTCGGATTACGTAAATTTTACTACTTTTACGTTGCCCGAGGAAATCTCGGGTTCCGCAGCGAGAAGGTTAAGGGATTCCAATAAATTAAATTATGAATAAAGGATACAATGCTTAGCATGCTTTCCCAAACATAAATTTTAATGGAGACCAAACTGGTCGCCAAGGTCGGCTAGTAAGTAATTTAAGGTATTTCTTTATTATAAGGTCATTGACATAACTCAGGTTTATACGCTGAACCAGGATGTCTGTTTATATCATGAAGTAATAAGAAAATGGCAAAAATATCATATACGCACCGGGGTACCTAATTGTCGCCAAAATAGATTATTTTGCTTGACATGGTAACCCAGCTATTGTTGTTTATTTACTAATAAATAGTTTATTTACTTTAATTTTCTTTTAAATTTATATAAATTGTTTTGTTCTATAGTTCTTAATGAAACTTTTTTTGAATTATTGTTATTTCCTTTTTTAAGTAATAGAACATAATTTAAAAATATACATGTAACTGGTATTCGAAAATGATGTTTTCTCCAAATTGGTATCAAAAACAGATCGCGCCAAACCAAGTGCGTATATGGCATCTGTGCCAAGAAAATTATCGGATGATACAGTTTTACATGTTTTACAATTATACTTGTCATCAAAGGTGGACGAAGAATTGGTCATCTGGAATATTATTAAGTCTTTACCACACAAAAAACAAACCTGTTTACAACAATGTATTTACTTTTGCACCTAATTTCTTTCTCTAAAAAGGCAAATTGATTACGAACCCGATTACAGAACATAACCTTTCTATCTAGTTAATTTTTTACTTTTTAAGAATGAAAATACATATTTCCTGCTAATCATTACGTCATTTTTGACACTGATAATTTTACTGTGCATATTATTGACATTTGCTATCCATTTGCTCTTCAAAAGTATTTTTTTTTTTTTTTAATTGAAATTTAAATCTTTGTGTTAACCGTGCGCAGACGATAAACCGTAAGCCTTGATAACAATTTTCTTTAACTAATAAGAATTAATACCATAACACAATCTCATTTTATTTCAACATCAAAGCATATCCGTTTTATATTTTCCATATATGACGTCACATTTGCCTTCTTTCCGCACTTACTCAAAATTCATGCCCCTTGTACTATTAAAAATACTTGAAAATTTCCGTTTTAATCTTTCAATTAGAAATTAAATTATTATTCTAAGTTTGTTTTGTTTTTTTGGCAACGAAAAAAGGAAGATGGTTAAATTTTATCGGAAAAATGTCAATTCATTGTGTATGAAAAATAATGAAATTTTGGATTATTAAGCAAAACATTTGAATAAAACAAATTAAACATAGCCTATGTTCATTTCCGGTTTGTAATTCATCTATATCCAAAAATACAAAAGCATTAATTCATTCGTTCAGATGGTGACTTCATTCAAACATTCGGACACACATTGACATTTATAATATTATAAGGATTTACATCGAAAAACATGTTTTTCCTTAATATTTTTAACAATATCTCAAAATAGTTAATTCTATCAAAAACATTGTCAATGCAAATGTTGTAGAGCTTAAAATTTTGAATAAAATGAGCACCGACATTAGTATTTTTGTTCAAAATTAAGGTCGCAATTCTAATTTCAAAATTTTGCCTTAATCAATAATCAAGAGCTTGAAGTCCGGAGAGACCAATTACCTAAGAATATCTCAAAACAGCTAAGTCTATCAAAAACATTGTCAGTACAAATGTTACAGAGTATAAAATTCTTAATAAAATGAGCACCCACATTAATAGTTTTGTTCAAAATTAAGGTCGCAATTCCATTTCAAAATTTTGCCTTAATCACTAATCATGAACTTCAAGATAGGAGAGACCAGATTACCTTAACCCATTAATGCCGGTTGGTACGAAAATCTGCCATTAGAGAAATACGAAAATTTTAAATATGAAAACCAATATTTTAGTAAGGAAATTTTGTTATTACTTAATCTCAGACTTTGAGAGATCAAATAAGTTAAAATTACAGTATGGGAAAACTGGTGTCAACTGGTACCTAGGTATTAAAAAGGTGTAAAAGGAACTCGGCATTAATGGGTTAACAATATCTCAAAACATCTAACTATATCAAAAATTTTCCAATACAGATGTTGTAGAGCTTAAAATTCTGAATAAAATGAATACTCACTGCTGGAATGATCTATACATGCTAAAATATATCCATAACTTTAATACATTGCAACACGGGTAATGAGGCTGATTAATATAAATTTAAAAAAAGGAGATTAATTTTTATGATTCTTACTATTCGTACAGTGATAGCACCAAATGACTCTAGGTAAACGATGTCATTAACAATTCCCTTCGGGGAAATCCAAAGGAAATTTAATATATTAAATTTTAAAATTATAATTAAACAATGCGCTGTGTTATTTTTTTCGGTGATCGTTTACCTTCTAAGTCTGTAATTTCTTTTATATAATAATTTTTTTTTAGTAAATTATATAGATAAATAGATTATTTATTTTACATTCCCACATCTATAAGAGAAAAATATTAATTAAGAATTGAAATAAAGAAAAAATTACTCATATTCAAACTTGATTACATTTTATTATAGGAGAAAATTTACAATAAAAAAGATTATTTTACATATTGTGGGTTATATATTTTAATAGTAATGCTGATGCACATCATTATATCTATATTTACCTATTTCAATTAATCAATCTATTTAATTAATTTTATAACACGTGAAATATCACCATAGTCCGTTACTTTCATAGGTAATGCTTATTACTGGTAAAAAAACAATGGAATAAAATCATAATGGACTACCTGATCCACTGCCCCCGGCAGCATGTAGAATTCTCGTTGCTCCGAGAATGTCCCACAGGTAGGCACAAAAGGTCTCCAAATAAATGTTGTCACAAAATATTAATCCTTAATCGGGCATCACATGTATTTTTAAGCCAATGTTGGGGTAACTTATTTTTATATATATATATATTTTATATGTTATTCATGGTACAGCATCTGCTAAAATCCAACCGCAGCATCTTATTTTTTTTGCTGCCATCAGCATTGGGATAAAATTTGCAAGTGAAGTCAGTCTCTTACTTACACTGAAAAAAAACAACAAAAAAAAAACGGACATTGTCCTGTCTACATTATTTATGCAAACATAAAATTATACTATATAGCTAGAAAATTTGCATACAGAGTTGCCACCCATCTATACAGGCGAATATCATTGGTCGACTCTGAATTTATGTGGCGCAACCTTATAGGTTGAGTTTTTGCTGTACCCAGTTATATTTATTTTTACTTTATTCCGTGTGTGTGGTCCTTCTGGTCAAAGGTCAGCTGTAAATTTCGTTGTTATGCCCTCATGATGTCCTACACAACTATAAATCGTCATTTCGATGACTTTTGTAGCTTTATTAGTATCGTAAATTTTATTTGTACGATACTTTACCAAGACATGCACTTAACCTAGTTCAGGTTCCATTATAAACATACGAATGCTTCTTTTTATATGCTGCCTCGTATATAATAACATCATAGTTTATAGATAAAAGTTAAAGTTTGTTGGAAAGACATATTCTTTCCATCATCTCCGCCTCCAATATGGAAAAAAAAAAAGAAATTCAGTGCAACGTGTTTCTTTTTTTTTTTTTTTTTTGCTTGACCCTGCTCCTTCAGCTGGAATATAAAGTCTCATGTCATTGCCCAGTACTTTGTGTGCATCCTGTCCTGTGTTGTATATATAGAGTCATTGACACACACTGAGTATCATAGTGGATTGGATGGCTTGAAGATGTGCATAGCAAGTCCTTTATACGCCAACAGTTCTGGTGTACGGATCATGTCGTCGAGGCATAACTGTCGTAGTAGATTGCACTGTATTTATTAATTATTCCATTGTTTGCAATTTAGCACTCAACAATTTAATGTTACATTAGCCAATTGTATATCAAAGCAACCAATTTTGGAATAAGTAAGATAATAAAAGCCAAATTTCTACCATACGATATGTAAATATGAATAGGCAAACAGTTACACATTAAACTAACATTACACATAAAAGACAATTCATTATATTTCATATATAATAATAAAATACTCAGAGAGACAAAATTTGTATACAATTATTACATTATGAACTCGTGAACATACGATATAAATTTTTTATATCATCCAAATCTACTGGTTCTTTAATTTAGTGTTTCGCTGATAGAATGTATGTGTTATTATTATTATTATTATTATTATTATTATTATTATTATTAGTTATTATTATTTTTATTTATTTATTTATTTTAAATAAGTGGTGTATATTTACATATACATCGCTTCTGAATCGCTAACTGCCACTAAAACAAACATGCTCGTATTTGATTATCTGACTTAACAAATGATATTTGATTAAAAAAAAAAGAGATGAATCAGGTTTCTCCTAAGCGCAAATCCGATTCATTTCAAGAGCAGGAAGAGACTTTTCATTCCTCTCTCGGCTATGGAGAAAACTGGTTGCAAGATCCACTTATCGATAAAGAAAAAAAACTCGTTACAGTCCTAATCACTTTGTCTCCCCCATGAAAATTTATGGACTGTGCTGCAAAAGCGCGGGACCGACTGAGGGGTGAGCTGATTACATGAATTTTCCCACAGTATCAAGTCGCCACCGTAATAGCGTCGCCGGTTTGGAATCACAAAGAGAAAAAAAACTGAAATCGTGCCATCTTGGACTCAACAGTCGGAATCTGCGAGAATGTATATTTTCATAACTGCAACATTCATTAATAATCTTTTTTTTTTTTTTTTAGAAAAACATCATCAGCAAGACAATATCCTGCCTAAATCGCATAATCTAAAAGGCGCAGATCTGCTGGCTCCAATGGATAGAACAGAAAATGAAGGAGTAAGTTTTACTGGTACCCCTTAAAGTTTGTATAATATAGTACTAGTCGAGGTATGAAACAACAATTTGAAGGTAAGAAAGTAGTCTTGACGTGTACCTCGTAAGCACGACTAACATTATAAAAATTTATATGTAACTCTCGCTAAAAAATCCAATATCACTCAATGGTTGAATGTTTTTATAATTTATGTTTTAATGTTGTTGTGGAGAATAAAATATAAGTAATACTTTAGGTATGTTTTTTTTTTGAAAGATTGGCCAATCTATGCGCTCCTATTAATATTATTATTTATCATAAGCAATACCTAAACATCTCATTATTTTATATGTTTTGTATATGCATTATGTATTGAGAGTCACATTGTAATATACACAGGTACTAGTATTTTTACGATTATGGGTTATATGTTAATCACAAATGTATTATTTATTTATTTATTTATATGCATAATTTAACAGTGTTAATCTAAACTGTGTTATGCCTACAGGAGGTATATTACTAACCCTTATGTTTTAATTCCCATTAGCCTGTGAAAACCTACCTACGAAGTAAGTAGAGTCTGAACAAAAAATAACTCGGTGCGAACAAAAAAAAAAAACGAGGGGTGGGGGGGGGGGGGGGGTTAAACGGATCCAACAAAAAAATATGAGGATCTAATCTACAAAATTCCTAATTATTACATTTTATTCTTCTTGTTACATCCATAACAAAATATACTTAAATGACTACCCTTGTACTTAATTTTATCTTAATTTAATTAGCGTTGGAGACAGAATGCTACGGAAAAACTGGATGCCGTGCCTATTAATAAGGAATGTCCACTCTATAACGAAGATCGGTGCACCACCCTGTTGCCAGCAACAAGGGAATCAACATTACAAGAGAAGGAACTCTCATAAACAGGTACGATTTATTTTGTACTAAATTACCAGAAACCAAGGGTATAAAATTTTAATTGAGAAATCCCATTTAATTTATGTAATTAAAGGCTAAAAAGATATTTGTTTATTTTTATTTTACAGAAAAGAAACAAGAAAGGTTTAGGTAATATAGCCTAATTTATTTAAACATTGATATATTCCTCGTTAGTTACCTGATTATTTATAAAAGCAATACATCATTTATTTATTGCCATATTTAGTATTTAATTTATTTATTGTTACGTGAAAAAAATTTATTTATTATTTTTTTTTTTTGAAAAAAGGAACTGTTTACTAAATTCGAATTAGAATAAAAGGAGTGTTGTCCAAACCCTGAATAATTTTCAGATTGGCAATCAAAACGGAATCCTCTTAAAAAAATTTTTTGTTTGTTAATTAATGAACATGAGAAAGAAAATATAATTTATTATCTACGTGTAAAATCCAGTGTAATGTAATTTAAATGACGATATTTATATAATTAATATTTTATATGACCTTACAATTCAATTAATAGACTGATTAACAGTAATACTTTTTAATTTATTTAACTTAATTTTTTTTTTAATTATTAAATTTACTGCGTGACTTCAATTATTTGAGAGTAAAATAGTGATAAGTTCACCCTGTTAAATAAGAAAAAAGAATAATTTTTATAATATGTACACTGTTGTACTACAGAAAAAAAAAATTATGTATAGCAAATTTCATAATAATAACTAACAATGCATATTCCCTGCCTCAACTGTAATTTATGTCAGCCCTATTGGCAGAAACATGCTATAAGGACTAGCCGCTAAATCCCAAGGTATTAATAAATATTAAAATTAAACTAATTTATTTTTACTATTAATAAGAAAGTAAGAAAAAAAAGTATAATATTTTATAATAAAAATGCTTGAAAATTAGGATACTCATAATATGTTATACTTTGCAGTTGACTCTCTGAGGACTGATACGACCAGGAAAAAAAAAATAAATAAATCAAGCGAAGCAGAACTTCAGGACGTCTCATTCCAGCCTGCCTCTGATTGAAGACAAGTAAGCAAAATTTCATTTATTGCAAGCCATAGAATTGTACCAATGTTTTTTTTTTTTTTTTACTGATCAAAACCTTATGTGCACAAAATTGTTCCTTCGAAACTGGCCATTCTAAAGCAACAAAGCAAACTCACTCTCTGGCGCGCAGGTTGGAGGGTGGGGGTGGGGGGAAACTAATCTCTCTCCTCCGCCTAAAAAGACGGACAGAGGAGAAAAATTCCGCTTTTAGCACCACGAGATGGCGCTCCTCCTCAAAACATTGACCATCATCGTAAACAACTCCCACAGCTCCCAAACTTACGCTGCGCGTTGGGGGAGAAAAAAAAATTGGTTTAAAATAACCGGCTGTTCTACACGATGTATTTTATTTTATTTTATATATATATACAGGTATATAGCACACCTACACTTAAATTTCCCATATAATGTGTATATAATGTCCTCTCTGAGAATTTAACCATGTGTAGTATAACCCACAAATTACACTTGAAAAAAAAATATCTATATACAACACAAATGTACATGAAACATTTCATTGATAAATTAACGAATAATCTTGAATAATAAAAAGGGTATGTATAACGATAAATGAAATAACGCATATTATTTTCATAAATACAGTAATATATGAAAAAAATATATATATATGTCCAACGACTTTTATGTACGTTGATTACCTTCCTGCTCCGACCCGTTATGAATTTGGCATGCTCTAGACTCGACTTTCGTTGTTGAGAATAATAGAGAAATATGCCTTTTAATCGGCTCTTTGAGCGGGTTTTGGAGCTCTGTTAAAAGGTAATTATTATTGCGAAACCTTCTTACGACTTCGAAAGGACCTCTCCATTTAGGCTGAAATACTCCCGGTGTACCCACACATTTTAGGTAACACTCTTGCCCGATTCTTAAAAATTTTACTTTCTGCATTTCGTCGTTATTAATATACTCGGCTAACATTCGTTCTTGATTATGTAGCGCAAATTTTTTTATTTCTTCCAAATGTTGTACTCTATTTTGCACATATGTTGCTGTAATAATATCTTGTGTGGGAAGGTGGATGGAAAATGGGTTTCTAATATCTCTCCCAAAGAATAAGAGAGATGGCGGGCAACCTGTTGCGCGGTGAGGGGAAGTATTATAAAGTAATTTAAAATAGTCCAGCCTAGTATCCCACTCTAATGTAGTTTTACTCATAGCTGTTATCGAATTTTTTAATATCTTATTCGTAACTTCAGAAATTCCATTCGTTTCTGGGTGAGTAACGCTGCTAAATTTTAATTGTATATTTAAGGAATCCATGTATTCTTTGAAAACTTGAGAGTGAAAATATTTGCCGTTGTCTAAAGTTACGGATTTACATAAGCCATAACGGCTAAAGTATCCGTTCAGTACGTTCAAAAGTGTCTGGGTTTCATAGTTGCGAATAGGAACAGCTTCTAAGAATCTTGACGTCGAGTCCACAATAACAAATATGTATTTATGCTTTCTCAAAGACATAGGGAGTAACCCTATTAAATCGATATGAATTGCTGAACCTACCTCTTGGTCCTTTACTATTTTTTGTGTAGGCACCTTGATTGTTTGGTGCTGTTTGGTAGTATTGCATGGTATACATTTATTACAATGATTCTTTATATCACGGTACATTCCGTGCCAATAAAATCTACTCTTTATAATATCATAAGTTTTTTTAAAACCAAAATGAGGTTTATGTGCATCTTTTATTATTTCCATTTTAAGTGACTCTGGAGCGATAAGTAATTCTTTGCCATCAGATCCAGGTTTTAAAATTAATATATCTTTATGGTTTAGAACAAACTTTCGAGTAATTTTATTCTGTTTGTTGTTTTTAATTTTACCGATAATTTTCTCTAATTTATCATCTTGTAATTGCTGCTCTTTGATATTTTCATCAACCAAATCTTTATTAACGACAAATAGTGAATTTTGTAGTTCGTTCCTAGCTGTTAAATTATTTAAATTACGAGTGGAATAATCTGCTGGATTGGCAAAACCCGGAATAAATTCTATTTCATAGCTAAACGGTGCGAGATTGTCGATCCATCTAGCTACAATATCAGGCTGTTTCTCTAAATTTAAATAATATGTTAGGGCTTTGGAATCCGTGCGTATAATGAATTTCCTACCTGTTAAAATGTATTTAAAATACATTACTGCCTCGTGTATGGCGAGTAATTCTAATTTAAAACTAGGGTAATTCTTCTCAGGATTTCTTAATTTTCTTCCAAAAAATTCAATTGGTTGGAGAACGCCATCATACTCTTGTCCCAATATGCCCGAAATTGCGGTTTTAGCCGCATCCGTGATTAGAATAAAATCTTTCGAGAAATCAGGGGTTTTTAAAGTAGGATTCTGTATAATAGCAGCCTGAATTTCTTTGAATGCATTTTCTTCTACTTCCGACCATTTAAATTTTACTTTATCTTTAGTGAGATGAATTAAAGGGTCTACTATTTTAGAATAGTCTTTAATAAGTGATCTAAAATAATTGGAGAGACCAAGGAGTGATTTGACTCCTTTCTTATTTTTAGGTCTAGCTAAATTTTGAATTTTGTCAATATTTCTTTTTGAAGGTGAAATTCCTTCCTTATTAAGGGTGAATCCTAAAAATTCAATCTCTTCCATGCAGAGTTGCATTTTAGTTGGTTCAATTGTAATATTGTTTTCAATGAATATGTTCAGTACCTTGTCTAATAGTTCTATCATTTCCTGTAATGAGTTTGTTGCCAGTAATATATCATCAATGAAATATGTCACTTGACTTTTATCAAAGTGTCCTAATAATATATCCATTAATTCTGCGAAGTAAGCCGTACTGAGACGTGTGCCGAAAGGTAGTCTTAAATAAGAAAATTTTCCATGTTCTGTAATAATAGCAAGTTTGTCTGTATCTTCTTCTCTTAAAACGATTTGATAGAAGGCCGAGTGTAAATCTAGAACAGTGTAGTACTTTTTGCCGCCTATTGTCTGCAAAATCCGTTTTATGTCAGGTATCGGATAGGCATAGTTTTGCAAAATTTGGTTAAGCAAACGAAAATCAGCAGCGACTCGGTATTTAACTTCTTCTACGTTTTCGCCTTTCTGTGTAACTTTTTTTTTTTACAAAAATAACTGGAAACGCGTAATCAGAGTGACATTTCTTTATTATATTAGCTCTCAAAAGCTTATCAATTTCTGACTTAGCATACTCCTTTACACTATGTGCCGTTTTATATGGTTTTGTTTGTATAGGATAATTGTGCATTAAATTAAATCTGGGTACAACTAAAGATGTTTTTCCAAGAGTGTAATAATTTTTGGAGAATGCATAAGCATTCTTTAATAATAATTCTTGTAATTTTGCTTGTGTATCAGTATCCAGATGTTGTAAATTAAAATCCTCTGGACTGAGTTCCGCCTTTCTGCGTTCACGAATTTCCTCTAAAGAAATGCTGTTAACTTGTACTATTGGATCTGATTCTTGACTGCTATTTTCATTTTCTGACGTTATCTCAAAATGCTTGGAAATTCTTCCGATATTCATTCCCTCTACTAAATTTAATTTCTGCTGCGAGTCGTTCCTGATAATTATGTTAATTTTATTATCTTTGCCAATTTCATGAATTGATGTGTCATAATGTATGTTAATGTTATGTTTAATTGGTTCTAACATTATAGTGTCATTAATAATAAATTGATTTGGGCATATTAATTCAGTAATTACTCTCTCACCTGGACATATCTCTGAATTTTGAGATATCTTAGCTGAAATAATATTTTTACGTGATAATTTTCTTTTTTTGTTTTTATTTCTTTGTTTTTTTATGTTAATTTCCTGTGGTTCATGATTGTCATTTGTACTAATGGGAGATGGAGTTAAATTGTTTATCTGCCCCTGAGATGTGTCTCTGAGAAAATTCAGTGTAATGTTTTTATTTTTTAATTTCATGGTTTTATCCTCAAAATCCAAAATAATTTTGTTTGTTTTGAGAAAATCAAAACCGAGTAGCATATTATAATCACGGCCAAAATCTGAATTTGTGATATAAAATGCACCTGACACGAATACATTTTCCAATTTGAAGGTTAATTTGATACATTGTTTGAAAGCAATTGTCGAATTAGTGAGTGTTTGAATTTTTACCTGATTACATAAATTTTTATATTTAACTTCTGCATTCTTTAGTTGCTCAAATAAGGAGGGTGAGGCCAGGCTGACCGCAGCTCCACAATCTGCCAAGGCGGTGATTTTGATACCCTTTATTTCAAAACTAATAATTGGAAGGCTTTCTATATTATTACTTTTCACGCTAGCAATCAATTTGTAAGAATTCTGTGACCCGTCCATGAGAGACTTACGCGGGTACCTTTTATTTGAATCTGTAAGTCCCTCAATTAATTTCCCTGTTTGTCCTTAGGTTTCTGTTCATAATCTTTATTTTGTTTATGTTTGTTTTTGTGAGAATTGTTTTTATCCTCTTCTGAATTTCTATTATTTCTATGGTAGTTTCTCTGATAATTTCTACTTGTATATCCTCCATACCCATTACCCTGGTTATATGAATTGTAATGGTCCTGATTATAACCGTAGTTGTAATTAGGTAAATTGGGGTAGGGTGGGGGCATAAAGTTTAGGTGGGGAGGGGGTGGGGAGTAATACATGTAGTTAGGAGGTGCATAATGCATAGGGTTCGGATGGAAATTTTGATGCATATATTTAGAATTTTGTGGGAAATTTCCCTGATACTGGTAACTGTTATCTCTTCCGCCTTTCCTATCTGAATTCTGCTCGTTATGAGGGGTTGTTTTGTTTCTCTCAGCGGCATTACTTTTATTTTGGTCTTTGTCACCTTGGAACCAGCAATTTTGATTGGAATGCGTTTTAGAATTGCAATAATCGCAATATTTAGTTACATTATTTGCATTCGAATTCATATGTACTTTAATGTTGTTTAATTCACTAGTCAATATTTTAATTTTCTCCGCACTTTCCATATTCATTTTTACTAATTCCTTCATTAATTCAGGGTCCTTATTAGCAGTGATATTATTGAGATCTTTAACATCGACATGTGCAAAAGCTCTCTCTAATTTTAATGCCATCTCACATGCAGTGTTAAAATCCTTCGGAGCATCCTTACGAATTTCTAAGCTAAAATCGCTTCTAATTGCATCCAGAAATCTAGACAACTTTACCATTTGCGTAAATTTGGAGTCATTATCATCCCCAATATCCTGTCCACTTTTTTTTATATATAAGTCCGCTGCTGCTTTAAATTCTAATATAAAGTCCGCCATATTTTGATCCGGTTTCTGCTTAAGGGAAAAAAATTTTGTTTGTGCCTCACTAAAACTACATTTTATCTCGAATAATTCTTTTAATTTCTTTTTGAAATTGTCTAAATTACTCTCCGAAAATAATTTTTCATCCCTCATTAATTTTTCTTTAGCGGGACCAACGATTCTTGCCTTTAGAATCGTTAATTTAGAAATCGGGCTTAATTCGGTTTGATTGATTAAATTATCAAATTGTAATAAAAAGGAATTTATGTTAGATTCTCTTTTTCCATCATAATTAGGTAGTAAGCCGATTACACTCTCGGCAGTTATTTTGTCAGTGGCCATGATATATGCGTTTTTCTGGGGTGTATTGTTAATCGTAATAGTAGTTTTCTTATTACAATTTTTATTATTTATATTCTTGTTACTACTTTTATTATTATTTGAATCTACACTACTTTCTTTCTTTGTATTTGCCAGTTCTTTTAATTGTTTCCTAGTTGTAACTCCACTTACCCTTGTATTATCTCTATGACTTTTACGTTTACAATTGTTACTCATTAAATAAGAATATAATGTAAACTAAGTAATATATTTTTTTTTTATCAAGAGCGACACAATATACCATCAAAAATAACGCCTAGTTATTAGTATCAATTTTATACATGTAAACAAAATTTTAAAACATAGTAATACACATCAACACTGCGAAATAGTGAAAAGGGTTTTAAAAAAAATGTACAGTATTATAAAATAGCAAACTGTTAATTTCGCGTAACTGCATTAAATTTGCAAATTTTATACACAGTGATTTAATAATTATGACCAAAATCATTTATTTATCAAGTACTGTGATTGTATTTATCATATTAATTTACTCATTTGTTTCCATCAAACATATAATTACTATTATTATTGAAGTTTACAATGTACATCAGATATTTTCATTACTCAGTGAACACACAAAGAAATTTTGTTTTTCAATTTCTGTTGTAAGTTATATACATATATATAATAATTTTATATAATAAGCACAATAATATTTTCTCTTGTAGTATAGTAATTTCTGTTTGCCGATTCATATGTACTACTAAAACCGACTATGGTGATACACGTAAAAAAAAAGGAAAAAGAATTTTTTTTTTTTTTTTATTAATAACCTATGGTTCGGTCTCCTAAAATTAAATTAATATAATTAGGAAAAGGCTAAGGCACCATTTCAACTGGTTCACTCCCCTATGCTGGAATGATCTATACATGCTAAAATATATCCATAACTTTAATACATTGCAACACGGGTAATGAGGCTGATTAATATAAATTTAAAAAAAAGGAGATTAATTTTTATGATTCTTACTATTCGTACAGTGATAGCACCAAATGACTCTAGGTAAACGATGTCATTAACAATTCCCTTCGGGGAAATCCAAAGGAAATTTAATATATTAAATTTTAAAATTATAATTAAACAATGCGCTGTGTTATTTTTTTCGGTGATCGTTTACCTTCTAAGTCTGTAATTTCTTTTATATAATAATTTTTTTTTAGTAAATTATATAGATAAATAGATTATTTATTTTACATTCCCACATCTATAAGAGAAAAATATTAATTAAGAATTGAAATAAAGAAAAAATTACTCATATTCAAACTTGATTACATTTTATTATAGGAGAAAATTTACAATAAAAAAGATTATTTTACATATTGTGGGTTATATATTTTAATAGTAATGCTGATGCACATCATTATATCTATATTTACCTATTTCAATTAATCAATCTATTTAATTAATTTTATAACACGTGAAATATCACCATAGTCCGTTACTTTCATAGGTAATGCTTATTACTGGTAAAAAAACAATGGAATAAAATCATAATGGACTACCTGATCCACTGCCCCCGGCAGCATGTAGAATTCTCGTTGCTCCGAGAATGTCCCACAGGTAGGCACAAAAGGTCTCCAAATAAATGTTGTCACAAAATATTAATCCTTAATCGGGCATCACATGTATTTTTAAGCCAATGTTGGGGTAACTTATTTTTATATATATATATATTTTATATGTTATTCATGGTACAGCATCTGCTAAAATCCAACCGCAGCATCTTATTTTTTTTGCTGCCATCAGCATTGGGATAAAATTTGCAAGTGAAGTCAGTCTCTTACTTACACTGAAAAAAAACAACAACAAAAAAAAACGGACATTGTCCTGTCTACATTATTTATGCAAACATAAAATTATACTATATAGCTAGAAAATTTGCATACAGAGTTGCCACCCATCTATACAGGCGAATATCATTGGTCGACTCTGAATTTATGTGGCGCAACCTTATAGGTTGAGTTTTTGCTGTACCCAGTTATATTTATTTTTACTTTATTCCGTGTGTGTGGTCCTTCTGGTCAAAGGTCAGCTGTAAATTTCGTTGTTATGCCCTCATGATGTCCTACACAACTATAAATCGTCATTTCGATGACTTTTGTAGCTTTATTAGTATCGTAAATTTTATTTGTACGATACTTTACCAAGACATGCACTTAACCTAGTTCAGGTTCCATTATAAACATACGAATGCTTCTTTTTATATGCTGCCTCGTATATAATAACATCATAGTTTATAGATAAAAGTTAAAGTTTGTTGGAAAGACATATTCTTTCCATCACTCACATTAATATTTTTGTTCAAAATTAAGGTCGCAATTTCAGATATTGTTAAAAATATTAAAGAAAAACGTGTTTTTCGAATGTAAATGTGTACATATTTCCTAACGCTCACTTAGTAAGAAGGGGAAAACATAAAATATTTATTTTAGACCTAATCTGAAGGGATTAAAACGATTTCCAGTTTTCCCCTAATTAATTCTGAGTTCAACCCTCTGACCACGGGGCTAAAATTTTAAGGTAGAATTGTGAGATTAATATTCAACGAAAGTATTAAGTGTAAGTACTCATTTTATTCAGAATTTTAAGCCCTACAACATTTGCATTGACAATGTTTTTGAAAAAGTTAATGATTTCGAGATAGTGTTATGGTATTTTAAAAAAACGTGTTTTTTGACTATAAATCAATGTATAATTCCTAACGCTAACCTAGTACGAGGGGGAAAACGTAGTATATTCATTGTAGACATAAACTGAAAGGATTAAAACAATTTCCAGCTTTTCCCTAATTATTTCCGAACTGGACCTTTTTTTGCTCCCCTACCACTGGGCTATAGGTCATTATTAAATTAAACTTTCCTCTCAGGTGAACAACACAAAGAAAATTTCAACCATGCGGTGTTCCTATATGTTTTTAATAACTATTATTAGCTTCAGAAGCAATTCACTGTAGAAAATAATATAAAAACTAGAAAACAGGAATTCTGCTTTTTCAGAATTCAGTGTCGCTCCCGATGAAAAAAAAGTATATGTATATATAAATAGTACAAAACATATTTCAATTTTAAGACTTAAAGCAGATGTTTTTGTTTTATGTAAAATGACGTCATTCGCATCCGCTTAAGTAAACATTTACGGTAGAGTGTGCATAGGACGTCACTATCGCGAAATAATACACAAATGCAGCAAAAAGATGCCGTCATTCAAGAAATTCGACAAAAGAAAAAAAAACGGCTATCTAATGATTTATATGTCTTCATTTGTTTGTAACATTGATATAGATACTACTTAAAATTAAATATGGTTTATAATAGCTCCATGTTTTAACAGAAATCATTCGTTTATATATATATATATATATATTTTTTTTTTTTTTTCAAAATAGCACTTATTTTATTTACATTTTCTTTCGGTTGTTATGTGAAAATGGCATTAAAAATATATAATTACTATTTTACGACTATTTCTCTTTTACTTTCTACAGAAATGGAGTACTTCCGTTGCCAATATTAAGCAAATGTCTCTAAAAACTACAAAAAAAAATAATATTTCAAAAATAAATGGAGATGCAGTTTTCAAGCAAATTGCATTTAAAAGTACATTTTCCCCCCAATACGACGGTATAAAAGTTGAAAATGCGCGATGCTTAGAAGTTTAAAAAATTGCAGTAGAATATTTAATCGTATCTGCTTTGTTTTACGGCTGGCTTCTGTAACGTAACGTTATTATTTGGAGACAACACAAAATAAGTTGGGAGAAAGAAATAGCATACTGGGAGCTAACTTGGTGCCACCTAAAATCACACAGAACTCGCGTTGTATAATTTTATTACACAAATCACTACTGTTATTATCTTTGTAGGTGTAAAACATGAAATATGATACTATGATCTATTGCATTACTATGTGTTAGTGTGTGCTTAAAAAGCCATCAGTAGATTATATTCTATCGCTGGGGACCAATTATGAGCAATCGGTGGCGACCGGTTCAGGTTTTATTCTTACATATCTATTGTCTAAAGGACAAAAGTTTCCGCCCGTAACTCTGACGTTATTTTGATGGTAGCAACACCAGGCGATAAAATCTAACTTTTAGTGCACCGTTTGGTTTGCGCTTAAATTAATATAAATTGATCAGCATTAGTTTTCAGCTTATATTCCATTGCGAAATTAAAACATTCAGCGATCAATAAATGAAACAATAAAATGTAAATAAAACACAAATTTAAAACATGTAATCGAGCTATGCGCTTAAACCGCTGAAATTATCAAAATCAAAAAGGCTAACCGTAAATAGGAATCTTTGGCGATTGCTTCGGCCGTTAATTCCTATGGCACGAGGCCAATACGAAAATATCGCTTTTAATGCATTTCCAAAATTTTATTTGAACGCATAATGGCTAATTTTCATATGAATATGATTTTTGGTATTGTTAGTGACAGTGAGCATTCTAATATATATATATATTAAATGTAAAAAAAATGTATTACAGTTATTAATTTTTAAAATATATATATTTTTACCTATATTCTGTAACCCGAAAACACCGGTTTTATCCCCTTGTATATTTTACCGTTAAAGTGTAAAATTCAGTTATTGCGTAAAATACCTAGTTATTTCATAAAATAACTAGCCAAGCCCGGTAAAGTGAAAAAAATTATTGGATTATATGGTTTAACTAGTTATTTTATAGAATAACGATTGCCTAACCGTTAAAGTGTAAAATAATCATTTTGACATTTAAAAAAATCCGTTGTTTTGGAAATTAACTGATGATAAATAGTTAAAGTCACTCGGAAACTACATTTCAAATTATTAATAGATGAATTGATAAGTAATATAAAAAAACGGAATATATAATATAATAATATTTTTATATTAGTAAAACAGTAATAGAACATAACAAAATGCAGTGTGACAATATAGTTATATTTAAATTTTTATAAATTATAATTACGTAATTATTAGGTATTTTGTCCTATTGGGAAAAACATTTACACTTTTTAAAACAGATTACAAAGATTTTATCCAAAACGCAAAATATAAATAATTCTTACAAAAGAAACAACAACAGCAACAACAACAATAATAATAATAATTTTAAATATTATTAAAAATGACAGGCAGGAATAATTATGTTATTTAATAGCAACACATCATAAACTTTTTTTTAAATGAATAATGCAACAGCATTTTAATTTAAAATTTATGAAATACTTTCATTTTATTTTCCATTATTTATAAGAGCAAGGATCGCTGTGATGGCACTTAGATTTGCATTGCATATTATTTTTGATACAGGCACACTTTTTATTATCACACAGTGCTTACTTCTGAAATCGAATTCAATATTTCTTTCACGAGTAAGTATAGCACTGATTTTCTTTGTTTCACACTTTTTTAACAAGGATTCCAACCGCTCTTGCATTAAGTTTTTCTTATTTGCCGATTGATCTTTCATACCTGTAGAACTCATTGTTTTAAAAAAAGGTTGCAAAAATCTTTGAGAATAATCCCAAATGAAAAACACTAACATAAATCCACCGCTTACAAATTTATGCAAGTTCAATACACATATCGACAAAACATCATGCACTCCGAAAGACATTTAGCAACGAAGAAGAGGTCTAAGAAGATATCTAAGAAAAAACTGACTAAAACCAGCTATAATCGGTTCAAACTGCTTTCGTGTGCTATATTTAGTACTTTAACGGTTAGACAATCGTTATTCTATAAAATAACTAGTTAAATTGTAAAATTCAGCATTTTTATACACTTTAACGGACCTGGTTAGTTATTTCATAAAATAACTAGGTATTTTATGATATAACGGATTATACGCTTTAACGGTAATATATATACAAAATTCAAATAGGAATTTCATTCCGTCAGCATATAACTTAAGTTTTTCTGAATGGATTTTGATGGGATGTGCACTGTCAGTTGAATAATTTCACAGGAAAGGTTTTAGTATATATATATTTAAAAAAAAAAAAAACGTTCTATTTTGCTTATTTATAGAATTAAGAGAGAAAATTGTATAATCGGGTAAACCTGACTATGAAAGATTAGCTTTTTTAAAAAAAGGTCTGTTGAATGGATTTTGATGGGACGTTGATAACACTGGTCGGCAAAAAAAATTATTTTTTTTTCTTCCTTGCAAACTAAATATGTAAAGTGTACAGATCTAATATTCGTAATTCTAAATATGTTATCCAAATTGTTCCAGCCCGTACCATTTTTCCGAGAAACAGTTTTAAAATAATAACAAATGGTAAAGGATTGTCATATTAATTTGCAATACTAGATAAAACCTGAAAGCATGAAAAAAGTGTTTTCACTGTCCTAGATATTAAATTGATAAAATATAGCAAGGAAATCTAATTTTTTTATACTTGAATAATGCATTTTTCTTTTTATGCAACCCCCCCCCCCGCCCTTTTCGTGTCCGAAATTATTGTTTGCTATTTACTATTATATTTTCATTCCTTATGCCACTGTAACTCGGGTAATCATATTTATACATTTATTTACAGATAATTTACATATTATTATCTATATTTTATGGTTTACAAAATTTTTACTTATGTTTTAGCAAGATATAAAATATCTTAATTTTAAAAGCAAACCCTACTACCAAAAGAATGGTTACGTGATACAGTAATTTCGTTACCATATTTTTATTTAGCAGAGCGAAATCTATATAAGAATCAACTATTATTTTTACAGAGAGGATTTTTATGCCGACCAGTGTAATTAGATAATTTTCCAGGTAGGGTTTAAGTATACTGTTCTTTTTTTCTTAGTTTTCGAAATATTTCTAAAATCTGTACTGAATTTAATATTTTATATGTTAAAAGCGGGCTAACTGTGAGTAAGATTTTAACACTTCATATAAAATTAAGTCTATACTTTAGAAATATTTCGAAAACTAAGAAAAAAAGAGACATCTGTTAGGAATTGCACGCAAAAAATAGAAGTTAAAAATATTAATTTCCCGAGGAGATATTTTAAATATACGAATGCATCAAATGCCCACAGACTTTACATTAGTGAGGGGAGATCGGAAGCTGAGTCACCAGCCCCCTTAACAGCCTAATTTTGCCTGACACGTTAAAAAATATACCAGTTCAATGACGTTCCTATCATGTTTAGCAATGTAGATAAAGGGCCATATAGTTTTAAAACACAAGATAAAATTCAACGGTATATTTCGTTTGATTCGAGGCTCGTTCGGAGAAACCGCCCAGCGTAGCCGTCGATGCTCGGTATTTTTAAAAGAAGCCAAAGAGTTCATTATTGATAAATATGTCTCACTTTAATGACGTTAAAATACCAAGGCTTCAGCAAATATCAGTGATATATTCATTTCTGTTCTAAAAGTATTTAATGATAACACTGGGGCAGAGGTCTGCTCGGGCCGGAATTTTCAAATCCGGGCCCGACCCGAACAAAAAAATTAAAAGTTCAGCCCTAACCCGGCCCGGCTCGTACAAAAATTAGTGAAAACTAGCCCGGCCCGGCCCGACTCAATTTCTACAAAAAGTTCCGTTTTTTTCTCGACATATATTTAAGATTCTTTTAATGAATACTACATACATATTTATGGGAACATTTTACTGTTTATTTTAGATTACTATGTGTTCGTAAAACAGAAAACTCACAACAGTAACATTAATGATTACTTAGAGTCCTTTAGACATCGTCTATATAGGTGTTTCAAAATTCAAATAAGGATTCATTAAAAAATTAATGCAATTTAGAATAAAGGGTTAAAAACACGATAACTTTTGAAGTCGTATAATAAAAAGTAGATTTGTGAAACTATTTCTCTAATTTTTAAGGCTTTTCCCAAATCCAAAAGAGCTACATTCTGATACATTTATGAATTCATCCCTTTTCGGAAATGCATAAGATTGGCAGGTATTCTTATTCAGAAAACTATGTAAATGCCGTTTTTTTTTTTTTTTTTCCAATTCCTACTATTAGTTCACACTCTCCCTATATTTATTTATATCCCGTAAGGCATGGTGACGTCACGGCGACGTCGTTGTGAAGTCACACTGTGACTTTGTGACCGTCGATGTGACGTCATAGTGACTAGAATACGAGGTCGTTATGGCCGTTTTAGAGGTCGTTTGTGACGTCACATTGTGACCACTCTGTGAAGTCACAGTGTGACTAATTTGTGAAAAGTGTGACATTTGTGACTACTTTGGCATTAATTTTGTGACGAACATGTGACGAAAGCGACAATGCTTTGAAGTCACATTGTGACCAATTTGTGAAATATGTGTCATTTGTGACGAATTTGTCATAAACACTGTGATGATTTCAAATGAAAATCAAATTTCAAATTAATTTCTTAAAAGGCGCAAAGGCCAACCTAGTGAAAATGATTCCATGCCGGGACTCGAACCCAGGCCATCAATATAACGCACTGACATTCTACCGACTAAACCACACGGAACGATACCCAGCCTGGAAAATTTCACACAATTACATGTTGGCAAGGCTACAAAAGCAGCACAAGATGGGATATTTATCGTGAGCCACCGACATGGAATAAACAGGAAACTTAATTCAATCTAGCATCGATTGAATCATTAATACTTGGAAATTTTTACAGGGAGAACCATTCGCCTTGCATACAATATTTCAAATGAAAATCAAATTTCAAATTACATGCTTAAAAGTCAATTTTAATTTGAAATTTGATTTTCATTTTAAATATTGTATGCAAGGCGAATGTTTCTCTCTGGAAAAATTTCGAATTCTTAATATAATTTCAATCGATGCTGAATTTAATTAAGTTTCGTGTTCGCCCCATGTCGGTGGCTCACGATAAATATCCCATCTTATGCTGCTTTTGTAGCCTTGCAGCATGTAATAGCGAGAAATTTTCCAGGCTGAGTGTCGTTCCATGTGGTTTAGTCTGTAGAATGTTAGTGCGCTATGCTGATGGCACGAGTTCGAGTCCCGGCATGGACTCTTTTCACTAGGTTGGCCTTTGCGCCTTTTAAGCAATTAATTTGAAATTTGATTTTCATTTGAAATATTGTATGCAAACCGAATATTTCTTTGTGGAAAAATTTCCAAGTATTAATATTGTGATGAATTTTAAAATGGACAATTTTAAAATAAAGTTTTGTTTGAGATATAAAATCGTATCTTTTTACCGTACTTTTTAGCAAAATATAGCTATTTTGGAGTCCTATTCTTCTAAAATAGTTTTAATTTTTCCACTTAAAAAACAATGTTTGTCAACTGACATCTTTTTTTATTAAGTTCTAAGCTTGATCTTGAGTTCAAGCTTGATATTAAGAATATATAAGATTTTAAGGTGTTGTGGTTGTGATTAATCTTTGCTTTATTAAATACGACGTAAGCCATATTTATTTAAATTTTTTATTTCAGTGTAAATATTATTTTGTGAATATGAGCTTAAGTAGATTTGGTATGTTCTATAGGAAAAGACTGATCTGGGAAATAGAAAAAAGAAGTAAGAAAAATCATGCGTTAAGCATAGATTATAAAACACTTTCCAACACTTCCCGAATGCCTTAAAAAAACTTCGTTATTTAGGGAAATAAGGTAAATAAGAGAACTAAGTAAACATTTTAGAAAACGCATAAAACATTTGAAAAACTCATTTCCGCAGTTACTGTCCATAGCTAAATAGGTTTTCCAATTCTTTTGAACAGCCCTGTATTTGATCTGTAGATTGATATATATATTATATAATGGGATAATTTAGTTTAGCAAGAAAACGCATAACAGGTTGAAACTCTCTTTCAGCAATTTATACTAATATATGGAAACATACTTTAATACTTTTGTACAACCCTGTAGTTGACCTAGAACCTTCATTACACGCCACCGTTTAGTTCAAATTTAATTCAAACTAAAACACACTTAAAACAGCTGAAATCACATTTCCAGAAATTATAATTTATAGACGGCCATGTATCCAATTCTTTGCATGACCCTGTATACCATTTTATCTATATTATACAACAGTAAATTAAATTCAGTTCAGCGTAAAAATGCACAACTCATTTAAAAACAACCTTTAAGTAACTTGCGCTCATACCCAGTAATCCTTGCGAATACTTTTGTGTAGCCCTGTATATGAATTATAGCATTTATATACACCATATACTTTGCATAAATATAGTGAATCATAAAAGCGCATATCATAATTAAAAATGCATTTCCAGCAATCATCACAAATGAACAGTACTTCGGATACAATATAGTATCTGAACTATATTGTGTGTGCCTGTAAATGCTATATATACTTCATATTCTACATGAAAAATTTATAGTATGTAAACCTCAGCGACGTATATCATTTTCATTATATATGAAATAGATTAACATAATTAAAGTACGCCGCAAACAATTCCCTCCACCGCTATATCATTATGTATTGGAATTTCTTTTTAGCCCTGTAAATGAACAATAACTATTCTTTGCATCTCGTATTCTTCAGAATGCATATTTTAGTACGTTTCATAAATGCATATCAATTTTTTTTGTATGAAAACGTGTAAAATCATGAAAAAACCTTTGAAACGATTTTTTCCCATAGGCCGTAATGTAACGGAGTACTTTTGACTGTACCTGTAAATGAACTAAGCATGCTACAAACGTCGTTACACATAGGGACCGTGCTATGGTAAAGGTCAATAACATCTAAAAATTTCAGAGCAATTCGAGTATATTTACGAGAGTTAGAGCGCGGACAGACGGCTAGACAAACCAAAGTCATAAACACTTTTCAACTTTGTTGAAAGGTGTTAAAAAGGAAATATAAAAGTAAAATAAATGATTGAAAGGAAATATAAAAGTAAAATAATGAACTTTAAAAAATATATACTAAAGCAGTTTAATCTATAAGCTTCCTATCAGGCATGAAAAACACTTTATTTCAATGCTTAAATATAATATTTTATTTTTTAAGGGTGTATTTCAATCCAAACTGCTTATTTTCTGATTCATTTTTAAATTCCTTTTGTTCTCAAACACATCAAACTGAAAAATTCTCTTATTTAGAAACTACCTAATGTGCCGTGCTTCTCGATTTTTTGATAAATGCAGAAAATATTACAAAAAAGTGCTGTCAAAGTAGGCGTTTTGAACCGAATTTTTCACAGCGGAAGATCTGGGAATGAAAAAAAAAAAAGGTCTTACTGAGAAAATAATTATTTAAAACTTAAATTCTAATGAATTGAGGTGAAAATGAAATCACACGGCCTCTTAAACATCTCTTCAAAAATCACCTCAGCAAGTTTCATGTTTTTACTTTTAAAAATGAGTCTGAAAATGTCTCAGAAAATATCGAGCTGTTGAAGGTGGAAAAATATTTTTTCGAATACACCTTTAACGCCAATATTTATGTGTATCGAAAACGTAGAAAATGAGTTTACAATCGAAGAAAATTTAATAACTGATTCTGAATGTCTATAATTAAATGTTTGATTAAAATCGCAAATAGAAAAAAAATGCTTACATACAATTAAAAATAAATAAATAAATATACCAATTTGAAAAACACTAAAAATAATAATTAGTATTTTTAATTGTACTATTAAACAACAACTAACTACAATAGATGAATTAAATGCATTATTAGATTTAGCAATTTCTCAAAAATCTTTCCATATGTTATAAGGAATTCCTATTATTTTATAATTTTGGCAAATGTTAAATCTGAAAACATTGGTATGAAGATTCGGGATTTTAAATAATAATTTAAAATATTATTAGCAAAAAAAAAAAAAAAAAAAAAAAAAATCTTTTAAAAGTTACGCTATTATAATATGTAAAAAGACATTTTCCCACTATAATGTTAATTTCTAAACTGAAACAGTTTCGTAATATCATACTATTCGAATATAATATTTAACTCCAAAACAATAATGACGATAAATACTGTTATATGAGTGTTAGTAATCAGAAAAAAAATAAGAAGCCGAAAAAAATTCCACATCACTGTCTCAATCTCAAGTAACTGCAAATTAATGTTTATATTCATCCCACTATGAATGTAGACATGAATTTCTTTCTTTTTTTTTTTTTTTTTTTTTTTGAGCGATGGCCGATTAACACATTTTACAAAATAGTGTCGATTAGGAAAATTTCGCTTCAAAACAATTCCAGATCAGTCACTTTCTATATGTATAACATAAAACTATTTAATTCATAATCGTAATATACAAACAGAAATAAAAAATTTAAATTAAATAAGACTTACCTTTTTTTGCTGTAAATTAATAATATCCGAGTGTTTTTGCCCGAAAATGGCAGACGTCTTTCTCTTACATTTAAAAAAGCGAAAACAAAAGCTGACATTGTTGACTTGGTCATGTTCTTTTCCCGCGTGTATTACAAAAAGTTCTCTGTTTACCCTGCGGTTGCGGTCATATCCGACGCAGACGATCTTCAGCAGCTGATTTTACTGTTTATTTGCAGTCCTAACTTTCAGGCGGAATAGTTTTATGAGTTAGTCTGTAATTAAAATTTTCTATTTGAAGATTTTTCCAATGCATTTTACCATTTCTTTTTTATCAGTTTAAAAAAAAATTCATTTGAAAACGGAAGTTTATTAGATAAAACACTGCTTAAATTTTTAGAATGTGTAAAAATAAATTTAATGGTAATAATACCACCCCCCTTTTTAGGTGCGTTCGTAATTATATAAATACGTAGCACCTATAGTCGTCGTTCAGTCCGTCTGTCTGTCCGTCCGTCTGTCCGTCCGTCTGTCCGTCCGTCTGTCCGTCCGTCTGTCTGTCCGTCCGCATATAACAGAGCAAAAACTACCCGACCGAATGATCTGAAATTTTTAATATATAATTGCTGCAAAATTTTGTCGAGCCATTTCCAATTTTATGAAAATCGGATGTATAGTTTAATTGCAGGGACAGTCAAAAGTTTTTCTTTACATTACGGCCAATGGGAAAAATTATTGCAAGTGAATTTTAATGATGTTACAGACTTCCGAATGGTCTGAAATTTTTAATATATAATTGCTGCAAAATTTTGTCGAGCCATTTCCAATTTTATGAAAATCGGATGTATAGTTTAATTACAGGGACACCCAAAAGTTTTCCGTTACATTATGGCCAATGGGAAAAAAATATTGCAAATGCATTTTAATGATTTTACAGCCTTCCGAATGGTCTGAAATTTTAAATATATAATTGCTGCAAAATTTTGTCGAGCCATTTCAAATTTTATAAAAATCGAATGTATAGTTTAATTACAGGGACAGTCAAAAGTTTTCCGTTACATTACGGGGAATGGGGAAAAAATTATTGTAAGTGCATTTTAATGATGTTACAGACTATGCACTTATGAAGCGCAAAAAAATATACATTCAGTACAATATGGGGTGCAAAAAATAATTATAAAACTAGTTATAGTACGAACGCACCTCATTTGCCACGTTTGACGAGCAATTTCCAACTTGTTTTAAGTAAAGTTTGTTTCATGCGTAATAAATAAAATATATCTTCTTAATAAATAAAAAAAAATGTTTTCGAGGATAAAAAAATTTTCTTTGTCAATCTGTCAATCTTTTCATGTTAATTTTCTGCAGAATAAAACAATTTGTAAAATAACTTTTTTAAAAGTCATACCTCTAAAACACAAATTGGAAATGCGAAAAATTAATTATATCATGTGTTTTGCATAAATTTTGTATATATATATTTTTTTTCGGAAAAGGCTAATTTTATTTAAAAAGGCTGAAAGAAGTAAAATTTTTTTAAAAAAACAGTTACTAAAAATAGATTAACAGGAAAAAAATATGACTTGAATGCAAATTATAAAGCAATAAATGCATATATGACTAAACTCTGAAGATTCTTTCTGCGTGCTCATTAAAATCTGCAGACTTAACTGTAATAGAAAATGTTTAGTTTGAAACCACAGAAGTGTTTCGACCAGTGGTCGCCAAAAAAGTTAAAAAATTTCCTCCCTGCAAACTAAATATGTAAACTGTATAGATTTAATATTTCTAATTCTAAATATGTTTCAAATTGCTCCAGCACATAGCATTTTTCTGAGAAATACTTTTATAATAATAACAATCCGTGATGTATATTAAATTGCAATGCTAGATAAAATTGAAATCATGAAAAAAGTATACTTTCACTTCTTAGATATCAAATTGATAAAATATAGCATGGAAATCTAGTATGTTGATACTTGTACCTTGGATTTTTCTTTTTCTCCCCTCCCCCTTCTTTTCGTGTCCGAATTTACTATTTGCTGTCCACTAATATTCATTCCTTATGCCGCTGTAACTAGGGCATGTTTTAAATATTTCTCTTCATTTTCAAAAATTTTTGAAGTTAATATTTTTGTCACACTGTGATTTACAATATGGTGGTTTTTTTGTCACATATATGACGTGACGTACGTTACATGCAGTGACATAACAGTGACGTTACAATATTTTTTTAATTGCCGGAAAAATAAAATTTTAAAATAAGTAACATGTTTTGAAGAATTTTTATAATTGTTTAAAGTTTTCCAAGAAGTTCACATCTCAGTCACAATGTGACATCACTGAGTGGTGGCATTTTGGTCACAGATGTGACGTGACCACAGTGACTTACAGTGACGTCACAATGACGTCACTGTGACCATGCATGCTATGAGGGATATTTATTTATCCTGTTCAAATTTTCAATCGTTAATAAAATACTCATTATTCATCCTATCAAGTTGAAATAAATTTTTTAAAACTTGTACTGGATGATAATTGATGTTAATGCAGTTTTTTCAAATATTAATTAATTAATTAAATTTTAATTAATTAATCTTAGTTTCGTATGGGAAACAAAATGGCGGCCATTGGTTATTGAAGATCCATGAAAGTATTTTCAATAAGAGGTTGCCATAGGGGGACCCTGTTCTGTCGCCAAATACCGCCAAGTTTGTCGCCAACTTGGCGATATATCGCCAAATTTGGCGGTCGCAAGGAGTCGCCAAAAGGGACGTCAACTTGGCGATATCTCTAATATTTCACCAAATTCCCATAGAGTTCCATTGTAAACCTACTTGCTTATAGAAAATCAACAAATTGAGATATTTTAATGCAACAAAATCTAACATTAGCTTAAGGGATTATATTAAATTTTTCTTTGATGATCTAAGTAGGAATTGACTTTAAAAACAAAATTTTTATATTACTTGTTCTTTCTTAGATAAAAGCAATATATCTCTCAGAAAATTGTGCCAAAGTTAGCATTTTGAATCGAATTTCCGGAAGCGATAGCACAGGGAAGGAGAAAAACCTACAGACACGTGACAAGAATCTCTGTTATCTCTGTAAGTAATTTATCAAAAATGGAAAAACTTGATTTTTTTAAATTTTACATATTTTGTAACATATTGAGTGAGATAGCTATTACAAAACAGAAACAAAGATTTAGCACTAACTATTAAAAGTGTTTTTTCTATGATTTTCTAGAATGGTTCTCTTCAGGACAATCTCTTTGTAAGGTACATCAGTCTTATCATGTGGCTATCCCAATTACCTTTGCTTCATTATTCTGATATCGTAGTGGAACTTCCCTATAATTCCCCAAGTTTTCAAGAAATCTGTCTAAATGACTATGATCAATACCTTAAAAAATTATACTTGGGAAAAATTATACTTGGGGTACCTTAAAAAAGAATTATTGCAAGAGCCAGAGTCATTTCAACTAACTACTAACTACACTCTTCACTAACTACACTCTTCACTATCCGCTTAGGTTAGCGGTGCAGCATCCTTGCGAAAATTTCCAAAAGCATTATGATTAGAAACAATTTACAACACTATTCACACTCTTCACTAACTCAACTAACTACATATTTATAAACTTTTCTATGTATCAAAATTACCAAAGAGATATAATAACGCAGAAAAAAATTGTTTCCTGTTCCTCTATGTTAGGGAGGCACAACATGTGGCCCGCGATGGGTTAACTTGTGGCCCGCGAATATCGTCAATTTATAAGTGGCAAAAATCGCAATTTTTGATTATACGTTGCAGGAGAAAATAGTGAATTTCGTCAATTTGCCGCGAAATACAATTGCAAATTTCGTCAGTGAAGGAAAAATTGCGAATTTCATTAATTGGCCAACCGATACCATTTGTATCAATATAGGAAATTCCCGAGTTGCTAATTTCGACAGTCGCTTGTCGAAAACTAACTCGAATTTCATCGATCCGGCGCGGAAAAATCGCGTGTTTCGTCGATCGCACTCGGAAAAGTCGCGAATTTTATTGATCGGGCACGGAAAAATCGCGAGTTTCGTCAGTTTATCGAGAGGAAAAGTCACGACTTTCGCCACTTTGCCGCGGGAATATTGCAAATTCCATCAGTCAATTAAGAATTGCTAATTTCGTTGACTGGGTGCAAAAAACCGCGAGTTTCGTCGATCAGGCGAGGTAAAATCACGAGATTCACAGATCGGGTGCAGAAAAATCGCGAGTTTCATAGATCAGGTACAGAAAAATCGCGAGTTTCATCTACCGAGCGCGGAAAAATCGCGGGTTTCATCGATCGCGCACGGAAAAGTGGAGTGTTTCGTCAATCGTGCGCGGAAAAATCGCGAGTTTCGTCAGTTTATCAGGAGAAAAAGGTGTGAATTTCGCCACTTTGCCACTGGAAAATTGCAAATTCCGTCAGTCAATGAATAATTGCTAATTTCGTTGACTGGGCGCAAAAAAAAACACGAGATTCGTCGATCAGGTGCGGTAAAATCACGAGTTTCATAGATCGGGAGCGGAAAATCGCGAGTTTCGTCGATCAGGCAAAGAAAAATCGCGAGTTTCATCGATCGAGCGCGAGAAAATCGCTGGTTTCGTCGATCGCGCAAGGAAAAGTCGAGTCTTTCGTCAATCGTGCGCGGCAAAGTCACGAATTTGGTCAGTTTATCGCGAGAAAAAGTCGCGAATTTTGCCAATTTGCCGTGGGAAAATTGAAAATTTCGCCAATCATTTAAGATATGTTAATTTCTTTGATTGGGCGCAGGAAAACTGCGAATTTCGTCGATAGGGCGCGGAAAAATTGCGAGTTTCGTCGATCGGGTGCGGAAAAATCGTAAGTTTTGCAGATCTGGAACGGTAAAATTGCAAGTTTTGCCGATCGGAGGGGGGGGGGGTCGCGAATTTCGTTGATAGGGAACGGGAAAATTGCGAATTTCGTTGATCGGCTGCGGGAAAATCGCGAGTTTCGTCAGTTTATCGCGAGAAAAAGTCCCTAATTTTGCCAATTTGGCAAGGTGAAAATTTTTTTAATTTCCTCAGTTAGTTAAGAATTGCGAATTTCGTCGATCGGACACGAAAAAAATGCGAGTTCTGCCAATCGGGTGCGGAAAAATCGTGAATTTCGCTGATCGTTAACGGAAAAACCGAGAATTTTGTCGATGAAGTTCGAAAAAATTGTAAATTTCGTTGATGAGCTGCGGAAAAATCGCGAGTTTCGTCAATTTATCACGAGGAACAGTCGCGAATTTCGCCAATTTGACAAGGGAAAGAATTAAAAATTTCATCAGTCAGTTAAGAATCGCGAATTTCGTTGACTGGGAGCTGAAAAATCGCCAATTTCGTCGACCGGGCATGAAAAAAATCGTGAGTTCTGTCGATCGGGAGCGGGAAATCGCGAATTTTGACGATCAAGTGCGGAAAGATTACAAGTTTCGTCGATCGGCTACGGTAAAATCGCGAGTTTCAGCAGTTTACCGCGGGAAAACGTAAGGAATTTCGCCAATTGCCGCGGAAAAAAATGAAAATTTCGACAGTTAGTTGAATCGCGAATTTTGTTGATAAGGTGAAAAATCGCGAATTTTGTCGATCAGACGCGGGAAAATCTAAAATTTCGTTGATCGGCTGCAGAAAAATTGCGAGTTACGTCAATTTATCTTCGTTCATAAAGTTCACATTTTTTTCGGCACTAACCACTGTCATGCCTATATTTGTTTTTAGCACTTTTAATAAAGCAAAATTTACTCCCATGAATAAAGTCAAGGAATATTTTCACTCCTTGAAAATAATCCTTGCTATATGTCTGTTACACTCTAAAAACGACGTTTTCAAAAATGAGTAAAAAATACTCAAATCTGAGTATGCCGCATCGTCAAAATGGCTCCGAAACAAAATTACTCAAGTTTGAAACATGTATATACTCATTTCTGAAAACATGCACACACTTAATAATGAAACATCATGTGCTCATTTTTGAGTATGCCAATGTTTCAAAAATGAGTATGAACTGACCACTATGTGCTCATTTTTGAGTATGTCCATGTTTCAAAAATGAGTATGAACTGACCTCTATGTGCTCATTTTTGAGTATGTCCATGTTTCAAAAATGAGTATGAACTGACCTCTATGTGCTCATTTTTGAGTATGTCCATGTTTCAAAAATGAGTATGAACTGATCTGTATGTGCTCATTTTTGAGTATGTCCATGTTTCAAAAATGAGTATGAACTGATCTGTATGTGCTCATTTTTGAGTACGTCCATGTTTCAAAAATGAGTATGAACTGACCTCCATGTGCTCATTTTTGAGTACGTCCATGTTTCAAAAATGAGTATGAACTGACCTCCATGTGCTCATTTTTGAGTACGTCCATGTTTCAAAAATGAGTATGAACTGATCTGTATGTGCTCATTTTTGAGCATGTCTATGTTTCAAAAATGAGTATGAACTGACCTCCATGTGCTCATTTTTGAGTACGTCCATGTTTCAAAAATGAGTATGAACTGATCTGTATGTGCTCATTTTTGAGCACGCCCATGTTTCAAAAATGAGTACGAACTGACCTCTATGTGCTCATTTTTGAGCATGTCTATGTTTCAAAAATGAGTATGAACTGACCTCTATATGCTCATTTTTGAGCATGAAAATACTCAAAATTTACATGTATTTTTAGGTTTAAGGTGCATTGGCGAGATATAAAATAATTACCAATCCTGCACGCCTCCTAAGAGAAAACTGGTTCACTTAATAAAATGAGCATATATTTGAAGCCTGTAAATATATTGAAACTATTTTATAAAAAATGTATCAGTCGGTCAAAAAAAATAAATAAATAAACCGTATTAACTCTAATACAAATTATAGAAGTGAAATAAAATTGCTGTCTACTTCAATTTTAAGACTTTAAAATTTTTAATCAAGGGGTCATCTACATATTAAAATGAACAGTAACTTTATATTTTTAATATAACCCCCCCCAATTTGATAACAATCGGAAAGAAAACAACTCAATTTAGCCCAATTACAAATTTTTAAGACATTTCACAATTAGTCCAAGAGTTAGTAGACATAGGACTAATGAGTTCTCAGAGTGAAAGATTTTTCTCTTAAAAAAGTGTTTATAAAATTCGTGTTACTTATAATTCCTACCTCTAATAAATCTTCAATTGTAGAAACGTCTCTTAAAATAGTACTTCGGGTAGTTGAGTGTGTTCTTTCTAACTGCATTGTCAAATTTGGAGGTTTACATTGAAAAAATTAAAAATTTGTGGTCAAATTTGGAGGTTTACATTGAAAAAATTAAAAATTTGTGTTCACCTTATCATGTAGATGAAACCCTAAGGAAAGTTTTAATAGGTTAAATTGAAATAGACAATCCATGTTGATTGATACCAGTTTCATTTCTCTATGATATTTTTTATTCAAATTAGATTTTTTTTTTTTTTTGACCAACTGTACATAAAGCTTCAAATGCATGCTTGTTTTAATAAAAGCGCCAGTTTTTCTATAGCAAGTTGTTTAGAAAATTAGCAATTTCTCTATACCTCAGCATACACATTGGTCGTCCATCAGTTTATATGTGAAAGTTGAAAAAAATGTGATGTGTGATACAGTTTTATTGGTCCAGCAAGAATAATTTAGTAATGAGTTTTATCAATTATGTAAATCTTTAGTACTATGGTTTCTTTCATTTGTGGTTTACTTCATCAGTGCAGATGTCAGAAATACACTACACTAAATCAAACACTTATAAGTTGATGATGGAGCACAAACAGAACACAAAAACGCATCTGACGGGATGTGTTAATTTTAAAAGTTTTCATAAGAGCAATCTCATCTTTTTTCTCCAAAAAAAAAAAATATGCTCTGAAAATTTTTATTAAAATATATTTATTTTGCAGATTTCTAAAATCTAATGTTGAATTTTTTTTTTTTTTTTTTTTTTTTTTGTATACATATGATGTGAATGACTGATTTGCATAACAAAAATGCTTTTGAAAAATAATTTAAAAACCAGTTGTAAATTCAAATCATTTAAGTTTCAAAGAAGTCCTGAAGTCAAAGAAGTCTGAATCTTAATTTTAGAAATGTTTATTATATTTATATAAATAAATATTTAGTTTTTATTTGAAATTACACCCACATTTAAAAAATGGTTGGGTCCCTGGGACATTCAAAGAGTCCATTCACATCACTGTCCTTGCAGTCTATTCATTTTGACAGTCTTTCATATAATGTAGGATTTATCCAAATCCGCTAATGATTTCATGTAACATGTTCAAAATTTTATATTTCAGAAAAAATGTACTCATTAAATTATATCATAATTGTCTTTAATATCACTTTCACCCTAGAGATTAATTTGAAAATGCACTTCTGCATTTTACATATATTGACTGAAAATGGACCAGCACCCATTATTATAACTTGTCAGAAAAATTCAAAGTGAATATTTCCTCAAATACAATCATCAATCCTTTTGAATTGACACTTCTAAATTACTAAACTGAAAAAAAAAGAAACCAAATACAGTAGACTCTCTCAAATCCGCACAGCTTGGCACCAGAGGTTGTGTGGATTTCTGGTCATTGATTTGTTTACTTTTTTTAAAATGTAATTTGAATGTAATAATGCAATCAAAATTATAATGAATGCTTGCAATATAGTAAAATAATTAAGCAAAGTAATAAACTAAAATAATAAAAATCAAGATAATTTTTAAAATGATTAAAAGTAAAGGTCAAGTAAATGATGTACAATTAAATATCCATAATCAAGATGAGGTACATTTTCCTTGAATTATTCAAAGAAACTTTCCTCTTAAAGGTACCCAATTAATTTATATCAAAATCATGAAAAAAGGAAGTTTTGCTTCAGGTTTAGCCAGACTTAATAACAGAAAAGCTCGATTATTACATAAACATATTTGCTAAAAAGATTGTGATTACCATTGATATAAGCAAAATCTTGATTTTTTTTTTCAGAAATAAATTTATGCTTCCTTCATGAAAAACCATGAGTTCAGTCATATCGAGAATTACATATTAAAATACATACGGAATGATATAAAACTAAAATTTTTTGTCATTTTGACCCTCCATCTGAAAAAGTTTTATTGTGTACATCTGCGATTATGTGCGAATTTGAATGAGTCTACTGTACTATGAAATCATTGCTTTCTTTTGTAATATGTTTGATTTCAAACATTTTTATGGTATGTGCCAAAGCCAATTCTTGTTTATTGCTTCTGTGTTTTTTTAATAAATAGTCACAGCTAAAAGCAATGGGAAGTTAAGGCTATTCTCAACTGCTCTGCTCAACGAGCACAAAACGTTTTGACACATTTACAAATTCATTTTTTAACGGAAAGATATAAAATTGGAAAGCCTCACCATGGAAGCGATTTGGAATCGAACTGTGTTTTCCATTTTTTGATCAACCAGTTACCTATTGAGTTATAAGAGATTTTGATCACGTGATACGGCATTTTTCTCCATTTACTGACTGGATTTTCTTCTTTCGTTCGGAAGTTCAGTTCTAAATGCCAACTTTGACAGTATTTTCTGAAAGATCTATTGCGTTTACAAGAAAACGGAAAAAAACAGTTTGATCACATAGTTTCTGAATAACAACACCTGCTAGTTTCATGCGTTTGCGAACAAAAATGAATTAAAACTTATGTCAGAAAGTTGGCCCTTTGGATTTGAGAACAGTCTTAAATAATTTTTAAGCAAAGCTTCTGCTACTGACTATACATATTTTTTATAAATTTTCTAATTGAGCAGTTTATGATATTTGCTTAAAAATCACTCAATTGTAAACTTAAAATTACACGAGGCTCTAACTTTTATACATGAAAAGAGCCTTTCTTTTTTCAAAAAGATTACTACACGTTCTTCTGCTATACCTTAAAGTTACTAGAAACTCATTATGCCCATTATAATTAATAAACATAAAAATAAAACTAAAGTAATATCAAAATTGTTTATTTTAAATCTAACAAGTATTTTTACAATCGATAAAACACAAAGCATCAGTACAAAAATAGAAACTTAATCTCTCTCTTTATATATATGTAAAACAGTTAGTACAAAATTGCCAAGTGCTTTAAATACTACAAAACTCAAAATATAGCAGAAAGTATTGAAACCAAATTATTTGTTATGACATTTATTCATTACAGGTCAAATTCAAATCTATTATTATTTGATTTTTTACTTTTGTTCTTATTCAGTCAGGTGCTTTCGATGGCTATTCCCTGTCTTCTTGGGGGCTGTTATATTCCTTGCAGGCGTGGCGTATGTCTGCTTTCCCCCCTTTCTCGTTTGTGGGCTTCTCTGTCCGGTAAGCATGCAGTACCACCTTCCGTCCAATCTGTAATGTTCGGTTTCATTTACTGTATTTCCAAAATTACAGTGGAACGGAAGGCGGTACTGTATGTCCACTAGAGAGAGAAGCACATAAGCCAGAAATGAGGGAAAGAAGATACATTCATCCCGGTGAGAGATATATCAGCCCTCAAGAAGAGTGGGAATAGTGATTGAAAGTTTGAGGCTGAATAACAATTCAAGTTTAAATAAAATGATAAACATAAAAAGTAAACAATTTATTGCAGAGTAGTTTTGTATTAGTCTCATATGCTACCATTATCTCTGACTAATGTGGATTCTAGCAAAAAGCTACTAAATTGTTTCAGGAGATAAAAGTTGCAAGATAACATTCAAAATTTTGAAAGTAAATTAAAGAATCTTAATTAAAAAAACATTAAACTTGACTTTGGAGTTGGGAGGGAGATCCATCAACATAAAAATCTGGCTTACAGGCAATGTAATATGATTATATATGCATAAACTCGTGTGGAAATTAAAACCGTTAATTATCATAAACAATTTATGATTAAATATGGTTCCATCGGCAAAAGGGAAACGAGTCAGAGATTCATTCGGCCCCAGGTCAGATTTTAGGAAATTTTTTTATGTAATGAGGGGCTTACCACAGCAGGGAGACGAGACAGTTTTGTTTGGTTTGAGGTTAGTTTTTCGCTAGAGGTTCTGGGGCCCCACTAGCCAGCGAAGCCAGCTAGTCCTTTTTTATATGGATCTTTTGTTCAATAATAACCTATTAAAACACAGATGCAGGTAAAAATTCAGACAAATATACATGCACATTGCCATACAATCATACTTTTGAATACGAAACTGTTACAAAGCTGCCAAAACTTTGTATTTACCTAATATATAGCTGGATCCCCTTCAATTAGTTTTAGATAAATGCCTGCTAACTTCTTAACCTAATCTCCTTAATATAAATCTTTTTTATAAAGTTATACGTAGAGAGATAAGCAGAACACCTAAGTGAAGGAAGTGGTTCAGATGTATTTGCAGTAAAAGAGCAGACACATTCAGCATTATCTGGGCAGGTATAATATCAGATACATTATTAGCTATGGTAAAACATCACATGTTTCTATTTCCAAACCGGAAAGAACGCTTTTGGGATTTGAAATGGTGTCAAAATTTATGTCTAAACCAGAAAATTTTCAAATAGACCAAGATGGTCATTGAAACGAAAAGATGCTGGAATTTTATTATAATGTTATTGCTATTGTTGAACCTTTCAACAATGTAAAACTTTCTTTGTTGATTCCTTTACCTAAAAAAGTGCATTGATGCAAGAGAGTTGAGAAAAGACTGTGAAAGCAGAGACATTAAGAAAAGTATATGAAGTATGGCAAATAGATAAATAAAATGGACAAGATTAGAGTTTGCTGCCCATAGAAAAAACAGCTGGATGCAACCATAATAATATTTACATAAAATGCAAAAGTCTTTTCAAAATTTTCCTTTTAAATGTTATATTTTAATTACACAACAGTTTAAGTTAGATTTTTTTGCCAAATTTAACAACTTTGGACAATACATTCTATGGTTATTATTTCAAATTATGAAAAATAATGAAAGCCAATCAGCTATTAAAATAGGTGTTTTACTGCTGCTTTGTATTGTACAATATAAAAAATCCCTTACCACAAAACATATGATACAACCCCATACAAATTAACAAATTTTTGGCCAACTAGAAACATAAAACTGACTGTACTACAAATATAAAGAAAACAATTAGTACTAAATTTTACCTCACCACTGATCCATAAAACTATTTCAATTAAATACTGAAGATTTACAACAATAGTTTCCTGATATTCATAATTTTAACAAAAAGAACAAAACAAAAGAAAACTAAATATAAATTTATTTAAAAAACAAGCAATCTTTTAAATTATTTCAAATTTTTCATTTGTACAGCATGGATTATACCGCAGTGTAACATACACTGATTTGTCATTTAAATCATATGAGTTTCTTATATGCAATGGAACATAGTTAAATAAATCTTTTATGTTTATTAGATTAACAGCACCAGTAGAACTTACAACATATCAGTGAAAATGGCTGTCAAAACCTAAAAACTCAAACAAATCACAAATTAAAAATGCATTATTATTAAGGACAAACATTTTTTTTTTATTTTACCAAAAATAGGTAACTCATCAATGCAAGAAACAAACACAACCATATTTTTTTAATATGTTGTGCCATTATAACGAAAACCATTACACTGCATTACTTCCGAATTGTCACTCAAACCGTTTACTTCAAGTTTCAAATTATGTTCCTTTTAACTATGCATTTTTCCATATGTTGTTTCCAACACATTTGATATTGCATTGCATTTAAAATATTTCTCATGTAAAGTATGTGCAATTTATAACTGATGGCGTATGGCTACTGTTTTAGCAACATTTACAAAATTTTTGCTAGCTGATGCACATCTTTTTGAAGGATAATGTTTGCTTACATATCGCATGCTCCAATACATAACTGGAGGCCCTAGCTGCCTTATGATCCTAGGATAGTGTACTGCAAAATGCATTTTTGGTGATAAATGTTTATCTGGAAAAAGCTCTAAAAAAAGTTTGTGATGATCTGCTATATTTTCTGCTAATTTAAAAGTTTCAGGTAATGTCTGGAGCCATAATAGTATCAATTAATTTCAACATAAGATTAAATAACTGCCAAAATTCGTTATCTTCAGAAATTTTGTCACCAATTAATAAGGGTATGTTTCGAATCAAGGTCCACATTTGAGATGCACTTTGCCCATTAGAACCATCAAGATTTAAAAGTTTTTCTCTGTTTATTGACACTGGTTTAGAACTTGATTCATATTTACCATAATTAAAATTTATTATCCTATCATTTAAAAGACTAAGTGAAAATTTTGGCTTTAAAAACAAACTGATGTACTATTAAGAAGGTTTCACTAGCACACCAACCTTCAAAAAGATCGTGCATTACATCTACAATCAAATTATTTGTCACATGCCAATAACTTAAATCATTTAGGCAGCAAGGAGTTTTAACACCACATTCTGATACTGTTATGTCACCAGAAGACACTTTATTAACATGCATGTCATGCTCAGTTTTATTACGTAGTAAACTAATATCTTCCTTTATAAATTTATACAAAATATATTTTTTTGCTAGACAAAATCTACAACAAAAAATAGCAGTAAAGCTCTCAACAAACCCCAGCAGTTTATTCAACCCTAAATTATCACCTACCACTTGCCAAATTACAACTTTGTATATATTTCCCTGAAATTCTATACCTTCATCTGAAAGCTTTTTCAAATCATGAACAAGTCTATCTAGTATTGTCCGATAACCATATTTTTCGACATCAAGAGAATAGTGTATGTTAGTTATAAATATTGAATCTAACAAAGATTGAAGGTGCACAGGCAAATCTTTAATTTTAAAATATACGAATCCCAATTTATGTACACCGGTATGTGACCCCAATGGATTTTGTAAGCTCCACATCATCTATATACAACTCGATTACTATTGTATCCACAGAGCTTAAAATTGCATTGGAATAATAATAAAATCCATCTTGGATACTACAAAGGGTTGCATTTCTAAGACTTTTGTTTTGTTTGTATGTTTTGAAAATATGCAAAAATCCATCAATAGAAATAATTTTTTTCATTGTGTCTACTATACTTATATATTGGCATGTGTCATTTTTAAGAATTTGGTGAGGTAGCCATCTATAAACTTTTGTTCATATCGTGTACCTAAAGCAATCTCCTTTGGCTCAACATAGCGACCACTTGCTTTAATGGCATTGACTATTTTATGTTTTGAATAAAATGTAGACAATGAAGAAGCAGCAAAATCAAATGTTGCCATCAGTGATTTTGTGTTTTTTTCACATTTCATTCCATTTTCAGTTAAAAAATTCACTGTTTCTGATTTTAAATAATTTACAGTATTGTACAGAAAAGATGAAGTACTATTGATAGATGAGATAATACTAGAACAGTAGTACACTGCTTTTGCTACATGTTTCACTGCAATATTGCAAAATATCCTTTTGAAATTGTTCATGTTTACATATTTCTGAATCACCCAAAAAATTGATTTGAAAATATCAATTTGAGGGTAAATCATCAGAAGACAAATCACCATCTTTACTATTTATCGGCTGATTTGAAAAATTACGACTTTCTGAAATGTCTATTTCTACGTCACTAGCATGAAATCTTTTCAGATGTCTCTCATAGTTAAACAACTTCATAAATGCTTGTCTACAGCTTTCATCATAACACACATACCGCTTAAGTATACATGTCTTATGATAATTTCGAATGTGACGGCAAAGATCATGTGGATTTTGAAATTTTTTTTTGCAAAGTGAGCAAAACATGGCTGCAAATTTTTAAATACAAATTGTAGCTGATAAAATATAAGAAAAAAACAGAATTTAAATGTTCTTTTAATTCAGTCTAAAAACAAGTGCAGAAATATTAAAGTCCCTCTCCCAACTCCCTATGAGAATATTTATTTCTCAAATGACAATTTACATTAAGATTAAAATATTATATTAATAGTCCTTTTTAGTTCACTGATATAGGATGTCACTTCATTTTGTTTTTTGTGCATCACATTTAGTATAAAACAGGCATTGAGAAAGTTTCATACATTACTACAGTAAGGAGATGAAAGGCTTTCCTACACCAGCCCCAAACAAATGACTATCTCAAATGAAATAAAATTTACATTAGATTAAAATATTATGACATTCAGTTGATATCTATAATAATAAAAAAAGGATAACTAGGATGAAAAGTTTCATACTGGTACAATGCAAAGTAAAAATATGATATTTACACACTTAAAAAAATCCGTTCTTTCAGTTCTCTGATACAAGATGCCATTTCATTTTGTGCATCACATTTATAAAAACAGACATTTAGAAAATTCCATACATTACTACAGTAAGGAGAAAATTCCAAGTTTAAAATATGTTATCTTAAAGCATAAATCAACTGCTTTTAACATACTACTTGTTTTTATACAATGGTTTTCAAAAATTAATGTTTGTACAGGGTTTAACTTCCCAATAGCTAATACAAGCGGTTGTTTACAGTCTCCACCCAATAGTCTGTCTTCTTTCATAAACTTTTCGATGCCTTGGCACTACCTATAAACAAAAGAAAAACATTTTAAAAATAAGTGCAATAATTTCTTGATTGTTGTCACCCTGTGAACAATTTACAAAAGCAGCATGATTTAGGGCACTTCAGAAATATATACAGATTGTAAGAACTTTGTGTCGTGTAATGAACTCTTTTTGTGAGCTCCTGTAAGTACTGTATCCCATGCATAAATACTACACACTTAATTTTCAATAGCAATCTTGCTGCAATAATCCAATAGCATATATCTTTCACAAGATTTGGATGTAAATACAGAATTATCAGCACTTACAAACTAAATTCAAAAATAAATAAATAATGAGAAGTGTTACATTTTTGTGGGGTAACATTTATGTAGTAATTTTAGAATTCATTACAAAATATTTTTTTAATTGAATAGTTTTAAAAACAAAAACGTGATAATTATCCTACTGTTGTTATCATATAAACCTCACAAAAATACAATACTTGATATTTATAATAATACAACTAATATTTTAATGTAAATCAACAATCACAAGAGTTATTGGCAGACCCATAACCAGGATTTTCCTTCGGAGGGGGCTCAATCTTGGAATTTTTTCTGATATGATAGCAATAATTTGCACACTTTAAAGTGTGAATAAAAAAATAAACAAGGCTTAAACTAAGGTGTATTCCTCCTTATAGTATACTTGATACCCATGTCAAAAATTCTATTTTTTTTTTTTTTTTTAAGTGAAATTTTATTTTATGATCAAAAAGACAGAAAACGTACTGGTGACTATTTTTATATTCTATTCGTATCACTATTTTAAAAGATAAAACTTTTTAGTACATTTCACTTGCACACATTGTCAAAGTACACTATGTGACATTGAACATGCAACACCAAGAAGTAGGAGAGGACAGATATTTATTCAAATTTCAGGATAGATGCATGTGATAGAGTTATTTAAACGATATGAAATGCGCAGCTCTCCAGTGCATGTTGAATAAGATATAACGGAAGGAACCTGCAAAATGGGCAGTATTCGTAGCTTTACTTCTGCTAGGGAAAGCATCGTAGAAATTTTGTTCTTGTCTCCCAGGACGCGTGTATTAGCAGAGAATGCCAGGCCACTGTCAACGGAGACATTTACAGCAGACAGACGATTTTACGAAGGGCATGGTGATTGGACTGAGACGGACAGGTTGGTCCATATGTCATATTCGCAGCTGAGACACATCTGTATGCATCCACAGTGCACCGCTGTGGCGAAGGTGGTTGGAACGAGGAAATGTGGAAAGTTTGAAGGGTGCTAGTGCAGCCAGAGTGACGTCAGCACATGTGGATAGACGCTTCCCCCGAAAAGCAGTAGTGAACCCGCAAGCCACCTCTACCTCCACTTTGCAGTGTGTTCAAGACACCCTGAATGTTCCCATATCGACCAGAACCATTGTAGTACTCTCATTGACTCTGTACCTAGACGTGTTGCTTCGTGTATCGTTATCCACGGTGGTCCTACATCCTACTGAGCTGATGCTATTCTCGCTTTGTATTATGGCTATATTTTCGAAATATTGTTCAATTCAACTACTGTCCGTTGCTGTCTCTCTCTGTTTGTCGAGTTTCATCATTTTCTGGCCACTCTTTCCTGGTGTTGCATTTTCAATGTCAGGTAGTGTATATGTGAAAATATTTTGGTTTGAGAAAGTGGTGCAAGACAGAATTAAAAATTAGTTACCAGCGGATATTTTATTATCAATAGAGATCTATCATCATTATATCTATCATAATTAGAGAAAGATTTTTTAAACTTTCGGGGGTGCTTCAGCCATCTCTCTGGCTATGTGATTATGTAAATTATACAATAGAAGGATACATACAGACAGAAATTGGATGAAATGATCAAGAGACTGGGTCCCAGTGGGTTTTATTATTATGTGCTTAGAATTTTTGGAACCAGATTTTCTAAATACTCCTTGGTAAAGTAACATTGGGAGTAAAATTAATGCACAAAAAATTTCTGAAAGAGGAAAAAACTTTGTAAATACCAAACTTTAGATTTCTCTGAAATCATAATCTTAAAAATAACACCTACTAGCTGAACTGCCATTGCCCAGGCATATGATAACATTAAATAAACCTCAAAATTATGATTTTATATATTTGACTCTATTTTGTCTGAATTTATATTTTTAAATGAAAAAATTCTTGAAAAAATATTTATTTTTAGTGATAAAACTACTTTTAAGAAGACATTTTTTCACTTGGTTTATTTCACTAGTTCTTGTCTGAATTGTTTAAGATATTCTGTAGTTATAATATAAATATGAGAGTTATAGATCCCATAACAAAAATTCGAAAACAAAAATACTGATATCTAGTTGATAAAGAAATGTGTGTTTTTTTTTCACATCAGCTCCATCCGTACAAAACTGTGAAAAAACACAAAGTAAAATGCATGTTTGGATCTTCCTTTCATCCTAATGCACAATCTGATACTAGGCATGCATTACTGGTTGACGCAGAATAAGAGATGAGGTTTTGATGAGAGTTCATTATCATTTTTAATTAATATCTTGACTAATTAACAAAAAATTGAAAATTCTCTGGTGCATCAGAAAAGGTCTTGGCATGGTTCCAAGTTACAAAATGTGCCAGGACTGAAAATATTTTTGATTCCCCCTTTCCCCCAGCTGAAGTTGAAAGGCTAAAGTATATAAAATTTAAGAATGTGTGCAAATACGTAATATTAAAAAAAATTCATCTTGATACTGCTCTAGGGAATTTTTAAAAGACAAATATGTCATGTCCTGGTGACAGCCCACGGAAGACTTGCACCCATGAGCCTTGGACTACCCTCACTCAAATTTTCAGCCTTGATGTACAGTTCGTAATTTTTTTCTAGTCATAGCGCACAGAGCAAAACTTTGTTTCATTAGAATAAGATATGGGTCAATAAGAAAAAAAATGGTTCATTTTAGGAGGGGTTGGCACGGTTGAAACCGTTTTTTTTTTTTTTTTTTTTTTTTTTTTTTTTTTTTTTTTGTCAAAAAAATCATTTGGTATTTTTAGAACAAATTTAATATAACATTTTTTCTTTTTTGTAATTTAAGTGCTTTTAATTATTAATAGAAGTAATTTCTACTTTTAACACTTCATTTCAGCAGACAACATGAGACATAACGAGTCTAGATCATGTTTCCATGCATGTGAAAGGAAAAATAGCATGTGCTGATGAACATGTCTTGTCTGGTACTCTAAAAGTTTATCTTAAAACATACAAAATTAGAAAAGATAAAATAGATAATAGTCCAGGCAATAGGGAATTTTACCTAGCAAAACTAATGGTAGTTCTGGAAATAGGCTTACTTATGTTTTTTGGGTCGCTGAATCCGAATTTGTAACTACCCACCAAAATTTCCCCCGGCAACACCCCCAAATTTTGGTAAAAAGCCCCCCAAAAAAGTTTATTAAAAAATCAATTTTTTTATTGTTTTAGGGAAAAAGTATCTAGAAATTCAGAAAGTAGACAAAATTTGCAACAAATTAGATATATGACATTATGACTTAGGATGAAGGGGAAGGGGGGATCTACCTCGGAACATGCGCCGCGGTGCTGCGTGGACTAAGTTGCACAATTCCACTTAACCACTCACACGTTTACATTCGCCCTCCCATGTCCCCTACGAACTTTCTCTATAAGGTTTACTTTAAGTTTGTTGGGTCGCTGAATCCGAATTTTTAACTTACCCCCAAAATCCCCCACCGAAAACCCCCCAAAATAGTTGTTTTTAACTTTAATTTCTTATTTTTTTAGTGGAAAAGCATTACGAAATTCAGAAACTAGACAAAATTTGCAACAAATAGGATATATGACATTATGACGTAGGATAAACAGGGAGAGAGGGGGCTGCCTCGGAACATTCCCCGCGCGCTTTTCTCAAAAACCAAATTTTTTCAAAAAAAACAATTTTTTGGGAGGTTGCCGGGTGAAATTTTGGTGGAAAGTTACAAATTCGGATTCAGCGACCCAAAAACCATAAGTTGAGTCGAAATCCATAACTAGTATTAATTTTGCCAGGTAAAATCCCTATTGCCTGGACGTAATAACTTAGTGCATGTAGCGCCGCAGTGCATGTTCAGAGGCAGCACTCCTTCTCCCCGTTCATCCTACGTCATAATGTCATATATCCTTTTTGTTGCAAATTTTGTCTAGTTTCTGAATTTCGTTATGCTTTTCACCTAAAACAATAAGAAATTTAAGTTAAAAACAACTATTTGGGGTGGAAGTTAAAAATTCGGATTCAACAACCCAAAAAACTTATTTTTAAGTAAACCTTTTAGAGAAAGTTCGGAGGGGAGATGGGAGGGCAAATGTAAACGTGTGAGTGGTTAAGTGGAATTGCGCAACATAGTCCACGCAACACCGCGCGTATGTTCCGAGGCAGATCCCCCCTTCCCCTTCATCCTAAGTCATAATGTCATATATCTAATTTGTTGCAAATTTTGTCTACTTTCTGAATTTCTAGATACTTTTTCCCTAAAACAATTTTTTTAATAAAAACCTTTTTTGAGGGGCATTTTACCAAAATTTGGGAAGGGGGGGTTGCCGGGCGTAGCTCATAGGGGGCAGAGCCCCCTAGTATCTTAAAACATACAAAATTAGAAAAGATAAAATAGATAAATAATTTTCAATATTTAGCATAAAATATTTTCATTTAAAAAATGCAGATTATTAAGAGCTGTTAATAACAAAATACAATGATCTTTAAGATTTTGTCAAGTTGTGAAAGAACATTTTCTTGATTGGGGGAGATTATTCTTAAAGAATTTTAAAAACTAACTTAAGATATGAAGTTGAATAATACAGATTGCAAAAATTGAGTGCTAGTTACAGTATTTCAATAATGCCAACCAATCTTTTTTGTTACTTGCTGAATCTAACGGTAAAATTTTTTAACTTGGACACTTGGAGTATCATCAGAAAACAAAATAACCAGAAGTATTTGTATATTTAAAACAAATAATAATAACTACAGAACATTATATTTTCATGAAAAAGCATCAAATATTTATGGATTATTATATTATTAATCAAAAGATTCTTCATGCGATTTTCAAGGTATCAATGTTTCACTATGTAGAACAGTTTACTCTTTGAATATACAACATAGCGTTACTAATAGATAATGTTTAAATTAGAAATTTATTTCAATTTTCTACTTAATTGACTACTATTTACTTTTAATATTTTCAAGTGAAGTTATATTTCTTATAGATACAATATCCAACAATGTTTATTTTATCAACAGATATGTAGTTGTATGCAATAGCAAATTATATATAAATCTGGGTTTTTTACAAAACAGTTTTTTGCCACCCCTGATTTTAGGACCCTTCACAGAATTCCATTTCCTAAAATGAATCCTTCACAGAATTATATTTCACAAAAAGAACCATTCACAGAATTGTATTTTTTACACAAGGACAACATCATAAAATTTGCTTTATTTTCTATTCTATTAAAACGGCCCTTTCACATGTATTTAAATTTTTAACTGTGTATGTTGAACAAGACATTCATACTTTTTGTGGAAGATTCATATATAGAAATGTAAATGAGTCTGTAGGTAGAAAATGCACCCCCTCCCCCCACCCCCCCAAAAAAGGATCATTTTTTTATTATGCTACTTTTATTTTCACAAGTATTAGGGGACAAAAAATCGCAAAATTTCACAAAAACACCCTGTCAAAAATGTTAATAGAACAGTTAAATTTATTTTAGTAAAAGTAATGAATTTACTATAGAATATACATTTAGAAATTTACTATACATGCACATAAATATTTACTGCATACTTTCATTGCAGGGTTCAGCTGTACTCATATCTAATTCAAGCCAATTTGCAAATTCCTTAGCTGCGGACCTTCCGCAATGCCTACCTTGTAAGATAATGGAATTTGAAACTATTCCAAATTCTGAACAAAAGCTGTCGCCTTTCCTTTCATCAAAAATTAATTTGAATTCAGAATCAATCTATAAAAAAATTAATATACAATAAGAGATGGAATTATAATATTAAATACAATTATATTAATAGCTATGACAATAAAAAGATAAAGCAAAAATTTTAAGCTTTTCATTATGATTGTCACACTACATGTAAGGATAAACCAAATCTCCTGAATTTCAAAGCATTTTCAAAATGTTAGGAACTTAAAAAGCATCCTACCTTTATGAATTGCTAACTTGTGCAAAACTGATGTTAACCTTGAGAGATCTAGGTAAACTGTAACTTGTATGCAGGGGTGATTCTGAGTAAAAATAAATCTTTTGAAATTCACAGCAAATTATCTCAATGGTTACAATAGAGGGCGGGGGATCCTACTCTGGGGCTAATTATGCGATCCATTGACGAAAATCGCATGTTATATGCAATTCTTTGACAAAATTTGCATTTTACATGCGATTTTTTGATAAAATTCGTATTTTCTCCGGCAATCTTTTGCTTAAATTCGATTTTTTTTGCAATCCTTTGACTAAATTCAGGCTTTTTTTTGTCACGCTTTGATGAAATTCAGGCTTTCTTCCATCATCCATTGATGAAATTCAAGCTTTTTTCCATCATCATTTGATGAACTTCAGGCTTTTATCCATCATCCTCTGATGAAATTCAGGTATTTTATACAGTCCTTTGACAAAATTAGTGTTTTTTTGTAATCCTTTGATGATATTAGCATTTTTGTGTGATCCTTTTACAAAATTTGAGTTCTTTTTCAGCGATCTCTTGATGAAAAGCACGTTTTTTCCACGCGATACTTTGACGAAATTCACGTTTTCCCCTGTGATCCTTTGACGGAATTTTCATTTTTCACTGCAATGCTTTGACAAAATTCGCACTTTCCCCATGATGTATTGATAAAATGGATTTTTTTGGTTCCCATTTGTCAAAATTTAGGATTTTTTTATGTCTGAATTTTCAGACGGATGGCCGATATTTTAAAACTTTCATAACCGAAGATTTAAATTTTCGAAAAATTTAGAACAGAATCACCCGTGATTGTATGTTTTTATTTTTATTTATTTATTTTATTTTGCTAATTTATAGGGATGCACCGAATAGTGATTTTGGCCGAATGTCGAATATTCGGCCTACAGGCGAACCGAATTACCGAATATTCGGCTGGACAAATAATTTTTTATTTCAAAGGCATTAAAATATTAATTTAAAAAAATACATAATACTTAATACAGAAAATAACATTTGGATAAACAGGAGCTTTTTATAAGTAAACTTTATACTGAAACAAAAATCTACTTTGAGTTACTTAAGAATAGGATAGTTATAAACTTTTTTAATTAATAAAATTTTAAATTTCATGACTTCATCTGTGAATTAAAGCAAATGAATATTTTCTTAAATTCTGAAACAAACATTTTAAAATCAAAGAGAAATTGTGAAAAAAATTGGAAGAAAAACTTCACAGGGTCATATATACTCTTTATTTGTCCGGAAGCGACTAAAGTAAAAATAAATAATACAATCTATACAAATGATGGCAACTCAGCAAGGAAAATTTTAAATGGCATCCTAGATTAGTCTCTGAAATTTGCGATCCTAAAATCTTTCAACAAACTTTTAATAAAGATAATGTGGTCAAGAAAATCTTTTTTTTTTAAACATTAATTTACTAATTTTCTTAACTTTAATTTTACAAACAGCAAATAATGTAAAATTATTATTTTTTTTATTTAAATATAATTCTATTTATTTAATTGTTCTGGATATCATTATAAGTCGACAGTTAAAATTAGAAGTTGTGCAAGGTTTTTTTCAGTATTCGGTGCGCCAATATTCGGTGAGATGTCCGAATACCGAATATTCGGTGCATCCCTATCACTACTAATTTACTTACTGTACAATAAAGTGTCGTGTAATGTTTGCATCTTATAATACAGGGTATATACAATGATCCGTTTATATGTTTAAGTTAATAAGATAACAGATACTGTATGAACATTACTGAAATTGCATTTTTTAGCAATGTCTACATGGGGTGTCCATTACTGGAAATTGACTAATTAAGTGTTCCAGTAATGGACCTAAAAAATAAATGATAATAAACCTAAAAAATAAATGAAATTTTGTAAATGGCCATTAGTATATTCATAAAATTTAAAGTTTTCTATTACTATAAGTTATCTATTACTATAAATCAACCATCTTGTGCGAGTTTTAATGCATAAGCTAAAACCTTTTACAATGTTCAAATGCACAAATACGTACAATACCATGACACAAAAAACCACATACGGCCGTTTCAAAGAGTATTCTTGAATCCCCTTTCTCAGTGTGATAAAAAAAAATATTAAAAGATTAAAATGAGGTCAAAGAATCCCTCGGTTATAGACCCTGGCTATTTTTGTGATTCACCCCCGCGCCCCTCGCACTGAAGAAGGAGATCCAAGAATCCTTGGAACGGCCGTATGTAGTTTTTTGTGTCATGGTACTGTATGTGTTTCAGCGTTCGAAATCCTTGGTGGTCCGCTGGTCCGAGATCACTAAAAATTCAATCGGACCACTAATTTAAAAAATTTAGTGGTCCGAAGGACCAGTAACTAACAGTAACTTTTCCCCCTCTTTGACAGGTAAACGTAAATTTTCCCATCCCTGAGAAAACTGCAACCAAACATTACAATAAGCATAAAATTTGCATAAATACTTAGTCAGTTAAAATAAATAGACGGAAATAAAAAACATAATAATTTCAGTTTTTGTTTATGTACTATTTATTTAATTTTTAGCAAATTATAATTTTACATTTTATTATGCCGAAAATTTTGGGTAACTGAAAGGAAGTTTGGTTTATATTCTCGGCGGAGGAGAGGGGTGGGGGGTGTCACTCAAAGGGTTAAGGTACTTATATAATTTTATGTAGCAGTCCAGTAACGATGTCTGCAGACCAGTAAACTCTGATGTTTACTGGTCCTTGGGATCAGTGATTTTTTTAAATCAATTCTACCGCTGAAAATAGTCAGGGTTGCAAAATCGCTAAAAAAAATGTCGGTCATAACAAAAAAGATGACAGACGATCAAGGGAGAATATGCAAGGGATATTCAAAAACTCATTCAATTTCATTATAAAAATTAATATAAGGTTAACAGATAATATTAAAAATTCAAAACAATATTCTTGTATTTAATAACATTTGTTATAATACTTGTCCCCAAGCAGCATTAGCGATAAATACAAAATATTATTTTGTCTTCAAAAGCATCGGTAAATTAGAAAAATTTTGGTTAAAAAAAAAAAATAAAATAAAAAAATAAAGATCTATTCAATCTATCTTTTAACATGCTTTTACAAACAAAATACCAAAGTTCTCCAAATGTTATTTTATGAAAAAAGAGAGAGCGAGAGAGATGGGGGAGGGGGAAGAGAAATTTGTAAAAAGCAAATAGTATAAAATTTTGTAATGATAATGATTCTGAGATTCATATAAATATTAAAATTGATCTAAGTCCAATCAAAAACAATGATATTTTCAAAACAAAATACCAACATTTTCCAAACGTTATTTCTAAAAAAAGAGAGGGGAAAGGGAATTTGTAAAAAGCAAATAGTAAAAAAATCAGGGTTGTCTCGGTTTTAACCATGGTGGTTTTAACCAGCGGTTTAAACCGGTTTTAACCGTCCTGGTCAAAATCAATTTTGACCATTTTGACCACTGAAATTGACTATTCAATTTATTTAGTACTAATCAAATATATTTTACTAGCATATGTTAAAAACAAAGTTAACATTTGTTAAAAATGTCATAATATAAGTAACATAACACCAGCAAATACCAAATTTAAAAAAGCCATAACATAAATTACAACACCAAGATACAACACAAATGTTTTAATTATTTTTTATACACAAGCTCTTTTATCGAGACTGTATCATTTTAGAATAAGTTTCAAGATCTTTTTCTTTTAGCAATCTTAACCATTCGTCGCATGCATCAGATATAGTAGCATCTTCTTTTTTAAGTTTATCTAAAGCAAGGGAAATAGGCTTAAGTTGATTTTATAAATGTTTTACTTCTTTGTATACGTTGTTAATGATTTTAACAATGTTATCAATATTATCTTCATGCTCATCTGCAATTTTTCATTTCAATAACATGCTTCATTATTGAATTAACTTTGTTTGTGTTTGTAATATCTTGTCCTACAAGATTCAAGTAATGTGCAGCACCAGACTTAGATAAAATGCAAAACTGTCTGTTTTTTTAAATATAATTTCCTATTGTATACAGATGCATATCTGTTGATAAAATAAACATTTTTGGCTATTATGTAAGTAATATAACTTCAGAAAATATTTAAATTAAATAATTACAATCAATTATATAGAAAATTGAAATCATTTCTAATTTAAACATTATTAGTAACACCTATGTCTTATGTTCAAAGTAAACTGCTCTACGCAGTGAAACATTGATACCTTGCAAATCGTATGAAGAATCCTTTGATTAATAATATAATAATCAATCAATAAACATTTGATGCAATTTCATGAATATAATATATTATTCTGTGGTTGTTATTATTATTATTTTTTTTTAATATCCAAATACTTCTGGTTATTTTGTTTTCTGAGTGATAACTCCCAGTGTCCAAGTCAACATTTTTGGCCATTAGATTCAGCAACTAACAGAAAAGATTGATTGGTATTACTGAAATGCTATAAATAGCATTCAATTTTTGCAAGCTGTGTTGTTCAATTTGATATCTTAAGCTACTCTTTTAAATTCTTTAAGGATAATCTTCCCCAATCCCAATCCAGAAAATTTTCTTTTACAAGGCTGTTCTCAAATCCAAAAAGGCAACTTCCTGACATAAGTTTTAATTTATTTTTGTGCGAAAATGATCAAAACTAGCTGGTGTTGTTGTTCAGAAACTATGTAATTGAGCTGTTTTTCCATTTTTTTGCTAACTCAATAGATCTTTCAAAAAATAGTCAAAGTGGGCGTTTTGAACTGAATTTCTTCGCAAAGGGAGAAAAAGCTCTCAAGAGCAGGCGAAAAACGGGTTTGTCACGTGATCGAATTTGCTGATAACTCAATAGGTAATCGATTGATCAAAAGATGGAAAAAACAGTTCAATTCCAAATCGCTTCTGTGGCCAGGCTTTCCAATTTTATACCTTTCCGTTAAAAAATGAATTTGTAAATATGTCAAAACGTTTTGCGCTTGTTGAGCAGAGCAGTTAAGAACAGCCTTAACCAAAATCTTAAAGATCATTGTATTTTGTTATTAACTGCTGTAAATAATCTGCATTTTTAAAATGAAAATATTTTATGCTAAATATTGAATAATATTTATCTATTTTATCTTTTCTAATTTCACATGTTTTAAGGAAAATCTTTAGAGTACCAGATATGTTCATCAGCACATGCTAATTTTCCTTCTACATGCATAGAAACATGACCTAGGCTCATTATGTCTCATGTTGACTGCTGAGATGAAGTGTTAAAAGTAGAAATTACTTCTATCTATAATTTAAAACAATTAAATTACAAACAAGAGAAAATATTATATTAGACTTTTTCTAAAAAAACCAAATGGTTTTTTTGACAAAAAAACCAATTGGTTTAAACCGTGGTTTAAACCATGGTTAAAACCACTTGGTTTAAACCGTGCCAACCCTGTTTCTACCTCTTCTTTAGCATCAGCTGCTAGTTTTAAACAATACTGGGCAGATTTCTTAGATGCTCCTGTATCAACAGCTGAAAGGAAGAACGATTTTTTTTCCCTGTTGATACACTATTAACAATGATAGGGCAATTATGGATCTAGCTTTCTTATTGTATTGCATAAGCATATTTTACTAATGAGCCTCCTTAACTTATCAGTGTATTATTTTTTTAACTGCCTATTACTTTTATTACTTATTAAGTTACTTTTAATTGCAAAGAAAAAATAATTATTAAAATTAAGACCATTTTTAACAGTTTTGACCATTTCTGACCACTTTTGACCAATTTTGGACGGTTAAAACCACTTTTATCCAGTGTCCTGGTCAAAATCAATTTTGACCCTGAAAAAAATAAAAAAAAATTGTGCATGCATGTGGCAGTAAGTAAAAAATACTGCATGTATGAGCACTGCATGCCCATAAAGCAAAAATTCAAAACAATATTCTTGTATTTAATAACATTTGTTAATGCTTGTCCCCAAGCAGCATTAGCGATAAATACAAAATATTATTTTGTCTTCAAAAACATTGGTAAATTAGAAAAATTTCGGTTAAAAAAAAAAAAAAAATCTATTCAATATGTCTTTTAACATTCCGATGAAGCAAGTAACTTTTTTCCCTCTCTGACAGGTAAACTTAAATTTTCCCATCCCTGACAAAAACCGCAACCAAACATTACAATAAGCATAAAAACTTAGCCAGTTAAAATAAATAAACGGAAATAAAATACATAATTAATAATTTCAGTTTTTGTTAATGTACTACTTATTTAAATTTTAGCAAATTATAATTTTACAATTTATTATGCCGAAAATTTTGGGTAACTGAAAGGAAGTTTGGTTTATATTCTCGGAGGAGGAGAGGGGGGGGGGGTCACTCAAAGTGTTAAAGGTACTTAATATAATTTTATGTAGAGGGCCAGTGATGATGTCTGCGGACCAGTAAACTCTGATGTTTACTGGTCCTTGGGACCAGTGACTTTTTTTAATCATTTCTACCGCTGTGTTTGTGCATTTGGAGATTTTAAAAGGTTTTAGCTTATCTATTTTCTATTACTACTCCATTAAAAATATTCAAATATTTCAAAAAAATTGAAGAATATATAAATTTATTAAATGAAGCCGGCTCATAGAATCTTCATTAAGATTTTCACTGAAAAACTGCATAAACTTTGAAACATTATTTTCTGTTTAATGATTGATTTGATTAAGGGTGTCAATAATAATCCAGATTATAAAACATGCAAGAGGGAGTTTTGAAAAAACAAAATAATGCTAAAAGTTTATTGGTTATTTTTTTTATAAACCAAAAACATTAAAGCGTGTCTACTACTGGCACATCTACCCTACATATTATTCAATCAGGAAGAAATTAAATACATGACAAATGCTAAAGTCAAATGTTATATGGTATTAAAATATCTTACAGAAACAACATGCATACATTTATACACTTAATAATTTCCAGTACGTATGAAAACATGTGCAACAGTACAGAATCAAATCAATTTCGAAGCTTTTTATCAGCAATTTTTTTTTTGGTGCCTAGGGATGCACCGAATATTCGGCCTACATGTGAAGTGAATACCGAATATTTGGCTCATCGAATACTTTTATATTTCAAAGTTTATAGCCATTAAAATGTTAAATTTTAAAACAATTTTAGATAATATTTAAAACAGAAACTTTTATTTTAATAAAGAGCTTTTTTCAAGTAAACTTGGTACTTTTCGGTTAGCTGGCCGGCAGTATTATGTATACATAAATATGTATACATACATATTTATATACATATATACTATGTGTGTGTATATATAAAACATATGCATAGATATATAATGTATATATACATGTATGTATGTATATATATATATATATATATATAACACTGGCGCCCAGCTAACCGAAAAGTACCGTAAACTTTATGCTGAAAAAAATCTGTTTTGAGTTATTCAAGAAGAGGATAGTTATAAACCTTTTTTAATTAGTAAAATTTTAAATTTCACGGCTTCTTCTGAGAATTAAAACAGATGAATAAAATTTTCTTAAATTCTAAAAGAAACATTTTAAAATCAAAGAGAAATTGTGAAAATATTGTGCAGGATCATATATTATTTGTTGGTCAGGAAGAGACTAAAGTAAAAGTAAATAAATAATACAATGTATTCAAATTTTATATGGTGGCAACTTAACAAGAATAACTGTTCTACTCCCTTTGATTAAGCAAGGAAGTTTTTTAATGCATTCTACATCAGTGTCTGGAGTGGGAAATCCTTTTCAGAGATTGTAAACGTTGTTCTGAAAATCTTAGAAAGAAACAGATTATTTACGGGAAAATATTCAGAAACTTGCATCTGTACATAATTAATTCCTATGAAAATCCTTGTGATTGGTTAATTTTCTTAAATAATACTTAACAAACAGCAAATAAATAATGTAAAATCATTCTCTTTTATTTAAATATGATTCTGTTTCTAATTATTCTGAATATCTTTTTAAGTTGACTCTTAAACTTAGAAGTTGTATACGGTTTTTAATAAAATGTTTAAAAAGTTTTTTTAGCCGAATACTTCGATATTCGGCATACCGAATAGCTTGATAATCGGCCAAACCGAATATTCGGTAACATGGCCGAATACCGAATAGATACCGAATATTCGGTGCATCTCTATTTATAACATTAATATTTATTTTAATTCATTAATAAGGAAGATTAAGAACTAGAATAATTCATTATTTGGCTGAGATAAATACAAAAGAATACAGAATATTTGTGAGATTAAACTCTATGGGTACGGTTATTTTCGGAGAATAACTAAATATGAGAAAAAAATTCTCTTATTTTCATTCTATTAAACGTATTTATATAAAAATCGTAATGCACATTATTTTAAACTTCATAATATGCTATCAATATAAAAACAGAATACTGAATTTCAAATCATAAAGGGAAAATCTTGTTTGTTTCATTTACTGCTTTTAACAAATGTTGCAACTAACTTTAAGAGGGAAGGGGGCGGGGAATCTAAATAAAAATTGGATTTCATAAACGAAGTGAAAATTTAAGCGCCAAATAAACATTAAGTTGATTACGTGGGTTTCATAGTCTAACGATTGAAATTATCATTTTTATATGAAAAATAAAGCATTATATATCAAAATTAGTAGTCAAAATAACAGAAAGAACAAATGAAGACAAAAACATTAATGTTACAATCATCAAAATGCCGAATGTGAAACATCGTGTATAGCTAACCCTAATCTTAAGACAACTTACAGAAATTGTGAAAACAATAAAAATATGGGAAAAAATTTCGACAACAACAAAATGAATGAACTTACTTTCAAAATTGTCGACGAATTCTTCCAAATTCCACTGCCGAAGTCTTTCGTTAACGTGATCGTCCATTTGCAACCTTGAGTAGAGCAGCAACAACAACAACAAAAAAACCTCTACGCTTCCGCTTCTGCGATCTCACCTTACGACGGTTTTTAAATGTTCTTCCGCGGACACAATAAAAATGTAGTTCGCCACGTTTCATGTAATAAAATATTACTGACAGGAGCGCTTCATTCGAAATCATAAGAAATAGTGATTAATGTTAATAAATTGAACTACCTTGGTGAAATTTACCCCATTTAACGAATAAAAAGTAATTTTGTTTGAAACTGAGTATGGCTGGTATTTCAAAATTGAAAGCATTGGGTTTTCATATTTGAAACAAAAAGTTTCAAAATAAAATGAAAACATCGATTTACTCAGATTTGAAAGCGTCATTTTTCTCAGTGTTGGCACCAGTCTTGATATTTCGTTTCTCGCTAATTTTGATTATGTTGCGGGTTGTAATTTTAATAGCCTTGTTGTGTTTTACTCCCCATGGTGCACTTTTTACTCACGTGATCAGGTTTCCCACAACAAAAACAGGTTATATGCGCCTCGTTTCTTCCGTGATTCACATTGCGCCTATTGTCAACTTGGCGCCTTTTCGTATTGGCGTAGTCAGCCACTCTTGATTGTTTATCCTCAAAACTCCCTCTTGTATTCCTTACTGATTGTTTATTGCAAACCCTTCGAGCCGTTTCGTAAATATCTAACTTATTAGCGAAGTCGTCTATCTTTTTTATTACTAACAATTCCTCTGCAAAATGTGTCTTTGTTTCCGCAGGTAAATTATGCCTAATTTGATTAACTACAATTAATTCCGATAATTCCTCAAAGTTATCTATTTGAAGACCGTCAATCCATTGTTTGAAGTACACCTTGATCTCATAAGCGAAATCGCGTCAAT